>JBBELK010000293.1:1200000-1804167 GCA_037783545.1 Henricia sp. BOLD:AAB3569
ATTGAACTGTAACTCCCCTTGCTTGAGTGCAATAAAGTTGACATCGTTGTTTTTTGGTGTTTTTCATTCTGACCCCACATACACTCCTTTGTTGCATTCCTGTTCCGTGAAGCTTGCCGTCATGGACTCCGTTGAGCTTTATTCATTTGAGTGATATGTTCAGCTAAAATTTGATATATTATTTTCCTACATTAAATCCAATTTCATAATAAATATCTACAAATGTCTTTTTTTGTCGAGTATATATATTAGCCATTTTAATCAGTAAACCCCTAGTCTTGGCCCAAGACTACTCTAGTCGATATTGGTTTGTGTACGCGTTGGCAATATAGTGCGCCCTCTTGCAGCACTAACGGACCAGTCTTTGCTCACTAGAGTAGTCTTGGGAATTTCTCCCGGAAGGTTTAACTTTTTCTTTGTTTTTGCCTAGGCTTTCCTAGGGAGCCAATCAGCGAGTGACCCAAATAGAGCAGCGCGTCGGAATGCAGCGAGTGACCCAAATACAGCGCGTCGACCGCAGAGCGTGACCCAAATACACCACGTGCACGCGCTTCGAATGGTTTGAAAAATATAAGGCGGCTTACAAGAATCATCGAACATGACCGTTTTATCGTTGCTAACATTTTCGGTGGCATAAGTTTCTTGGCAAATGTTTGCGAATATATTTACAAACATATTTGCAAAGGCGTATGACATCGCAAAATACATTTGTTTATGAAGATAATTGCGACATTGCAAATATTTGCAAAGATATCTGTGGTATGCCATGTCCCTTGTGTGCCATCATAAAACCCTCTGCAGCTATTTACATAAAACGGTACCGCCCCCAATGCTGAACTTCCGGGAGAAATTCCCAAGACTACTCTAGTGAGCAAAGACTGGTCCGTTAGTGCTGCAAGAGGGCGCACTATATGGCCAACGCGTACACAAACCAATATCGACTAGAGTAGTCTTGGGCCAAGACTAGTAAACCCCTTGCACTGCGGTATACATTGATACATGCATAGTACCGTCCAAATCAACTAGTTGGTGCTGAAAATGCGCGTTACGCGCGTCACATGCATGTCCTGCGCTCAAAACTGCACAATGAAATCACTAAATGTTTTACTGATAAAATGGTGCTTGGTACACACGTTTGTCTGCAAGAGTGTGTGTGCACTTAGATCATGTTCCACACGGGGCTGCTTTTAGACCAGGCTGAAAATGAGCTACATGTAGGTATCACCTGGAGAGTTAATTAATCTCATGTGGTTTTTCTGGACCAGTTTTTCATGGGGAACAAGAATATTTTGGGTAAAAAGTCCAAATCCTGAACCCACACCATTAAAAGGGGCGTGGCAGGGAGTGGGCGGGGAATCTATCTAGGGCATCCGAATAGTCTGGCAGAAGTATTAGGGTCTCATGCACCCTCTTCCAAGATCCCAAAATGATTCCTAGCACTCTGGGGGCATCCAGAATTTTGATATTGCCATTGGACAAAAACTCCCACGTGTCCTAATTAGCATATTTTAAAGATGGCCGCCATCAAGTTTTAATGGTAGCCACCTAATCAGCCGATTTTAGGGATTCTTGTGTTGCTACTGTGGTTTTCTGTGGTTCCAAATCCAATTCTGAGGTTTTTAAAATGAGAGGTCAGGGTAACGTGATTAGGCTGATGATCAGGGTCATTTCCAAGATGGCCGCCATTGAAATTAACGGGTATCGGGTGTGGGTAGTGTCAGGTGTAGGTACCTAATCAGCTGATTTTAAAGATCCTGGTGCTGATACTATGGTTTTCATGGTCCTGAATCCAATTCTGAGGTTTTCAAAATGATCACGTGATTAGGCTGGGCATAAGGGTCATTTTCAAGATGGCCGCCATTGAAACTAACAAGTGACACTTCCCACACCTGATACCAGTTAATTTCAATGGCGGCCATCTTGGAAATGACCCTGATCATCAGCCTAATCACGTTACCCTGACCTCTCATCATTTTAAAAACCTCAGAATTGGATTCGGAACCACAGAAAACCACAGTAGCAACACCAGAATCCTTAAAATCGGCTGATTAGATGGCTACCATTAAAACTTGGCATTCTGATGGCGGCCATCTTTGAAATATGCTAATTAGGACGCGTGGGAGTTTTTGTCCAATGGCAATATCAAAATTCCTTGAGCACTAGATGCCCCCAGAGTGCTCGGAATCATTTTGGGATCTTGAAAGAGGGTGCATGGGACCCTAATTCTCCTTCCAGACTATTCGGATGCCCCAGATAGATTCCCCGCCACGCCCCTTTTAAGTGTTTGGGTTCAGGATTTGTGCTTTTTACCCAAAATATTCTTGTTCCCCATAAAAAAACCGGTCCAGAAAAACCACATGAGATTAATTAACTCTCCAGGTGATACATTATATATATGCAGCACGATATGTGGCAGAGGGCATCCCCCCAACCATTGTTCCCCCATTGTGTCTTAAACATCCAAGGAATTTCAAAGGAATTCCTTTCAGTTTTTAGAGAGGGTTGTGCGTTAACAAAAGGGAAGAGTGTGTTGAGTTATAGGGGCGTTAGTGGGGAGTCCCTTTGCCACATATCGTGCTGGGTATATGATACCTAGCTCATTTTCAGCCTGGTCTATTTCGACCGCGGTCTTTGGTAAGACAATGTTTAATTTATGCAGGTCTCCGGTCCACAAAATCTCTTGTATTCTAAACAAGATATTGTTCCACTGGAGCAAGATGGCGAATGGTGGTTCAACCAATAAACGTCTTCAGTTGCTGACAACTGAAACTTGTTTCTGGTTTCAGTTGCGAAAACAGGCCCCAGGGATCTCAAAAATATCTCAGCCCTGGGACCCACGTTGCACGGCAGATGCATGGTTTGACAAAACTGATTACCTGTATTGAGTTGTGTAATTTCTGCATATGTGTGATGTGGACCTTCAAATATCAGAGGTAGGCCTATGTTACCAATATACCGTTATCTGGATGTACACGCATGGGCGGTAATTTCAGGATTCGCTCTTGTGTGCAGTGAATAAAAATCAATGCAGTATAACTCATGATGCACTGTTATATTCTTCAAACTTGTTCCATCAAATTCGCTAGTCATTGCATTTTGACTGTGACCCCGTGTAACGAAACCTGTAGAAAATGTCACTAGATGCATAGATCCATGTGGTTTAAAACATATGATGTGTACCACCAGAGACCTGTTTTGGCGCCCACAAGCAGACGTACGTTTCTTACGTAATCACTTTTAAATTCATTACAGAGTCACAAACATGTTTCTGGTGATGGACCCCAAAACATGCTCCTGGAGTAATGCACAAAAAGGTGGCGACTCAATCGTCTTTAGTGCGATGTGTACCACCAAGGGTCTGTTTTTGAGCCCACAACCAGAATTGCGTTTCTGACAAAATCGCAAATTAACATTGGTTAAATTAATTGCACATTCACAAACAAGTTCCTGGGCGCTGATAATGGCCCTCGCCTGGCGGCTCGGGCCATTATCAGCGCATACCCTAGCTGGTTTTAAACGTATGTTTAAGACTGGCCAAACCTACTTTTAATCCCTAAATATAATGTCTCTCTTAGGAAAGACGCTTATGTAATGCTTCTTTTCAAGATGGCGACCACCATTGTCCGGTATTATGTCAACAGCCATTTTTATTCTGTTTGAGCATGGAGGAAGGCTGGTCAGTTTCACCTTGTGTGGGCGGGCTACCAGCAGAAATTGACTAATAAACTTGCCTTATATGCATAATGTCCATGTATAACACTTGTCCCCGTTAATAAAAGTTTACAACCAATGCAATAATATTTCTACGCTGCCCATAAGGTCTGTGCATATTAAACCTTATCAACCATTAGATTATATCCAATGTACTGGTATCACTGTGTAGTAACTTAATGGGTAACAATGAAGCCAGTGAACCTCAAAATAAGGTTTGCAACCGAATGCCCTGTAGCCTTTTGAGCAAGTTGAATAAAGACATTTGTTCAAAATTGGCTGTTTCTTTTTGTTAAACCTGTGTATAATCATGGAGGAAATCTTCCTCCATGGTATAATATAGTGTAAATTGGGTGGGGCGGTCGCTTTTCACCTCTGGCGTCCATGGTTCGAATCTGGTGCGTGTATGTGGATTGGGTTTGCAGTCCCTACTTGACCGCGTGGGTATTTCTCTGGGGGTTTTCCTCCCACTTCTAAAGCTGCAACTCCTTCTCCGTCATCTCAAGTTGATAATATAGTATAGTTAAAGCTAAAACCGTATAGTTGATGGCATAAAATAAACAACAACAACAACATAAATTTTGTGTAAATCGCCCAATATATGGGCCCCATTTAAAAAAATTATTTTATGCTAAAAGCGAAGTTTCGCAATGAGCATTACACGAAAATTTTCTTGAGCTTCAAAAATGTATTTCGCAACGCATGGTGTAATGCATAGCACGCATGAGTGTGCGTCTGCAACATCAAGGGCGCACATTTGGTGCAAGATATGACACCTGGTGACTCCCTCTTCCATTGTTCCCCTGCTGTGTGCTGAGGTCGGGAGGTCACTCAGTCTCATGTCTGGCAGCATATGTCTGGCAAAACCCGACACTTCTCGGCATTTTCCATTACGTGATATGGGCCCACAACCTTAAAGGGCCCCTTATTTAGGATTTTTATCAATGAAATCTATGCTTTAAAACCACTTTACTCAGTTAAAGTCATAACAATCCTATTTGGAGCTTGCTTTGGGTGTTAAAACAAAGGTTTTTAGTTTTTATGCTAATGCAAATATGCATATTCATGACCAAGGTCACGACGTCACAAGAGGCAAACACAGGAAAATCACATTGAACTGTGCACAAAAGATTCCACTTTTTTCTCAATTTTCCTGAAACTTTTGTAATCCATGGCTGTTTGAGTTTGTTTTACATGTTGCCTGCTGTAAGCCATGACAAAACAGGGGGTAGAAACTGCAGCAATTTGCCACAAGTCCAACTTGAAGTCTTATGTTTTTTCTTAACTTGTCCCTTCTGTCTTCCTTATGTGATGCACTCAAAACAGCGCCCTCTGTCTGTGATTTATTGCAATGAAATCTTCAAAGTTGAAAAATGCCACCTTTTATTGATTTTACATCTAAACGAACAATAGTATGTCTTGCTGAACAAGTAATCCGTCATTATGAAGCAAAGCTTAGGCACAAAGTTGTTTAGGATGTCACAGGCCCTTTAACAAATGGCCTCTGGGACCATGGAGGAGTGTTTCTTCCTCCATGCTGGGACCAACTTGAAAATTTGGCAGAATCAACATCGCGATACATTCAAGATTTGTTTTGTTGTTTGAACTGTCTCAAAATTTCTCATATTATTGACAAAATTAAATAATCAACTAGTTTGTCAAACTTTAAAGACCAATAGCTCCATTTCACTTTTTCTGATCTGTCATACTTTAATTGGTCATAACTTCGCCAAAAATTATCAGAATTTCCTCAAACATGTTTTAAAAGATACCTTTTGTATGCACACTAAGATGATACCAAAACTTAAATTTTGAATTTTCATCACAAGTGTTGGGTTTTGCTGGAGCCGGTCACATATAATAATTCAACTCACGGCAAGGCGTAGACTTGCCCAAGTCTGACTTCTCGTGTTTGGTCTGTAATGCGCAGCGTACAGCGCGCCCCCTGGACCGATGCCCTGTCTAATATATTTTTGTTCACAGGGTTGCCGATGCTGTCTAATAAACAAAGTATGATAGGTTTTTTTTCGTTAAAATAAAGTAAATGCTTTAAAATTTCGTTCTGAGGGGGAAAACATGAATTTGCTGAGAAGCACGGACAATATAACAGTTTGAAGACATTTGTACGAAAACATGGTCTTTGTTGTCAATGTATACCTCTTAACCATAGAAAGGCGAAAATGAAAATATATGTGTACATGCATAATGAAAATGGAAATGAATTGGCGACATTAATATGCGTGGAACATTAAACATTCGTGTTTTTCTAGTGTTCTCTACAAAAGCTAAATATTAACCCAAAAAGCCGACTCGCTCAGATCAAATTATTCTTTTTTATCTTGTCCATATGTCATTATTATGACGAGAAGGAAGAGATAAAATCAAATATGCTTGGATTTTCATCAGCGCTGTGTCACTTAGCACTTGATTTTCAGCCAAACAGAGCGAGATACAATATTGACGGCCATACACGAATAAAAAAAGAAACCAATATTGTGTTTTTTCATTACTGCATTGTCCTTGTCCCACTTTCAAGTGAAGTGCCTACTTGTCACAGTGATGATTTCACCACCTTTTTATAATGGCCATGTTTCCTCGGTCATGCATGACAGTTACATAATGACCCTGGTGCCATTGCATTGGACAGAGGACAATCTGGACTTTCCCTATACATACACACCTGTTTTTGAAATATTGCACAGATTTTTTTAAGGACACCTTGTACAGGGGCCGCTAGTACAAATGGTTTACGGCAAATGTGTATAAAACAATAAATTATACGCGATACGGCGCCACCTGGTGTAATTAAACCCCATTAACATGCTAAAGGTTTATTATCTTCTAATATGACTAGAATGGTATTTACCAAAGGGTGATGAGCGAGCGATGTTATAATAATAATAATAATAGCAATCTTATATAGCGCCAAATGCCAGGGCCTCTAGGCGCTTTACAGTATAAAAACAAAAACCAAAGCGATAACATTAGTATACATGTACATAGATAAAAAAGATTAAACGTTAAAACCAAAGAGTATCATCGAGAGCATCAAGTCTGGTAATACTGAACAAAAAGATGTGTCTTAAGCTGGGACTTGAAATTACTGATGGAATGAATTTGACGCATGCTGTTAGGAAGACCATTCCAGAGGTGTGCCGCTGAAAAAACAAATGATCTATCACCATAGAATGTTGTTGATGAGCGAGCAGGTATACCCTCAATTGACAGTCCGATGATGAGGCCTAGATTGGGTATACAACTGGACAAGGTCAGAAAGATAACCCGGAGTTATGTTATGAATGGCCTTAAAGGTAAGTAAAAGAGTCTTAAATGCTAATATTTGCTTGACTGAAGCCAATGGAGCTTCCAGTCGAGTATTAGACGATCAGGGGCCGATTTCACAAAGCAATAAAATTCATCCCAAGACAAATTGTCAGTATTACCATAGTGATTTGTATTGTGACATCACACTTTACTTAGCAACTGCGATCGATTTGCACTAAAGATCAATCTCAGCTCTTTGTGAAATCGGCCCCTGATATTGCAATATTCGGACAAAATAATGGGGAATTTGACGACTGTAATGCAACTGAATATAGTCAATAAGAGATCTTCGGGTGGTTGTACCTTGTTATAAAAGAAAGCTCGTATTATCGGAAGTGAAAAGAATAAGAACAAGGAATTGGAGCCTAAAATTTCCTTTGTTTTGGGCAGAATAGGGCGCTTTCACATGGAGTCAAAAGGTCACGACCCTCCCGTGTTTGTCCTTCTGATGGGGAGAGACCATAGAGCCACGTGGGGAAACGCACGTGGCTGCTAGCAGAAAAAAGCACAAGGCTATAATTGATTGTTCTCTTCCGGTCTGGAGGACGAACACGGGAGATGTTTAGTGAGCTGTGAAACCGCTCTACACCGTTTTACATCTCATCCGAAAGCAATTGGGAAAGTATCTCCATTGATTTTGAATACAATCTTTGGGTGTTTCCACTATAGCAGGTTGCGAGTCTGCCACTAATCTGAACAAAAATCATGAGCATGGCAGCAAATTATATGGGGGGTCTTTCCATAAAAACAGCACTGCAGGAGCCAAAGTGTGAAATTTTTATGCATTTGTAAAAATAACCTTTTCAAGTTAATAAAATTGTTTAAAGAAATTTCTGTGCAATTTCTAAATAATGTAGAATATTTCAAATAATTTACGGTTAAACATGTCTTGGTATCATATTATGTGACCCGCTCTGCGAAAAAGGGTATTAAGTCGCGCTGGCTAGTATTCTTTTTGCGACCATAAAAATAAATCTGCGGCAAATCCACACACATTAAAATACCAAAACACAATGGAAATTCCTGGCGGTGCCCAGATATATACCGCCTGGAATGTCTGTGTTCCCCCTGGAATGTCTGTGTTACGCTTGGAATTTCTTTTGTGTTTAGGTATTTTAATGAGCGTAGAAATGCCACAGATTTCTTCTTATGGTCGCAAAAAGAATACTAGCCAGCGCGACTTAATACCCTTTTTCGCAGAGCGGGTCACTATAGTTTATTGTTTCACGACGTAAGGAGGGACTCCAAGGCATTTTCAACTCTTGCGATTACATTTTAAGTCTTTTTTACCAGTTTTATTCTGGAAAAAGTAGTTGCCGATTTTACCCAACTGTAGAACCTGAACTTTATCGAATCAAATTACATTATGAGCGAAATTTGTTAAATTTTGAGCGAAAGTTTCAAAATGTGACACTTGCTTTTAGAAGATCGCACTAGTTTTGTGAATCGTTCTCGTTATGTTTGGGTAGTATCAACAGATAAAGGTGGTGTTCGATTCATGAAGTCATATATTCTTTATATGCCGAGGGTGATCGATCGTTCTCTATGAAGTCTGTTAGTTAAAAAACTCCAGAGTGCCACAAAGTATAAGGGGGAAACTGTGTCCCGTTTTCATGAAATGACCCATGGGCCTTGGCAGAGCTGTATCGTCGCTTCGCGGTAACATTTCAATCGCGACGGCTTTGAGAAAAATGGAAAAGAACTCAAATTTATTTATCAAACAAACTTGGGAAAAATATGTAATTATATGCCATTAAAATACAGTCCTTTGTGAGATGTTGCTAGTCGTGCAATGTTCCCAAAATTTAGGAATAAATTGACAAAAATTTACAAGATTATATTAAAATGAGTATAAAAACTGGAATAAATAGGATTGTTGCTTGAATATTTCGACAGTTATTTTACGGGGTATGTCCCCTTACTGACGGTTTCTTTGCTTGCAGTTTATTATGTCCCATCAGCGATACTCCCGCGACATTGCTCCGCCCGGCCGGAGTGGAAACTATCTCGTCCAGATCCGGAAACGGATTGGGTCTCTTCCAAGAGAAATGTCCAAATCGCTTGACCTTTGACCTATTCTTGCTAAATCCGAACACTATGAAGATCGTGAAGAGATAGGCCACGATTTCGAGGCAAGCCAGTGCCACTGGCATGTGCCATCCTTTGAAGAGGAACCAGTGAATTTCAAACCCTTTGGTGGGTTTTTTTGGTTTCGTGGTCTCCATCATCGTTGTAAAAGCGGACTGGCTGCTGTTATTTTGTAGTGTTAACGAGCCACCAGGGGCATCTGTGTCTTCCATAGTTGTTCCGTATTCGTATTGTTCTGTAATTGGTGTTGGAGGCGTGTTTAAATCGGTTTCACCGGCTTCTAAAGTTGGACTGCCAAGCATAGAGTCGCCCATCTTGCGTCTTTCTTGATTTGCGTTAACTTGAGTCATCTGTATAAATATGCACAATGTACGAATGTGAGTATTTGGGTCTTTCTATAAAAAGGGGTCCAATGTTGGTGTCCCCGTTACATTTTACATCTTGTTTTTGTAAATTCAGGACACATTCTTTAAATACTTTCCATCTCAAAGAGTGAGTACATAAAGTACAATTCATACAAAATGGTTTAAAAGCCATTTTAATGATTTTTGTACGAAAAAATAACACATATCAGGTGTAACGGGGGACACCAAATGTCACACTTTTGGACCCCTAATTTATAGAAAGACCCATTTATTCGGCAATCTGACAAAAAAATAGGCAACGAAGATACACACACACTAAAGGCACAGACTCGTCAATGCGCGCGTGAGGCCAAATTTGTGCCACGAATTACGCAGCTCCATGCCTTTGCTATAGAGCTGCGTATTTCGTGGAACGAATTTGGCCTCACGCGCGCATTGACGAGCCTCTGCCTTTAATTAGCCTTTTGCGTGTAACTTTTGCATAGTAGCCGGCGCCCCGAAATCTTCAGTTTTAAATGGAGAGGCAGCAGTTTAGAAAGTCACATACAAGTACTACGCTGTTGCTGTTACGTATACACGCCATTACCAACCAACAGTCTAGCAACCAACGGTATAGATTCTGTACTTCACACCTGCAGCGTGCACCACACAGCAACAAAAATTACAGTCTGGTCAAAAGGATGCTATAAGTGTTCAAGTGAAAGGAAGTACGTCAGTACACCAGACGCTATTCATGCAAAACGCGCAAAAAGCTAATTACAGACTGCGCGAACGAAAGCGTTTTTATCGATTCTGCATTGTATTCGATCCTATTAATCGATACTTTTGTGCGTATTTGGTATCGATTCCCGTCCACAACCCGATTTTAGCTAAGGTCGGGAATCGATACTATAAGTTGCAGAAAAGTATAATTTGATGGAATCGGATACAGTGCAAAATCGCTCTTTCGATTGCGCAGTGTGTAATTTTTCAGAGGAAAAACCAACCCATAGTGGAACCAAGACCAAAGTTCCCCCCATCGACATGGGCGATATAAGAATAGAACGTTCGTTACTGCACGATAAAGCACTCAATTTGTCCATTTACCGACAATGAGCTGAGGGACCATAACCAACGCTTAACCTTTCCTCGGAATATCTCATCCCGGCCCGTAAAAATAAGGTGGCCTCGTTTCATCCCTCGTTCCATCGTCACTCACGATTTGCAATCTTCCGTATACAGGCCATTGAAGAAAACATTGTGTACGTGTTTGAGTTAATGGTTGTGACCGTTGTTAGTCTTCTTCGTGTATTTACCCAGCTGTCTTTGTTCAATAAAATAGATAATGCAATTACTGTCCATTGAAGACTTACACTTTCTTCATTTCCTTGTGCGGCGACATCAGTCCGATGGGTTGTGTTTGCGCCGCCTATATACAGTCAAGGATAAATAGTCAAAAAACACGGTGAGTTCATAGCCGAGTTTTATGACAATCGGACAGTTTTAACAAATGTTGGTTGATAAATTTTATCCAAAAGATTTCCCGACATTATTTGAAAAATGCAACGTCTTTGCAATAGAATGCATTTTGGTTGTCTTAAGCGGGCCTCCCACTGTGCGATTTTTGCCACGAATTTCCTACGAATTAATACGATTATCGGAGACTGCCTATAGACTCTACACACAATCGTGCCCAATCGTACCCAATCGTAGGAAATTCGTGACAAAAATCGCACAGTGGGAGGCCCGCTTTAAAGGCACAGGCTCGTCAGCAATGCGCGCGTGCCAAATTTGTGCTACGATACGCAGCTAGCTCGATAGCAAAGGCATGGAGCTGCGTAATTCGTGGCACGAATTTGGCACGCGCGCATTGCTGATCGACGAGCCTGTGCCTTTAATTTGGTATATTTTCCTGGGAATATTTATGTAAGGAGTGGCCACTACTGGTCAATAATTGATTTTTAGCTGCATGACAAAGTAACTCGTAGTTTTCACGCCCACAGCTCGGCGCCACTATATACTACAAAGTGTCGAGTGTTTTCCCTGTTTTGTGCACAGACACATTAAGCTCAATCAATTTACGGCTGTAGTAAATGGGTTCCTTGTTTTTACGTGAAGGCCGGGTCGGCGGCAGAATGAATTAAATGTGGGACATAACATTTGTCAGGGGAAATTAATGTGCATGTAAACATTCATCACGTTTAAATACATGTCCGGGGCGGCAGCAGAACCGGCGCCAAGGGAGTGAGTGGGATGCGATGATGTTGTTATACGGTAATACATGTATTGTTAATTTTATGGCAGTTTTAGGAGATGCAGGGGACGAAAAACTCCAGGGAAATCCGGACTGCAAACCCAATCCACATGTACATGCATATATACAATCCCAGGAATCTAGGCCTATATACTCGGGACGCCAAGGTGAAAGTCGGGGAAGGAGGGTGGGATTATGAAGCAAGGCAGTTGTTCACTCCTACCGAAAAATCTATCATGATGGCTATGGATGTCCCATCACAGCTTGGGCAGAGTTTTTGTGACCATATTTATAAATCAGCGGCTGATCTAAATTTACTAAAATAATACAATGGAAATCCGCGCGGTATAGGCCTACCTGGAAATTCCAGGCAGTATCACTGCAGTGTTGTGTTTTGTATTATGGGTGCACCCCAGTAAATAGGCAGAGATCCGTGCGCCAACCTCGTGAATATTTTGTATGCCCCCAAATTCTACTTTATTAGAGAGAGTTGCAAGCTGAATGAGTGTGGTCTTGTGTAGAATATGACCATCGCCGCGATGTGGGGTAGTTGTTTTTTCAACTATAAACATTTTAGACACTGTCGCTCCTAAAAGTGGCCCTATTTTGCCCAGTAGCGCATGTGCCTTTGTTCCAAAATGGATGCTGGTCTGATTAGCAAGTTTCACTGTTGCAGGGGTATAGTTTTGTTTCAAGTAGAAATTAGGGAATAAAAGTGACGGATTACCCCCATAAAATTGAACAGAATTAAAAAGATGAGACTTCAGTGAGCATTCTGGGTGTTGTCCTGAGAAGCTGAGAGAGTTGTGAGTATTTTTAAATGATTTTTAAAAATCGGACATTAAGCATTGGTTCCTATATGGGAGCCCTATTTACTGGGGTGCAACCATACTGTGAGACATCTGATTGGTTTTCCTATAAAACGGGTCACATTCGACATTATGCGGTCCCGTGCATGAAGTAAATATCATCATGCACAAGAAATGGATTTCGTTCTAAGTAACGGTTATAAAATACCTTCCCTAAATACTATCCATGGGGAGAAAACAAGAAATTTGCGATCTCCAATTTGGATGTGGAAGCAAAAAGGTTGGAACCACATCGGTGGTTTTTGGATACGGATCGAGAACGCGAAATATAACAATAAATATGATATACCCATGGGAGAAAAAAATTGGGGCGTCGATAATGACATTGTGATCTTTCTTAAACGGTCTAAAATATACATTTTAGCTTACATTATTATTAAATGACATTCCCGTGAAAATTGCGTCGTAATTACAAAAAAAACCACGATCAGGACTCAACGGGGGAAAAACTGCTGATGTTTGGTTGGTCAAGAATCGAGGGCGGGCAAGACCGGCGATTTTATTGCGGTAAAGAACATGAATAATATTATGATCCGCGGACATTTTTTTTAATATACTAAAAAAAAGAATGAAATTGTTTCCATGCATTTTTGTTAGGAATTTTATTGAAATGTTTACTTACTCCTGTCTATTTTACTGGTTGTTCGCGAGTAACCTCCATGTATTGGACACTTTATCGATTTTGGTATAATAGATGACCATATGGCGTCTTCACAATCGATTCTCTTCTCTGTAGCATATGTGTTTGAAGTCAACACTTCCTGTGCGTTCAAATTGACAACCTTTTTGAATAATATATAGGTTTTCTCGTTCAGTTTAAACAAATACCTAGTTCGTTTTAGATGCATTCGTTTTAGCGCAAATTTGAATGCAGTGTGGGATCATCATCCTTCATTAAAGAGAGCATTCAATTTGGGTTTTCTAGCACGCAATCGGGAAAATTCTGCACTCAAATTAAAAACTATATATACGTGCATTCAATTTTGAAATACCAGCGAAAATCATTCAAAATCGCCGAGCTTGTGCTAAATTAAATGAATATCCCATATGCTTTGCATTTAAATGACGCAAATTTTAATCTGGATGTCTTAGAGAACAAAATATGTAAATGTCTTTAAACGAAATCGAATAATGTGCAAATGAATAAAAACCATGCAGAGAAATTGCGTCCTAATCCAAATCACTTCAATATACGTATTTCATGCACAAACGACATCGAATGCATTTCTGATGAATTCGAGCGAGAAAACCTATATATTACACTGCATGACCACCCTCATATATACGAATTTGAGTGATGATTACAAATATTGTGATGAATAAAATATTGTGGCGGTGTGTTGGTGCATGTCTAAACGACAAGTCAATTTGGAATGAATCCTTACTAAATTACAGGGACGATTAAAGTAGCAAAATGTTTAGTTTTAGTTCAATTTTGAAAATTTAATTTTTAGTTGATGGTGCCGTTTGCCAGATTCTGTTCGGAATGCACTCGTCGAAAGAGAACTTGCTGATGTCACGCAAATCGCGCATGGGGCTAAGTGATTTTATTGCACAAAATCGCTATAGTCTCTGACAAAATTACCTATCTGAGATCGAAAGTAAAATGGATCACAAGTATAAAGTTGGTAAATCGAAGTGGCTCAAACGCTTGAGGACAATAATTGCACGAGGACTGGATCCTGGAACCACATAAAAATCCCGGATGAAAATATTAAAAACCTACAAGCCTTAATCGACATTACGAAATTTACCTTCGCTGTGTGTAGTGTTTTCCGTGCATCCTATACAATCTAAGTACACCAGAACGACAAGCAACAACGTCCATCCCATTTTGTCTGGTAAACACATCGGTAGAATTGCTATCATCTCACCCGCCGAATCCTTGCTTCAGACATGAGTACATGAAAAACGGTACTTTACTGCTCTCATCCAGGGGTGATAGGCCTAGTAGTCATCCTTGTTGCACAGCTGCGAGTCCATGGCATCTTCAATTCTGTTGAACAGCGAGGAGGCAACGTGCGATCTCGTGCATTGATAACGTCGTTATGGTTTGCATGAATACGTCGACTGCTGATGATGCATACAATTAAAGGGACACACCGGCTTTGTTGGGCTATTTTGGGCTCGAAATAGACCCATACATTATTCTGAAGCGCTTTCCAGAGTAAATTTGATATATCCTAAAAAGATGCCAAATTTGGCCGTTTTTGAGCATTTTAAAAAAATTCAAGGTCACGTGACTTTTCGGAACCAGATTTTGGTTCCGAAAAGTCACATGGTCTTGCGAGTTAGTCTTGTGTCCAGCCGCATGAAAGTTTCTTACTGCAGAACTGCACCAAATTCAACTCTGATTTTCCCCCAATATTTATTAGTAATTGACAAAAGAGAGACTATATACAGGTATATGAAACAAAGTTGAACATAGGTATAAAAATTCGAACATAAATGTTTGTTTCGAGAGTCCGGAGAACGGGAGCGAGCGCGTGCTACGGCAGGCTACCGTGGAGTGTAAGATATTTGCCCCGCGCAGCACGGCAAATAGCCTGAGTGCACACACGGCGGGGTGTGTTGCTCCAGTGTACGTTTGCGAAGAAAAAACATGATGCCAACTCTTCAAAAGAAAACGGAAATTCCTATTCGGTCGTCCGGGCTGTCCAGTGAAACCGTGTGCAGAAAATTTGAGATATCCTGAGTAGGAGAAGAGCGAATCGTTTGTGACAAAGTCGTGAGGCTCGCGCGTAGTCGCAACGGCTGGTAAAGCGTATAACCCGTCTTTTGACCGTTTTTGTTAATTTTGCACTTCTTTAGTAAATTACGAGATATTTTGATGATCTTTTTTCACAACGACCATCAAAAAAGTATTGTCAATACTGCTACATCACTAAATCATGTAAACAGTAGGCCGGTGTGTACCTTTAACTTTTACCCTTTTCAAAACCACACTCCAACTGCTAATCACGATGCCATGATTCGTAAAAATGCTGGGTGGATAAATATTCATATAATAATATTTATAAAACTGGGTAATCATTTTGTTTTCAAAGAAAGAACAAGGGAGGATATCAGACCAGGCCCATTGTATCATTTGCAATTACCTAATTTTGTTTTTCATGAGTTGACAAAAAAAAACTTACTCACAGTGTTGTTAGCAATGGTAACAAACACCATACATGAATTTATTTCCGTCCAAAATGCTATTTCATGTTGGAAATTGACAACCGAAGGTGGGTTTCTAAAAAATTCCCGTGCACAGGACTTTTTTACCATTCACTTGTACACAAAATCCATATAGATTTTCAAGGTTTTCTGAAGCATTTTAGCTAGTTTACCAACATTCTTCCTTAGATATTTTACACTCTTAATCCACGAATCTGCAAAAAGTTGTATCTTGCGAATGATAAATATGCCTATGTAGAACCTAGGGCCTATTTTGTGGTACCTAATTACCATTGAAATGAAACGACCAAACATGAGGTCAGACAAAAATCACATAGCCCTTCATTTCGGGATTCGAGGATTCGATTCGATGTGCAGTAGTATACACGAATCCGGTAACCAAGCGCGCACTCCGTCATAGCTGAGGTACATGAACTAAAACAAAGTGGTGGCGGACACTGAACGAACGAAACGGATCAGATTGAGGTTTTTCCTATCAATTTTTCTCTTGGTGTCGCATAGACCTTTTCGCAAATACTGCTTAATAAGTTGAACTTGTACATAGGGCATGAACTGCATTGTAGGAAAAATTGTTAAAAGTCAAACCGACTCGAGTCTACACGAACTGGAAGAACATAGACCTATACCTTTAAAGACACAGGCTCGTATCGTCAATGCGCGCGTGAGGCCAAATTCGTGCCACGAAATACGCAGCTCCATAGCAAAGGCGTGGAGCTGCGTATTTCGCGGCACGAACCCGGCCTCACGCGCGCATTGACGATATGAGCCTGTGTCTTTAATGTCATACTTTTTTATGACGTCTGTAAACACGAACATCTGTTTGGTATGGCAATATGGCTTGTGTGCATATTATAGGGAAATCTAATTTTCTAGTCGGTGCTGATAATAAGCGTCTAGCATAATATTTACAGAACCCTACCGGCCACCGATAATGCATGCATGCCAAACACGTTATAAATACATGTATCAACAAGCAATTATACTGATAAGTACACAGACGTTCTGACAAAGCTGGGACGCAGAAAAACGTTGAAGAACGCCTGAAATATGATTTGTTTACTACATCAAATTATAGTAGAGGGTGTGTTGAGGGACGGATCCAGGATATTCCTAACCGGGATGGGGGTGGGGGCGGGGGACGGGGAGGGGGGGGGGGGGGGGGGTTGGGTGGGGGGGGGGGGGGGGGGGGGGTGGGAGGGGGTGGGGGGGGGGGGGGGTGGGGGGGGGGCGTGAAATGTAAGATAAAAAATTGCAAGATAAACATTGCTCCAGATTCGTGAAATATAAGATAGATGCTCTTTAGTTGCCAGTCGTAAAAGGTAATTTTGAATCGAGTGCAGTCTGCATGGTTATTAGCAGAGTTAGCTTATTGTCCTCAGTTTACACCAGTTTTTATCATGTTTTTTTGGGCGGGGATCGGCGGGGGGAAGTGGGTGGAGGACTGGAGGTTGGGGCATAGAGTGCGCTATATACTGTTTAATTTTGTTTATATTTAGCCGCCTTGGAGATAGTCTCGTACCCCGACCTGCTGTGGATGCTCGCACATCAGGTCTGGGGAATCACGGTGAAAGCTCATCACTGGTTAAACGCCATTACCCATTCGTGAGCCGTCGTTAATAGTACGTGCACTGCTATTGGTCGGTATTACAAATGCTATGCGCCATGCGGTACCTGTTGTGATTGAATAAAGAAGTGCCAGCTACTAAATAGGAACATGTAATGTAATGTAATGTGGGCGAGAAGGTACGTGTCATGTTTCTTGTAAAGACCATATGGGGTGTGTTAAGGTACTGATTTGTGTGCAGCCTTCCGAGCTTTACCCGCGGTGCTTATGATAAGGCAAAAGCTTCGCATGGGTCCCGCACCGAAATTCAGTGCGGGATTCAACCAATCAGTGATGAGATCTCATCGTGATTCCCCAGACCCCAGATATGCTCGTGCGTGCCAGTTGTATTGATTGTATGCACAACAATTTATGACAAATCAGTTTAAAAGGCGATGACAAAGCTGTAAAGAAAACCGACATGGGATATTTTGCGGACCTGTTTGCAGACGACGCAGACGTTTGGCGACACAGCGCCCTCAATAGTTTGAAGACTAAGGTTGCTATGCAACTAAATCGGCTGAAGATATTCTTCCGCAATTAAGCTAAAATTAAAAATATTCAAAAAGAAATGCATTGTGGCTTGGCGTCAATCAGAGATTTCTTTATTTATCATATATGTTATGTTTTTATCTAACTATAGAGCATTTGACGGTTGATTAATTTTGGTTTATATTTTTTCTTGCGCACGATTGTTATTTACGTGAGATGCGATTCGGCTGGCGCCATTTTGACGATTCAGACCAGTTTTTGAGACCTTCACCTCCACATCAGAATATCTGCTTGCATTTTGTAAGTATTAGAATCGCTAATACCACGATTATAAAGCACCAAATGTCACAAAAAAGGCCGACTAGTACTAGTAGCCCCATAAGCCAGTTCGGAATCTCGCGCGCGCAATGAACGTCTATGGGATTGTGTCAAGGTCATTTGAGATAAACACAGGTCATTTGAGATAAACACAATGCCTACCGCTTTGTTTATCTCAAACCAAAGTCGGGAGACGCATGCGCAGTCGAGACTCCGAACTGGCTTATTCTGTGGCCAAATACTCAGTCCGTATCATCAGATCATGTCTGACATGTCTGATGTTTAGCACATAATATGGCCACTAGGTCGCGCGAGGGGCGTAGGAAACGGGACAACTCGTACCCCCAAAAAGACGCCCTGGTCAACTCGTACCCGGGACAACTCGTACCCGGGACAGCTCGTACCCGGGACAACTCGTACCCTTTTCATCATGTACGTGTGCTCCACTTTAATTTATGAAACTGTTTCACTGACCTTTTTTTTTGCAGAAACTTTTTCCTTGTGTGCAAAACATATATGAATTATGAGACAGGCTGAACAATTTCTAAGTGTTTCCTCACAAAATCTTAATTTTTTGTCACTCAAAATTCTGGGTTTTTCCTAGCCCCATTCTGTGGCCAAATACTACACGGGCTCCGTATGCTACATGTAGCTTGGCCACAGGGGCGTATATATAGACCTTTCGCGAACAACTCCGAACACAAGTGCTTTTAAACTACACAGTTTCAGAAACCTTAATTCACACTATTGTTACCTTACCTCACCCTAAAAAGATAATAAGCATTAGGTAGGGTATCGTACGATGCCTATACTTTCCGAGAAAATACAGCGGGAATTCTACCTGAATTTCACCGTTCGACACTCCATGCATCGAGTACTGTATGTACCGACGGTACTGTGCATACGTGTTGACACTACCAGGGCACAACACACATGCGCAGTACCGTTGGTACATACAGTACTCGATGCATAGAGTGTCGAACACAAACGGTAAAATTTGAGTGGAATTCCCGCTGTATTTTCTCGGGAAGTAGGCATCGTACGATACCCTGCTACCTAATGCGTATCTTTTTAGGGTGAGGTATTAGGTAACAATAGTGTAAGTTACGGCTTCTGAAACTGTGTAGTTTAAAAGCACTCGTGGTCGGAGTTGTTCGCGAAAGGTCTATATATACGCCCCTGTGGCCAAGCATACGGAGACTGCGTAGTATTTGGCCACAGAATGGGGCTAGGTTTTTCCATCAAATCTGCACTTTAAGCACTTATGCTTGATAATCATTTTTAAAGAAAACAATTCTGATCAACTTCTCAACCCCTACTCATGTTTTGTGCTTGTCTGAAGTAGGCTGTAGGCCTAACGGTCAACTACTCAATTTTTTCCCGTAAATTCTTTCCTTAATTTTTCATTGCCCTTTTTTTTAACAGATTGAATATGAGCAAACAGCAAAAGGAGCCCAAAGCCTTATCGCCACGCTATGAGGGGATACCACTCCGTTATGAAGACAGCAAGCCGGTGCAAACACAAGTACACACACATCAGAATATACTCGGTATGTCAGAAATATTGTCGGGGGGAGGGATGGTGACATAAATGAGTTGGATGTGAAATGCATGTTAACATTTAAAGGAGCGTACCAGATCACATTTTTGACTCCCCCATTTTTTTCCATGGGTGTTGAGATTTTGCTACTATATCATATTTGTCTCATTACCATTCTGAAATTTGCGCTCTTAATTTCGTATATTTTTAAGGGTATCGAAAAAAAAATGCAATTGTTTTGTGAACTAATTATACGGTATAAAGCAGTCCAGTGATTACACCCACACCCAAACTGGAGACTGCAAATTTCCTGTTTTCTTCCCATGTATGGTATTTTGGGGAGGTATTTTATATGATTGTTAGGTTAGAATGAAATCCATTTTCTGGAAAAAATCTGAACACGCTCCTTTAAATGTTTGTAATTGGGTCTTTCCACGGTAAAGGGGTCATTTTGGCAACACAGACCATATTTTCGAGGAAATACCTTTGTCTTGTCTCAAAATGAAAGAAATAAGTTTAAGTTGTTCTGAAGAGATATCTTAGGCACAAAAAGGGGTACAAATAGTGTGACAACATGCCTTTCTAAAAACACTGTTTTGAGACCAGACAAAATATTTTCTGGAAAATATTGTCCGTATTGCCAAAATGCCCCCTTTACTGTGGAAAGACTCAATTGCGGGGCGTACGTGTCTTGGCATTTGCCTTCATCATTTCTGAACAACACTTCTGACTACTATTCCCCATCACAGACATTGGGCAGACAATCCACCTGCAGTGGGAGACACAAGCCGAGAATGAGCGAGATCTAGCCATCAGCACCGCCCAGCACAAAGTGTGGCAAGAAGCTGAACACATGAAGAATGTAGCCCTGGAGAAGTGCCGTGAGTTGGCTAAAGAGGAGATGAAGAAAGCCATTGCTAGTCTCAAACGCAGCCATGAGAAATCACTTAAGGTGAATATTCCCATTTAGAATCTTGAATAAGACCTATTTTGTGCATGCATTGTGTACATTTTGCACAAGGAGATGTCAGTTAATTTTTAATAATAATAACAGTTACATACCTCATACCTCTTGTTTATTAATTGGTTAAAAGTATATAACACAACATGGATTAGTTCAACCTTTCCCCAAGAAAAGAATCACAGAAGCAAATTAGGGCGGTGCCAATTATTCCAATATGCAGATATTCAATTGATATTTAAGTGTAGTAAATATTCAAATAAAAATGTTAGTAATTCAATTTTTTTTTAAAGGTTCTTGAGTGATGAGTAAAACGAGTGATAAAAGAAATGTAATTTTACAAGAGAGGTGTATGCCTTTTTCCTTGGAAAAGGCGCTATATAAATGATGCTATTATTATTATACTCTAAGTTGCTCCAACAATGCTCCAAATGCAGGGGACTAGGGTACATTTTAAGATTGATCAAAGTTCAGCATTAAAATCGGCCAAATTAAAAGGTTACACCTAATAAATAAAGACTAATTAAATCACTATAAATGAATATTCATTATTTAAATTTTCGATATTGAAATATTTAGTTTGAATATTCAAATTGATCCGCCTTAGAGCAAATATATCTTGTAATCTATCTTAAATGGCAGAAAGTGATGTTATGGGCAGAAAATGATGTCCTCAAGATCTGAAAACAGACCATAGACACCGCGTTGTACGTGTGTGACTGCATGGACTTTCCACTGATTTTCCTATGACCCACACTTCGCCCCGAAGAAGGATTATGGATAGTAGTCTGAAACGTCCGCATTTGCCTATTTTTAGATCTAAAGGACATTGCTTTCTGCCCATTAAAACTCCCTAGGGTGTATGTAAAATCTTATTGATTTTGGAGGATTGATTAGTGTTAGGGTTAAGATGCCAGGATCATCACTATTTCAAAGAAAATGTGGTTTTGTTATTTTGCGTTCATTAGGCAGAGGCATTGCGAGTGGAAGGCGTTCTAAACAACCAAGCCGTTGAGCAGCTGAGACAAGACAAGGAAAGTGGAGAGACGATTTTGAGAGAAACGGTGGAGAAGGTCCGAGCCCAGGGACTGAAGGAAAAGGAGGAGGCGGTGAGGGAAACAAGGGAGGAGGAAAAGGAGGTTGCAAGGAGAGAGGCAGAGAGAGTAGCGAGGTCAGTTGGTTGTCTCAACAAATGAAAAATATGTTGTCTGCACTCGTCTGATTTTTATCTTGCAAAATAAATTTAAATGTGACATGGATAATCTTATCAGTTTGGTAAAGTTAGCAACTTATTGGCAAACAAAAAATAATCCACCCATGTGGAGTTTGGCCTAATTGTGTTTTCTATTATGCCAAAAAAAAGATATATATCGTCAGCGCGCGTCACTTTTAACCCTGTCTGTCAACATTTTTTACTTATACACGCGCACTGTCTGTTGAGTGTTTCGATTAAAAACATGCCTCTATTGCTTGGAATCCATTTAAAATTTTTAAAAAATAAAAAAAAACCGGAAAAATAAGCCTCGTCACCGCGTCATTTTGGGAGACTTCAACTTACGCTAAACACTTTCTTTTTTTGGGCCTTACATAAAAAAATCAGTGTGGAAAACTGAAAAATATCTTTTTACTTTCAATTAAAGATTGTTTTGCCGCACTTGACGTAACTTGGTCAGCACTGTAATACTCGGTCTTTCCCCGGACAAACTTCATAGCGTGCTCGGGTGGAACTCGAACCCACGACCTGCATACTAGGCAGACGTTTTAACCACTCGACCACCGAACTGGCTGGTGTTGAGTAGCCTTATTATTTTGCTCTAAATATTAGGTTGGGATGATGGTCAGCACATTATAACAGTTAACAGATGTTAATACCATTTTCCAGCACTGTACAGTTACTGGTTAAAGGCCCTGTAGATGATCTGTTTTTGAGTGATTCTGCAAATAAAACCATTATAAATCAAAAGAAAGACATGAACAAACTCATCCGAAGAAATGTCAGCTTTGTCAAATGTACCACGTTTAAAAAAAAAATGAAAATCCATATGCGTTTTCCTGGTCTTGGCGGGGTGTTTCAAATTTTCGTTCTCAGTTGATCGGGTACTATGTGGCTTGCGTCAAGCACTCTGTGGCGCACATCATATACCGCGTGTGCGCGCGATCCATAAAAATGCATCGCGTTGGAACACGCAGTACACAGCGCCCATGCATTTTGGACCGCGTAGATGCGAACCAAAAAAAAGTAAATCGTTTGCAAACGATCTAAATAATTTCATCTTTACGGATTATTTTCTGGTAAAATTATATCATTTTGAGCGGAAACCTTTCATTGGGTAGTTGCTATTAATTCAATCTTTACTTTCAGAACTTTTCCCCTGTAAACTCGTTGATTACTTTTTGGGGTCATTGCAAATGATACACTGGGCCTTTAAGTGTTTAGAATGTCTGAATTTCTGAATTTAAAAAGCAGGTAATTATGGGTACAAGCACACAAGGTAGGCACAGTAAGCTTTTATGATTTTTTTTTTAATAAAAAGATGTAGGTTTTGCATGATTTTATGGATTGGATGAGTAACCGAGACAGATATTTTTTTTCGTAGCCTGAAGAAACTAGGGCCGTGTTTGGGCGTGTACTCTTGCATCTTAATATGAGTATTTGCCTGCAAGAGTGACTCGGATCAATGAGAGGGAGTAGGGTCTTTCTATAAATTAGGAGTCCAAAAGTGTGACAATAGTGTCCCCCGTTACACCTGATATGTGTTATTTTTCTTACAAAAATCATTAAAATGGCCTTTAAACCATTTTTGTATGAATTGTACTTTATGTACTCACTCTTTGAGATTGAAAGTATTTAAAGAATGTGTCCTGAATTTACAAAAACAAGATGTAAAATGTAACAGGGGACACCAAAATTGGACCCAGTATGCTCTTAACTTGTGATGATTGTTATGTGATTATGGGTAGAATTTGTTCAACTATGGTTCAATGTGTTAACTTGATAGTGATTTCCTGTTTGAGTCTTTTAATTTTTTGTCACCAGTGTAAATAACAATGAAGTCCCTGATTTCTTTCTGAAAACATCTTTTTTTTATCAGACTGACAGCCGAACGTGAAGCAGAAACCACCGAGAAAAATGCCAAGGAAAAATCTCAGGCATTAGCCGATTTCGAGGAAAGAATGAAACGAGACCGCACGGAAGCCATTCACAATGCTTGTACAGAAGAACGTCACACTGCAGCCGTGGAGCTTGGTCGCGTCAACTCGCTACACCAGTCTGAAATCCAAATACTCCAAGACACCGTACGACAATTGGAGTTAAGAAATCATGATACTACAAAGGACTTGGAACAAGAGCGCCAAGAAAAGAAACAACGTGAGGCTGATTACCATGAATTGAAAAACTCCTACCAACTTTTCATCAACAAAACGAAAGGATTTGATTCTGGGCAGGCAGATTTCCTTCTGTAGTGACCGCCGCAATCGTGTGATAAAGGATTATGCTTCATATTAAGCCTGTAAGTTGACCAGCTGTTGGCAGAGATGTTGAGATGTTGAACACCAAGAGAGTTCATGGGTTTTGATATTGACCAGTGGATTTGTTTAACCAACATTTTGAAAACAAGGGTCAGCTATGGGTACTGAGGCCAACTGGAGGGACACCATTGTCAACTTTGTGCCAAATGTGTACTGGTTTTTGGTGATTACGTGCCTTATGAAATTGGCTAAGGGGCCGTCCAAAGTTGTCGGCATTTTCACAGTTCTACAGAGAGTAGTATTTTTCAAGACCTCCCTTCCCCCAAAATACTACTTATCAGCATTTTTTGTCACTATCATGAAATGTCATCATTTTACAGTGCACGTAAAGTCGTACGTGGCCAGGCCTCGAGCCCCCTTCCTACGCTTTGTAGAACCGTGAAAATTTTTGCAACTTTGGATGGCCTCTAAGTTGGCCTCAGGAAGTGTGTGCCGTGAAGAGGCACCAGGGCTAACTCAGCAAGGCATGGCGCTATTGACCTTGGTGGCCTTGGTTAATGTCAAGAGCCCTTTTTCCTCATCTACAACTTTGGGTAGAAAACAATCACATGGTCCTTGTCTGAATTCGAACCCATGACCTCTAACACACTAGACAGATGTACATGTAGTACCAGCTGAGCTGCATGTACAGTGTGGGAGGCACAGGGGTATTACAGACCCATTTGGGATTTCCTACGAATTTCCTGTTGAATGGTTGAGCTACTAAACAAGGTTGGGTCTCTATCTTTGGAATTCTCAACATATATTATGCATTAGAAATGTTAAGATCTTTTCAGTTTTTTTCCTTGGGGGAGAAGGTTATTCATTAAGAAAAGTGAATAATGTTTTAAGATACAGGGGCAGTGTTTTAAGATGACAGGCGGCAGTCACATTGTCACATCATTTAAATATAAACACTTTCCCCCTGTCATGGCCGCTGGTGCAATGGGTCTATACTACTGGGGGGTTACAACAGGGTTTCTTTCAAGGAATTTTATATCATTTGCAATTACCCAAAATTGTATTCATAAATTGGTAAGAAAAATCTTACTCGGTGTTAAAAAAAAGCAACGTGTGGTCTAGTGGGTATACAGCCGTGCTCGTGATCGAAGGGTTATGGGTTCGAGCCCCACTCGTGCCATTGGTTTGTGTCTGTGCATCAACCCAAGCAATATCTGGGGAGCTGTAAGGGGGAAATGCCACAATCTAACTGCTGATAGGGTTGTGCGCCTTGGCCAGGTAGCCACCTATATAGTTGAAGCAAAATGGTTCTGGTGATTTCCTGATGGCAGTGCCAGGAGCACCCCTGCAGGGGCGGACATGTGCGCTATATAAGTATCCATCAATAATATTATTAACGATAATGAACACGACATGAGTTTATTTCTTTTCAAAATGGTAATTTTTATAAGAAATTAACAGCTGAAGGTGGTTCAAACAAATGTGTGCGCACATTTTTTTACCATTCATTTGACACACAAATCATACATGGATTTTAAAAAAATGTCTGAAGCAGTGATGCATCCATGCAGCTGAAATTTCTGCAGACGAGTTTACCAACATTTTTCCTTAAATATGTTATACCCTTATTTCAGCAATCCATAAAAAAGTTTTATCTTTTAAGGAATTTTATATCATTTGCAATTACCCAAAATTTTACTTCATAAATTGGCAAGACAAATCTTACGTGTGGTCTAGTGGGTATGCAGCCGTGCTTGTGATCGAAGGGTTATGAGGTCGAGCCCCACTCATGCCATTATTAACGATAATGAACACGACCTGAGTTTATTTCTTTTCAAGAATCCATAAAAAAGGTTTTATCTTGCAAAGTATATATTGACCTTTAATATCTGTCAGGGTTTCAAATCTTCTTTTTATTTGCATTTTTGTACATTTGTGTATTGTTCATTTTGTATTTTTGTGTGCTATTTTAGTTTTTGTTTTAATAGCTATAGGTATACGTGAGTTTTTAGTTTGCTTTTAGTTTGTTTTTCCCATTTATTTTTGATACTAGTTGAAAAAGAAATAATCCCCATACATTCCACCTTAAATGGGGCATTTTGGCAACACAGACCATATTTTTGAGGAAATACCTTTGTCTGGTCTCATTTTAGGCCGTCCTGGTTGAGCATATATTGGAAATTTGTTCACAGGGTTTTTAGAAAAGGCATATTGTCACACACTATTTGTAACTCTTTTAGGGCCTAAGTTATCTCTTCAAAACAACTTAAACTTATTTCTTTTATTTTGAGACAAAAAAAAGGTATTTTCTGGAAAATATGGTCTGTTGTTGCCAAAATGCCCTCTTTACCATGGAAAGACTCGCCTGTTTCTACATTATGCAGTAATTTTTGTATTATTTTTAAAATAGCCGAATTCGTTAGTTGCTCTTAGTCCAGTCCAATTTAAGTTTAAGTTATTGACAATTAAAGTTTTATTAAATGCCTTAATTAGCATTTTGCACGTTCGACGTGAATAGCGTCTGGTGTGTACTGACGTACTTCCTTTCACATGCACACTTAATAGTATCCACTTGACCAGACAAATTTGTTGTTGCTTTGTGGTGCACGCGGTACTGGGAAGTACAGAATCATAGGCCATGTTCACCGTAAGTGGGAATGGCATAAAGCAACTAGACTGTTGTCTGCTAGGCAATGGTTTGCACCACGTAGCAACAACAGCATAGTATGTGGACTTTCTAAACTGTACCTCCATTTGAAAGTGAAGAATTCAGGGCGCCATGCAGCCATTATGGAAATGTTATGTAATTTTTGGAAAAGTTGCTTAGCATTAGGCCAAACGAAATAAATGGTGCGTTTATTACGGCCTAAAAGAAATCCAGGTAGGTAGGTAGGAAAATAATTTGATTTGTTATTTTATTTTTACATTTTAGTTCATGCATTTGCGTGTTGTTTTGCAATGTTTGAAACTCACTATTAACACTATTAAACATGTTCATGTACAAGTGTAGAAAATGTAATGTTCGTTGGAAATTATTGCAAATAGTGCTCCTTACCAACTTAAACATTTCCAATTAAATGTTTGAGGTCGGCAATTTGGCCTCAACAATTCCAGGTAGGTCGGGTTACCGTAAACACACCATTGAGCATCTTTTTTGATGGATACCGGCGCATTATAAATTTTCATTATTATAATTATTATTTATTTTGTTTGGCCTTATGAACTGTGCTAAATATTACTTACTGAAGCATTTTTTCTATTCCTTTTCTTTGCAGACAAAGGATGCCAAATGAATTTCATTACATGTTGTTAGTGGAAGCTTTGCCAGACCCCTTTTCCCTAGATAACTTCGTTTTGTGTTTTTAACTGTGTGACTAACAATTATGTACATATACATGATATATATGCTTGCTGCCTAGATACTGTTTAATTTTTATTTTTTATTAAACATTAAAGTGTGTGTTTGTCAAATTGTCATTTTCTGAAAAATAAAATGCAGTGGTGCATCTTGTTGAATCGATATCGGACATAAAAGTACTTGGAGAATCCATTAAAAACTTAATTTAAACTAGAGGTATGACGTTTGTTGTTACAAACGCCAGGTGATCGGGTTAAATGAACATTTTGTGATGAATTTCAGACGTTGTTATCACCTGTGGAATGGCAAAAATGGAAGTTCAGCAGCCGATTTCACGAAACTTTACGCAATTGCGCAAGTCCACTTACGCCATTACTTGCGCAATAACTTATGGCGTAAGTGGACTTGCGCAATTGCGTAAAGTTTCGTGAAATCGGCTGCTGTATACACTAATCCGGTAACTAATATCTCCTCCCTGCATATCCGCCATAGCTGGGGGTTGATAGCTTGCACCGTTTTGAGATATGAATTGTTGAAATAATAACCTTTGAAATCTTGTAATGTGACACCTGTGACGACATCATGACGTCACAATTTTGTGCACAAATTGTTCAACAATTTGATAAACATCAAGTTCTTAAATGTGGCGAAAGAATCATGCAAATATCTGCTGTAGTTCTCAAGATACAGCATTTTAAAACATCTCAGCTCCAAATTTGCGTGATTTGACACCACATTACGTAACCACCGTCCATGTAATGACGTCACCAATGGTATAGTCAAAAGGTCCACATGTGTGGAAACATTTCGTTCCGTAGAAATATGGTCAAATTCACTACCACTTTGAATCTATTTGCATTCAAAATGCTAAAAAATTGCACATTTTCGAACAACTTCCGGTTTGGACCGGAAGTAGGCGTCACACAGGGGTCATGACATCGTATGATTTGTTCAGTTCATTTAGACTTATCATGTTGTGAAAGAATTGTTCAAGTATCTATTACGGTTCTTGAGATATGAATTTTGAAAATAATAACCTTTGAATTTTTGTAATTTGACACCTGTGACGATATCATGACGTCACAATGTTGTGCACAAATTGTTCAACAATTTGATAAACATCAAGTTCTTAAATGTGGCGAAAGAATCATGCAAATATCTGCTGTAGTTCTCAAGATACAGCATTTTAAAACAATTCAGCTCCAAATTTGCGTATTTTGACGCCACATTACGTAACCACCGTCCATGTGATGACGTCACAAATGGTATAGTCAAAAAGTCTACATGTGTGGAAACATTTCGTTCCGTAGAAATATGGTCAAATTCACTACCACTTTGAATCTATTTGCATTCAAAACGCTTACAAAATGCACATTTTCGAACAACTTCCGGTTTGGACCGGAAGTAGGCGTCACACAGGGGTCATGACATCGTATGATTTGTTCAGTTCATTTAGACTTATCAGGTTGTGAAAGAATTGTTCAAGTATCTATTACGGTTCTTGAGATATGAATTTTTGAAATAATAACCTTTGAATTTTTGTAATTTGACACCTGATGACGTCATGATTACGTCACACTTGATGCCATCGTGATACTATACATTCTGGTGAAAGTCTGCCGTAGGGCCTATGTCTGTATCTAATTTACTAACGATTCAGCTTGGTTTGATAGGCATTGTTGCTGGTAAGTGTAAAAACTGAGATTCTCAGTTTCGTTGAACTTTGACCTCCAATTGACCCCAGAAGGAAGGGTCAGATGAAAATGCCCACACAAAGAAAATTGTAGCACAGAATGTCATCTGTAAACCTGCCAAATACGAAGATCCTGGGTCACGTGGTTTTCAAGACGGAAGCATTTTAAAATATGCATATTTTGTTTTTTTGGGGGGTGTAATTTGATACTTGATGACGTCACGATGACGTCACGCTTGATGCCATCATAATATTATACACGCTGGTGAAAGTCTGCCATAGGACCTATGCCTGTACTTAGTTACTTAAAGATTCAGCTTGGTTTGATGGGCATTGTTGCTCAATAAGTGCAAAAATTGCGATTTTCGTTTTCGTTCAACTTTGACCTCAGATTGACCCCAGAAGGAAGGGTCAGATGAAAATGCCCACACGAAGAAAATCGTAGGCCATGATCTTATCTATAAGCCTGCTAAATACGAAAATCATGGGTCACGTGGTTTTCCAGACGGAAGCATTTTAAAACATGCATATTTTAGTCATTTTTGGGTTGTAATTTGATACCCAATGACGTCACAATGACGTCACCCTTGTATGCACACCTTCACATTGGGGTTGATGTTCCTACAAAGTTTCAAGTTGATAGCTTGAACCGTTTTGAAGAAAAGCTCTGGAAACGTTTGAGTGGAAAAAGAAAAAAAAAAAAAAAAAAAGACAAAGAAATCGTACGAGAGTAATAGGTGATCGGGCTGTTGGCCCGATCACCTAATAAATATTGTCCGGTCTGAAGCGATGGAGAGATAGGCATGATGTCGGGCGGGGATGATGCGTCAGCTGTACTGTGTCCATAAAGCGAGCTAAACCTAGGTTATATTTCAGGGGGGCTTTTCCAAATCTCGGTTTCGTCTCCGTCTCCATAGGGTTTACATGGAGCCGGAGCCTGAGCCAATTTCTTGCCAGAAGTTTTTTCATCAACGACTCGCACAAAAGCAGCTTGAACTTCGGCAAAGCACAAGAATATTTTTTAAAATTATTTGTCCGCTCTCAGACAAATGAGACAATTAATTGTCATAGTAACACATGCACAAAACCAACGAGCCAGTTTATGCCAGGTCCAAACCCGATTTTATTTCATAAAATGTGTTTGGAAAAGCTAGCTATACAGCTGGAGTAAGCAGAGCAGACGACGTGCACTTGAGCGTTGAATAATAGACTGGTTTTTGGTTCAGATATTTACGTACGGGCACGAATAATGCGTATATGAATAAAGCCCAATTCATACTCGCTCGGCGACCTACGTGCGGAACGGAAATTTTGTCCGCCGAGTAGGGTCAAACGAGTTCAACAGTATTAACTCTGCAGCGACTACACTCGGCGAAAGTGCGGCGAGTATGCGGCGAGTGAGTTCGGCGGAGAAGTATGAATCTAGCTTAAGTGGTCTGGAAACCAGTTTAGCCGAATATGTAATGTATAGCGCCCTCTGTTGGTATACCAAGCAGTCTCACCGTGGTCAGATAGACGGCTAACGAGCCGTGCGTTTTCTTGAGAAATTTTCTGCATGTTTTGATTTTATTATTCAATAGCAAAGGTGACTGGACATGCTGTATGCAGCGGAAGTTGGGGATTACAACAGGGTTTCATTGAATCATTTGCAATAACCGAAAATTCAACTTCATGAGTTGGCAAGAAAAATATTACTTTGTTAAAAAATAAGCAACGAATGAACGATTTAACATGTTAAACCATGTGTTTCTTCCTCCATGGTCTGATGGTTAAACCATAGAGCAAGGAACTGTTCCTTGCTCTATGGTTAAACAAAGTACAGGACGTTGGTAAAACGCGGAACGATGGAACAGAAGCCTGAGAAGGGTGGAACAGAATGCGGAACATGGTACAGTGGAATGGAACGGTTCCGCGTTCCGTTCCGCGTTCTGCGTTTCGCGTTTTACCAACATCCCAAAGTACAAACGCAACACAGTCACAAGTTTCTTTTCAAGATGGTACTTTTTGCAAGAAATAGGTGGGGATTGTCACTTTTCGCGTGACAAAATCCCCACCCCTGGGGCACAATAAACCTTATCGACGTTCGCAATGCATCATGGTATTGGATGACAAAATTGCCCGGCTATTTGTGCATAAACCTATGGGGCGGACGCGAACTCGGCAACGTTTTTGTTAATTTTCACGAAAACCAAACGGAGTTCAAGAACCAATATCCCACCTTTTTATCTTTAATACATGGCTTTGCAAATGCGAGAAATCATCGGGGATTCCCTTCGTGGCTGGCGAGTCCGTGTTACACTGGCGCAGTGCAGAACACTCAATCCAACCACGCCGTAGCTATGTGGCGCGTGTTGCATTGCGCATACCGAGATGCGAGCGCGGTACACGGACTCCCCACTACGAAGGAAATCCCCGATGATTTCTCGCATTTGCAACATTTTTGTTTCGGAACATGTTTGTCAGTATGTTTGATATGTATTGAAGATAAAGTGGTGGGAGGTTGGTTCTTGAACTCTTTTTGGTTTTCGTGAAAATAAGCAAAAAAGTTGCCGAGTTCGTGTCCGCCCCATAGGTTTATGCACAAATAGCCGGGCAATTTTGTCATTCAATACCGTGATGCATTGCGAACGTCAATAAGGTTTATTTGCAAAGGGCACTTCGTTTGCCAATGTGCCAACAAAACAACAACAGAAGGGGGCGGGGGAACAATAGACTATTTGCATAAATCCTAAAGTCCTGCCGTACGAGTACGAGTGAGTGAAGCACCAGACTATCGGGCAAATCGGGCCATTTCCAGGTACCTGGAATACCCCGCACATTGCTCTATGCATTTTCAGCTGGACCATCCGAAATTACAAGTTGAAATTAACATGTTAAAACATGTACTCATTGTGAATTTTCGTCAAAATAACAAAATAGAACGTGACTTGAAATCGATGTTTGAAAGCTGGAACGTTCCAAACTGCAATGATGCATTCAAGAAAGTGGAAAAACAATTTTTGGTTATAAGACTGGTTTAAAGTTGCCGATCAACATTTCAGTCAGCATATATGGTCTAGCTTAAAAATACATAGAGTAATGTGCAAGGTATTCCAGGTACCGTACAACTACCATGTACATGTACCAGTGTGCACCACCTGGAAACAGCCCGATTTGCCAGGTATAGCATGGTGGTTGACTCACTCGTACGCAAGCGCCATATAGCGCGAAGGCGTGACTGTAGGATTTATGCAAATTACAACTGGTCTATTGATAGGTGCATTATGGCTTGGGTGAGTTTGTATTGTGGGAAGGAAAGTAGGGAAAAGTCTGCCATGGCAACCTTCCCACAATACAGTAATTGCGATAAAATCTGTATGTTCAATGTCTGCAAAAATTTACTTATTGTTCTCGTGCCGCAGTGATGTGTTTATATTCAGGGTTGTAACAAGTCTCCCTCTACTCGAGTCCCAAGTCAAGTCAAGTCAAACTGCCCCCGAGTCCCAAGAGTCAAGTCGAGTCAAACTGCATTCGAATCTCAAGTCAAGTCAAATGGCCTTCGAGTCCCAAGTCAAGTGTCAAATTCAAGTAATCACGTACGTTAAGTCAAGGAAAAACGACAGTTCAAGCTAATTTTAAAATGAGTCTAAATGCTGTTCAAAACTTGCATTCATGCATGGTATTTATTTGTTGCTTTGGCCAAGAATGCTCCATGTTAAAATAAAGTTTAGTCTTATTTTTTTGCTCATAATGACAAAAAATGCTTTAAAAGATCAATTTGATTTTTGGCAGACTCAAGTCAAAAAGTCAGAGTCCAGTCAAGTTATTTGAGGTTCAAGTCTCAAGTCCAGTCAAGTCATTTGAGGTTCGAGTCTCAAGTCCAGTCAAGTCATTTGAGGTTCGAGTCTCAAGTCAAGTCAAGTCATTTGAGATTCGAGTCTCAAGTCAAGTCAAGTCAAGTCATTTGAGGTTCGAGTCTTAAGTCAAGTCATTTGAGGTTCGAGTCTCAAGTCATTTCAAGTCATTTGAGGTTCGAGTCTCAAGTCAAGTCATTTGAGGTTCGAGTCTCGAGTCTCGAGTCAAGTCAAGTCATTTGAGGTTCGAGTCTCAAGTCAAGTCAAGTCATTTGAGGTTCGAGTCTCAAGTCAAGTTTGAGTCATAACAACCTTGTTTATATTATCTCACATAGGTGTGGTTTTCATATTGGCTTCTAACACCGCTTTTTAAAATCAAATTTCTCGCTAATTTCTTTGAAGACCATGGATCCAGTTGCTGAACTTCTGACGGTGCTAACATCACAGCAAGACACTAGGACAGAGGAAACCACTAGGCAGAAAGAACAGGGAGCTTGCAATAATCAGAAATGGGTAAAATTCCCCTCCCCTGTAGATGATCTGTTTTTGAGCGATTCTGCGAATAAAACCATTATAAATCAAAAGAAAGACATCAACAAACTCATCCGACGAAATTTCAGCTTTGTCAAATGTACCACAATTAAAAAAAAAACATGAAAATCCTTGCATGTGTTTTCCTGGTCTTGGCGGGGTGTTTTAAATATTCGTTCTTAGTTGATCGGGTACTATGTGGCTTGCGTCATGTACTCTGTGGCGCACGTCATATACTGCGTGTGCGCGCGATCCATAAAAATGCATCGCGTTGGAACACGCACACGCAGTACACAGCGCCCCTGCATTTTGGACCGCGTAGATGCGAACCAAACATAAGTAAATCGCTTGCAAACGATCTAAATAATTTCATCTTTACGGATTATTTTCTGGTAAAATTATATCATTTTGAGCGGAAACCTTTCATTGGGTAGTTGCTATTAATTCAATCTTTACTTTCAGAACTTTTCCCCTGTAAACTCGTCGATTACTTTTTGGGGTCATTGCAAATGATACACTGGGCCTTTAAGCATATATTTTCTTTAGACTACTTCTTTTGGTGTTTTTCCCCAACATGTTTTAATGTAGCTACGGTACATCAAACCTAGAAATTTTCGAATGCCTATTTCTTCTTAAAATGCATGCGACTCACTCTATTTATCGTCCTGCTGGATTCGTATGTCTTAGTCAACCACGAAGAAAGAAGCACGTCCAAATAAAAATGTTCACACAAAATGTCCGATCGCGACCAAATCTTGGGAAGATCTGCTTTGCACGTTCCTTATGCGCCAAGTCCATGAAGTCAAGTGCACTGGAAGTGTTAATTATTAGACAGGTTCCCGTATCCCAACTCGCCATTGAACCAACTCGACCATTGTGCCAATTCAACCATTTACCAACTCGACTGTTGTACATTGAGTACACACGGCAGTCCAGTTGGTTCGAGTCGAGTTGGTAATGGTAAACGAGTTAGTCGCGGCAACCGAATGATTGGAATCTTTAGGTCTGGGAACAGATGAGGGCAGTGCACCACCTAACGTCCGCAAAGGGTTAAGACGGTCATTTATAATGGGGATACCACCATTTGTAACAGTTCTCTAATCCTGTAATCGATCTTTTATATTCATTTAGACTGCTCCAGCAGTTCAGGCCAATCCCTCAAGACCTCCAGTTATTCACCAGCAGCCACAAGCTTTGAACAGCGACAAACATGAAACACAGCAACTTATAATGATCCTGCCCAAACCACTCTCTGCAGATAGCATCAAGCAGGCCGCCGATATGATTGAGATGCTGCGCTCCAATGGCAGGCATATCACTAACTTACAGGTGAAGTATTCTCGTTATTAGAGAGGTTTCGCAAGGTGATGAATACGGTTACGAATACGGATATGATAACGGTATCCGTTCACGTTGATGCGCTCACTGAACTGGGTTTCGCACTGTGTGAATATGTGCATACGTACATTTATCTGCTAAATTTGCTCTTCGCTTGGCTTTGTTTTTAACTGATTTTCCTCACTTTCACGTGGGCATGACTCATTAAATTCGATCGGTATTCATGTAAGATACATCACAAAGAAACAAAATGCATAAAACTTATTAATCCATCACGGAAAAAGTGAAAAATCCGCATAACCGGTATCCGTTTTTATACTACGCGTATGGATGCCGATAACCGTTATTCACGCGTATGAAAACATGTGTACTACGGTTACGCGTCGCGAGAAGCGCATAAAGACATGACGTATCCGTATCGGTATCCGTGACGGTGCGAAACCTCCATAGTATACATTATATAACGCCCAAGTAGATCCTTGTCGTCTGATTGGACGATAGCAGGTCACATGTCATTTAATATTTAATCCATTTAATGCAACAACACTAAACAGTTTAATTTAACTTAATTCACTTTGTCTGTGTGTCATATATTGCAGACCGAAATCCGTGTGAATTCCAAATGCTTTGATGCAGAAAGCATCCACACATACACCCGTCTTGAGTTACTGGAGTGCTGCATTCCAGCCGTGCGTTGCCCAACTAAAGAAGAGATCATATACAGCAATACGGCTGTCTGTTCCTCAATGTGCGATGTTTTCCAGCAGAACTACATGCCCGGTGTAAGCTCATTGCTAAGCTGGATCTGCCAGCTGGAGGAACATGGGAAACCAGACCAGAGTGAGCTCATGTATATCTTGACGGATTGTGGGTCTTATGCTTTGACGGACATCAAACACATGCTGGCATTGCACAGGGCCGCGGCTACGCGCAAGAACGTAGAAAGGGAGCTAGAGTGGTTCGCTCACACGCACATCCAGCCCAGGGCGGTTCAAGTCCAACCCGAGGTGAATTCCATCCGGAAGTTTCAAGCGCTGTTATTCTGCACCAAGTGGGACGCGGAATTTGAAAACTATGGCATGTCCGTCGCAGAGTTGGCTAAAATATGCTGCGATCGCTGGCTCACCGCGAATCACATTACATGGGCCGTCAAACAGTTAAACAAGATCCAATCGCAGACATTGTGCATTTACGATAACGGCATCGATAATATTGAGAAACTGATTTCAGGCTTGTCCCCCGTTCCCTACGGCAGACCGCAACCCTCGAGCATACTCTTCATTTTCCGTGTCGGAAAATCCGACTTTGGTCAAGTTTTCATAAACACTGAAAATCAACCTGGCTTCCACTATACCTTATGCTATTTGGACACGAACACTAAAAGGATTATATACGCTGATTCCTTGGGCTGGAAAGTCCCTGAAATCCTACCTAAATACTTGATTGCTTATCATACCGCGGTGTACGGTACCAGCAATATGCGGGATTACGAATGGTGTATTTGTCACGAACCTATAATGACAAATAGTACGCACAACTGCACGCCACGCTGTGCAGTACAGTACCCACTGCAAACTTGTATCAGTATCTGCGGACCAGTTGTAATTATCATGGCTGCCACGGCGTGTTTACAACGAGAAGTCTTTCTCCGTCTAACATCATCCAATCAGCAAACAGTCCCACAGCTGGCGTACTTGCAGACACCTACGAAGTACGCATGCTACCTCAGGAAGGTTTTGGCAGCGTGGATAGCAGAAAACGGCATCAATTTGGAGTACATTATTCCTACAGAGATTGCTGCCCATTTGCAGGTAATAATAACAAAGGCTGGATTCACACTGAGCCTTTTCACAGACAACGTGTGTAAATTTGACACACGTCACTTTGAGAAAAAGTAGCGTGAATGTGAACATTTGGTGTAAACCGATGCACTGAAAATCACAGAATCACATAGTTTATTCTTGGGTTTCACTTGGCTTGACAACGGTTGCTATCCGCCATTACTGTGTCCATACTATGGCATGCCAGAGCGAATAAATCGATTTTGAAATTTGAAGAATTGGGTTTGTCAGAGGTCTCTAGTTCGAATCCCTATGGGGAGTATATGATTTTTCTTTCATTTCACGTTTACTCATTTCAGTTCAATAGGCACCATAAGAAATATTACGATTCTTACTTTGCTGATCAATTGTGCACCTACATGTATGCAACACCGAGAGAAAAATTGGGTTTGTAGGGAAAACCTAAGGGAGTGCCTCATAGCTCAGCTGGTAGAGCATCTGCCTGCAGAGTCAGAGGTCTCGGGTTTGAATGCTGAGGGGAACCTTATTATTTTCCTCTCATCCCCTGTTTGGTTGTTTCATTTTATGGTAATGAGGCACCATACTAAATATTGCATTTGTCATCAAAGACCCAGTTCTCACTAGAGAAATTGCTTTGTTCGACGATGATTCGACGAAGACTTCTCCTGATGTGAACGCACACCTCTTCATTCGACGATGATTAGAATCGCTTCATTCGATGAAGCAAATTTGTAAGGAAAACGCTCCCTTCGATCGACGAAGAATTTGGCAGGCCTGGTTGCACAAGCGCGTTGTGTGTCAAGCGCCCAGCAAGCGTTATTTTAGACGCGCCACTGGAAAACCACACAGCACGTCTAGACGCGCGACGCAAATGTACGACCTCCCACAGCTTCATTCGATCTTCATTAGCGGTCGCTTATAATGTGTACGGTACCGCTCTTCATTCGATCTTCATTCGATCTTCGTTAAGTGATATGTGAACGCACGCTTCATTAACTAACGATGATTAACTAATCTTCGTCAAACGAAGCGATTTCTATAGTGAGAACGGAGTCAAAGAGTGTGAAAAAATATCAACTATACCTTATAAAACATGTTTTAAATTACTACAAATCTTACCATCTTTCATCATATTATCATGAGATGAAGATTGTTTCGTGCCTCTTGCCACAGCAAAACAAGAATGTGCATTGGTCCAACAACAGCGAGAACCACGCCTCCGATCCCGAAGATGATATTCCAGAGATCCCATCACCGAGTCAGGACAACCAAGGATCCACGGAGCCGGTTAGCCTTCAGGTCCATACAGAGGAAGGGGGCAAGATATTCAAGTGTCCTTGCTGCCAGAAAACATCAAAGAAAGGTAGGCTTAAAATGTGACAGCATGCAAAGATGCTTTTTTCTTGAAACAACAATCTTAATCTTTTTAGAATTACAAGTTCATGGTAATTTTTACAAACCATTGTTATTAACAATGGTTTGTGCGTAATTTCCATTGTTGGTTGCTTATAGTGAAAATGGAGATCCAATTTTTGGTTACCTCAACCTGAGGCTATGATTGGTCAATTCCAAAATGGGCGGAGCTTACTGGATCGGTCTATTTTAAGATTAGTCTAACTGCTGGAACTTATGTCCTTGTCATGCATGTAGGATACCTTTTTACAATTCTTGTCAAACAAGAATGTCTGCCTTGTTTGCAGAAGGTTGTGGGTTTGAATCCCACCCGAGCACGCTATGAAGTTTTTCATAGTGTCTCGGGAAAGCATTGAGTATACATTGCTATTATTATACGTCTGGTAAGGGCAAAAAACAAACCCCAATTAACATACTTGTCAAACATGTTCCATGTTTACACCAAACTTGTGTTTTTGAAGTTCATCAAAAACCAAATTGGAATTTTTATTAAAAAAAAAAAAATGTTTGGCAGACTTAGTCAAAAAATGTTTAAGTCTGATTCAAATCAAGTAATTTCTGTCAGTGACTCAAGTCCAAGTCAAATCATTTGAGGTGGGAGACTCGAGTGAAGTCAATAGAAGTCGACTAGGGTCGACTCGGGTCGACTCGAGTCTCGAGTCAGAGTCATTGCAACCCTGCACTTTGCTTTGGAGTAGAAGTTTTACAACTAACTAGGATAGAACCCCTGAAAGTCAAACGTTCGGCAGTTAACAACCCAATCACACTTATCCAAACTGAAACACAAAAACCTATTCCTAATTCTCAAGGCTTTAACATCAAGCGGCACATCCTCCGAGTCCACCCTGACCAAGACCTTAAGACCCTAGAGGAAGGCAACTGCCTCTGCCTTCACTGTGGTCGCAAGTTCCGTCGAATCTGCGACCTTCGACAGCATCTGCAGAAGTGCCATGCTACTATCTTCTCTGTGGAGCAAATCACGTTTGATAGCATGCAGGGTGAGTTGAATAGCATGAATGTTTATGAGGCATTTCAAAATAAATTCATAAATACCTTAGACGCTTTACGCATCCCTATTGGCTGAAAGCACATCACGTGGGCAGTTTTAAACAAGCGATAAATGCACAGTCAGTCTTAAACACTTTGAGCCTGGCTAGCGGCAGCGCCCATGCTCTAGTCAGCGCGTATGGAACACGCACATGCACACAGAAACTGCAACTGTGACAAGTACCCAGTCCTGTGTGTACAACACACTTGCATTACGCATAACGCGCGCGATCGAACAAAAACATATCGACGCACAGCTAGCAGTTGTACGAATGCGGTGTTGACACTGTAGGTGCATGTAGAAGGTGAATGCAAAACACAGCAAAACGACGAGCTAATTTTGGTGAGTTTTACTGATTTACGCAAAAAGGTATTTATGAATGGGATTAAAAGTAGGTTTGGTCAGTTTTAAACAATCCATTTAAAACGGGCTAGGGTCCTGAAGAAGAAAAAATAATGACCCTGCTGAAAATACGGTACATTGCCACTTTTCCAAAGGTATGATATACACTGGTTTAAAACCTGTATATAGATGGTTTTTAAAAGTCACTTACAATTTTGAAATTCTGGTTGACGGATATTTCAAGTTATTTTAAAACGCCCCTTATGAGTGCAATAAAAACAAACACAATATCTGGAACGGTGCCTAGCACCATTGAAATAAAACAACCAAATTTAGGATGAGAGAAAAATTGTGAGGGCCTTATCGGGATTTGAATCCGAGACCTCTGCTATAAAGCACAAGGGTATACTTCCTCAGGTTTTCCCTGTGAACCCAACCAAAATTGAGATGAGAGAAAAATCATAAGAAGAATATGGCAAACTTATGCCGTCTAATCGCGGAGCAAGACCATTTAATTTTCATTACTCAAAGGTAATCGAGGTAGTTTTTCAGGAGAAAAACTACCTCGGATTCGAACCCGGGACCTCCGACTAACCGGGCAGATGCTCTACCACCTGAGCTATAAGGCACAGGGGTATACTCCCTCAGGTTTTCCCTGTGAACCCAAGCTCGGTGTTGCATGGGAGCGCAACTGGGCAAAGTAACCAAAACAATATATATTTGGTATGTTGTCTAATCACCATTGAAATGAAATAACCAAACTTGGGATGAGAGAAAAATCATAGGGCCTTATTGGGTTCATAGAAAAAACCTGAGGGGAGTATAGGCCTACCACTTTGCTTTGTAGCTCAGTTGGTAGAGAATCTGCCCGGGGAGTCGGAGGTCTCTGGTTCGGATCATACACATCCTCAATCACACACGCCATTTGTAACAGTTTTCTATTCATGTAATCTTTTTTTTTTTAAATGCTAATTTTTGTTACCACCCTTCTCAAATCTGAACAATCTCTTGGCAGAGTTTGAGTCGTGGAAAGCTTCCCTGGAGGAGGCTGAGAGTTGTTTCTTTGCTCAATACTCCGGTTTTCGCAACAAGGGAGGGTCCAGGTTCCGGTATCTCCAATGCAATCGATCAGGGATCTACAAGCAGAGAGGAATGGGGAAGCGACAGTCAAAACTTGCAGGTAGGCATTTGGTGTTGGTTTTACCACTTGATGCCGGGATTCTTTTTGGCAAGAAATACCTTTTTTCTGTTAAAGACAAATGTGATTGGCCAAATGTTAAGACCAGGGGCCAATTTCATGGCACTCTTTAAGCTACAGTCACATAGGGCTCCCGGCGAGTCACGGCGAGCCACGGCGTGAGAACCGTGACGAACCGTGGTCGATCGGGGCCACGCCGTCTTGACGCCGTCTTGACACCTTGGCACTCCGTGATAAAGCTACAGTCACATAGGGCTCCCGGCGAGTCACGGCGAGCCACGGCGTGAGAACCGTGACGAACCGTGGTCGATCGGGGCAACGCCGTCTTGACGCCGTCTTGACACCTTGGCACTCCGTGATAAGCCGTGATGAAACGTGGCGCGCCGTGGGCCAAAACAAAATTTTTAAACATGCTTTAAACTACCGTGACTCGCCGTGTAGCGCCGTGAGGCGCCGTGACACCGTGATGCTCCGGGACGACACCGTCTCGGCGCCGTATTGACACCGGGAGCACCGTGTTGGAGCCGGCTTCGATGTGACTGAAGCTTTAGCCGTGATGAAACGTGGCGCGCCGTGGGCCAAAAAATAATTTTTAAACATGCTTTAAACTACCGTGACTCGCCGTGAAGCGCCGTGAGGCGCCGTGACACCGTGATGCTCCGGGACGACACCGTCTCGGCGCCGTATTGACGCCGGGAGCACCGTGGGTCACCGGGAACACGCCGGCTTCGATGTGACTGAAGCTTTAGCAGCTGATTTTGTACTAATGGGTGCTGTGGCTATTTCATGGAGACCGTAACCTTAAGCACTGCTAAACGTTTGCTAGCTTCAGAGGCAAAATTTGCTAAACACTAGTGAGGCAACAATGCTTGTTTCCAAGCAGGCACATAAAGCATGCCATGGCCGTGGAATAGCGGTAACGTTAGTGCCGTTTTCCCGCGGGCTGCTGTATTCGGTACTGTTAACAAACATGGTACAGCCGTTGATAAATTAATTATAAGCAGTTGCGACTCGTCTTGTAAAAGACGCGTTTTGTGAAATCGATCATAGCACGCGTCTTAGCCAAGATTAATCTTAGAGCTTGAACTCTTCTTAAATCCTAGGATCGATCCTAAGATAAGAGGAGTTTTGTGAAATCGACCCCAGGCTCTCTAATGTTTGTGCTTTTATTGTGGTACTTATTAATTAGCACTGACAGCCTCATCTTGGATGTTGAGCTATTGTATTACGTCACACGTCTTTTCATTTGCAAATTTTATCACAAAAGAAAGTACCAATACCCTCGTTTTAGATGACAATTTGAAATTACTCTATTATTTATCTACTTTTGTTTGTATATTTAGGAACTTGCAAGATTGACAACAACTGCACAGCTTCCATAAAAGTGACTTGTCAGGCCGCTGGGAAAGTGGACATTGAATACCATCGGACTCACTACGGACACCAGAAAGATCTGGAACTCATGTGGCTTCCTCGTAAGAAACGCGAGGAGATAGTGGCAAAACTTGGGCAGGGAATCTCGCGCGATCTTATCATGGACGAGATGCGACATAGTGAGGAGGAAATGGAGAGACAACAGGAGCTGTTGCAACTCGGAGGCGCCTACGATATCAAGAAGTCGCTCGGAGTCCAGACATTTCAGAAAAGTTTGAATGAGAAAGACAGTGTTCTAGCGTGGATTTTGCAGTGGCAAACGACCGAGGAAAACCCGGTTCTATTCTATAAGCTACCTGGTCCCAACCCCAATCTAACACTTGATCTTTTGGCCGAAGACTACGTCATAATCCTTCAGAGTCCCTTTCAGAAGCACATGATGCAGAAGTTCGCCGGTCGTGGCGTGTGGTGCGATTCGACTCAAGGGACCAACGCGTACGATTTCCACATGATGACGTTGATGACCGTTAACGAATTCGGGGAGGGGTTTCCCATGGCGTGGTGCATCTCAAACCGCGAGGACGAGAGTACGATTAGGATTTTCTTCAGTAAAGTGAAAGAGAACTGCGGTGACTTGATGCCGTGCTGGTTCATGGCCGATAAAGCCTTCGTGTGTCACAATATCTGGACGTCGGTGTTTTGGGGTTCACCACGGATGTTAATTTGTCCGTGGCATGTAGAGCTAGCCTGGAAAGAGGAACTGAAAAATGAGATCCGTGACCTATCCGTCCAGGTACAGGTGTACAAGATGTTATGCAAAGTCCTCGAGCAACAGAACGAAACCTCATTCGAGGATTCCCTCCAGAGGCTTCTGGCTCGTCTTGCAATCTCAGAAAAGACGATGTCATTCCGGAGGTACTTCATCAAGGAATGGGTTCCCAAGATGCATCAGTGGGCATCTTGTTATCGAACAGGCCACTGTCTCAATCCCGGCATTTTCACCGACGCGTTCCACGTGGTCTTCAAGCAAATTTACAAACAGGGTCACGTCAACAGTCGCGTGGACAGCTGCCTGGTGCACCTCCTCAAATACATCCGGGACAGAATGTTCAACTGGATGGTCAAGTTCCCGCAAGTCAAAGTAACAATGAGGGTCAAGCTCATTCATGATCATCACCTCCGCAGCATGCTTCTAAGCTTCAATCGCGTCAAGCAACTCGACGACCAAGAATCCTGGTCAATCCAAGCCGAAGATGGGAACGATTCTTACGTAGTGGAGCGACTTTCCGCCGCGTGCCCCCTCGAAGAATGCAAGCTGCGCTGCGAGGAGTGTGGCGTTTGTATCCACCTCTTTCTCTGTAACTGCCCGGACTGTCTCATCAACTCCACGATCTGCAAACACATTCATCTCATTCAGAGACTCGTACGACTGCAGATACTCATCCAGAACGAAGAGAACAAGACCAGCGAAGAAGAAACGGAAGAACTAAAGAGCTGTCTCAGCTCAACCCTGCGACAAATAACCTCCATGGTAGAAGCAGCTGACGATAGCAATCTTGAAACACTCAAAGAACTTGAGAAAATGCTATCTGCATCCCATCAACTTTTGACCAGTGGCATCCAACAAACGAACAGTGCTGGACAAGATGCGTGCAGGAATAAAAGACCGGAAATTGGGGAATTTCTAGACCAGCAGAACAAGAAAATGAAACTCTGAATGTGACACGGGGCTGCTTTGACCAGTGTCGTGGGAGTGCATAGTAATTAATGTTGAAATTCAAATTGCGATGGATATGTTCAGTGTTCATAGAATTCTTAAGGAGGTTAAAAGGATTCTGTGTAGGCTTGGTCATCTTCTCTGAAGTCGAAGGAGCGTGTCCAGATCACATTTTTTAGCACCCCCCCACCCCCCATTTTACCCATTGGTGTCATATTTTTCTCATTACCATTCTGAAATTTCACGCCCTCTATCCGTATATTTCCAGGGATATTGTCAAAAATCCACCAAAAGTTTAGTAAACTAATTTATGGGGTTACATAAAGCAGTGTAGTGATTACACCAACCTTTTTGCTTCCACTTCCAAATTAAACAGCTAGAATCCCCCCGTCCACATTTTTTTAGTTTTTCTGTTTATCATGGAGGTGTATGTGTCTACAACACCATCACAACTTGTTTTTCACAAAAAATCGACAGGCTTTTGCTTAAAACGTAAAGCAGTCCGACCCTCTTCACCCGAAATTCTGAAACGCTCGAGGTCACTTGGTAAAAGGATTGCAAATTTCCTGTTTTCTTCCCATGCATAGTATTTTGGGGAGGTATTTTATGTGATTGTTAGGTTAGAACTAAATAAACATTTTTTTAAAAATCTGGTCACGCTCCTTTCAAATCAATTCTAAGGCTGGAATCTGAATCACATTTCTGCCTTTTGGGGGAATCGATTCTGATCTTAGTGGCGGATTGCCACTTAGGGGCGGATTGCAATAAAATAGATTTAGCTACTGGTCTAAAATCGGTGTTTTATAGCTCGCTATCCAACTTAGCCAGTCTCGGCTCAGTCACTCAGTCACTGGTCTAACACCAGCCGAAAACCCAACTTAATGGAAAGTGATGCAGCTGGCTTTACTTTTATGTGTATTTCAAGCCAAACAAATGTCTCCACGAAGCCACTTGAAGACGCAGTTTTTGCAAAGAAAGTAAGAAACTGACTGCGAAAGTTATCAAATAGCACTAAAAAGGCTCAAATGGGTATGTGTGTTCGGTTCGTCTTTTTTCAACAAAAATTACGAGATGTAGCGCGGTGTCCAAAAATTATAGCCTGCGGGCCTAAATTTTAAGACTGGTCTAACTTTAAGACCACGGTATTGCAACAGGTCTATAATTATAGACCGGTTTTAGTGAGCGCCACATTAGCCGGATAAGCCTGCAGACCGCATATTGCAATCTGCCCCTGGAAGTAACCGGCGATTTTGAATGTTAATGATGCAAAAATTACAAAACTCTGGGAATTCACCATCGCAAATTAAACGGGGATTCCCCCATTGGGTCTGGTATAAAAATTAAGGATTCCCTCTCAGGAGATCAAAAAATCTAATTTTTCAAAAAAATTTCAATGTGACTGGTTTTGTCCTGAAGGGTCACGGATCACATAACCAACGAGCGAGATGACGTAACAATCCCCTTCGTGTGAAGCAGGATAGGATTAAATGGAGTACTCGACGAACCGCCGCTCATTGTGTTTGTGTTTACATACGAGTCTGTTTTCAATACTGGAGAGATTTTTTAACCAGGATCATATCTCTGTGCAATGCCAGTTATCTTTTCTCAAAACAAAAGAAATATCTCAAGACAGATCTAAGGAGATGACTTCAGCCTAAGAATGGCAACATATAGTGCCACAACATACCTCTCTGTACAAAATTCCCATATAATGTATGTAACAAGGACACATACTTTGTGACATATTTTGGCGAAATAATCCTACAGGAAAAGTCTCTCCGGTATTGAAAACTTATATGACAATTTTGCTATAGTTTATATCACACTCTTTAACTGATTGGGATGCAGTTTAGTCTTTCTATAAATTAGGGGTCCAAAAGTGTGACATTTGGTGTCCCTCCGTTACACCTGACATGTTATTTTTCATACAAGAATCATTTAAATGGCTTTTAAACCATTTTTTATGAACTGTACTTTATGTACTCACTCTCTGAGATGGAAAGTATTTAAAGAATGTGTCCTGAATTTACACAAACAAGATGTCAGATGTAACAGGGGGCACTAAAAATGGACCCTTGATTTATAGAAAGACCCAGTTACGTGTCTAGGGTCTTGATGAGACAATGATGCACAAGAACAATGGAACTCATTAGCATAACAATTAAACATACGGGCCAATGAGAAGCTTGGGATTGATGAGACAGATTATGCAAGCGTGGGTTGAGGGCCAATGGGAAGCTTGGGCTTGATGAGACAAATATGCAAGCGTGGGTTTAGGGCCAATGAGAAGCTTGGGGGTTGATGAGACAGAAATGCAAGCGTGGTTTTAGGACCAATGGGGAGCTTGGGATTGATAAGACAGATTATGCAAGCGTGGGTTTATGGCCATATAAACAGCGTTGTTGGAGTTATCCGTCAAATTCATTTCTCGAATCTACATTGTTCTACACTACCCTACGAAGCAAGCAAGAAATCAAGATGGCCGGTTATTACACGATGCAGCTGGTAAACGACGTGAGGTTCGCGAGTACATCCCTCCCTCGGTGACGGCCAAGGTGGACCCGGAACGCCTCCAACGTCTGCAACGAAGGATGACCGCCAGAGCCGAGGTGAAGTTGGCCCCGTCGTTCAACGCCACCCCCTCGGCGAGACGGGAAGTCCACGCTGATCCCTCAAGAAGGTTCAAGATGACCGACGTACGCCACGTACGTGGTAGTTGAGCCATTCAGAGACAATAGGGAGGTTTCGCAAGCCGACGGATACGCGTACGCATACGTTTAGCTACCCGTAACCGTTAGTGGCATTTATGTGGTTTCGCAACTCCCAAACTACAGCATGTTAGCTAAAAGTAGTCTATTTCCGACAGCAGGAAAACTACCCGGCATAACACGGCATTGATACCAATTTTACTTTCGTTTCAAAGCTTTGAAGCGTACAAAAAGTTCCTGGACATTCATAATTTATACTTTTTTCAAGCTGTATGCGTAAACGGAACGAAAGATGAGGAAAAACACTAGAAATTCGAGATTTCGCTACGCGTTTTGTGCTTACGCATAGCGAGCTTGATATCCGTGCCGTGCAAACGCGTAGCGGATAGCAAGACGCATATGACGTCACAAAACCGCGCTATCCGTCGCGCTATCCGTATCCGTGCGCTTGCGAAACTCAATAGGGAGGTTTCGGTCGCGTACGGTTAGGCAAAACGACGACTATTAGTGAATTTTACGTCATCGATTTGTGCGTACTTGTGGCGTTTACACAAATATCCCAAGTGTTGTTTTGTTGTTTACACTGATAGCAACGCCTCTACACCTTAGTGAAAAATGGACAGCGAAAGGTAACGAGTTTGAGGTTTGGCTAATCGTAGTCGTAATCACTAACCGTGCACACCGAAACCTCGCTACTGTCTACGTGAAGGTCCGCGAGTACTGCCCCATCAGCGACGGCACTTTCTGGGGCGGCCCCCGAGGGATCAACCTTCGCATCCACGAATGGGCGAGACTGGTGGAGCTGTTACCATCCATTAACAAGGCGGTCGATGATGCTGTTCAAGAACAGGAGAGCCGGAAGAGGAAGCGTGATGTGGCTGATGAAGAAGAAGAAGAAGACGACGTCGTCCCTGACACTAGCTGCAAAGAGCTGAAGATTGCCGAGGAAGATCAAGATCAAGACGGAGGACAAGCCGCCCCTGAGGTGGACGCAAAAGAACTTTCTTTTAATATAATCCAGGCAATACTTGTACCGACGGTGCTTAAGAAAATAGATGAAATCAGTATGAGACATTGTTACGGGTGCGGCTTGCCCCCGGTCGATGATGTCACGCAGCGCAATCACGCTTGTATGATGGATTCAATGCAGATTAAAATCGAGCAATTCTTTGATATAGCGCTTGATGAGATTATTGAGAGGGGGTTGGGCACGTGCAGGATGGAATGGAATTTAAAAGCACGTGAGATCGATAGCATAGCCACAGCATATCCTACAATTTACCACACAAACGGTATTTTCACTGAATACGTGGACAAGCACGTGAACATCCCCGAAAAACGGGAATCTGTGCTTTTCGTGTTATACCAAATGTTAAAATTTGTTTAAATCTGTTTGTGTACTTTGTAACTTTAACTGCTTTGTAAAATAAAAATTGTGTAAAAGTTCTTGTAAAAATAATAATAAAAATAAAAACATATTATAATAATAATAATTGTAATTTGTCAAACTTTAAGTTTCTAGGGTATTGATGAGACAATCTATTGTTAGTTTATGCATGATGCACAAGAACAATGGAACTCATTAGCATATGTTTAATTCACGGACCAACACCGCATATGCCATTTTATTAGAAGACTCCAAACAATCCTATGAACCTTTGCGGGATGTGGTTTTGTTTACATTATAGACCGTATCGAATAGCCGCCATTTCGTGGGGCACCTTTTGTTACTTAAACCGTTCAACAATGGAAGCACAATATGTGCAACCACGCATATCCTCAAGAAACTGCCCCATGAAATGGCGGCTATTCGATATGGTCTATCGACGTCCTCTCTCATTCGGTCTGTTGTGTATAATACTTGAATTTGATAAATTAGAGGCAGCATTTGAAAATGTATACAAAAATTAAAAATGACGGTATTTTTTTTCGTATACATTGAACAAAGATTTTAAGGAAGTTACCTCCTGGAATCAACAGATAATGTAATTTTAAGATATACTTCCCACTTGCACTTCTGTCGGAAATGTTGCTTTTCTGTGGAAAAGTCACATTTTCTCCTTCAAAAATTGCCTTCAGTTAGTGCACAAGATAACTATTCACACGTGCACGCAGCGCCCTCTGTTGTCGCGCTTACGCACAGACCGCTCACCGCGTCATTTTGTGCATTACTTTATGCAGTAATTTTATCATTTATTTATCTCAGAAATGCAACATTTGCGACAGAAGTGCAAGTGGGAAGTATATCTTAGAATTTGATGATCTGTTGATTCCACTGAGGAGGTAATTTACTTAAAATCTTTGTTCAATGTATACGAAAAAAATACTAAAATGACTGCACACACAAGTCATGATTTCACAGTTAGGAACTCAGAGAATACAGTAGTATTTCACTTGCTGGCAAGTGTGTCATAATAACATGACCGTTTTGTATTTCGATCCTTTTTATACATGTTTTGTATAACCTTCGAGATTAAAAGCAAATTTGGACACGTTATATTTTGTTTATAAAAAGAATAAATCTTTTAAAAGACATCGAGTTTTAATATAGACCCACTACATAATTTACAGTGACCCAAAATTTTGATAGCAACGGTAACGAACACCACATGACTTTTTTTCATGTAAAATGGCACTTTTGTGGGAGAAATTGCCAACTGAAGGTGTTTTTTTTTTAAGTTGTGTGCAGACAACATTTTTACCATTTATTCATACACAAAATAACAAGCATGGATTTTTCAGGTTTTCTGAAATATTACTGCATTTATATGGCTGAAATGTTTGGATTTTTTACAAGGCAATTTATCAACATTATTCTGTAGTTATTATGCTGTTCCAATCATGTACATGTAGTATGTCTTTAAAGGCCATTGTCATTTGCAGTGATCCCAAAGTTAGATTGGTTCCCGATCCCTATACACCAATCCGGTAACTAATATCTCCTCCCTGCATATCCGCCATAGCTGGGGGCGTCCAGTGCATGGGCTGTGCGTTTTGTGTTGCCGTTAGAACGAAAAGCGCTCATCCATTACATGCACGAACGAGCCTCCTTCGCGTATACGCGACGCGCCCGCCTTTGCGTACACGCGACGCGCCCGCCTTCGCGCGCACACAACCCTACAAAGACGCGCAACTTGTTCGAAGTAAACAAATGCAGCTTCAGCAACAACAAAAACATACAGTTCATTCAGTGGAAGCCCCCCAGCTATGGCGGATGTACAGGGAAGAAGACCTTATTACCGGATTGGTGTATAGATTGGTTCGCTTATTGCGAAAATATAGGGATCGGTAAAGGGCAGCCATGACGGGCAGAATTCTGCCCGTCATGTGGTTATTATTATTTTTATATTTTTAGTAAGTGCGCAGATTTTGCATTGACATTTGTAACTTGGCCGTGCGTGTCGAACATATCCAATTATGTAAATAAAGTACATTGCCTATTAAAAGCAAAGGGCTTGGCCAATTTTTTAATATAAAAAACACAATGCGCACGCGCAAAGACGACCAATTACAGATCAAGATGAAGCGCCCTTTACCTGTCCTTATATTCTCCTGTGTGGAATATGTGGACGGGAACCAGTCTATCCCAAAGTTTGCTTCATGAGCTGACCAAAAAATACACTTTTATTTCGTCCAAAATGATACATTTCTGTTAGAAATTAACAACTGAATAAGTGAAAAGAGAAACTGAAAAAGTGTGCATACTCATTTTTTAAAAGCATTTTTTTATATTAATTTGAGATATAATTGTTACAAAAGGAGTTACATAATTACTACAAAATGTTTGACCTATTCAAATAATGACAGAAATAATAGCTTTGATTGGAAGAATATGCCATTGAATTTAGGAAAACAATAGTCTTCCTATTTTACAAAAAGAATCGGTGTGTAAAAACCGCCGGGTAGCCGTCGATAGAGGTCGCTACAACGAAATAATGGTCGAAGATCACGTGAGTGATTGCGAGAGCGTGATCGTGAAGGATATCGACGGGACCGGGACTGACGAAAATCGCAACTAAATCCAGTCTTAATGTGTCGGTTTCTAATTTGTACATCACAGGAAACCAGAGAGATAGGAAATTAACCGTGCTATAATGGTTTTAGACGAATAATTTTGATCACAAGATTGAAGTTTAGAGAGAAATTTCAGTCGCTTTTACTGTCGCAAACTACCGTGGACGGACAAGCATCGATCGAGCAGTTGTGCACTGAATTGCCTACGGGGCGCAAGACGCAAATTACGGTCGGATAAGGGCGAGGTTCACCCGCTATGATGGAGAACAGTATCGGAGGAGCCCCGAGAACTTTCATTGAGGCGAACAGGGAACATGTCCATGCTGTTGGCAGGAACTACATTTCAAATCCTAGGATAAGTAAGTGTCTTAAAGAACGGTCAGGACCAACAATGTTTGATCTTTCGATTTAGACATTTGGATTTTCCCCCATGTACGTCAATTTGTGCAAAATCTTATTTTAAAATGCAAACCACTAAAAATAAATAGGATTGTAGCTCTTCGTGAAATTGACCCCAGATTACATTTTGTCATATTTTTTCTCATTACCATTCTGAAATTTTGTGTCCACAATCCGTATATTTCCAGGGATATCAAAAATCCATTCAAGTTTAGTAAACTAATTTATCACGCCAATCACGCTTTTTAGAGCCACATGGGGAAAAGCACGTGGCTCTATTCTCTCCCGTTCTGTAAAACAAGTAAAAGTGATCCGTGACCTTTGACCCCCTGTAAAAGCGCCCTATTGGGGATTGCAAATTTCCCATTTTCTTCCCATCGATGGTGTTTTGGGGAGGTTTATGTGATTGTTAGAACGAAAACCATTTATTTTATTTTATCTGGTCACGCTCCTTTAAATTGATTTCATTCCGATACAAGAATGTATATGCTGGTATAAATTCCATTAATTATACACATTCACCAGTAATATGACATGTTGTTGGCACAGAAGGAATAAGTTTGGTGAAGAAACAGGAATTTGCTAGTGATTACAAATTTATTTAGAAATTTCTAATGTCATACATGTATGCTCCATAGTTTTAGCTGCAACATTGATTTTTTTTTTCCATGTGCCTTTGGCTATTGCTAAATACATGTACACCGCAGCTGAAGTAAAAATTTGCTGTGAAAATTCTGCAAAACATGTATGTCGACTTTCTTATTTATTTTTAGCATACAAGACTGTTTCCGGAGTGAATGGCCCTCTTGTGATTCTTGACAATGTCAAGGTAAACACTATTTTCCACATTTCTTCTTTCATTTACATTTATATGTAGATGTTTACAATTTAGTTTGAAATGGTATTTTTTTCCGTTCAGATTGAACAAATATTTTAACGAAATTACCTCCTAGAATCAACACATAATCCAATTCTAAGATATACTTTCCACATGCACTTTTGTCGCAAATGTTGCTTTTCTAAAAAAAAATCACGTTTTCTCCTTCAAAACGTGCATTCAGTTATAGATCCATCGGATTTCAGACCTCCGTGTACCACCCGGAGGGCTAAACAAAACTTATATGGAAAGATTCGTAATTTATTGCTTAACAATAATATTCATGTTAAACAGAAAAAAAATGGAACACAAGGAAATTATAAATAATTGTTTGCCGAACTAATTTATTTTCGTCGGACGTAAAGCCGCGCGTCGTCCAGTGAAAACAAACAGACGTAATTATTCCGCGGAAGAACCAACCATTATCTGGAGGTACGGTACATACGCCGTTCTTTTTTTCTTTTTTGGTCTTTAACCTGTAAAATCATATTTTATTCATTAAAATGCTATTTTACTATTATTGTAATTGAAGTGACATATAGTTTATTCAGTCATTATACATGTACGATTTTATTCCGATGAAAATTTGTTTTATAATGCTACCACCCCCCCCCCCCCCCCCCCCCCGGCAAATAGTGTAGTCTTTGTTGATGCAGGATTGTACAGTGCATGTAACTTTGACATCTGATCGGAGTGAAGAGAAGATAAAATACATATTTTATGTGACCACAAACACGTTGGATTATTCATATATACAGTTCTGTTATGAACGTGCGTAAACCTTAATATATATTTAGACCCTTTTTGGTCGTTAAATTGATCATTATGCTCGTAAATTAAGATCGTTGACTCGTCATCAGTGCAGTGGTTTTATTATTTGTACGTTAACGTTAACGTAGTGACTAGTAGACTAGTACTAGGCCTAGTTCCGTGTATTTACGACACCTCGATTTTCTTTTTACAAGGTCTGTCCAAAACTTGTGTTTGCATTTGACACCAATCCGAAAGTGACTTTTGCACTGTAGTGGTCTTTGTTCTTGAGATTAGCTATTTTTGTATCAGTTGCTTTGAAAAAAACCTGACATTTCAAGATATTTGCCGGGCAGTTACTTGCAACCGATGGAAGCTACCAAACACATCATAATGTCGATGGCGCTTCATCATATGTTTCGAAGTCGCCAACTCAATGACATGGTGTATCGTCTGGGGCACACTGAATCATATGATTTTGCACTGGAGCTTGAGACGGCGATTGCAGATGCAACTGATGCTTCATCTGACTTACTGTCAACTAAAATTATGAGAAATCCAAAGGAACCAAGTGTGTTTCATAGTGACTTTGACAATTTTGACAAGTTTGTCAACAGGATGGAAGGTGCAGGTTCGGTCCACACAGCTCATGGTATAATGTTGCAGGACCACAATGAAGAAGAAGTTGCAGCAACAAGACCATTTGAACTCCCTGAAGTTCCCAAGACAAGAAAGCGGAGCTATGTAGCCCGGGAAGAAGAAATGCCTCCATGTTATATGACCAAGCGAAAGGGGCCTGAAATAAAGATCAAGACACAGACAGTTGCAGGTAGTCACATTGCTAGAGAACGTGCTAACAAAATCAACAGTCTGTGGATTTTTTCAAGGAACATTTCTTCAGGGAGTAGCCAAGAAGTACCTGGGTGGAATGGTTTCATTTCAGAAACTGGAGAGCCACCTTCAACTTTGACATCCCTTGACTATTATCCTGTTATCAATCATCCCATAACAGAGTACTGCACGATTCAAGAATGCCTGCGTGTGTCTGCTGACGCCACTAAAGAAGTAGGACAGGAATGGGTGATTACAACGTTTGACTTGGGAGTGTGTATGAAAGCATTTCCATTGGTGTGGACCAAACCTGGGTATGAAAAGCACATTATAATCATTGGTTCCTTCCACCTAATCTGTGCTTACCTGAATATGGTGGGGAAAAAGATGGCTGATACTGGTTTTCAGGAGGTGCTGTTGGAAGCACAGCTGACAACATCTGGCTCAATGAAAGGGATCATCGGAGGCACAAATTATGCTAGGGCAACGTTTTGTCATAAAGCTATTGTTGAGGCGCTTGAAAGGCTACTCCTTCAGAGATTCACATCCGAGAACCATGCCAACAACAAGATAGAGGATGTCAGCTTAGCCAAGCTAAGGCAATTAGTGGAATCACGATGCAATGAGCACCTTGACCGTGTCATAGATGACCCAGGCTTGATGGGCTTCCTTGAAGCTTATGAATCATTCAAAGACAACATTCGGGAAGGAAAACTTGGAAAGACGCCCCAGCTGTGGATGTCATACATGGACCATGTTTGGCTGGTACTTAGGTTCATCTTCAGCGTCAAAACGAATGATTTTGAGCTCTATCATGCTTGTACGTTTGAGATGCGTGGCTTATTTGTTGCATTTAATGGTCATAATTATGCACGCTACCTCACATACTTCAGTGCCTTCCTTGCATGCAAACCTAGATGAGAGTCACCCAGGAGCTTCTGACCTCCTTCGTGCAGGTGCACTTAGTGTAGCTCGGTCCTTTGTACCTGGAAATCGATGTGCAGTCGACAAGACTATCGAAGAGACTTTCATGAAGCACTCCAAGACACGTGGTGGTATATCCGGTTTAGAAAAAAACATAGGAACTTATCAACGATGGGTGAGGAGCACGCACGAGAGGACTAGGTTTATGCAGGCAGCACTCACTATGTTCGATATGCTGGACTCTGATGCACCCCACCACATTGTCCATAATGATTGTAAGCCATCTAACGTAATAGTGTCTGAACGTGCAGTAAAAAGAACTACCAGAGCCTTTGGAAGTCTGTTGAATCCATTTGATTGTGATGACCCATTGTTACGTTCTGTTGCATCTGGTGCAGCAATTGCCGACGAAATTGCTGATAGTATGCTAGGTGCTGAAAAGAATGGAAACGCTGCAGCTGATGCACTTGTGGTTTCCCGGTTTGTTGACAAAGATGGTGACATATTTGAACCAATCAAGAGAATCAAGATCATGGGAGTACAGAAGAAGACAGTTGTGCTCAAAACATCAGCAAACAAACTGGTTGAAATGAAGCAACAGGGAAGTGTTGCATTGCAGCTGCTAGCTAAATGTGAAGGAAAGGAGACATTGCGGAGGTTCATGAAATACCCCTTACTGCCTGTACCACCTTCGCTTGGGACTCCAGAGCAAATAAGAGCACTGGGATGAACTACATCACACAAAATATATTCTCTGAAGAAGTGTTGAATGCATCTGATGAAGTGATGTATGTTGAGGATGGAAATGCTCTTTTCTACTGTATTAAAACACAGAAGACATTTGCAGACATCAGTCGAGCATTGTTTTCCATGGCCACATCGGGTAAGCAGGACAATGTTATTTTCAGCACAGACAGCTATGAGCCACAATCAATCAAGTCCCAAGAACAGTTGCGTCGAGGTGCAGGGGAAAGACGTATCATCAAAGGGAGCAGCACCCGCTGTCCTGAAAACTGGTCGTCATTCTTGGAAAACGATAGTAATAAAGTCCAGTTGATCGATCTCCTTCAGAAGTGTTGGACAGAATCAACTACAGCCAAGAATGTTATCCTTGTCAATGAAGGTAAAGCATTTCAGATGAAATCAGGTAGTTCGTCGGAGATCATTGAATTGTATTCCACCCAAGAGGAAACGGACACACGGGTTGTCCTCTACTGTTTGCATGCTGCAAGAACTGGGTACAAAACAGTGGTTGTCCATAGTCCAGGCAGTGACGTATTTTTTATACTCATGCACTTTGCTGCTACCATTGGGATAACGTCGTTGTTTGACACAGGAAACGGCAACATGAGGCGCCTCCTTAACATCACTGCCTTAGCTGCTGATCTATCACCAAAAAGGTGCAATGCCCTGCTGGGATTGCATGCTTTCACCAGGTGCGACAGCACAAGCTGCTTCAAAGGCAAAGGTAAACTCAACCCCATTAAGCTCATTGAATCTAACCCCAGATTTGAGGATACCTTTGTCGAGGTTGGTGAACAGTGGGAGGTTTTGGCTGATCTTAAGAAGGGCCTGGAGGAATTCACATGCCGGATGTACTCCAACAAGAAAAAACGAGCCACAGACATTAATCAACTGCGCTGGGATCTGATCCAAAAGAAATCAGAGGGGAAGGTCTCAGTGAAAAAGAACATCGACCTAGCAAAGCTCCCACCATGCAGAGCTAGTTTGGAGCAGCACTGCAGACGGGCCAACTATCAAGTTGGCATCTGGAAGAGGGCTGCAGAGAATTGTCCAGTTGTTCCTCGCCCTTGGTGCAATCACGGATGGGCCCTTGAAGGTGACACAGTTGTGCCAAAGTGGTACGAAGGTGATCCCTTGCCACAGCAGCTGATCGATTCATTACCAACAGTCATAGATGACGAGTCCGACGACGAAATTGACAAAGAAGACGAGAGTGAGTGCGAAGATGTCGGAGGCAGTGACAGTGATAGCGACGACGAACTCTATGATGTTATAAACTTGTGAGACAGAGGTGTGTTGAAATTATTTTCTGATTTGTCACCAGATAAGCCAACAAATTAAATTAAAAAGGTTTAAATTGTTTAATTGCAGCCAGTGCGGTTCTTCCACATAATAATTACTGGTTTTTTTTCACTGGCGACGCGCAGCTTTACGTCCGACGAAAATAAATTAGTTCGGCGAACAATGCTTTATCACTTCCTTGCGTTCCATTTTTTTCCTGTTTAACATGAATATTATTATTGAGCAATAAATTACGAATCTTTCCATATAGGTTTTGTTTAGCCCTCCGGGTGTTCCACGGAGCTCAAAAATCCGATGGATCTATTAGTGTACTGTAAGATGAAACATGTACGCATGCATGCAGCGCCCTCTATTGTCGCGCTTACGCACGGAGCACTCACGCCGTGATTTTGTCCATTACTCTCTGCAGTGATCTTATCAATTATTTTAGAAATGCAGAAAATACCTTTGAAATATACCTTTCTTTTTGCAGGTGACAGTGGTATGAATTTAAGTCTTTCCACAGTAAAGGCGGCATTTTGGCAACACAGACCATATTTTCCAGAAAATACCTTTGTCTGGTCTCAAAATAAAAGAAATAAGTTTGTTGTTCTGAAGAGATAACTTAGGCCCAAAAAGGGTTACAAATAGTGTGACAACGTGCCTTTCTAAAAACCCTGTGTACACAAATTTCCAATATACGCTCGTGACCGGGACGGCCTAAAATGTAACACAAGTGTCCGTCCTGGTTAATATTACGAGCATATATTGGAAATTTGTACACAGGGTTTTTAGAAAGGCACGTTGTCACACTATTTGTAACCATTTTTGGGCCTATAAGTTATCTCTTCAGAACAACTGAAACTTATTTCTTTTATTTTGAGACCAGACAAAGGTATTTTCTTGAAAATATGGTCTGTGTTGCCAAAATTCCCCCTTTACTGTGGAAAGACCCATTTAGGAGTTGAATTTAGGAGCTCAACTAAATTTGTGTATGGTACCATATTTTTCATGTGATGTCATCTCTCACCGTGACTATATTTCTCACTCCTGTACAATGTAGTTTCCCAAGTTTGCTGAGATTGTCAATTTGACACTCGCCGATGGGACAAAGAGGAGTGGTCAGGTGCTGGAGGTCAGCGGATCAAAGGCCATAGTTCAGGTAAGTCAAGCCCCAGAAGTTGGTTGGCCCAAAATACAACAGCCCCAAAGTTGCACCACAGAATTGTTCGAAAAAATTTCTACAACCAAGTATTGTAAAGCCCAATTTGAAGAAGTGTTTGGTACTGCAAAATCGGAAAATAGAATTAAGTAACAACAAAGACATGCTAAAGCACTTTTTCGACTTGCACTCATCAGAGCAAAATGCAAGAATGGCGTAGTGACGCCATCGACAATAGTATAAGGCTAAAGGCAGGAATGACGTGTTCAGAAAGCTGAGCGTTAATCGGTCAGCTCGATAACAGCAGGGAGCACGCTACTGTGCATGCGCAGTTAGATTACATGGAGCGTGTGTACAAATTCTTTCTGATGACACAACACAGGTTTTGTGAAGTGAATGAATGTAGCCTCGAGCATGTGCATGATACTGTGTGCTCTGGCCAGTACAGTGAACTGCTGTTCGCTGTATTGTTTCGAGCACCTGGGGTGATCAAGCAAGTGTTGTCCTGTAGCAGCTTTGCGAGCGTTCTTGCAGACACGCGACGGCTGTTTGTGGGAAGCAGGCAGGTTGCTGCGGATGGAGGATGGAACGTGCTCTTTAATGCGATCCGCTGGTCTTTGAGACGTACGACCTACGTACCGAGCTTCACCTTGGCACCGAAATTCATAGATAACATTGTTAAGTTGTGTGTAAATTCAAAAGGCGCGAAAAGGCTGTGTAAATTCACCATTACATGTACAACAAACGCACAAATTGTTTGTAGTGACGACGCAATGAGCATCATCACATAGCGCATGTACGTGTACGGTAGTTCATGCACTGGCCGCGTCCCAGCTATGGCGGACATACAAGGAAGGTTTCCATGGTAAAGGTCTATTCTTTTTTCCTTTTTTCGTGTATAAATGTAGGTATTTGAGGGCACGTCGGGTATTGATGCTAAACACACAACCTGTGAGTTCACTGGGGATATCTTGCGTATTGCGGTGTCTGAAGACATGCTAGGTATGTACAGGATGCAACAAGAACTTTGAAAATATTCCTGCTGATCTGCAAGACAAGCAGTTTGGAAAAATAGTTTGGTGGTCCACTGGCACTTTTCAAAATAACACTGCCACACTCATTTTTACTAGTCTTAGTAAACTTTATACCAACACTCGGGGCTCGACAAATCGGTTGCCTGGGCGCCCGGGACAACCAAAAAAAATGCCTGGCTATCAGAAATCCCCAAAATAGTTGTCTGTGCACAACCTGAAAATCTGGCAAAGCTGCTGCACTAATTTGAGTTAGATTGTGATACTTTTAGGTTTTCAGGAAAATCAGACCAAAGAATGTTTTTGACAAACTTAAGCGGAGAAACGTGAGAAACAGCCGCTAGAACGTTCCTCCTAGGACGTGGGAATTGGGCCATGTATAGTCTGAGTATCTTGGACCCTACGGTATAGCTTTTTTTAACATGAGGGCGTGGTTTGCGATATACAGTATGTAGGGTCGAAGCGACTTGGCAGGTACCAGCATTGAATTAATTCTCAGCTCTTTCACGCCCAACAAATGCAACAGTTTTTGACACGACATCCGAGGAACAAATGGATATTGAGGTTTACCTTAAGCCGAGTTGTAATAACTTAATTACCTTTTTGGAAAAGTGCAATTTTCTGTCTGATTTCGAGACCATTCCTTCCGTTTGAATGAGCGAAGTTCCCGGATGTAGTGCATGCATCACAGCATGTACATGTAGTTGATGCAAACTCTGTTTACCTCACTGTATTGCCTAACAGGTCGAGTCTTCAACGGTTCTGGTAAGGCTATTGACAAGGGACCCCCGGTATTAGCCGAGGACTATTTGGATATCCAAGGTGAGTGTATATATATATATATTACACAAAACACAGTAAAGGGACCACTAAGTTACCGTAACAATAGCACATTTTCTTATGGCATTAAGTCAAATTGCCTGAACAACTGCAATGCCGTGTTTCAAGACCACCAGTTGGCTTCATACATGTAGCTCAATTGGTAGTGTATCTGCAAGTTAAGCAGAAGGTACGCGGTTCGAATCCCAGTGGAGCCAAGTTGCTTCTCACTGCATCCAGATTTCCCAATTTCGATAACATTTAATTTACGAGAATACAGTCAAAGTATTTTTCTGGAGCATGATCAGAACATTTTTATTCATTCTCTTGATGTCTGCAGTATTTTTTCCCTCCTTTTTTAAATTGCAGGTCAGCCTATCAATCCCAATTCCCGTATCTATCCAGAAGAGATGATTCAGACGGGCCTGTCGGCCATCGACACCATGAACTCCATCGCTCGCGGACAGAAAATACCCATCTTCTCTGCTGCTGGTTTGCCACATAATGAGGTATCCATATTTGTTGTTTGTAACATTGTCAAGACAAGATTTGCAAACGGGGACCAGTTTCATAAAACATGTTACGCTTAAGGGCAATTCCATAAATTTAGATTTACACCCCAGAGGTTTTGAGGGCTTGTAATGCTTCACGTATTCAAGTTGTTTGATTTTAAACACATGTTTTTCAAGCATCATTGATGGAAGTGTAATTCCTGAAAAACTTATTGTAATGCCATTCTCAATATGCGTGGTACATTAACAAATCGAGGGTTTTGAGGACCCTACACACTTACTGAGAATGGCATTGCAATCACTTTTTCAGGAATTACTCTTCCATCAATGATGCTTGAAGAACATGTATTTAAAATCAAACAACTTGAATACGTGAAGCATTACAAGCCCTCAAAGTGTAAATCTGAATTTATGGAATTGCCCTTAACAGACCTTCATTTTTAAGGAGCGCGATCGCGCAGGCGCTCCTACCGCGCTCCTCGAAATTTTCGGAGAGCGTAAAAAATAGCGCTCCTCAAAAAATAACGGGACCATCAATGACCAAGTGTCCAAACGCCAACGCTGTACGGTGCGACTAAAATGGTCGCATTGGCACCTAAAAATGCTCACATGCGACCAGTGATTAAATTCTTATCGCCATTGGCGACCACAAAATTCGCACCTTAGTCGCCTAAGGTGGGCATCAGTGATGTTTACGGGCGGTACAATCCAGTGTTCTGCTCTTTTTAATATACAGTGTACTTGCGGCATGCAATCGGCTATTGCGCATTGCATTTTTCCATTTCGCCACGTGCAACACACGGCCACAGCTTGGGTCTGCATTGTGTCCAACACAGCTTGTGTGCAATATACGTGCATAGACATACATGCATCTGGTATCCGACTGCGGCCCCAGACTGGCTCGGCCCCAAACTCGGCCCCAGACCAACTCGGGCCCCATTGCCTTGTGTACAAACTCGGCCCCAGACTGACTCGGCCCCAATTGCCTTGTGTACAAACTCGTACCCAAACTGACTCGGCCCCAATTGCCTTGTGTACAAACTCGGCCCCAGACCAACTCGGCCCCAGACTGACTCGGCCCCAAACAGGCTAAACATTTGATTTTTCCCCAAAAGTCCATATACAGTGTGTTTTCAAAGATTTTAAGGAACTTTTTTTTTATTAGGAGAGCTATTAGCTCTCCTCGATTATCTCAGGAGAGCAATTTAGGGCTCTCCTGACTTTTTTAAAAATGAAGGACTGCCTTAAGCAGATGTTTTGAATTCGGCATGGCACGAAAATTAGCTCAAGTGAGAGTTTATTTATTATATAACGCTCGATGTTCTAAGCACGTGCTCAACACTGTTTTGTTTGTGCGTGTTCATCGTCTGCTTTACCTATGTCTGCATCAGTTATTATACAAATACAACATGGTTTGATGGGAGATAGTGAAAACTAACAACCCCGAGGTGTTGGATGATTGGCACTATCTCCCGAGGCGTAAGCCGAGGGAGATAGTGCCAAGCATCCAACACCGAGGGGTCGTTAGTTTTCACTATCTCCCATGAAAACCATGTTGTATTTGTTTTACTATACCTCATAAAATATTCATTAGGTAGCCACGGTATTTCATTGGTCCATTCCACCATGTTTTTTAATTTGATCGTGCAGTATTTGGCTAAATTAAAACATTCTTTTCAATTTTAGGAGACACAGAACAAAAATGTTCATGTCTAGTCATTTAATATTTTTGAAACTCAGACAAACACTGGAATTATGTTTGGAAATGAAAGTTGAAAATGCAACAACTTTAAGGGTTTTAAATGGAACACCGTCAAATCTGTCATCGTCAAACTTGGTGCGAACGTCGGCATAGAAGCGGCGTAGAAAGTCATTTAATTACCTTTCTTCCAACTGTTCTACTTTGATTTATGGTCATGCATTCAGCAAAGCTCATTTAGATTCGTTAGCATCTTTTTGTCAAAAATTTCATCAAGTTCTTCCCCTGTATGATTGCAAAGTGAGCACAGTAAACGGCATTTTGATTTATACCTGTAATAAATCAAAATCTCCACTGCACGAACGAAAAGCACATGCATCGTTGGTAAAAAGATCACAGTGTACTGGGACAAATCTAGGCCGTGTGATAGTACTCGTGTGTTAGTAAAAACTAACACACGGCTGAGTTGCTGGAATGGACCAATGAAATACCGCGGCTGCCTGATGAATATTTATGAGGTATAGTAATTTCAAATACCATCATCGAGACATCCATATTTGGGATGATTGTCACTACAACAGAAGGTCCTTGCCTGTCACTGACTGGGCTACTTCAAGAGCTGAAAGTGTATCAATTTGCCGAGTATGGTGACAAGAAAAAGATATACCGTAGTTGTGTTAGCACAAAAACGGCAGGATAGTGGTTTGCAGATGCTTTTAGCACCTGCTTAAGCAGAGAATGAGTTTTATGAAATGGAGAGAGCGCTGCTTAAACAGAAAAGGGTGCCAACAGATTTTATGAAATGTTGGTTGTTTTGACATGTTGCAGTTAAAATCTTCTTATATGTGCAACATTAAAACAGTCAACAACTTCCAATCTTCATTCTAATTAAAATAATTGATGATCTTTTTTCTCTATGGCAGATTGCAGCTCAGATCGTGAGGCAGGCCGGCCTGGTCAAGCTTCCCCAATCAGATGTCAAGGATTCACATGAAGATAACTTTGCCATCGTCTTTGCTGCTATGGGTGTAAGTCAGCCGTTTATTCTTCATGCAATTGGCAGTGTTTTGTATTCTATGGCCTAACTCTTTTAATTCTTTATGGAACTGGAACTTAAGGGAACTCCATAGAAGCAGGCCACTTTGACATTGGTGCTGTTAGAATTGAAGAGAACCAAGTTTAGTGGAAGGGTACTGGGGCCAACTTGTCAGGTTGGCATCCAGCTTCCCTTAGAATTTCGTCGGTTTTCATTGAATATTGGGCACATTAGTGATGCTATGAGTTCTCTCATCTTGTGCCTTTTTTGCGCTCGGCAAAATGTGACAACAGCAACAAATTTGTGGCGACAGAGCGATCCAGTGCAAATTAACGCAATTGCGGTGCAAATGTAATGCAAGACCAACACAGTACTTGCGTCAAAGGGCACAAGTACGCAGGGCTGCCAACACTCGCGCATTGAGCGTGAGACTCACGCATTTGACTTCATTCTCACGCTCTCACACACGCATGACATATTCTCACGCTTAAAAAAATTACCCTCTCAAAAACAAAAGTAACGGCGATCGATCTTTTTCGGTACCTACCAATCGCATCCGCTAGTATCGATGCAAGTAAGGGCGCCCTCTGTTGACAGCTCCAACTAATCATGTGGTCGGGTGCTTTTCTTTTCGCAATCAGTATGGCTTCTCTGGAAGTGAGTATGGGTACCCAACTCATTTTAGTCATCAATCCGAACAGAAGAAAGGTGAATGCCATCGTTCATGCATCGCGCGCTGGATCTATGGAGTTGGCATTTTATTTTTCATCGCAAAAAATATTCCGTTGTACATTGCAAGGATCGCGGCATGGATTAATTGCAAAAGAAAAATTTGAGGTGTAAGTGGACATCGTCTGAAAAGTAGTGGGCAAAAAAAATTGAGAAACAAAAACAGTTGAGAAAGGTTTTTGTGTACAAAACTGGCTGAAAATAAGTATTTTTTAAAAGTCTAACAAAAAAAATTCATGTAAATTTGGTGTTTCCTATCAAATCTGCACTCACTGATAATAGTGAAAGACATTTTAGGTGAAAAAAGCTAATGGTCAACTGAATATCTTAATTCTTACCCATGACACTTTCACCTCCAAGAAGATTCACCTGAGCTGAAAAGGGAATTGGGTTTTGATGAATGAAAACTTTTGGGTTTGAGACTGAACTAGCAATGGAACTAGAGGGATAAAAATATCTATGCCAGAGGCACTTTTATGCGCCAGATTGGACAATTTCTACCTAAAAAATGCAAAAGCTCCGTATCGTGGGGGAAACCCCCCTTCCACACCCTCCATCCTTCCCTCGGTCGCGGTTGTCCCTCGGCCATGTCGGCCCCGCGCAATCACTCGCAAAATCTCACTCTGAACTTTAACTCAATGTTGGCAGCCCTGAAGTACGTGTCGTAAAATTGTCGCAAAAGTGACTTAGGGTGGTTTTTAAATTAAAATGAGCTTTCAAATCGTGGGTTTTATTACTACCAGGTGAACATGGAAACTGCCCGTTTCTTCAAGCAAGACTTTGAAGAGAATGGCTCTATGGATAATGTGTGTCTCTTCCTTAATCTGGCCAATGATCCAACGTAAGTACATGTTTTAAAATGTTTAGCATTTTCCCTTAGGTCAAATGTCAACAGGCAAATCTTGGGGTTGTAAGGGAGCGTCTCAAAAGTCAGAATGCGCGGAACGTTCCTTTGGGAACGGAGCTGTGTTCCCAGTGGGAACACGGCCTGTTCCCGTTGGCAACAGGCCGTGTTCCATTTGAGAACAGGCGCTGTTCCCAAAGGAATGTTCCCTCGTTGCTATCGCCGATTCGGGGGAACGCATGGGGAACACTGTTGCCAAGAGTTGAGAATGCACAATACTTTTCCCATTCGGGAATGGGTTTTTAACGACGTTGTGGGTATCTCTGAGTTTTGGAGAGGAGTGGGATGAGCAAGCAAATGATTTTGTTTGGGGTTTTTGTTTGTGTAAATAATTAATTGCAGATGAAGGCCATGCGCTAATAAGCCTATATAAAGAAAAATAGGGAAAACATCCTGTTTACTGTGTGGTCTAGTGTGTATGAAGCGGGACTCCCAATCAGAGGTTGGGGGTTCGAGCCCCACTTCGACCAACGTGTCTGTGTCCCTGAGCAAGGCACTTAATCCCAGTTGCCTCGTCAACCCAAGCGATATATGGGAAGCTGTTAAGGGGAATGCCACAATCTAACTGCTGATAGGGTTGTGCGCCTGACCAGCAGCCACTTAGTTGAAGCGAAATGGTTCTGGTGATTCCCTGATGGCAGCGGTAATAATGGTAACAGCGCCTTGAGCACCCTGCAGGGTGGATATGTGCGCTATACAAATCTAATCATTATTATTATTATTCAATTGATGGTTACGGTGGAAATGTTTGGGAATAGGCCGACCATTCCATCAGACATACATGTATGTACATTTAACAATCCGTCACCTCGCCCCATCCATTCGCAGTTTCAACTTGGTTTTTGAAAATGGAATCGAATCTGAATAGAATTACAATGCAGTCAGCTTTGCCACAAGAGAATGTCGTGCACGTTATGACCTGTTAAAATATGTTACATCTCTTAAAATAAACTCCTCAAAAAAAGTTCGGAAAGTCAAGTTTGACTGACGATTTCTCTCTTGTTACTAAATCATTTCCCTTGAATTTGGTATCATTGGAAAGCCCTGTTATTCCTCTTTATGATGATGTGTCATTTGTTATGATTAAGCAATTGGGGGATGTGCAGCACAGCTGAATACGGGGGCGGGTGTAAAGTGAAATGTCACAAAATGCATTGCTATTGTCAAAAAGTGCATTGACAAATTCCCATCCTCCAAGCAAAAGGGGAATGCACTGCATGACAATAGCAGTGAATTTTGTGACATTTCACTTTCCACCCACCCCTGTATTCCGCTATACTGCACATCCCCCAATTGATTAATCATAACAAATGACGCATCACTGTAAAGAGGAATAACGGGGCTTTCCAATGATACCAAATTCAAGGGAAATGATTTAGCAACAAGAGAGAAATCGTCCGTCAAACTTGACTTTCCGAACTTTTTTTGAGGAGTTTATTACATGTACATCTCTTGTGTGCTCACACATTCACACAGCTTTATGCCACTGTTGAAGTGAAGGTGGCAGATAGTTTATACATTCCAAGCCTCATCTTTACAACGATATTTGAAATTCATAAGTAGTCTGGAATTTTGTAAGACTTATTCAGGATGCATGATTTCTTGTTCTCTTGCAGTATTGAGCGCATCATTACACCACGTCTGGCCTTGACGGCAGCCGAGTTCCTGGCCTATCAGTGCGAGAAACACGTCCTGGTTATATTAACAGATATGAGTTCCTATGCTGAGGCTCTGCGTGAGGTAGGTACCGTGTAGTCAATCTCTATGTGGATCTGTGTAGTATTGAGCGCATCATTACACAGCAATATACACTTTTTACAGATTCGTGGAATAAGAGTGTAAAATATCCAAGGAAGAATGTTGGTAAACTAGCCTGAATTTTATTTAGCTACATAGATGCATCAGTGCTTCAGAAAACCTTGAAAATCTATATATGGATTTTGTGTACAAGTGAATGGTAAAAATGTCCCGTGCACAGGACTTTTTTAGAAACCCACTTTCGGTTGTCAATTTCCAACATGAAATACCATTTTGGACGGAAATAAATTGATGTGGTGTTTGTTACCATTGCTATCAACAGTTTGAGTAAGGTTTTTCTTGTCAACTCATGAAAAACAAAATTGGGTCATTGCAAATGATACAATGGGCCTTTAAGCAGCACCATGAAATTGACTCCTGATGAGAACCATATGATTTTTTTGGTTACATAAATAAATGGACATAATTGAGACTGATCATATTTCTAATTTGTTGTCTTTTTTTTACACCAAGGTATCAGCAGCTCGTGAGGAGGTTCCTGGCCGACGTGGTTTCCCTGGTTACATGTACACTGATCTGGCTACTATCTATGAACGAGCTGGCCGGGTTGAAGGTCGCAATGGGTCCATCACACAGATTCCTATTCTGACGATGCCTAACGATGGTAAGAAATCAGATGCTACCCTGCGGGGTAAAAAAGTCAATGAAAACTCCAGGGGTGAGATTTGTCCGATTTTTTTTGGATTTCCGGAATTATATTGTTTTTATGCGGATTTTCGCTTTTTTTGTTGTGTGCTCTGCGGTCGAGATCCACATTTTATTTTCCTTTTTTTTAACCCTTTTTTTAACGAGCGCCCTCAATTGTTTCGATTCAGAAATTTGCGAAGCAAACTTGTGCAAGTCTAGTTGTCACGCAAGTGCCATGACATAGAGTGCTGTAACATGTACCGAGTCTGCATGAAACGAGTAGCGAAGCGGACGTGTACAAGTCTAATCCTTAAGCAAGCGCCATCTTTGCCTGCATCGTAAACTGGCAACGGTCGTTGTGTGATGTGTGCGCCTGGCGCGATGCGACAAGCAGTGGGCAACGAACTAATTTTACCCTCCGCCGTCTTTAACGATCGATGTTGGCTATATTCTTTTTAATATTTTTCACATTTGTACAAGGTAAAACAAAACTGGTTCTTGTGATACCTGATTAAAATGTTTTTGACATTGCAACTTGCACGATGGTAGTGTTTAAAACGATCCCAAAAGTTGAAATATTCTTTGTCTCTACGTTTCTACGATGCCCCGCCTCCTCCTCCAAGAAAGCCACGCCCCTTCCGAAAAAAATTTTCCCTCCAATCTCACCCCTGAAACTCTCTTCATCTGTTGCAGTTTGCTGTAAAAATGTCACATAAAGCATTGTGAACAAAAAATGCACAGAAAGTCCCTGTTCGTGGAAGAAAGTCACTATGCAGTCCTCGCCTTGCAGCTTCGGCCATTATCAGCCTCCAGGGGCGGTATTCAATTCAATACTTAAGCCAAATATTTTAGAATTTTACTTAGTTTTTGGCTAAAGTAAAATACTTAGCCAAAATCGGTATTCAATTCGCAAGTGGCTAAGTTTATTACTTTAGAAAAATACTTAGAACATTTGGTATTCTCCTTCGATATCGGCATCATCCGAAACTATTGCCCTGAGTACGAGGTCGAGCTGCCCGGGAAAATACACAAAATTTTTCCTATTCCTTACGTAGTCTACAGGATTGGCGATCAGTCTAGAAAATGTGAGGTGGTGCGGCAATAGAGGGCGCTGTTTTAGCTGCCGCAGAGGAAAAAAAGTATTGACACGCATGCTTGAAATCGACACGCGTGCGGATTAGAACCAGAACATTTTTTTTTTTGCCTTATTGTCTGTCATATTTCAAAAAGCTAACTCCTCTTTTTGTCTATTTTTTCTTTCTTCTGCAGATATTACACATCCAATTCCCGATCTGACAGGCTACATCACCGAGGGTCAAATATACGTCGATCGACAGCTGCACAACCGGCAGGTAAACACAAAACTAAAGTTCATGTGCACATGCATTTATATTTAAACCTTCAATTTATTTTCCAGTAAAAAGATGTCATCTCATTGGACAGTTGGAACCAGTTTTATCTTCTATTTGAGTATGGTTTTCTGGTCAAATTGTCGATTAAAATTTTAGGACATTGCAAAAAATCTGTGTACATGTTTAATCCCCCAAAATGGGCTGTAGAATTGGTATAAAAGGACCTTGTCTTTTTCATTAAAACAGAAATCCTTTAAAGCCCCAATAGAACATTTGCAGTTACCAAAATATTTACTTCAGGAGTTGACAAGAAAAACCTGACTAGAAGTGTTGATAGCAATGGTAACAAACACCACATGATTTTTTCCCCGTGTAAAATGGTCCCTCTGTAGAAGAAATTGCCAACTGAAGGTGATTTTTTTAAAAAGTTGTCTGCAAACAACATTTTTTGTCATTCATTCATCCACAAAAACCTTGCCTGAATTTTTCAGGTTTTCTGAAGTATTACTGCATCTCAGTGGCTGAAATTTCTACACGGCAGTTTTCTTGACATTACGAGTGGATATAATGACGTATTTAAAGATAGTATACATGATTGGTAAACTGTTAACAAATAGTTTTATCCCCCTGTGTGATTAAAGATATGCATGATTAAAACCAACCTGAGAAAAAACCAGCTTCGTACTTTTGAGAAAACAGTCAAAAAAGGATTTACAGTCATTTCGCCCCAAAACCACTTCGCCCTGAACCACTTCGCCCTGAACCACTTCGCCCTGAACCACTGTGCACGAGGTTGTTTTGGGCGAGCTGGTTTAGGGGCGAAATGGCACTTGCGCGAAGTGGTTCAGGACGAAGTGGTCCAGGGCGAAATGGTTTTGGGGCGAATTGAATTGACGTCTCGAGAGACGAAAAATAATTGTTTTGCTCATTTCTCAAAGACCATAGCACTTCAGACAAAACCATTTCAGGGGAAGTTTTCTGCCGTCATCATGTTTATATCGTGTAAGTTATGTGTAAATCTGTGAACATTTCTGATTCTTAGAGATACCAATCATGTATACTGCCTTTAACAGTTTACCAATCATGTATTCTAGCTTTAAACATTACCTTACACAAATTCCCAAGAATGTTGGATTTTGAAAGTAGCAATCAGTATTACATCCATGGAAATTGTTTCCCATTTTGTGTGTGTTATAGATCTACCCACCGATCAATGTCCTTCCATCCTTGTCTCGTCTGATGAAGTCTGCCATTGGAGAGGGAATGACCAGGAAAGACCATGCAGACGTCTCAAATCAACTGGTGAGGTCAATTTGTGCCTTGTTTCCATAGGGAACCAAGTTTGATAATAACTTAACCCTCTGTGGAGGACGTAGCTTGGGCTCCCAGTGGCGGTATTCACCAAACGACTTAAGTCATGAAATTTAAGCACCCCGCTTAAATTCTAGACTTAAGTCAAATCATAAAGTTTAGTGCCCCGCTTATTTTTTAGACTTAAACTTAAGTGTGGTCCGACCTGTCTTAAGTGCATTTAACGCTGGGTCAACTGTCTGCAATTGCAGTGTTTTTCTGCCCAATGTGTTATCGAAAAACAGCTATACGATTGATTAGAGAACGCCTAAACAATTTAGACATTGGGAGATTACACAGATTTCAATTTCTATTCTTACTGACCTCAGAAAGCCTTCGTTTTCCGTCTTTGTTCGCCACTGACCATTGACTACCGCATAGCACAACGTACGTCGTCTTCTTGTTGTACGTGCACGCGTATGTGTGCACGACACGCGCGTAATGTGCGCGTATGATGCACGCATGATGCACGCGCGTAGTAATCGAATGTTTTTGAAACGTCTGTGCGTGGTCTGCGCTGCTTTGATAGCAGAGACATTATGACGTGATAGAGTTAAGCTTGCACTGATTGATCAAGTACACCACTAAAGTAAGCAGTGCGCCTAAATCTTTTGTGAATACGAAGTTGAGTGCCCCACTTATCTTAGCAGGGTGCTTAGATTTAAGATAGACTTAAGTACCCCGCTTAGATTGAGTTTTGTGAATACCGCCCCAGACCTGTTGAATCTATCTTTGACAGACAAAAATGTCACACAAGTGTCTGTCTTTGTTACATGGTAGCAATATTTTGTATGTTGCCCAATTGCATGAAAATGAAATAACCAAACACTTTTGACACTGGGATCGAGATACTCTGCCAGCTAAGTGCGCGGCCAGTGCACGAACTACATGCATTATGCGATGATGCTCATTGTGTCGTCACTTCGAACAATTTGCGCGTTTGTTGTAATGGTGAATTCACACAGCCTTTTCGTGCACGCGTAATTGTAATGCGCGTCGCTTTGAGACAAAGCGATGTGGAGGGAATTTTGAGTGAAACGATGCACTGAAAATCACTTATTTATGAAAACACTTTCCGTTCAACATGTCTAAGCTAATTCTGTGTTTTCCGTGCGTTGTTTCACGCCAAATTCCTTCCACAGAATTAGCTCGGACGGAAAGTGTTTTCATAATTCAGTGATTTTCAGTGCATCGTTTTACTCAAAATTCCTTCCACACCGCTTTGTCTCAAAGCGACGCGCAAGGTAGTCGCGCGCAAAGAGGCCAAGTGTGAATTTGGATGCGCGCTGTTCGATTTAACAACGCAAAACGCACAGTCCATGCACTGGAAAAAGCTGCGTCCCCAGTCATGGCAGACGTGTACAGGGACATCCTCTTGCAACAGTGCCCCTTTAACGCACTCCCTAACTCCTGCGTACAGTGGCACTGTTGAAAAAAGGCCCCATTTCGCGGTGGGACTAGCGACAGAAATCTTGTCGCCTCTGCTGGACCAATCAGGACGCTTGGCAGTGCATTGCAGCATGATTGCAGGCATTCAAATGTAACGCGCGCAGATTGTAAACACCGTGCATGCATGTGATACATGTACTCGTTAATGCTGGCCGTTGTCCGCGATTGGCTGCTATTTAAAGGATACTGGGGAATCCGTTCCATTACATTCATCAGCATGCATCCCTGTTATTAATTTGAAAAACTGCGGAGTAAATTAAGATCGTCGTTTGAAAGTTTGGTAGAAATGGGACAGTCATAAGGAACGGAACCCAATACAATTTCTGGAAAGTATAGAAATCGTTTCTTTTCGGCATAACATGACCGAATTGATTAAATTACATCAAAATGACTCGGGCGTGAGTTGGCTCAAAACAACAGCCTGCTCACTCCACAGTTTTGCGTGGATTTCCTCAGGGTATTGTTACGTCGCTTTGCAGAGTGGAAATTCCCTGAGATCTCAGGATGGTACAGGGAAGGCGTTCTGGGAATGGTCTATAGAACAGTTGCGAAATGTGTCTCTTTCACCGTTACTATACAAAAAAATGTTGGTCTTCTGCGCTCTACACTTATCAGCACACACACGCACAGACGCAGCATGCAATAGTACAAAACGAGCGTGCAGTAGAACAATATTGAATGTCATGTGACCCTCAATCCTCCAATCAAATGACAAAGATTTACTTTGTTGTTTATCTACGGTATTTCTCACATGTAGTTGATGCTTTTCTGTTCATAATGCGTTTTTGTGTTCTCTGTACAGTACGCCAACTACGCTATCGGCAAGGATGTGCAAGCTATGAAGGCTGTGGTCGGTGAGGAAGCGTTGACCCCAGACGACCTTCTCTATCTGGAGTTCCTCGGAAAATTTGAGAAGAACTTCATCGCTCAAGGTTTGTTGGATTTGATTATAGACCAATCCGGAAACTAGGGATCCCTTCCTTGTATGTCCGCCATTAGCCGGGGCTTTTACTGCATGTACTGTAGTATATAACGAGCAACAAAAGTTATACACGTATCTGAGAATGGAAATTTTCAGCACACAGAAGCTTTATGAGCGTCATGCCTGACGGACCTGAGCGCTCTATAAGAGGCCACTATTATTTTATTTTTATTATTTTTATGCAGTCATGCATAATGAAGCTGTTATGTGAATATTTCAATGTCAACTTAAAGATAGTATACATGATTGGTAAACTGTTATAAATGGTTTTATCCCCCTGTGTGATTGAAGGTATGCATGATTAAAACCAACTTGAGCAAAAACCAGCTCCGTACTTCGTCTAACCTTTGAGAAAACAGTCAAAAATAGGTTTGCAGTCATTTCGCCCTAAAACCACTAAGTCTCATGAGACTATTTCTCAAAGACTATAGCGCTTCAGACAAAACCATTTCAGGGGAAGTTTTCTATGTTTATATTGTGTAAGTTAGGCGTAAATCTGTGAACATTTCTGATTTTCGAGATACCAATCATGTATACTGCCTTTAACTACAAAAGATATATTCAACTGAAAATTTTCATTTCTTTTGTTGCTCGGTATACGTTTTTGTTGTTACTAAGCAATTTCATTTTGTCATCACTTTGAACAAGTTGTGCATCTTTGTAAGATTGGGTGCAAAAAGGGGACACGTTTCATGGGTATTATGGATGTCCGGCACTGTTGGTTTTAGTAACAATACACAAAATACAATATATGCACTGTAAAGTTGGTCTGATGTAAGTGTCATGTACAGTAACCATATCATTGACTGAAAAATATACGGTTGTCAAGATTGTAACGGCACTTAGCCGTGGAAATACCCCGAGAGAGTGGAAATAACCCGAGCTCTCAGGAAGTCTTAAAAGGCCCATTGTATCATTTGCAATTACCCAATTTTGTTTTTCATGAGTTGACAAGAAAAAAACACCACATGAATATATTTTCGTCCGAAATGGTATTTCATGTTGGAAATTGACAACCGAAGGTAGTTTTAAAGTCCCGTGCATGGGACTTTTTTACCATTCACTTATATAGGTTTTCAAGGTTTTCTGAAGCATTGATGCATCTATGTAGCTAAAATTTCTTCAGGCTAGTTTACCGACATAAACATATGTTACACTCTTATTCCACAAATTTGTAAAAAGTTTTATCTTGCTAATGATACATTTGTACATAGGGCCTTTAACCATTAGTATTAAAGTAAAAATCTAAAATTTGGCAGTCCAAAAATCTTACGAATTTACCAGGAAAACTGGTTGTGCACAAGATCTGAAGTAATGTCAACTGCTCAATTCTTTCCCGAATATTAAATATTCAATGAAATATTTGTTAAGAACAGTAAATTATCTGAATCTATTTGCATAGCCCTACGAACTGACACTGTTACCATCAATAAATATAAATATTGCCAAACTTTTTTTTGCAGGGAGCTACGAGAACCGCACCGTGTTTGACTCCTTGGACATCGGCTGGCAGTTGCTTCGTATCTTCCCCAAGGAAATGTTGAAGAGAATTCCACAGAGCATCCTGGCAGAGTTCTACCCTCGCGATGCTCGCCGCTAGTACAGCAGTATTAAGCAAAACTCTTGGGCTTAATTTGGTATATATTTCAGTGGTGTTTGGGTTTCTTGTCATATTGGAGCAAAATACTATGATGTTATAAGGTCTAACAATTGTTGGTGTCTGAAATACACGACTCACAATAACTTATTGTTGGCTGTACACGGATATTTTGAGGGTATGCATTCTGCTTAAATGATTTTGTATATGATTAGACAATTGTATCGGCATGACAGACACACCTTGTCACAGGAATAGGTGAAAACAGTCATTTGAAGAAAAAAAAATCAAAAATTTAACCGCACCCAACTTATTGTGGGTAAGAGTTGGGAAGTTGATCAGAAATTTTTCTTTTCTTTAAAATGACTTATCTAGCATTGGAATGTGCAGATTTGATGGAAAAAAAACAACATTTCGAGTGGGAAAAAATTAAGATTTTGTGAGGAAACACTTTTTCAGCCTGTCTCATATGTTTTGCACACAAGGTCTGAAGCATGATCAACTTTCCAATTCTTTCCGTTGATAGCAACAGTAACAAACATGGCATGAGTTAACAAATGTGAGTTTATATCTCTCAAGGATTGTACTTTTTGTGAGAAATTTACAACTGAAGGTAGTTTTAAACAGTGTGTGCGCACACATTTTTTTTACCATTCACTTAACACAAAAACCATGCATGGATTCTAAAGGTTTTTTGAAGCATTGATGCATCTGTGTAGCTGAAATTTGTGCAGGCTAGTTTACCAACATTCATCTTTAGATATGGGTCATTCTATAAATTTGGGGTCCAATTTTTCTGTCTCCGTTACATCTGACATCTTGTAAAAATGTTGTATTTTGTAAATTCAGGACATATTCTTTAAATGCCTTCTATTTCAAAGAGTGATTACATAAAATACAATTCATAATATGGTTTGAAGACATTTTTAGTGATACTTGTATGGCAAATAGCAGTGTGTCAGTTGTAACGAGGACAGAAAAATGTCACACGTTGGACCCCAAATTGACCCATATGTCCCTATTCCAAGAATCTGCAAAAAAATTATTATGCAAATGACAGTGCTGTAGTCATCAAGTCACCAATATCGAGTCTAAGTCTTAAGTCATTAGCCTTGAGTCTGTATACCCAGCACGATATGTGGCAAAGGGACTCCCTCCTAACGCCCCTATAATTCAACACACTCTTCCCTTTTGTTAACGCACCAACCCCCTCCCCCTAAAAACTGAAAGGGATTCCTTGGAAATTCCTTGGATGTTTAAGACACAATGAAGTCACGAGTCACTTGCCGCGAGCCAAAGTTACGCGTCACTTGCTCGCCAAATTAATGAAACTGAATCTGCTATAGTTTCGTTCAAACATGTGCAATGACGACGTGCTCGTGCGCTCCTTGCCGGTGTGGGAGAATGTATATTCACGCATGGTACAATGTACTGTGTTTTTCCACCAAAAATCCTGCTTTTTTTCTCTTTTTTGTTTCTTTTTTTTAAAATATGTGACTCGTAAGTCATGAGTCACCATGTTTGAGTCCGAGTCATTTTGCAATGATATATTGGGCGTTTAAACCAAGATTTTTCACGCATTTATCCATACAAAACTCTACTTCTGAATATCATATTAACTTGAAACAAGCACCGTTTTGAAGCTTACAATTTGTTCTTTTTGAAACTGTAAAAAAAACCAAGTTGACTTGGAGCCGAATCTGCAGCCCATTTTGTGGTGGATGGTCGCATGTATAAAAACATTTTCAATTTGTATTAACATTCCAATACTCCTTGTGTCTCCTGTTCTGAACAAAATTCAATTATCACATTCTCTAAATTTTGTGTTATTTTTTTTTTTTTTTTAAGAATTTCCTTTAAAAAAAAAATGAATTTTTTCTGACATTAATTTCCAAGCAAATTATTATTTCTCATTACAACAAAAATATATGACTGGGGGTCGGTTTCACAAAGACGTGCGACGCTTCGTAAGTACCGAATCAATCGCAACTCGCCGAACCCTTTGCAAGTTTGCCATGGGTTCGGCGAGTTGCTATTGATTTGGTACTTACAATGCGTCGCAAATCTTTGTTAATTCGACCCCAGGCTCAATTATATAGAGAGCTTCATTGTGGCAAGTACCAGTCAAATGTGTTAAATTCGCTGGCACAGTGTGACGTCAACTTCCGCCTAGGTCGTGTTCACTGCTTTGACAACGGTTCACGATACTTTTATGGCAACGGGTATGTCCATTCATTTTACACAGAAGCCACAAGGGGAACATTCTCTGTGCATTTTTCTGTTACAACGATCACAAAATAACGATGTGACGTCACCACTGCCAGCGAATACTGATAACATGTGATATTTGGCTGGTAACCCAAGCTGTGTGAAATTGGACCTAAATCATTCCCCAACATTCTGTTAAGGAAATAAGTGTGTGCTTGGATGGATTTAAAGGCCCTATGTATCATTTGCAAGATAAAACTTTTTACAGATTCGTGGAATAAGAGTGTAACCTATCTGAGAAAGAACGTTGGTAAACTAGCCTCAAGAAATTTTAGCTACATAGATGCATCGGTGCTTCAGAAAACCTTGAAAATCTATATATGGATTTTGTGTACAAGTGAATGATAAAAAAGTCCCGTGCACGGGACTTTTTTAAGAAACTACCTTCGGTTGTCAATTTCCAACACGAAATACCATTTTTGACGGAAATAAATTCATGTGGTGTTTGTTACCATTGCTTATCAACACTTTGAGTAAGGTTTTTCTTGTCAACTCATGAAAAACAAAATTGGGTCATTGCAAATGATACAATGGGCCTTTAAACTGTTTTAAATTAATCCATGATTTTCTTACGTTTGAGGCTTACATGATATGTGTTTATTGGAAACTTAAATTATGTGAAAACCATGAAAATATTAAAGTAGATATTTACCCCAAAAAAAATCAAAATGAACAAAATGTGCAAGCCCCTAAATACCGCCAATACGTTAAATCCTTTAAAATTTTTAAAACGCTAGCTATAACCTTTATCTGTGATCGTGTTTGTTTTGTGAACATCATATTAGCAATATTACAGAGAAAATTATATTTCATGTTTAGGAGTAAAAATGTGTGACCGTTTTCTCGACAAGGAAATGTCTTTTGTGATGCATAATATGTTTACTGAAGTACTAGTATATTAGGTAAATGGTGCAAATAATAAAAACATTATTAAAAACATTATTATTATTATTATTTATTTCTGGTATTCATACCAAGGATTCCTCAATAGTGCTCATTGCACTGTCACTTGCAAGCGTGATGAGGAAACCCATGAAGAATTGGAATTAGAAATGGCCAGAGACACCGGGGAATCCCCTTGCTCTTCACGAAAGAATGCCCAGGGATCTTTAGAGTGCGTTACCATGGTTTGGGGGATGGGAATGTGTCAATACACTTTTTGACATTTCATCTACACCGGCCCCCCGTATTCAGCTGTGCTGCACATCCCCCAATTGCTTATTCATAACAAATGACACATCATTATAAAGAGGAATAACGGGGCTTTCCAATGATATAAAATTCAAGGAAAATGATTTGGCAACGAGAGAGAAATCGTCAGTCAAACTTGAGTTTTCGAACTTTCTTTGAGGAGTTTAGTAAAGGACAGCATGCTTTTTCAAAACATTTGTACAAATTCCCCAAGCAACAGAAACCTGTCATTTTTTAACTGTCCTATAGTTAACATGTTGCATGGGAAATTTGTACCCAGGGTTTTCAGAAATCTATGTTTTCACACTTAGAAATTGTTACCTTTGATGTTTAAAGTTATCTCCTCAGAAGGTTTTTACCCGATTTTATTTGAAATAAGATAAAAGCATATCTATGAAAATGTGTGTTGAAGCTCAAGTCTTGAACCATCTATTCAATATTGGCAAGCTCGGTGGCTTAATTAATAATTATGCCGATTCACAAAACTTATTTCCCAGTCATAACTGGGAAGTATTAAAATATTTTTCTGCCCCGCCCCTTTCATTTTGATTTCCCCGCCTCTTTCTCCGTTATTTTGCTTTAGCGCCCTCTTGCGTCGGTGTGGAACGTTTACGAAGGAGAGGGCGCACTTTTCGAAATTTCGCTCGCACGCATTCACCACGTGATGATCGATCAACGACGTACATTTGTTTTATCAGTGTGCACTCATCTGAAACTAAAATTTAAAGTTTCACCCAAATTCTGACATTTGACGTCTGCACACAATGGCTGAAAGCGACGACGATATATTCGAATACAAGTCGCTGAAAAGAGTCAAAAAGTCGGAAAGTTCTTGCAGTCAAAAATCATCGCAAAAACCGAGGAAGCAAAGTTGTCAAACGAGACCGAGCCAACGCCAACGGGAGAGCGCGAGCCAGAGGCGAGTTGGTCATGTTGGTCGCGCAAGCACGCAGGACGGTTTGCGGCCTAGCAATTCAGTGCTGAAAACGGATGGAATTTCAACATTGACAACAACTCCCGCCGGCTCACAGTCACCGAAGCTTAGCAGAAGTCCTAAAAGACCGCTTTCCCAACTAAAACTTGAATTTTTCTCACAAAGCAAGACCAAGAGTATTTCCGAACATGTGTCAAAATCAAACTCGTCAAGCATTAAAATTAAAGAAAAGAATCCCCCTGGGCCTGGCAAAACAAAATCCAAACGAAAAGCAAACTCCAACTCGAACAGCAAAGCAAAGTCGACAAAGAAAACCAGAACAAAACGTGGACAGAATGGAACGATGACGGGTGACTTTGGTGTGGACAAAATCAAGAAAGAAGTTGAGAGTTACCATGGTTACTGTCCCTGCTGCCAGATGCCATTTGACTGCCTCGTTTTGGATTCGCCGCAGAAACATGTTGCAGAGTGTTTGGAAAGATCTCAGTCAAGTGCAGATGGTACTACAGTAAACTCTCGTTATACGCCCTGTGAGGCTGTGATATAAAGCGCTTCCTGATATAATACAGCTCATTTTTCTGAATCCCGTCCGTTATTCTCTGCATTGTGTATGCACTGGTTATATACTTATATAATATAGCGCTCTCTGGATATAAAGCTCCCAATATTTCATTTCCTTGAAGAGTGCTATTAGTATTATCAGTGAGGACTCAAACTCCCGAAATGGAGAAATTCTCCCCTTCTGGTGAATTCTCCCAATCGGGAGAAGTTTTTTTCTCTCGATTGAGAAATTTTCACTTGATCGGGAGAATTATATTCTTCCGAACCATTTGCGCACATATCCGCTCATTTGCGCATGCATAGAATTAGCTAAAACGGAATTGGGCGAAGCAAGGTAAGTTTTGCAAAAAAAACAACGAAAATCTATGTAAGTTTGGCTTTTCGCCGACAATTTGGCACCAAAGAAAATCGTTTCTGGTGTAATTTGTGGTCTGTGCCTAAGTATGGCACAGTTTTATACTGTAGATTTTATGCCTAGATTTCTCCTATGGTCCCATGCTTGTATATTGTAAAGCATCACTGGGGTCACGTGACAAGGCAAATTTTAAGGCCATATGTTCTGATACAATTGTCTCCCGATTGGTACTTTTAGAAGGCTAAAAGTGTTTTTTTTAACGTTTATATTGGGACGTTATCATTTTCTATATGTAACACTTTTAGCCCCATACCAATTTAACCCCATTCGCTACCTTACATTTTGCTGCACGCGGCAAGATGGCCGCCGTACCCCAAACTATAGTTCACCATACAGTCAAAATTAAACATTGAAAAACTTATCATGGAATTACCTGGAATCTTCAGAATGTTGTACCGTGGTCCGTTTTACCCGATGATTCTTCTAAACAGAAAAAAACTAGTCCAACGTAATTTTTCTTGACATTCTCGAGCACTCTCGGGACAACAGCGACATTTACCACGTTTGTAGAGATGATCAGTCAGGGCACAGATATCCTGCCCTCTTGTGGTCATCTCATTGTATGACGTCACTAGCAGTACAATGATCTTTTGTTCGTCTGTAACACGGCTGTTGTCCCGAGAGTGCTCGAAAATGTCAAGAAATTACTTGTTTAATTTTGACTGTATGGTGAACTTTAGTTTGGGGTACGGCGGCCATCTTGCCGCGTGCAGCAAAATGTAAGGTAGCGAATGGGGTTAAATTGGTATGGGGCTAAAAGTGTTATATAGAAAATGATAACGTCCCAATATAAACGTTTAAAAAAACACTTTTAGCCTTCTAAAAGTACCCGATTGGTAGAATTTGCCAGAAGGGGAGAATTTCTCCATTTCAGGAGTTTGAATCCTCACTGATTATGAGAGTTCACTGTACTTAGTCCGAATAACTTGGAGCTCAAATATATCGCTTGTTTCAACATTGGAATGTGACGGGCAATATTTTAGGTCCAAGCATTTTAGCAGGCATCGCATTTCCATTATTTCCTGGCGCACACATGCCCAACAAACTCAACAGTATTTTGGGGCAGAGCACAGAAGCTTCTTGATTGGTCTATTGAACTCCCATTTTTCTCACCCATAAAATGTCGGCATAGTCACCAGGTCTGTGACCTCGCAACCCTATTCATCAGCCATTTTTCATCAACAGGGTGACAAGGGCTACGTACCTGCTGACTATGCTGATATTTACGTTACACGTACATTTAGGATTAGTTTCCAATTTTTTAAATGCATTTTTCTCAAAATAGCAGTTATAATGCTCGCTCTTGTACACATGCGATTATTTTTCAGAATGTCCTTTCGGGATGGCCTGTGAGGCGATCATTGAAAGCCACTACCAGGAGTTTACACACAGCCAGCTGGCCGAAGCAAGAACAAGGCTAAACCAGGACATTAAGATTGAGAGTCCCCAGACCCAAACCACAAGTCAGAGAAGTCTGCCATCAAGCATTCTCTGTCCACAATTGAAGTCATCTCCGACATGCAACACGCCTGTTGACCATGACAACTCTACGCCGAGTACTGGAAATGAACGCTTTTCACCAGAGAAGCTTGTTACGGAAACCTCTGGACTTTCTGTCGAGAAGCAAAGCGCAAGTGCGTCAGGAAGACAGCCTTTGCTTGCCACTTTGAGTAAAGTTGGACCGAAACAGAGACAGAAACGAAAATCCAGCGAACAAGGCGCAACTGAGAATTGCATTCCAGCGAAGAAAAGCAGACAAAACTCTTTGGATTTAAACGATAATGTCATTACTGAAAACGATGGGAGATATGAAAAGCCTGATCATGAGCGATTACTTGTGGAAGGCTGTTCTCGGGAAACTGTTGTGGAAGAAAATTCTCTGCAGTCCGAAGATGAAAATGACGACATGCAAAGTGAGATGTCTGCATCTCTTTTCGATGATCTCGGACCACTTTACCAAGAACCATCGCTAGGATCACAATTCTCAGAATCCGTGACTCCCCAGACATCAATTACTTGCCAAGAACAGCCTTCAATTTCGCTTCCAGTTCCGTCGTCTGTGACCAACCAAAATCAACAGCCAAAATATTGCCAGCAAGACACCCAAACAACTCCGGTGAAGTCCGTTCTGAAAGAATGCAAGAAAACACAAAACATGAACCTGGAGTTCGACTGTAGCAGTCGCGTCGACATAAGCATCAAGGTCACTCCTCAGGGGAAGTGCCGGAATGGCATTCAACAGACTCCCAAGTTGGCCGCCATGCAGTCGTTCTTCAAGATGAAATCCGGTCGAGCGCGTCGTATTCGGGTTACCGTGGAAGAAAATCAAGACAGCGAAAGTGCGGTTTCGGATTTAGAAGATCCAACCACGTGCAGTATTCTAAACAAATCTTTTTCCGAGATGACCAAAACTACAAATCAAGATTATATGCCAGTGCAGGCTGATGGTGGCTGTCGGGCCAATAAAGAGATTAATTTTGGACGAAAAGACAACGTCCAAAAACCAGATACCCGCAACTACCACAGAACAAATCTACCAAACTCGACAAATAGTGACACCTTCCCAACTGACCAAATCAGTATTAAAAAAGAGAACGATTTTGAAGATCAAAATGTTGGGGAACAAAATTTGACCGGCCCATCATCTCAGATGAAGGAAATGCCTTCCCGAAATAAGCATCCAATCTCAAGTTCCCAATCCAGTGCTGTTTCATCAAGCTCTCTCAAGCAGTCAACTCTCGCGTCGTTTTTCGGCTGGGGAGCTTTAAAGAAAAAACAGGAATCCCAAAATCTATCCCAAAAGCAGGATAAATTAACATCTGTATCACGGCCAGTTTTGAACTCTGACCTCATGAACAAGGCTGTTCAGAGGTCTTCGTCCCAAGCGGGGTTGACTGGTTACGGTTTGCGGAAAAGCAACGATGGGCAAAGGGGTGAGATGAATTCCAATGACGATTATACCAGCGGGCAGGAGCAAGGGAGAACCATTAGTCAGCCACAACGTTCGTGTCCCTTTTACAAGAAGATACCAGGCGAGTCTGACTGTTGAGATAATAAAATTGATACAAATGTCCAGCAAGGGAGAAATGTTAGCCAAGTTGTTTTTCACTGCATCCAGATTCCCCAAACTCATGGACATTTGCCCACATTTGTATCGAATTAATTCACCCCGGCGGTCCCTGGTTCATTATCCTTAAAAAGTCGCCCATTCGTACTTAATAAAATTGATTGATTTGGGGAAAATTCCAGAAAGGATTAAGAAGTTGATCATGGCTTTAGACCTCGTGTACAAAACATGAGACTGGTTAAAAAAATACTTCACAAGTGTTTTCTAACAAATTCTTATTTTTAAATTTTTGCCTCCATTTTTTTTCTAATGTTTATTATCTGCGAGATTCAAAATCCGGTTTGTATGATCTTTAAATGTTCTTTAAATGCCATAACACGACTTAGTGCTTTCCCCAATTCATACTTACTTGTATTTCTCAAGCACACTACATCATGTAAAGTACATGTATGAGTTTTTAGTGTATATCTCGGGTAAAATACACTTGGGTCTTTCTATTAATTAGGGGTCCAAAAGTGTGACATTTGGTGTCCCCCGTTACACCTGATGTATTATTTATCGTACAAAAATCATTAAAATGGCTTTTAAACCATTTTGTATGAATTGTACTTTATGTACTCACTATATGAGATGAAAAGTATTTGAAGAATGTGTCCTGAATTTAAAAAAAACAAGATGTAAAATGTAACGGGGGACACCAACATTTGACCCCTATTTTATAGAAAGACCCGTTTGGTAAAAAGTGCACACTGTGTTTTGTAATCCTAAGAGCAAATCAATTCCATTAAAAATCTCAACATTTTCTTAAAGTATTTCAGCATCTCATCTTACTTTTCAGTGAGTGAATCTTTGGCTTTCCTTATTAAAAAGTAACTTTTGTTTTGTTTTTATTATCCCTTTTCAGGAACCTCATTTGTTGTGGATGCCTTCCGCTACGGCGACATCCCAGGATGCAATGCCTATTTCCTGAGTCATTTCCACTATGATCATTACGGCGGTTTGACGCGGCACTTCAAACATCTAATCTACTGCAGTCAGGTAAAAACTTCAAATTTCAGCGCTTGGTCTTGCTGTTTAAATCGATCACGAAGCTGTTATTTTACACAGACATTCTGTTGAAATTTGCCCACTGTCTTAAGATTTTCTCATGAAAGTATCCCACAGAAGTCTTGTGAAAGCCAGAATACTGCCCGGGACTAGCAAAACCGCACCTTCTTATTGGCATATTTTTGGGCAACCCTTCGTCCAGTTTGAGGATTTTAGAGTTTGCAGCAAACCTATAGACCATTCCCATTGGGGTGTTATGGCCGAGCGGTCTAGTGCGTCGAACTTAAGTTCCTGTGCCAGTACTAGAATGTAGGTTCGATTCCGGGCCGCGACGGGTTGTAGCACCTGTGCCCTTGAGCAAGGCACTCAACCACACTTGCTCCCATTCCTGTAATTGGCGGTCCCTCTGCTGTTGGATGTGTTTAATAAATAAATAAATAAATAAAATTACCATGAAAACCATACCTGCATGTCCGCCATACATGTAGCTGGGACGCGGTCAGTGCATGAACTACATGTGTTTTGTGATGATGCTCATTGTGTTGTCACTTCGTACAACTTGCGTGTTTATTGTAATGTTAAATTCACACACTGAGCCTTTTCGCGCGCGCGTAATTGTGACGCGCGTCTCTTTGAGAAAAAGCGATGTGGAGGGAATTTTGAGCGAAACAATGCACAGAAATCACTAAATTATGAAGACACTTTCCATTCAACATGTCCAAGCTAATTCTGTGGTTTTTGGTGCGTTGTTTCACCCCAAATTCTTTCAATAGAATTAGCTTGGACGGAAAGTGTTTTTTATAATTAAGTGATTTTCAGTGCATCGTTTTACTCAAAATTCCTTCCACACAGCTTTTTCTCAAAGCGACGCACGTGGCAATTATGTGCAAAAAGGCTCAGTGTAAATTTGTATGTGTGAAGAGTGCGTTGTGCGCGTCATGGATGCGCGCTGTTTGATTTAACAACACCACAAAACGCACAGTCCTTGCACTGGAAAAAGCTGCATCCCAGCTATGGCGGACATGTACAGGGAAGGCGTCCTGGGAATGGTCTACTGTATAGCATTGTTCAAAACGTTGAGTTCACATGCTGAAAACAAAGGTTTTTAAACAATGTACAAATTAGGGATTGAATGGTCTTAAACATGTGTTTAAAACCGGATAGGGGCCTTGACACTGATAATGGCCCAAGCCGAAGGCGCGGGCCATTATCAGCGTCCAGGCCCCTATCCGGTTTTAAACGGATTATTAAATACCTGCCAAACCCACTTTTAATCTCTTTCATGTACCTTTTTTGTGTAAATCGGTAAAACTCGCCAAAATTACATTGTCGCTGCATTCACTTTTTTGCTTCATCTTGTTGTTTGTACATTCAAAGTGCTTGCTGTGTGTCGAGTTGTTTGTTTGATCGCGCACGTTACGTGTATAATGCAGATGTACGCGCACGCAGACGACCCGGTAGATGTCGCATGCACAGTGCAAATTTTGCTGTTGGGAGCGTGCAGTTTCTGTACGTGTGCAGGGCTCGAATTTCATGAAAAAATCTGCTAGACCACAGGGTTAGTAGCTTAAATCATTTACTGGACCAACGCTATTTTTACAAGACCAAAGCCACAAGGAACGTGGATTTACTTTTCGTTAGTTTAAAAATGCACTGGACCACTGGTCTAGTACGGTAGAGAAAGCACTAGACCGAGGCTTAAATTACTGGCCTTGGTCCACCGGTCCAGTGGGTATTTCGAGCCCTGGTGTGCGTGTTCCATGCGCTTTAATACTAGGGCGCAGGCAGAAACACGAGCCAGCTAGTTTTAAACACTAGTTATCATCATTCGTTTAAAACCGGCCATGTGATGTGTTCTCAGCCAATGAGGATGCGTAAACTGTCAAGGTAGTTATAAATGTACAAATAAAGAGACACTTTATTTGTACACCGGGGTATTACAAAAAATGTACACGGAATACAAGATTGAAGTCCGTGTACTACGAAACTTATTTTCAGCAAATGCAGTGTATGTTGAATCACTTTTCGTAAGAAATGGCAACGATGTGAACATTTGAATGAAATGTGACAAACGATATGTTTTAGTGATTGGTGTGCTACATGTATCATTTGACAGATAACAGCAAACTTAGTGCGGACGAGAATTAAAGTTGCTGCCAAGTACTTGCGTCCACTCCCAATGAATGAAGCGTCCGTTGTAAATGGCGTAGAAGTGACACTACTTGAGGCAAACCAGTAAGTAATCATGTGATGTGTCACAAGACCAATGTTTATGGCTTCGTTTTCCATGTAGTATAACCAAAGAACCAGCATTTTCCTGTAACGTACATGGGTTTTTCCGCAGTAAAGGGGGCATTTTGGCAACACACATTTTTTTTTCGAGTAAATACCTTTGTTTGGTCTCAAAATAAAAGAAATAAGTTTAAGCTGTTCTGAAGAGATAACTTAGGCCCAAAAAGGGTTACAAATAGTGTGACAACATGCCTTTCTAAAAACCCTGTGTACAAATGTCCAATATACATGTACTTACGAGCGTATCTTTTATTTTGAGACCAGACAAAGGTATTTCCTGGAAAATATGGTCTTTGTTGCCAAAATGCCCCCTTTACTGTGGAAGGAGCCACTTACATATTTTCTTACCGTATCCCTTCTGAATTTCGTTAAAAGTTTATTTCAACTGCAATACCGTGTTTGGTAGGGCGTCTGCATGTTAAACAGAAGGTCCGCGGTTCGAATCTCGGTGGATTTTTCACTGCATCCAGATTTCCAAAACTCATGGACATTTGTCCACATTTGTATCCAATTAAAGGCAGAGACTAGTCAATGCGCGCGTGAGGCCAAATTCGTGCCACGAAATACGCAGCTCCATAGCAAAGGCATGGAGCTGTGTAATTCGTGGCACGAAATATGCCTCACGAGCGCATTGACTAGCCTCTGCCTTTAATTCACCCCAGATGCCCCTTGGTCCATATCCCTAAACAATCACCTAAAAAGTAAACTTTTGATTGTTTTTCACTTCTAGAAACGTATATGAGGAATTAAATTTGGATTGATTTTTGCTTATTCTTATCGCATATTTGTTTTTCCCTCATTAGCTGTCCAGGAGCTGTCCTGTTCTTGTTCTGTCTGAGGAATGGTCAGACATTACTTCACACTGGGGATTTCAGAGCAAATCCATCCATGGAGGAACATCCTAAACTCAGGAACCGCTACATCAATCAGCTATTCCTTGATACAACGTAAGTTTTCTTTGCTCGTCCGTTACGACCGTTGTCCCCAGAAGTGTAATTAAATACGTAAATAGATAAGCACAATAAATGCTACCGCCTTCGTCCAGTCGATCATGTCACCGTACTCGTAACATGGCGGACGCCGTTACATGCATGAAGCATGCTTCGCGTTATCACGTGCTACTCAGGAAACTCTCAATTGGCTCAAGACTAATCTTAAATATTCATATCTTGCATACCCACATATCCAAATAATTGATAGGTGCATAACTTTTATCCATTTTCTCCCAGGTACCTGGACCCTCAGTATGACTTCCCCACCCAGGCTGAGGTCATGGAATGCACAGCACAAATTGCCTTGGATGCTGTGAGGAAGAACAATGCAACACTCCTAGTGTGTGGGACATACACCATTGGCAAAGAGAAGATTTTCATCGGTAATAGTATTACAATTTTGACATTAGGAGAAACCTACTGAGTCTATTTTCAATGAAGAAATTATAATATGCATAGTTCCGAGATTGCCCAATTAACCCCGCCCCGCCACACACTACACACAACCCAATGGGACTTTCAACAGAAAGCACAGATTCATTGGAGAAAACTCAAAGGTATTCATGTTTCAAGGTCGACAGTTACTGTAGCATGCACTTAGTAAAAGGCCAGTGATACAGAGATGTCATATATTCATAACAATTTGCATTCTCACCTTTGAACAGCGAATCGCCCGGCCTTGAAACCAAAAATTCACCTGGATCAAATTCACCACTATGCATTGGGATTCAAACCCTGTGGTTTAGCATACTAGCACCCAATGTCACAAAGTGCTGCGATAAGTCATAACATGTAAACATCACACGATTTCCATTTCACAAACGTTGCGATGGGTCACTAGAGGGGTTCCATGCGTCACACAGGGATGCCAGTCTTTCGGCTATAGCAATTCCGGATTTTTCTTATTTTGGAAAAAGAAATCCGGCAAACCCTTTTTTCCAGGCCGGAAAAGTAAACTGCCGGAAATATAAGGAGAATATATGTTCAACTCTTCAAGTAAAAAAAAACATGGAAAATTGTCTCACTGATCAACGATGTCCGGATATGTATGTCATGTATGTACAGCCTATGTACATGTATGTACCACGTTTTCCCCAATGATTTGCACACATGCAGTATGTCTGTATCCCGGCCATTATCATTCACGGCTAAAGTATCGCGAAACCAGACTATCGATCAGAAGTATGTAGAGGGCACTGTATCCATACAGCAGTGGTTAGATCACATACATACTGACGTATCCATTGCATTGCACTCATACTGTCAATGTACATACTGTACAGTATACTGTGCTTTGCGAGTCCATGTACATACATACATGCAATTATGATAGTGGATTTTTGTCCGTCCCTGAAGGTAAGAACCACTGGCATCCCTGGTCACAACTTTCTTGACTTGTCGCAAGTTGTGACAGGTGTCATTCATTACAGGTGTACGTAGAAAATCTTGTAGAAGTTTCATGTATAATATTTTAAGTTTGATGTCGCAAAAAGCAGTGCTAATATGAAAATTTTTGTAATTAATTGGGGGATAGCATTCCCTCTAACACCCATGTATTGATTGATTTCCCAGTCGGTAATAATTAAGGTGAAAACGTGGTAAAAGTGTGAAGGTAATTACTTCTCTTGTTCAGGTTGTTTGATTTTAAACACATGTTCTTCAAGCATCCTTGATGGAAGTGTAATTTCTGAAGAAAAAAAACTGATTGTAATGCCAATTCCAAAAACCCTTAGCTTTGGACATATTCATTGAGCGTGTCCATAAACCAACATCAAAATCAAAATATTCAGGAATTACACTTCCATCAATGATGCTTGAAGAACATGTGTTTAACATCAAACAACTTGAATACGTGAAGCATTACAAGCCCTCAAAGTCTCTGAAATGCAAATCTGAATTTATGGAATTGCCCTACTATTGAGCTCGTGCCAATGATGTCATTTTGGGAGTAAAATAATGCCGCGTCGTTGTGGAAGCAATGTGCGTGCGCGTTGTGTGTGTCCATAGCGCGCGTAACGCGTTATGCTGAGGCTCCCATTGGTGAACTAAACCGCGTTGCGCCCACCAGAGAGACACACAACACGCACACACATCGCTTCCACAATGACTCATCATTATTTGACTCCTAAAATGGCATATTCGCACGTGTTCGAAAGGGGTCAATTGTCTGGCTCTCACGACAAATGTGCTTGGTAATAAAGTTTACAATGGTCACAATTACAATTTACAAATTTCCCTCTTCTCCAGCTATTGCCGAGGCATTAAGATGCAAAGTGTTCATCTCAAAGGACAAGAAGAACATCTTGGATTGCTTGGAGGATAGCAAGCTGCAGTCTATGCTGACTATAGACAAAAATGCCACAAGGCTTCACGTTGTTACCATGGCAACTATAACGCATCGGGTTCGTAGCTTTCATTTTCAATGGATTGTTTAGAAGAACAAACACAGTATTAGAGAGCTTTAAATGCACGTAAAACTCTAACGTGAACCTAAAATGAGCACTTATTTATTATTCTCAGGAAATCTTTGAACAGATGGACTTTTGTAGCAAGATAACTTTTTGTCGTGACCAAGATTCGAACCTGGGTTCTAAGACCGGTGATGTGACCAGTTCTGAAAGCATTAATTTCGCGTTCACATTTGTGTTTTATGTGGATCTAAACCTCCCTATTATTGTAATACTTTTTGCAGACTTCACGAAAACCAACTTAATAATAATAATAATAATGAAAATTTATAATGCGCCGGTATCCATAAAAAAAGATGCTCATGGCGCATATCGATAAAAATTAAAAACATGATAAACTTTCTCCTGTTAGTACAAGGTAACTTGCAAAATCCCGAGAACCTCGTAAGACTTAAGGCTACGCATGGTGGAAATCAACATGTGTATACATGGGTTTGCATTAGTACCATGTCAATATCTCTTTTGTATATAAACTCCTCAAAAAAAGTTCGGAAAGTCAAGTTTGACTGACGATTTCTCTCTTGTTGCAAAATAATTTTCCTTGAATTTTATATCATTGGAAAGCCCTTTTATTCCTCTTTACGATGATGTAATTTATGATGATTAAGAAATTGGGGGATGTGCAGCACAGCTGAATACGGGGGCGGGTGTGAAGTGAAATGTCACAAAATGCATTGCTATTGTCAAAAAGTGCATTGACACATTCCCATCCTCCAAGCAAAAGGGGAATGCACTGCATGACAATAGCAGTGAATTTTGTGACATTTCACTTTCCACCCACCCCTGTATTCCACTATACTGCACATCCCCCAATTGATTAATCATAACAAATGACACATCACTGTAAAGAGGAATAACAGGGCTTTCCAATGATACCAAATTCAAGGGAAATGATTTAGTAACAAGTCAAAGAGAGAAATTGTCAGTCAAACTTGACTTTCCGAACTTTTTTTTAAAGAGTATATATATACAGTTGAAGTCAGAAGTATAAATACAACTGTATGTAACCAAGTGTTAAAAGTGGTGTGCTTACACCATTTTTGTAACAGTCTTTACTAAAGTCTGGATTTTGTGGAATTCCTCACGTGCATGCAGTACTTAAAAACATAGCTTGTACACCTTGCAATGGTTCGGGTAGTCCTGTTTACCATTTTGGGTGATGATGGTAGTGGTGTACATGTATTTATAGTTCTGATTCAACTGTATATATGGTTCTGAAAAGAACCGGTAAGTGTGAACTCAATGTTTCAGACAGTGTGCTCTATTTATCATCAGAAGACGAACCTCTTCAATTTCTGTTTTTAAACAGGGTTTAAAGGACTACCTCTCCAAGTATTCTGCACGCTACGACACGGTCGTTGCCTTCAAACCAACTGGATGGACGCACAGTGGGAAAACAACAAACCTACGAGACATTAAGCCCGCGAATAGCGGACCGGTCTCTATTTATGGTAAGAAATAACGTGAAATATGTCAACCAGAGTTTCAAAATTTCAAGTGACCTGAAATAACCTTATCTCTACAGATTTTGAACCAGTGTACACCTTTAAAGGCAGTATACATGATTGGTATCTCGAAAATCAGAAATGTTCACAGATTTACGCCTAACTTACACAATATAAACATGATGACCGTAGAAAACTTCCCCTGAAATGGTTTTGTCTAAAGTGCTATAGTCTTTGAGAAATGAGTAAAACGAAAATTAAATTCGCCCCAAAACCATTTCGCCCAAGTGCCATTTCGCCCCCAAACCACTTTGCCCGAGTGCCATTTCGGCCGTGGTTCAGGGCGAAGTGGTTTTAGGGCGAAATGACTGCAAACCCTTTTTTGACTGTTTTCTCAAATGTTAGACAAAGTACGGAGCTGGTTTTTGCTCAGGTTGGTTTTAATCATGCATATCTTCAATCACACAGGGGGGGTGAAACTATTTGTAACAGTTTACCAATCATGTATACTATCTTTAAGTGGCAAGGGTCATTATTAGCCTGTTTCACGTAAATAGTGTCTAGTGTACTGACGTACTTACTTTCACATGCATATTTAGTATCCAGATGACCAGACTAAATTTTTGTTGCTATGTAGTGCACGCGGCAGAATCAATCAATACCGTGTTCACTGTAGGAGAGAATAGCATAAAGCAACCAGACTGTTGGTTGCTAGGCACCACGTAGCAACAATGGTATACACCAATCCCGTAATAAGGTCTTCTTCCCTGTACATCCGCCATAGCTGGGGGGCTTCCACTGAATGAACTATGTTTTTGTTGTTGCTGAAGCTGCATTTGTTTACTTCGAACAAGTTGCGCGTCTTTGTAGGGTTGTGTGCGCGCGAAGGCGGGCGCGTCGCGTCGCGTGTACGCAAAGGCGGGCGCGTCGCGTATACGCGAAGGAGGCTCGTTCGTGCATGTAATGGATGAGCGCTTTTCGTTCTAACATCAACACAAAACGTTCATCCCATGCACTGGATGCTCCCCCGCTATGGCGGATATGCAGGGAGGAGATCTTAGTTACCGGATTGGTGTATAGTATGAGGATTCTGTTTGAAAGTAAAGAATTTGGGGTACCAGCCATAGTGCTAATTGCATGATACACCTCTCCCCTACACATCCAAATGTTCTTTTTTTGGCTCCGAGTGGTTGGTTTTTCTGCACACAACTTTGGTAGTCCTTAACGTAAGGGGTGTTCGAGATGCTTACACCGTGTAACACCAACTTACACCGGAGCGTTCTTTTAGCCATCACGTGATACACGAGTCTGCCCCAGTGGCAGCCAACACTACCCGAGGTCGCGAGCGGGTCTGTGGTGTAAAGCTCGGTGTAATGACGTCACCTAGTAACCATGAGCAGTACAACATCATGACGTGGGTAGGAAGAAAAACACAGATTTATGCCACAAAATAGGAGGGAGTATGGCTGTAAATATACATTTTGCTTAATCAGTAGATGTCTGTGGGCATGATTGCAGTACTTTAGGACAACTATTTTTGCGTGGCGCCGGCTTCATCTTTTATAGCGAGTTAAACGATAACAGTGTTTATAAAGCCCCGTCCAGCAACAGCCTTTAGTACTGTGTTCCCAGAATTCAAAGCGAAACCCTGTGTCGTTCGCTTTGCATCTTCTGGAGGCTTCCCCCGGTTTAAACCCCGTGTTACACGGTGTAAGCATCTCGAACGCCTCCCTGGAAAGGGATTTTCTTCTGAAATGGGGTGTTTCAAAATATGTGTAACATGAAACTTCAAAATGGTGCTCTTTAAACAGGCTGCTCAGCAATAACTATCAGTTATTCCACATGTTTCATGAAATGTCTTGTGTGTTGGGCATTACCAAGCTTATGTGCATTCACAAATTTCATTCTGGAATGGTTGTTTTAGAAATACATGTGTCCAATGTGTAATGCTTTTCGTGTCAACAAAAAAATGTCCCATTTTAACATATTTTCACTTTGATATCTATTAACTGAAACTAAACTCCTAAAAAAAAAGGTTTGGAAAGTCAAGTTTGACTGACGATTTATCTCTTGTTACTAAATCATTTCCCTTGAATTTGGTATCATTGGAAAGCCCTGTTATTCCTCTTTACAGTGATGTGCCATTTGTTATGATTAATCAATTGGGGGATGTGCAGTATAGCAGAATACAGGGGTGGGTGGAAAGTGAAATGTCACACAATTCACTGCTATAGTCATGCAGTGCATTCCCCTTTTGCTTGGAGGATGGGAATGTGTCAATGCATTTTGTGACATTTCACTTTACACCCGCCCCCGTATTAAGCTGTGCTGCACATCCCCCAATTGCTTAATCATAACAAATGACACATAATCGTAAAGAGGAATACCAGGCCTTTCCAATGATATAAAATTCAAGGAAAATTATTTTGCAACAAGAGAAATCGTCAATCAAACTTGACTTTCCGAACTTTTTTTGAGGAGTTTATTTATGATCCTGCTTTATAACATTGCCACTTCTCAAAAGGTATGGTGTACACTGGTTCGAAATATGTAAAGATGAAATTCTGGTTGACAAATATTGCATGTTATTTTGACATGTCTTTCCACAGGTGTGCCCTATAGCGAGCACAGCAGTTTTAGCGAACTGCAGCGATTCGTCAAGTTTATACGTCCAGATCGTATCATACCGACGGTGAACGTTGGAAGCGCTAAGAGCCGCGATGCAATGAATCAACATTTCAAGGCTTGGCTGTGATAGGGGGTCGGCAGCATCTTCCAATCGAGGAAGAGAAAATGCAAAGCATGCTGGGAATTCTGGCATTTTGAAACGGATGAAGTGAAGACGTGTGATTAAACCACTTTTAGTTTGCAGGAAGTATAAAACTGCCCATTCTTGATGTTACTATGGGAGCGCGTGTGGTCTAGTGGGTATGAAGCGGGACTCTCAATCAGAGGTTGTGGGTTCAAGCCCCACTTCGACCAACGTGTCTGTGTCCCTCGGAAAGGCACTTTATCCCAGTTGCCTCGTCAACCCAAGCGATATTTGGGAAGCTGTTAAGGGGAATGCCACAATCTAACTGCTGATAGGGTTGAGCGCCTGGCCAGCAGCCACCTAGTTATAGCGAAATGGTTGTGGTGATTTCCTGATGGCAGCGTTAATAATGGCAACAGCGCCAGGAGCACCCCGCAGGGTGGACATGTGCGCTATATAAGAATCCACCACTATTATTATTATTATTACTTTTTACCGCTGCCTTCTCTGTACTTTCCCAAGATTTTCACTGAGAAACACAGTCAAACATGCCATTATAATTAAGGCCACCTTGATAAAGAGTCCACCTGCTTATAATGGCCAGTTTTTTTACGGTCCCGAGGGTGGCCTCTAAATGAGTCTTTCCACGGTAAAGGGGGTATTTTGGCAACACGGACCATATTTTCCAGAAAATACCTTTGTCTGGTCTCAAAATAAAAGAAATAAGTTTCAGTTGTTATGAAGAGATAACTTACATGTAGGCCCAAAAAGGGTTACAAATATTGTGACAACATGCCTTTCTAAAATCCCTGTGTACAAATTTCCAATATACGCTCGTAACCGGGATGGCCTAAAATGTAACACAAGTGGCCGTCCCGGTTACGAGCGTATATTGGAAATTTGTACACGGGGTTTTTAGAAAGGCAAGTTGTTACACTATTTGTAACCCTTTTTGGGCCTAGGTTATCTCTTCAAAACAACTTAAACTTATTTCTTTTATTTTGAGACCAGACAAAGGTATTTTCTGGAAAATATGGTCTGTGTTGCCAAAATGCCCCCTTTATGTACAAGTTTCACTGTATCAGCAACTTTATCCAGTTCCTTTAGAGGAGCGTGTCCAGATCACATTTTTTGACCCCCATTTTTCCCATGGGTGTTGAGATTTTGATACCATATAATTTGTCATATTTTTTCTCATTTGCATTCAGAAATGTTTTGCTGTCGATCCGTATATTTTGAGGGATTTCATTTTTAAAAAACAGATGTTTTCTAAACTAAGTTATCCGATAACATAAAGCAGTGCAGTGTTTACACCAACAATTTTTGCTCCCACAATCAAGTTGAAGATTGCTGATTTTCTGGGTTTTTTTCCCATGGATAGTATTTTGGGAAAGTATTTTACATGATTGTTAGGTTACAACGAAATCCATTTTCTGGAAAAATCTGAATTATAATCCACATCTGAGAACATTCTTGATAATCATGTAATTTTTTTCTCTGTAATCCCATATTTTGTTAAGAATATTTTTGTTATACTTTTTTGTAGATTTTAGAGAAAACTATCCTGTTTCCTATTTTAAATCAGGCCCCCAAAAATTGTTTGTCTCTGGTCAAACCGATGTTCCGGAATTTTTTTTCCCCTCCCTCTTCCCCAAGCTTGGATTTGTACAGACCAGGGGCCAATTTCATACATGAAAAATTGCTTAAAGGCCCAGTGGATCATTTGCAATGACCCCAAAAAGTAATCGACGAGTTTACAGGGGAAACGTTCTGAAAGTAAAGATTGAACTAATAGCAACTACCCAATGAAAGGTTTCCGCTCAAAATGATATAATTTTACCAGAAAATAATACGTAAAGATGAAATTATTTAGATCGTTTGCAAACGATTTACTTATTTTTGGTTCGCATCTACGCGTTTCAAAATGCATGGGCGCTGTGTACTGCATGTGCGTGTTCCACGCGATGCATTTTTATGGATCGCGCACACACGCACCCAATGATGTGCACCACAGAGTGCATGACGCAAGCCACATAGTATACTTGATCAACTGAGAACGAATATTTGAAACACCTCACCAAGACCAGGAAAACGCATATGGATTTTCATGTTTTTTTTAAACGTGGTACATTTGACAAAGCTGAAATTTCTTCGGATGAGTTTGTTGATGTCTTTCTTTTTATTTATAATGGTTTTATTCGCAGAATCGCTCAAAAACAGATCATCTACAGGGCCTTTAAGCATGAAAAACCTTGTTTGATTAAGTGAGGTTACCAGCAAACATTTCATGTGATTGTCATGGTAATGAAACAGTCCTCTAACACTTGTCATACACTATTCTATCACATGAGAATTTCACTGGTAACATTCTCCAACGGCGTCGCTAGAGGGGGGCGGGTGTGGGGGGTGTGACACCCCCCATTATTCATTTTTGTCGGCAAAATCATGGTACTGTCGGCAAATTCATGGTGGTGTCTGCCCAAAATAGTATGAAATTAAAGTGATATAGCACCGCTCATCAAAATTCCACGGCTATATCGGCAATGCTATGACGGCGCTGGTAATAGGCTACAATACATTATAATATGTCGGCACGCGTTGTCCCCCGAGGGCGCTCAACTTGTCACAAACCCCGCCCCCCTAGAAAATGTGAGGCGGTGCGGCAATGGAGGGCCCTGTTTTAGCTGCCGCAGGAAAAAAAAAGGATTGACGTGCATGCTTGAAATTGATTAGATTGGTTCTTGATCCTATCGCTTATTGTGAAAATATAAGGATCGGTAAAGGGCGGCCATGACGAGCAGAAATCTGCCCGTGGTCACGTGGTTATTATTATTATTTTTTTTAGTAAGTGCGTATATATTTGTAACCCGGCCGTGCGTATCGAACATATCCAAATGTAAATAAAGTACATTGCCTAAAGCAAAGGGCTTCACCAATTTTTTAATATAAAGCACACAGTGCGCACGCGCAAAGACGACCAATCACAGATCAAAATGAAGTGCCCTTTACCTGTCCTTATATTCTAATATGTGGACGGGAACCAGTCTAGTAATCGTGGACCAGAGACCGAACATTTTTGTTTGTTTTTTGTACTTTTATTTTTAGATTTTAGAGAAAAGTATCATATTTCCTATTTTATATCAGTGTGGTGATAGCTTAAAAATACAACTGTAGTGTAGATCTATAAAACCTGATAAACTCTGACCTAAAAATTAATTACGTGACACTGTGTTTACATGCATACTTTCCGATGATAGCTCAGAGAATTTTTTTTACCTCCTTTGTTCTGTACAAATGTGATTTGCCAATATTTTGTAAATTAGCCTTCACGGACCAGCAAAATTTCACACTTTTGAGGGTCGAAATTAACTTGAATTTCATGCTGGTCAGAACGACCAGTAGATTAGAGAACTTTACTGGTCCTGCTGAAAATGTGGTGGTCCACTGGTGCTTTTCAAAAATGGCACCAAGTTACTGCAACACTTTCTGGTTTAAGGTCATTGAGTGCAGGATGGACGGGATTGCTTTTTGATCCAACACCGGGGCATAACTGGAGAGATCAGAGAAAAAAAATGTAGTTATACTGAAAAATATCTAAAGTGATCAGGAATTGTTTGTGGTAACCAGGAATTCTTCGCATTGAGTAAGAAATGTTTACTGTGGATTAGGCATCAAAGAATGTTTCCATGAGTCTGTAAATGTTTTCACTGGTCCATCAGACCATGGAGGAAGAATGTTCCTCCATGATCAGACCAGCATCTTTGACAGATCTAGTGGTCCTTCTGATTTTTGTACTGGTCTCGGACCACAGGACCAGTGATAATTTCGACCCCTGCACTATTCATGTGAAGCATTGTAAATTTCATCTGCATCAAATATGTCCAGGCTTAATTGTGTCCTTGTTGTCTGTCTGCCAGACATGCTTTACGTAACTTTTATGAATATCTCATAAAATTTCAGATAACAGCTGGTGTGTGTAATGGTGATGTGGCAACACATCACACGATGATTCTATTTTTGTATCAATGACATTACTATTTTTTATGGTTATCAAGTAGTTAGTTTTAAAGGTTCAGTACCCGTGTTTCACCAACGGCATAAACATGATAAAGTTAAATTTTCAGTGTGAATTTGCATTTACACTACTCGTAATTAATAAATTAGTAGAACAGCCGTGTTAGTAGCACTTTAAGACTAACTTAAAACAATCTAAAGGGCCCATGATTTAGGATTTTCATCGTTGAAATCTACGCTATAAAACCATTCTACATAGTTAGTCATAAAAATCCTATTTAGGGGTTAAAACAAAGGTTTTTAGTTTTTATGCTAATAAAAAATGCATATTCATGACCAAGGTCATGATGTCACAAGAGGCAAACACAGAAAAATCACATTCAACTGTGCACAAAAGATTCCACCTTTTTTCTCAAACTTCCTAGAACTTTTGTAATCCATGGCCGTTTGAGTTTGTTTTCATTGTTGCCCACTGTAAGCCATGACAAAACTGGGGGTGGAAACTGCAGCAATTTGCCACAACTCCAATTCTTATGTTTTTTCTTAACTTTCCCTTCTGTATGTCTTCCTTACATGTATGATGCACTCCAAAAAGTTGAAAAAGGCTACCTTTCATAGATTTTACATCCAAACGAACAATAGTATGTCTCGCTGCACAAGTAATCCGTCATTATGAAGCAAAGATTAGGCACAAAGTTGTTTAGCATGTCATGGCCCTTTAAAGGGCCCTGAAGTGCTCAAAAACTTTATGCACAGTTTATATGCTGATATGAAGGATTACTTGTGTAGAAAGACAATATTACTGTTCATTTTGATGCCCCATGAATAAGTGGCATTTTTTAACTTTGAACATTTCTTCACATAAACTCACAGAAAGAGGGCGCTGTTTGGGGCATGTCACTCTAGGAACGCACAGCCAAAAAGCAAAGAAAAAACATGAGACTTCAAACTGGAATTGTGGAAAAATGCTGCAGTTTCCAGCCTTAGTTTTATCATGGTTTGCAACAGGCAAAACAAGCCTAAACTGTCATGGGTAACAAAAGTTTCAGCAAGTAGGAGAAGATTGTGGAAACTTTTGTGCACAGTTGAATGAGATTTTCCTGTGTTTTCCTAATGTGACATCACCACTTTGCTCATGCATATGTAAATTTTCATTAGCATAAAAATCAAAAACCTTGAATGTAACCTCCCAAACAACTTCCAAGTATATAGGGTTTTTATGATTGTAAATTAATGAACTAATTCCATAGCACAGATTTCATTGATAAAAACACCATTTCAGGAGCCCTTTAAGCATAATATTTCGTAGTGCCAACTACTTCATCAGATGCAATGAAAAGATGAGATAAACAAGTGAATAAACTGGAATAAACAGTGCCAAACTACAAGGGATAGTTTATTCCTTGTGGTGGGCTATAAAACCACAATCCTTATTCAGCCCTAGGTCACTACAGTCCATTTGGTGGATGAGCTTTTGTTTATTTCTAGTTTCACTTGTTTATCTCCTGTCTAATATAATGCCCACTTGATTTGTGCTATCTTCATTGCATCTGATGAAGTACTTATGCCTATGCTTATGCCTAAACATTTTTAAAGGTTAGTCTTAAAGTGCTACCATCTATATTTTTACTACTCATAATAAGTTAGGGATATTGGTATGTTGTCAATTTTAGATTTTTTTCCTCCAAATGACTGTTTTAATTTATTCCTGTGACAAGGTGTGTCTGTCATGCAGATACAATTGTCTAATCGATGTACAAAATCATTCAAGCGGAATGCATACCCTTAATAAAATATCTGCGTAAACCCATAATCAATATCCCTAACTTATTGTAAGTAGTGTAAGTCACAATACAGGGTTTTCCCAAAAATTGTCCAGATCAAACCGGGCAACCTCAGAATCTGTTTCCCCGGATCCTGACAGGGAATCTTCTTACATGAAAATAGTCTTTATTGCATCAAAATCAGTCAAGTGAATCAAATGTTATGTCATGTTTGGTGCAGCTATAGCCCGGTATACACTGGCACTCTTTCGGCCGACGCGACTCGACTCAACTTGACTTGAGCCAACTAGTAGTGAAAGTCGGTAAGTGTATACCACTTCACGACTCAAATCGGCGTCAGTTGCTTCTTGTCTGAAGTTGTCTGAACAAGTTTTTCAGCAGTGTTTAAAAACTAGGCCCGACTGTCACCAACTATAGCCAACAAGTTTGCGTGAGTCGGCCGAAAAAGTGCCAGTGTATACCGGGCTTAAGTCGCTCATGAACCGTGCAGATCTGATTATTTGACACGAACTGGCCACCCAGTTTAGGATTAGTCAATAGGCAGTCACTCATAGTTAAGACTGACCTTGCTGTGCAAAAAATAAATAACTTTTGATTCGCTTGACTGATAGTGATTTTGATGTTATAAAGACTATTTTTCATGTAAGAGGATTTCCTATCAGGATCCGGGGAAACGGATAATGAATTTGCCAGGTTTGACCTGGACGTTTTTGGGGACACCCTGTATACTAGATTCATACTGCAGAAAATGTTTGTAAGTTCATGCCTGATATGGATTTTGTAGACCGTAGCTCCATGGTACAAGGCAGTGCTAAGTGGCTATAACAGTCATAATTTTATTTGCACCCTTTACACATATTTTTGATTCAACAGTGCTTTCCGACAAAAATGTAAATTTGCAAAACAAGCTTGCTAGTGAAAGGTACAGGCTTGTCAGCAATGCGCGTGCCAAATTCGTGCCACGAAATACGCAGCTCCGTGTAGCCTTTGAGCTACGTATTGCGTGGCAAGATTTTGGCGCGCGCGCCTTGCTGACGAGCCTGTACCTTTAATGTACATTTCCGCAACCATTGTCATCAGAGAGCAATTTATACTCTTTTGGGGAAACTCGGAAGTGCTAAAATAAAAACGTCATCCTTTGTATAGGGATGGGAATTTACAGCTAATTCAGAAACCGGTTTGCAATTCTTTCAAGTGTCGGTTAACCGTTCGGCCGACACCAAAGATTGTTGCTGGTGTTTATCTGCATTTGCAATGCACACAATACCTCTAGGCCCCCCAATATAAGGCCCAAAAAATAATTAAACCTTAATCTGGTCAAACTTTTTACTACGACCCCATATAAATTTATTTCAATTTCATGAAGTCATTACAAATAACCCTCTGAAAACTAGTATGGTAAATTGGTTAAACGGTTAACCGGTTAACCGTCCCATCCCTAATCCTTTGTGTGTTGTCAATGGTATATGGTTCATATAACCAGTGAACTGTTTTCCTGCGCTTTGGCAGTATGCCTACATATGTTTTCCTGCACTTTGGCATTAAACGTTTCACGTTACCAGCAATTAATTCAGGGCTGTAGTCGAATCCCCACTTTCCGAGTCCGAGTCCTTGCAAGTGTCCGAGTCCAGCAAACATCCGAGTCGGAGTCCCGAGTCCTTATTTCAATTTCAAGTGCAAGTGTTAATGATCGTGCCTGTGATCTTTAGCAGCTCGTAAGTTTGCTTTAGGCCGAGAAAAATGTTTCTTTGCGAGGTGAGATACATTTCGAGTGCTCAAAATTATGTTAAGCGGTAGAAATGATTTATTTTACATTCTCAGAATTTTATTTCACATGTTCGAAATACTTTTGGCCCCAAATTAAATTACAATAGACACTTTGTTAAATATTGTATATTTATTTCACTGGACTCGGATGACTCGGCCCAAATCTCCGAGTCCTTACCGCTCGAGTCCGAGTCCTGAAGGGCCGAGTCCGAGTCTGAGTCCGAGTCCTTGGAAATCGGGACTCAAGTCCGAGTCCGGGCTCGAGTCCGAGTCCGAGTCCGAGTCCGGACTCGAGTCCTACAGCGTTGGCAATTACAGTTGTGTCCCTTGAATCTCATCCTGAGATCTCAGGGAATTTCCACTCTGCAAAGCGACGTGACAATACCATGAGGAAATACACGCAAATCTGTGGAGCGAGCCGGCTGTTGTCTTGAGCCAACTCATGCCCGAGTCATTTTGATGTAATTTAATCAATTCGGTCATGTTATGCCGAAAAGAAACAATTTCTATACTTTCCAGAAATTGTATTGGGTTCCGTTCCTTATGACTGTCCCATTCATACCAAACTTTTAAACGACGAACTTTATTTACTCCGCATTTTTTCAAATTAATAACAGGGATGCATGCTGACGAATGTAATGGAACGGATTCCCCAGTATTCTTTAAATAGCAGCCAATCGCCGACGCGGACAACGGCCAGCATTACCGAGTACATGTATCACATGCATGCACGGTGTTTACAATCTGCGCGCGTTACATTTGAATGCCTGCAATCGTGCTGCATAATGCACTGCAAGCGTCCTGATTGGTCCAGCAGAGGCGACAAGATTTCTGTCGCTAGTCCCACCGCCAAATGGGGCCTTTTCAACAGGGCCACTGTACGCAGGAGTTAGGGAGTGCTTTAAAGGGGCACTGTTGCAAGAGGATGCTTGAATCTAAGAATGGAAACTGCTGATCGGAAATGTGCCAGTTACGTATTCCTTCCAAGCCTCGATCTGAAGACGAGACTTGGAACGCGTAAGTAGTCTGGCATTTTTCCAATCAGCAGTTTGCATTCAATCAAACTGATTCAGGAAGCTCGATTTTACCGTTCAAACGTGTGAATAGGGTCTATGTATACCCATTTACCCTGGTAATGCATAGTTCCGATTTGGCCCAGTTAACCCCGCCCCCTTAGATATTGTTGCTATGGCTCACACGCTATCGTCAAAATGGCGACACACAACGCACAAAGCAATGGGACTTTCAACGGAAAGCACAGATTCATTGGAGAAAACTCAAAGGTATTCATGTTTCAGGGTCAACAGTTATCTTAGAACACACCGAGTAAAGGCCCAGTAATACAGGGATGTCATATCATGACATACGTGCTTTCGTACATTTGAACAACGAAACGACCGGCCTTGAAACCAAAAATTCACCGGAACATCGCATACAACACTGTACAAATTGTATGGGGCAGAACATCGCGTGATGTTGTTGCAAACATTGCACTTTGACCTATGTGGGTGATCTCCGCTAGCTCTGTTGTGATTGGTCGGCGGGTTCGGTTGATTGACAGGTCGGAACTATGCATTGACGTTAGAGTTCATCAAAAAATTGTCTGTGCAATATTTTCATACTTGGGTCATTCCATAAAAACGGGACATAGTGTCCCCTAACGTCGTGACACTTCTGGAGTTGATGTTTTTTTAATTTATAATAATTACCGGACTTCAGAGAACGATTACCCTCGGCATATAAAGAACATATGACCTCATGAATCGAACACCACGTTTATCTGTTGATACTACCTAAAACAAAACGGCGGCGAGAACAATTCAATAAACTTGTCGAAATGTAACAAGGTTCTACAGCTGGGTAAAATCAGCAACTACCTTTTCCAGAACGAAACTGGTCAAAAAGACTTGAAATGTAATCGCAAGAGTTGGAAAATGCCTTGGAGTCCCCCCCCCCCCCCCCCCCCCCCCCCCCCCCCCCCCTTACGTCGTGGATCGAACAACTTTCTTGAATATTTTCAAGACTATGATACCGAGACATATCTAACCGTTTGTAAATTAGAAATTGCATAGAAATTTCTTTAAACAATTTTGTTAACTTAATAAGGCCATTTTTTACAAATGCATAAAAATGCCACACTGGCTCATTTTGTATAGAAATACTCACTTACAATCAAATGAAACAACATGTCAGGATTATTGTAACTTCTTTATTCATATCTTAGGAAATTGGTATTCCGAAAAACAAGTGGGCACATAAAGGTTAGAATAAATATACATGAGAATCTAACAAAGTACATTGTATGGCGGTAAGCCTTATGTATACAAATGATCAGCGAAGTAAGACCATTCAAGCATTACTTGTTTCTAAAGATGTCCTCAAGTACGTATTTGCCTGGCTTAACTTTAATTTGCTATTTGATTGTAGTTTTAGGTTTTGAAATTGCAAGGAATATATAAATGACTAACAACCGAGCTCTGAAACCACAAGAGAATACTTGGCTTATTGAAGGCATGACTTCACATTCGTCCTTGAATCATCAGGGTTCAAATTAAATGCACTTTTTTTCTCCGTGATTTCAGGGAATTAACACAATTAAATTACATATTCAGACGGTAATAGTTCAAAGAAATAACATCACATGGTTACGAAACTTTAATAGTACATGGAACATGTAAATTTGTGGTGTTGCCTTTTCAAACGTTTGTTCGGTTTAACGACGTGATGTGGATTAGTTTGTTTTTACGGAATAAAAACAAATTAATTCACTAAACTGAACGCAGGAAAGTAGTTAGTTACACGGGCCGGGAGATGAGTAATTGTTATGCTTAAAAGGTAATTATGTTGATAATTAACGTACAATATTTCCGTTTAAGCATTGTATTCATAATCTTGGCGCAAATAAAATACATCATGAAATTCATATACACTTTGACTCGCCCTTTTCTTGAAGTAAAGGGACACAGCTTTTTAGCTGCATGAAGAAAGTTATGTTTTCGTTTTAAAGGAGTTTTCCAGATTTTGTTTCTTCAGAAAATTTATTTCGTTCTAACATTACAACACAATCATATAAAATACCTCCCCAAATGGGAAAGGGAAAGGAAGAGGCACGCGTGGTTTCCGCGCTTTGCTGCAGGCGCTCGTCTCCCGACTCCTTGGCTTTTGAGCCTGCATTTAACCCGGCGATAGAGCCTACTACTGCTCGGGGGACAATTTCATAAAGCTGTTAAGCAAAACAAATGTGCTTAATCAAAAAATGGTTTCCTTTATAAAAATGGGTTAATGGTCGAAATTGCATGTCAACTTGTGTTTTTCACAAGAATATCTGCTGTTCTTGCTAAAAACACAAGTTGACATGCAATTTTGACTATTAACCCATTTTTATAAAGCAAACAAATTTTTGATTAAGAATTTTTTTCTGCTTAACAGCTTTATGAAATTGGCCCCAGGTCTGCAGTTTCCTTCCCCAGTGCATGGAGCTATGCCCAGTGCAAGCATCAGGTACCCATTGTACCCCGGGTGGAGAGAAGCAATGCGTGACAAAATACCTTGCTCAAGGGTCACGCGCCATGGATGGGCCCGACCAGGATTCGAACCCGCTACCTTTGGAACTAACCCAGGTTTTAATACGATCCACTAGACCGCTCCCCCATAGTACTCCACAAATGGGGGAAAAACAGGACAAACGGTTAGTGCAATCACTGCATGGAACACTAAAACACACTCTTTAACCGCAGACGTAGGGGAAAGCACCTAAATTTGTCCCATCACAATGTCTTTTTTTTCCGCATCGGATTTCTGGCGTGCATTCGCAGGAAACAGGAATTTAAAAGAGCAGAACAATTACACATTTTTATGATTGTATTGATTATTTTCCGGGTTCAACCAAACATTTCTGCTCTCGGTCAGTGGGTGTCCAAACCGTGACAAAAATAAACCAGCATAAAACAGGGGCCCAATATTTACATACAAAGGATTGCGTGCGAAAGCTCGGTATCCAGCTGTACACATGTGGACCGTACCGAGCATGTGAATACTCACATGTACTGTGCATGTTCGGTTGGCCTGTGCTAGTGCTTGGCTGTGCCAGGCAAGTTTGACATCCAGCCGACCATATTATCACCATATCGTGCACTTTCAGGATTTCCCAAACAAATGACGCAATACATGGCCTTTCGAGAGCCTTCCCGGAAAAATACCCCTATCTGAGTAGGATGGGATCTACCATTATTGGATCCTCCTTACTTATTATTATTGATGGAGAATTCAGGCTGTTCATTTAGTCCCGGGGAATTCTTCGGTTGTTTTCCTTGTCATTTATTTTGTTTTTCTCGAATTCATGACATTTTCTGTGAAGAAACGTTTAGAAGTCTATCTTAAAATAAATGGAAAAAGTAAATATTGCGTTAATCGGCCCCTCATTTCAGTGGAAAATAATGGTTTAGTCCAAGGTAACCCGGAGCTAGCTGCACGTGATACGACGAGCGAGACCGTGCCTGTTTTATCCGGTTTCCATGTTCTTGGAAGAATTTATACAATGCGTATATTACAAGGACTCTAGCATCCACTACCTGCGCTAAAAAGCATCTAAATCCAGATAACATAAAGCACAAATTATATTTGTAAGGATTAATGTACGTTTTTGCGTGTATTGTTTGGATATTCCTTCCAAAAGAGGAAGGAAAGGGAGCTTGTTATGGTTAAAATCTCCTTACGTCTGCATGATTTGCATAAAGGCATTGTGGGCGAGTCCCCACACCTGCCAGCTCTGTGATTGGTAATTTCTTTATGCAACCATTTTGGGCACATCCTTGAAATGCATTTGACAGACTCAAAACAAAGTAGCCTAGCCAGCTTGCAAGTCATCGTGCAATATTTTGCCAATTTTCCCAGCACAGATGATAAACTCTCTCGAATAGACTGACGTGTATTTCCATGGAAATTCCGATTCAAGGTGAACATTCGTACGTGTCCGTGGACATTGTGGTGACATATGATTGAACCTCCATGATTGAACCGAAAGTGTTTTGATGTAGGCCTATTCCACAAAAGTCTGGCAATTTGGAACAAAGGAGAATTTTTGTGACAAATTTCCCGAATTTTATTGAGACAAAAGAATAAGGTCAAACATCGGCTCGATCCGAATCATCAGATCATTGGTACCAACACTGACATGTAAGTACTTCTGAAATCTCATGGTTCTAACTTTATTAACAACAAAACTAAGAATGTCTTTAACGTTTTTCTATAAAGATTGTATTTTAAAATGATTTATACATTCCAAATGTCATAATAAATGTTCACAATTATTATATAAAAAAATTAAAAAATATTCTCCAGTTAAAGAATACTGTCGATAAACTTCCTTGTAGAAATTTCAGCCACATAGATCCAATAATATTTGTAGATTCAGTAATATATATAAAAACTGAAAAAAACATGCTTGGTTTTGTGTGTGTTGAATGAATGATAAACAAATAGTCTGCAGACAATTTCTTTAAAGGCCCTGTACTGTAGATGATCTGTTGTTGAGCGATTATGCGAATAAAACCGTTATAAATCAAAAGAAAGACATCAACAAACTCATCCAAAGAAATTTTAGCTCCGTCAAATGTACCACGTACGTTTAAAAAAACCATGAAAATCCATATGCGTTTTCCTGGTCTTGGCAGGGTGTTTCAAATATTCGTTCTCAGTTGATCGGGTACTATGTGGCTTGCGTCATGCACTGTGTGGCGCACATCATATACTGCGTGTGCGCGCGATCCATAAAAATGCATCGCGTTGGAACATACACATGGAGTACACAGCGCCTATGCATTTTGGACCGCGTAGATGCGAACCAAAAATAAGTAAATTGTTTGCAAACGATCTAAATAATTTCATCTTTACGGATTATTTTCTGGTAAAATTATATCATTTTGAGCGAAAACCTTTCATTGGATAGTTGCTATTAATTCAATATTTACTTTCAGAATTTGTCCCCTGTAAACTCGTCGATTACTTTTTGGGGTCATTGCAAATGATACACTGGGCCTTTAAAAAAAGCACCTTCAGTTGGCAATTTCTCCCACAAAGGTACCATTTTTCACAGGAAATAAAATCATGTGGTGTTTGTTACCATTGCTATCAGCACTTCTAGTCAGGTTTTTCTTGTCAACTCGTGAAGTAAAAATTTGGGTCTGCCGAAATGATGTACTGGGGCTTTAGGCCACATCTAGTTTTGCTTTCACAGTTATTGCTGAATGTGTTTTACATGTATGCCAGTACTGCACATGTATTAAATTATGGAGTTGCAGTATTGTATACGCAAACATGCTGTCATCGGGTCATTGACTCTGAAAAAAACACTGTTTTTGCCTTGCGGCATGTTGATTTTGATGTGGAGGGACATTTTTTCTCCAGTCATGTCGCCCGAGGTAGGCGTGAGGAATTTCACTGGTCCAATAGGTGGGGAAATTATTTGATCGGAAGCTATGCACTCTGAACAAGTCCCTCGCCTATTAATTATGAGTTGGTAAACTCACTATATGAGTAAATTGTTTGAATGCAAACTCACCACTATTGTTTAGCAATTATGGTTTTAAAAATGTTTTTTTTAAAAGGACTTTTTTTTTCAGCCAGTCTCCTACATGTGCAAAAACTTGCGTGTTTTACATGAATAGCATGCATCAGGTGACATTTTTCCTTACACATGCACACTTTAGTATCCAGACGATCAGACTAAATTGTTGTTGCTATGTAATGTGACGCCGGGTGCACACAGCAGGTGTGAAGTACAAAATCAATACCGTGTTCACTGTAGGAGAGAATGGCATAAAGCAACCACTGTTGGTTGCTAGGCAATGGCGTGCACCACATAGCAATAATAGCATAGTGTGTGGACTTTTTAAACTGCACCTCCAATTAAAAGTGAAAAATTGAGAGCGTCATTCATAGTGTAAAGGTTACATGCAAAATGCTAATAATTATTACTTCCTTATGGTGTACCATGGATTGGACGACAAAAGGCCTGTCCGCATTAGACTATTTTGGGAAAACTTACCGAGACGATGGGTACTTTCCCATTTTTAATCCAGTGCGGACAGACTAGGACGTTTTCCTCTCATTAAGTCCAACGGTTACTTTTCCTGGCCAACTGCTGCCGAGGAAAATTGACCAGGAGGTGACTTTTCCCGAGACGATAAGTCCAATGCGGACACATCGAGTCGGTAAAAGCGCTCTGGATACCTACGTCCGTGTCGTGAAGGTCAAACTGCGAAGGGACACTGCGCATGCTAGCTCCCACAGTCTCGGTAACATTTTCCCGTGTCAAAAAGTCCAAATGCGGACAGCAATAAAATTTTGCCATTTTTCATTTTACCATCGTCTAGGTAAAACCTCCCCAAAAACAAGTCCAATGCAGACACGTCTTTAGTTGCTTGGCATTGGTGTGCACCACATAGCAATAATAGCATTGTAGTATGTGACTTTCTACACCTCCAATTGAAAGTGAAGAATTTGAAGCGCCATTCATAGTGTAAAGGTACATGCAAAATGCTAATAACTATTGATTCCTCTATGGTGTAACAAGGATTGGACAACAAAGTATCAGTCAATGTTGCTTAAATTGAAAATGACAATTATTGTTTTTGTCTGCTAAAACTAATATGCCATATTACAAAAACAATGTACGTATGTATATATACATTATAGGCGTATGTGTGTGTGAGTGGTACTTGGCCAATTAGTCATACACAGCTACACAAACTGTTATTTGGTAATAGTGATTTTTATAACCGATGTACACACCTGGCTGTACATGACTACATGCAGTATGGCCAACAATTATGAAAAAAAATTGGTTGCTTAATGCAACCATATGCTGACAATTGAGTTTCTATGGAAGTACACGTCAGTTCGTTTAAAAGGGTTCACCTTTGCTGGGAAATATTGCACAATGACTTGCAAGTTGGCTCATAGCCCCTTTGTTTTGCCTCTGTCAAATGCTAAACAAACACACGTATATTTTTGGAGATTTGATTTTTGTATGATCGTTTTGGCAATTAATGACAACATTATCAGTACCATTAATTTATAGGGATTAGAAGTACAATGTAGGTTTGGTCAGTTTTAAACATATGTTAAAACCAGATAGGGTCCTATAGGCACTGATAAATGGCCCAGGCCGAAGGTGCGGGCCATAATCAGTGCCCAGGACCCTAGCCGATTTTAAACGGATTGTTTAAAACTTGCCAAACCTACTTTTAATCCCATTCATAAACACCTTTTTGCGTAAATCGGTAAAACTCACCAAAATTAGCTCGTCGTTTTGCATTCACTTTCTACACCCACAGTGTCAATACCGCGTTCGTACAACTGCTACATGTAGCTGTGCGTCAATATATTTTTGTTCGATTGCGCGCGTTACGCGTAGTGCAAGCGTGTTGTACGTGCACGCACACGACTGGGTACCTGTGCACAATTTGCTTTCGGGAGCGTGCAGTTTCTGTGTGCATGTGCGTGTTCCATACGCGCCGACCAGAGCGCGGGCGCAGCCGCGCCGCTAGCCAGGCTCAAAAGTGTTTAATACTGACTGTCTTAAATTTATCGCTTGTTTAAAACTGCCCACCTGATGTGCTTTCAGCCAATAGGGATGCGTAAACTGTCTAAGGTATTTATGAATATAGGAATAAAAGTGGGTTTGGTAAGTCTTAAACATACGTTTAAAACCAGCTACTGTAGGGGCCTGGATGAGTGATAATGGCCCGAGCCGCAGAACATATAGACTGGTCAAACCCACTTTTATTCCCATTCATAATAGCTTTTTGTGTTAATCAGTAAAACTCACAAAAATTCTTTGATAATCTTGTCATTTTGCCCTGTTGTGCAGCAATTTCCTACATATACATGCATAACATCGGGTTCGTTCAAACTGGTGTGCGTCGTGCACGCACACACGTAGGTACGTACTTAATTGTCACAGCTAGTGCACATGTTACTTTCTTTCAAGAGCATGCAGTTTCCGTGCGAGTGTTCCTTAAAGCGCTGAATAGGGCGCGGGCCAGGGTAAAAAGTGTTTAAGACTGGCCGGTCTTTATCGTCCATTTAAGACTGGCCACGTGACGTGCTCTCAGCTAATGAGGATGCGTAAACTATCTAAGGTATTTATGAATTTGAGTTCAAATACATTGGTATTTGGATATTCTACCGGGTACGCAAAAAGTACTAGTGCAGCACAACTGGACCCTGGATGACCATTATAAACAACCTTGACCTTCGGATATAAAATATTAATAACTGCAGATGCATGCTAGTGCTGGCAATATTACACGGAACAACTTTAAAATTTTCATTTTGTTGTTAAACATTATAAATTTTATTGTTACAATATCGAAGAGAATTAGTCTCTACGATTTGAGCTAAATAAGGTTCATATCAATTAGGGTTTGTTTTGCCCGTAACTTGGGTAAGGTTATGAGACATCTGCCTAGTATGCAGGAGGTCATGGGTTCAAGTCCCACCTCGGCACGCTATGAAGTTTTTCCTATAGTGTCTCGGGGAAGCACCGAGTGTATACCTGCAGTATGCAGTTAACTGTTTCGTGATTAGGCACCATGCCTAGATGTTGCGCAAGTTATGTTGGGTAAGGACAAAACAGACCCTAATTGATATTCATTCTCCTTGACGCGAGCGAAAGTCACATTCACGATCTACATAAGGTTTGTGAGTTATATGATCCGTATTTGAGTTTTTAAGGTTTTACTGTCCTAGTTCTTTCTTGAAAATCAGGAAACTTGTATCATAAGCTACATCCCTATACAGGGAAGTATAGTCGTAACATGTTAGAGAATATTTCACAACCAGGAAGCTGTTAGCTGCCTGCTTGGCTGAGTGTGACCTGGCCTGCATTCCTAATAATGGCATGCTATTTCAGTTGGCACAGCAGACAGGGAATGGTTTGGGGAATTTTGGCCTTGGTTTATGAATACTATTCTGTGCAAAAATCAGGGCATGTTTATGGTTACACACCCAAGCTTATAAATGCAAAGTCGGATTAAAACTAGGCTCAGCAAAATCCTCTGCTAAGCATGTGTCAATTTTAGAGTATACAAGTTTATAAAACTAAATTGGAGATGGCATAAATTTCAGTTCATCTGCATATAGCCAAGAAAAACATATACCGGTAGGCCTACGTGTTGGTGGAACATCTCGTGTCAATATTCTTTGCAGTCTCATTGGCAGGGCTGTAGTCAAGTCCCCACTTTCTGAGTCCGAGTCCTAGCTTGGTGTCCGAGTCCTCGAGTCCGAGTCCAGCAAATATCCGAGTCCTCAGCATGCAGGCTGAGTCCGAGTCGGAGTCCTGCAGAGTCCTTATTTCAATTTCGAGTGCAAGTGTCAATGATCGTGCCTATGATCTTTGGCAGCTCGTAAGTTTGCTTTAGGCTGAGAAAAATTTTCTTTGCGAGGTGAGATACGTGCTCAAAATTATTGTAAGCGGTAGAAATTATTTATTTTACATTCTCAGAATTTTATTTCACATGTTCGAAATACTTTTGGCCCCAAAATAAATTAAAATAGACACTTTTTGTAAAATATTGTATATTTATTTTGTTCACTGGACTCGGATGGACTCGGCCCAAATCTCTCAGTCCTTACCGTCTGAGTCCGAGTCCTTGAAAATCGAGACTCGAGTCCGGACTCGAGTCTTGGCTCCAAGACCTTTGTCATTTGTTTGTTCTCATAGTGCGACGTCTGCACAGTATTCTATTCTGCTGTTTGTTTCGGCACATTTCTATCGATTCTTACGCTTTTGACCAGACTTCGACAAAGATCTTGGATATTTGCTCTGTGGCTGCTTAACTTTTTCTTTGTTTTGAGCCAATATTCCCCCGAAAAGCTGGGGAAGCCAATCAGTGATCGAGATCAGATGCCCTCGTGATTATGATTTGAAACCGTGCGCGTGCGAATGTATATATATACGTACAGCAAGCACGCACGCGCACTGCATTGTACAGCTTATAGGATGGACACAATGCGTTACTATGGTAGTGACAATGCGAGGCCAAATTTGCATATGACTGTCCGTCATCACTCATCAAGTGAGTAGGTCATTATAGCGCGGTCTGGTAGCACAGACTAGTCGCTTACTGGCAAAATAAGGAAACATGACTTTCATTTATTTAACAGACCGTGAAAAAAATTCGGTAGTAAAGCCCTTTTCACACGACAACAAAAAAACTTGCAATTAAGGCTTGAGACAGAATTTTGGGCGATTTCGCATATCACACGGCACAGCAAAACGTTTCACTAGCATTCCTTGAGACGAGTATGCTTTTTTTCGCTGGCCGCCGGCAGACCAATAGAGTATGCGCGTAATGTTGCTAGTACAGCGACTCTTTGAGGTCGCACGTGATGCTCTCCTTTGATAACGCATACGTCTTTCCCGTGTTGCAAACCTTCTCCTCCGTTGGATTCGCAGTTGTTGTGATCGGCGGTGTTGGTTAATTAAATATAAAGAGTGGAGCCAAAATAGCAGTAAAATCATGTTGGAGTTGGCCATTGCTAGCTTAATACATGATTCGCGCGGGGGAGATCGAAGTTTCGATCATCGGCGCGGTCGGATCTGTCAGACACTAGCGCGCGCACTATCACAAAGGTCGTTTGATGAGGTCCCCATGCATGGGCATTGCGTTAGCTGTCGCAAGGGACGTTGTACATTTCGTTTCACACGATCGTTCTCAAGGATACCTAATTGTGAAATCTTCCGCTAGCGGAAGATTTTGTCGAAGGTCGGGACCAGGTCCGTCAAAATATCTCAAGCATTGAGAAATTCTCAAGGAATGCTTGTCACTGTCCAGCATGGGTGTCCTCTCACACGAAGAGCATGAGAAAATATCTTAAGCCTTGCGAGTTTTTTGGCCTTGTGTGAAATTGGCAAAAGATGAAAATACATGTATGGGTGGGTTGTGGGGGGTGCATGATGGGGGTAGGGGTGGTGGTTGTGAGTTGTAGAATCATCACACTTTTGTTTTTGTCTAATGACCACACTTAAAACTCATAAAATGTCACTAATTTTAAACAGTATAATTAACGGTTACAATTAAATACATAATTTTTTTTCCTCACGGATACTTTTGTTTTGTCAACAATTTTCTAGGTCTATTTTTTAGTCATAAATTCTTAAAGTACTTGGCAAAGAACATTTTTTTCCTGACTCTTTTTTAGGGGCTGGCAGAATTTGTGCCAATTGAGGAAGCATACTCAATTTACCCTTGGTATTTGTTGACATACAGAAACACTGCACTGGGTGGACCCCACCTGTCATAGAAATGTGATTGGCCTTTCAATGAACTCTAGACTTGACTCAGTCCAGTTGGGAGTGTACCATAGCTAGGACAAGTACGGTACAGTACCTGTGTGCACATCAGTTACTTTATTATACTGTGTGTATTTTATAAAGAAGTTGTAATTTGGGAAATGACCTTCCTCTCTTTTTGCTGACTTGTTTACACCACCAATGCTTCAGAAAACATTTCCTTGCATGGTTTTTGTGTTATGGTAAGAAAAATGAGTGTGTTGGCCTATACACACTTTTTAAAGGAGCGTGACCAGATTACACTTTTTTTCTCCATACTTTTCCCGGGCTTACCTCATGGGTCCTGAGATTTTTGTATCATAACATCCGTCATATTTTTCTCATTACGAATCTGAAACTCCCGCGCTTCTAGGCCGCATATTTCTGAGGATATCGTCGAAAAACCACCGAAGTTTTGTAAACTAATTTATCGGGAGCAGACAGCACAGTGTTCAACACGTACACCATGCACGACATATGCGTCTGCAAAAAATCCTGATAAAATTGGGGACGGTTTCGACTTTGAACAATTTTGGCGAAAAGCAGCCTAGTTCTTTGGCTTTATTTACGCGAATCGCTACACAGCGCTATGCACGCCACCTAACTATGAATTTTTACTGCTGGTGGCGCTGTAACGTTTTGTTAGACTGGTTCCTACTCCACATATTCCACATACAACGAATGAATATGAGAGTTCGTTGTATGTGCAATATATGTGGAGCGTACGGCACGAGTTCGTTCAATGTCAGTTCAAGGGTCATTAAAAGTCTTTTTTTTAAGTCGAAATACTGATCCTGTGCATTTTAATATTTTGCAAGGAGGTTCAAATGTGATTAGAAATCATGCTACAGCTATTAGCACTATGAAATATCATAGTCGGAAAAGCCAACTTTAGTCATATGTATGCATGGAAGCGAAACAGCGCGATATCGATTTGTGTCACTACTTATGATCAAATCGTTGACCTACTCTCAAATTTTCACCTTAATATTTTGTATTTTTTTGTTTTATTTTTTTGTCATGAATATTATTTTTGGGCGGTATTTTATATGATTGTTAAGTTAGATCGAGATCAAATTTCCAGAAAATCTGGACACGCTCTTTTAATTAAGACCAAGTTGTAATTTTCTTACAGAAGGTAAAATTGTGGTATATTTGTTACCATTCCTATGAACACTCAAGCGGGCCTCCCACTGTGCGATTTTGGCCACGAATTTCCTACGATTGGCTACGATTTGGTACGATTACCAGAGACTGTCTATATAGACTCTACACACACTCGTACTTAATCGTAGCTAATCGTAGGAAATTCGTGGCAAAAATCGCACAGTGGGAGGCCCGCTTTAGAGTGACGTTTTCTTTTCAACTCATGAAGTAAAAATTTGGAAGATTGCAAAGATATACGCTTGTAATGAGCCTTCATTTATATTAGACCTTGAAAAAATTGTTTGGATGTTTTCCTGATTGCATTTCTTTATTGCACATGTACATGTACCTCACGGCATTTCCGACAGCTAAGGGCGGGTTCACATGTACTGCACTATTTTCGTCCGTCAGACGTACGTTACATCTGTTGTGCATCCGTCCGTCTCGTAGCCAGACGTCAAAACGGATGAGTTAAATTTGTTCCAGATTCTGTCCGTTTACATACGTCTTCACCAACGGTTAAGGTTTACACTATAGACGCATCCATAAAACACATGGGAAGCACGCATCGCGCCATTTTCATCCGTTCCTTCGGCGAGCAAAGCTAGCTCAGCGATCCAGCCGCCTGAGTTCAGCCACACATTCGAAAAAAAAGAATACATCCACCACATGATTTTTCAAACGAACCGCTTTAGAAAATGATCCTGTGGTGGATGTATTTTGATCACGCTGTTTTATTACGTTCAACGGACGTGACGGATGAAAAATCGACGGACGTACCGGTAGACCTTGGATCAACTCTTCCGTCATTCTGATATGAAACGTTCAGATACATTGATTTTTCTACTTGATATACGTAAACGAAGCTGATCTTTGAGACAGTTCACATATTGAAAACGCATCAACGGACCAAAAACCGACGGACCGAAGACGACGTACGTCAATTTTACGTACATGTACGTCTGATGGACAAAAATAGTGCAGTGTGAACCCGCCCTGATACTTGGTCCTGCCTTATTTTCTGGGAAAATTGAAGTATTAGTCAAAGATGGGTGGCGTGTTGTACAGTAATCACTGAAGTATTGAGTGTATGAGACTTGGAGTTACACAGTGATCATGAATTTGTCATAGAGTGCAGCTGTGTACTGGCAGCTGAGCAACCTAGTTTTCCTGTGACCTCTGCTAAGGGTGGACCTTCATGTAATGTGTTGTTTAAAAATAGGCAGTCTCAGTCTCAGTCTAGTGCACATGCAAAGTGCATTTTTTTCATACATACAGTATGCAAGAACAGCTAGTATTGACAAAATGATTACCCACGCATTCAAATTATTAACTTAATGCAGGTATAGGCCTGTGTGCACATATGTATGTCATTTACTGTACACACCCACCTACTCAAAATAGTGACGTCACTGAAAAATTTGAAAGGCATGAATCACCACTTTAATATATAATGATATTTGTTCAGCTGGACAAATTTAACTGCTAAATTGTATTCAATAAAAATATGTTGAAAATTATACTTCATTCCGTAACCAACCATGAAATGCATGGAAATCTTTCATTGTACCTGATGCAAAATTAGAAGACCTTATTAGCAGTTTTGTTTTGGTTTTGACCCGTTAGCTCGATCATGTATTGAGAAATAGATTGGAATAAAAATAGAAACTTCATGCCATCTAGGCAACGTTTCATGAATTTCACTTTTTGTTCCATAACCTCGTTGAAATATACATGAGGAAGGAAATTAAGCAATAACATTTCCCGTATTTTATTTCAATTTTAATACTTTCAAGATTAGCTCGGACTTTACTTTTGAATATTGTATAACAACAAAGAAACGTAAAGATATTTGGTGTCCTAGGTAACATTTGTTTTGGGATCAAGATTTTGCATTAATAAATTGTCTTAGGATTTACATGTAAAGGCCTGTCCGCATTATACTTTTTTGGGAAAACTTACTGACACGATGGGTCCAGTGCGGACACAGCGAGTCGGTGAAAGCACTCTGGAAGCGTACGTCTGGGCCGTAAAGGTCTTACTGCAAAGGGACTCTGCGCATGCTCTCCCATGGTCTCGGTAAAATTTTCCCGTGTCAAAAAGTCCAAATGCGGACGGCAGTAAAATTTAACCATTTTTAATTTTACCATCGTCTCGGTAAAACCTCCCAAAAAACAAGTCCAATGCGGACACAGCTTTTAAAATTAAAGTTGTGTTTGGGTGAAAGGATTAAAAAAAACTTAATTCACACAAAGCGAACGAATTTAGAAGGCTTATGTGTCTAGATCTGTAACGAAAAATTTAAAAAACTTAAATTTCCGACGTCGGGAATTTGAGATACGTAGAAGCCTTTTTCTTGAAACGGGCTTCACATGTTGTACATGTGTGCGTACGCTCATATGTACATAGTATGTGTGCAATGTACACATGTACGCGCACGTGACATTTACGTCATAACCATGTTAAATAAAAGACGGGCCTGTCATTTATTATTTCTTGTTTTTAATCAACTGGCATTAATCCTTGATGGAATTTTACATTCTTGGTACCAAATGAAAGCTGATAACTTTCTTTATTCTAGAAAAATAGCAAATTTGGTTTAAAATTTTTTGTTGACCTAAAATAGACAGTGCAACTTTAAAATGCACAGCTGACCTGGTGCACTGCTATATGCACAGTCTTGGAGATACATTTAGTAGGAAGCAGCCTCTGAAAAGCCCAGGGTATCTGCTAAAGTCTTTGGACCGGCCTCCTCTTCCTAAACACCCTGTTTGCACCCCCTCCCCCCTCTCCTCCAGCTTCTGAGAAAAATGTTGGCATGCATTTACATGTACTGCATTACATGTAGTTGGCGTTATGCCAAATTGCAATTATTCACTCCTTCCAGAATGACTGTGCATGGGTGGAGTACATAGTCCTAGTTAAAACGAGTACATGGTATGTCAAGAACTGATCACCTGAGCTCCATTGTTGATTTGTGTACCTGCAGTTACCTGGCAATTGTTACTGTGTTGATGTTTTGCCTCATGAATTATTCAATAAAGAATATATGCATTATTCATCAAGGACCTTGCTGCTGATTGCTCACCCACACTGCTGCAGGGACACACCCCCTTATGAATAATTCATTCCACCGTTGCCATTGGATGTTCCATTTATGTATCCTGGGCAGGGGAAGGTTCTAGAGATGTCATTGAACTAGCTGTGTAAAGGCCTTAGCTGGGCCCTTTGCCAGGTCAGCTGATTTGGGGATGCTTAGGGGAGAGGATAGGGGATATTATTACAGGGCAGAAAAATGTAAACATCAGTTATGGAAGGATTGTTCTCAAAATTACACAGTATATTAGTTTTGTGGTTTTGAATTTGACCTTTGATGAGTTTGTCAAATGTTGCATGCTGTTCTTTGAATAAAATTGCTTTCTTGGAATAAATGAGTTCTGTAATTAAAGATATTATTCATGTGTTTACATGCTACTAAAAATTTGCTGAGAATCGCTGATATTAATAGATAAATAGATAGAATAGGTAAAGGGGTATTTTGGCAACACAGACCATATTTTTCAGAAAATACCTTTTTTGTCTGGTCTCAAGAGATAACTTAGGCCCAAAAAGGGTTACAATTAAATAGTGTGACAACATGCCTTTCTAAAAATCCTGTGTACAAATTTCCAATAAATTATACGCTCGTAACCGGGACGGCCTAAAATGTAACAAGTGTCAGTTGTGGTTACGAGCGTATATTGGAAATTTGTACACAGGTTTTTTAGTAAGGCATGTTGTCACACTATTTGTAACCCTTTTTGAGCCTAAGTTACCTCTTCAGATTAACTTAAACTTATTTCTTTTATTTTGAGACCAGACAAAGGTATTTTCTGGAAAATATGGTCTGTGTAATTGCCAAAATGCAAGGAAAATATATATTTATTGATCCTTTACATCTGTGTAATAAAACAGATTACGAAACATTGTCATCTTGCAACAATTGTCCATGCAGCATTCACAAACGAGTAGAGGCCATTCTTTCTCTTATCCCAAGTTTGGTTACAGCGTTCAGAAAGAATATTACAATTAGTAGGTGATCCTTAGCAATTTTTGGAAGGATTCTACCTTGCATATGAAGCTCTATATACACCCCATGAAAATTAAATATTGTTTGCTGTAGTTTGTTACTAAATTAAGGTAGAGTTTGCATGGTATCAAGCAGGTCAGTTCCAAAGTCCTAAAGTTTACCCATTTTACGACTGATTAAATTTTATATATTTGATGACTTTTAAATAGATTTCTGGGTCCGGTATATGTGGCATGATTGTAAGCAAGCATCATGTCTAAAAATAAACTGTATGTGCCAGCAGTATTTTATTTAATTTAAAATATAAAGTTATATCTGGATGATGTTGGAAAAGCCAATAAGGAAATTATTTATATTAATCATTTGGTTGAATAGTGTTGGCTCCTGGCTTTGTTTTGTGTGTGTGTGCAGAGGCCAGGGTGAGAGAATACATTTTTTTAAATGCAAAAGAACCTCGCAAAATACTAGATTATAAAAGTAGAAGTGGGTCTTTCCACAGTAAAGGGGGCATTTTGGCAACACAGACAATATTTCGAGGAAATACCTTTGTCTCGTCTCAAAATAAAATAAATAAGTTTAAGTTGTTCTGAAGAGATAACTTGGGCCCCAAAAAGGGTTACAAATAGTGGGATAACGTGCCTTTCTAAAAACCCTGTGTACAAATTTCCAATATATGCTACATAGGGATTTTAGAAAGGCATGTTGTCACACTATTTGTAACCCTTTTTGGGCCTAAGTTATCTCTTCAGAACAACTGAAACTTATTTCTTTTATTTTGAGGCCAAACAAAGGTATATTCTAGAAAATATGGTCTTTGTTGCCAAAATGCCCCCTTTACCGTGGAAAGACCCAAATCTAAATGAACATGTTATTGGTTTTCCAAAGTTTACAAAAAAACGTGGAAAGTTACAGGGTTAAAAAAGATAATTTTGAAGCTTTAATTATCACCCAGCCACAGTTTTAAAAAATTGCACTTTGTGCTCTATAACATGTCTTTGGTGGATGTTTTTGACACATTTGAATGCTAATGATACCAAAAAATCCATATCATATTCAAATATCCTTTTCAAGGTCAATTCTTCCTAGAGCACAGACAGCATACTTTGAACTCTTTCATTATGGATAAATTTCTTTCAAGGTCTGTGACGTAATTAAATGAAGGCCAGGTTTGTTATGTTGCTAGCCAGCCACTGTCACTAATGTCAGCAGCTTCCTTGCCGGAAGTAGACGTTTATCAAGCCGCTGTGAGCAGTGTGGTCCGGTGTTAGTTAAAAACTATAACATTTTGTGAAATAATAAATAAATTAATTAATTAATTAAAATAAAATAAAATAAAATAAAATAAAATAAAATAAATAAATAAATTTGCAAGATCAAACTCTTTACAGATTCCTGTGATAAGGGCATAACATATCCAAAGACAAATGTTGGTAAACTAAAACTAGCCTGCAAAAATATCAGCTGCATATAGATGCATCATAATGCTTCAGAAAACCTTCAATATCCATACCGGTACATGGTTTTTGTGTTAAGTAAATTGCTATTTTATCAACTCACGAAGTAAAATTTGTTATCATTGCAAATGATATGTACCTTGTTTGTTTGTTTTTGTTTATTTGTTTATTTTCTTTGTTTGCAGAATCCTGAGCAGCAGGCAATCTTAAAGTCAAGGTACCTATTAAAGGCGACTGCTGTTAACATGGAATGGTGCGGCATGGTACCCGTCCATGTCTGCTGTCATCAGTACCCATATCTGCCAAGATTCACTCAAGTTGAAGAGTAACCGGGTACTGCACCGGTACATCTACTCTCATTAGTTGAGGTCTGGTGAGGCTGGTGTACTGTTGTGGCTGAGACGCAGGTGCGTAGTTTGCCACTAAATTCAGTCCTCTTTCTCAAATTTAGAATAATTAGCTCTTTGTTTTAATACTCTGGTCAGTGTTTTGTTCCATTGAAAAAGACAAGACTGCCTTATTTTACAAATTGTATGCACTGTTTCAAGTTCTTAGCCATTTATCATTAGTATGCAGACAATATTTCAAACAAACGCAATATCATGTCCTTTTTTAAATTAACCACTTCACGCCGGAAGACGTGTAAACATGTTTTGGCAATGTATAGTCACAGGGACGGTTGACGTGTTAAAACGTCGGCTTTGCCGCTGTCTTCCACGGTTGACGTATAAACACATCCATTGTCAAACTTGAACTTGACTGCTGTTGACAGCCTGTCAGTGTAGCAAATCTCGCTCATGCAGTGGCGGCCACCCCGGAGTGTTGCAAAGTATGATCTTTTCGTGGGAAGATTCACACAATAAAATGACTCGAGAGAGTCAGTATTTGTGGTGCTTGACCTGGGGCGGATTGCAATATGCGGTCTCAGACCGGTCTACATGTATAGGCTTAGCCGGCTAACGCGGCGTCTACTAAGACCGGTCTATAATTATAGCCCGCTTGCAATATCGTTGTCTTAAAGTTAGACCAGTCTTAAAATTTAAGCCCGCAGGCTATAATTTTTGGACACCGCACTACATCTCGTAATCTTGCATGAAACAAGACCAACAAAACGCACATTGTGCCCATTACAGCCTTTTTAGTACTATTTGATTAAACTTTCGCGGTAAGTTTCTCTGCAAAAACTGCACCACACACGCATCATCAAGTGACTTCGTGATGACGTTTGTTTGGCTTGAAATCACGCAAGGATAGCCGTCTGCGTCACTTTCCGTTAAGATGTGTGTGTTTTTGGCCGGCGCGGCTGTACTTCAGTTAGACTGGTTTATTGCAATGGGGTAAACCATCGACTAAGCCAAGACTGGCTAAACTGTATAGACGGTCAGAAAAACAGGTCTAAGACCAGTGGCTAAGTCGATTTTATTGCAATCCGCCCCTGGTCTTAACTTTTGGCCAATCGCATTTGCCTTTTTAAAAAAAAAAATTTTGCCAAAAATAATCCCGGTGTCAACTGGTTTATAAATGTCTTTTTGCCTCATGCTTGTTAACAGTTCAGCCGGCACTCAACTGTTTTTAGCTGTTTGTACAATTTGCTGTATTCATCAAGAGTTGTTTTATCCCAAAAAGTGAACTGTTCAACTGAGCTAAGGGAGTACTGATTTTAGAATATGCCTTGAGCATCAGTAACAAAAATTAATGGTTTCTGAGGAAAGATTGTAATAACTATTTCAAAGTCTTTTCTGTATATTGCAGTCTGTTTCCAGTATGGCTTGGGCATTGGGCACTTTTCCCGACCGTGCACTCTACTCGCCAGACTTGTCCAGTTACCCCACAAGTCCTCAGTCAAGTTTCATGTATGAGCACGACGACGGACTGGAGAGAGGTCATAAAATCTGCGAGAATATTTTTGAATCTCCCAAACTTGCGCCAGCCGAGGACAACGACCTTGGCGGAGAGCTAGATTTCAGTTTCTGGAACGAGACAACATCGATGCTCGCGACGTCTTTTGGAGACGGTGTCAAGCCTTCGCTTTGGGACTTCTCTGGATTTGATGACATCTCCAGCCCTCTGCAACACCCGGAGGATGATTTGAGTTACTGTCCGACCCTGGCCGAGCTGAATGCCGATGATTTTCAAGAGGGTGCGAGGACGGTTCCAAAGACCCAGCCATGGATGCATCTTGGCAGTAACGGTGTAACTAGCAGTAACCCCATAAAGACACAAAGCAGCGTGGCTGGTCCATCTGCTGCTGATGTCGCAACAAGGCAAAATTCCGCTTCTGTCATCCAGGACCCTACCACCTCGCTCGACAGCCCGTCCGTAAGATCACATTCAGCCCATCTCTCAACTAAACTTGGAGCTCATCCCAGCAAAGAGAAGAGAGTGAAATCGGTTGAGAGACTGACTTTTAAGACCCAGCCACAGTTTCACCAGCATCGTCACCATTCAGGCAAGCTCAGTAAGAAGTCGAGGGACCACCTGGAAATCGGACCAGGCGTTTTTGAAGTGAAGATGGTGAGGCAGGACGTGGGAAGCATAAAGCAGAAATGGAAGGTGGTGAATGGAAGAAGCAACACTTTACATGAGGAAAAGGCAGTCTTTATCAAGGTACACAGAATTCAGTATCATAAGCCGTGTCCGCATTGGACTTGTTTTTAGGGAGGTTTTACCGAGACGATGGTAAAATTAAAAATGGCTAAATTTTACTGCTGTCCGCATTTGGACTTTTTGACACAGTAAAATTTTACCGAGACCGTGGGAGAGCATGTGCAGTGTCCCTTCGCAGTTTGATCTTCACGGCCCGGACGTATGCTTTCAGTGCGCTTTTACCGACTCGCTGTGTCCGCATTGGACTTTTCGTCTCAGGAAAAGCTACCTGGGAACTTTTCCTGGGCAGCAGTTGGCCAGGAAAAGTAACCGCTGGACTCGGGAAAAGTTCCTGAGAGGAAAACGTCCTGGGCTGTCCGCATTGGACTTAATATGGGAAAAGTACCCATCGTCTCGGTAGGTTTTGACCAAAAACGTCCAATGCGGACAGGGCTATGCATTATTATATAAAATTAAACTTTTGCAGATAACATGTGTTTCTAGCCTCAATCCAATTAAAACACACGCGTGTAATGCATCGAGAGAATGCATTGTGCGTGTGTGCAACGAACGCGTAATAGTATATTATCAAAAAATACTGTATACATGTAGCAGTAACAAAAGCACATGCAGAACAAGTTTTAGAAATGAGCTGTTACAAAACAAAGAAGGTATTAATTTTATATAACAATAATAATATTGGATGTCTTTTTGGATGATATGAGAATATACTGCACTCGTCATGAAAATACTAAACTTGCCTTCGGTCTTTTATGGCTCCCGTTTGGTATCAGACAGCGCTACGACACGAAAAGTGAAAAAGTCGGATTACTATCCTCAATGATCTGGAATGTCCTATCATTGTCCTATCATTGTCTGAACGTAGTCGTATATGTTTGTAACGGAGTCCTACGGATCGGGAATGGTCCGGAGAGGTCGGCTAAGCACTCCCGACAGTTAGGTGTGTCCCGTAACATTCGGGAAACTCTGCCAATTTTGTCTAGTCGAATTACAATCGTGACTATTTTGTGACTGATTCTGCTGTATCGGATCAAAATCGTAACAATGTCCTGTGTTGTCTAGACGGTGTTTGGATGGTGTCCTGTGGATCGGGACGCTGTCGTGATGAACGGGCATGTCTCGAGAAATTGTTTATTGACGTTTCTTGCCGATTGAGTCCAGATTGCGTCCAGAGTGTCGGTTCACTGTCGGGTCACTGTCTGATCTCTGTCAAATCGCATTCGGGAGAATCGGGATGCTGTCGGGACAGATTCGGTCGTTTTTACCCTGCGAAAGATAAAAATCGGATCAGAATCGGATTGAGAACTGGAGAATCGGGATGAATTCGGCTGGGAACGGCTGAATTGGGACGTTTCCTGAACAATATCTGATTGTTGTCGTGATTAAATAAATGTTTTTACAAATTTTAATAAAATGTTTGAATTTCCCGTCACGAATCACAGGATCTTGATCAGACTTTTGACAAATTTTAATCGGGAATGGTCCTATCAAGGACGGCAGTAAAAATCCTGAATGTGTGACCGCCGCATAACAGGATCGCTTCATACAAATGTCAGAGACAAGATCTCCGGTGAACTGACACAAGCCTAAATAGACAAAATAATTGTCTTTTCTGACAATTCTTGTTTTGAATAGTGATAATTTGTTGTGGATTTAAAGAACACACGCAATGCATTTCAAAATTATTAATAGTGCTCCGCACTAATGACGTCACGACTGCTGCACAGGTGCGGCCAAAACGCGGAACTCAGTCAAACTTTCCATCTTTTACCGTTGCAAGGCATGGCAAAAATTGACATGGCGGACGATGACAGCAATTTCCATCTTCAGAATAACGACGTATATTTGACACACTATGTGAACTACGAGCAGTTATCGAGGTTTAAGCTGAGATACAGTGACTTACTTAAATTCGCACAAAAAAATTTTCCTCCTGTTTCAAGACCATTTTTTTCAATATTCGGCTTGCGTGTGCTTGCCGCAAAATAATTGAACATGTAGTTGATGCACGTCAATGATACAGGTCAACTACACGTCATGATACAGGAAACACGCACTGCAGTAAGCATGCATTTCACTCAAGTCATCGTGTCCAAAAAAGTCTTCAAATCGGACGAAAAAAATTGCAACATTTTTGAAAGAATGTAAGTAAATTACTGTACTCAACTGAAAACTCGATATCTGCTTGTAGCTGAGATTGTGTGTGAAGTATATTCGTGGCCATTTAGAGCGTGCACAGTGTTGCTGTTGTTAGGCATTTTGTGGGCTAGAAATTAACGAAAAGACGCAGCCGACCGAGACCGTCCAAATATTTGGTTGGTGTGCCACGGCGCGGCGGGTCCGGGGTGTACGGTCAAACCCAGCGATCGCGATGTGATCGCATTTTTTTGTCAAGCTTGATCGGCTTCAAAAAGTGACACAAAGCAAAAAATCCCTGCATATGAGGCTTGTCGGAACATTATTAGTCCCACAACAGCAATGTTCAGTAGAATTCATGCTATATTTGCTTTAAAAAACCAACTACAAAACCGAAAAACAAATGGTACTCCCGCATATTCAAACACGCACGTTCTAGCACATCTGGCCGATTTGGTTGTCTGAGTTGCGTGACGTCACCATCATTGCAAGTTTTATTTTTAGCATTAGTGCGGAGCGCTATTCTTCATTTTTCAAGATGTTAGCTGCACTTCTTCTTTTTTTGAGTGATTTTTGTTTTTTTATCAAAATAATTTGATAAATATCTTATAAATGCACTTCTGAGGGCCAAAATTTGCCATTGTAAATAGCTTTATAAGGTTCTGAGTTACTCATACTACATGTATATATACAGAAAGGTACATTCCATGATAGGCCTAGAAATTTGGCTTGGGTCATATCCTGCTTTAGTCATACATAATTTCCCGAGCTTAATCTACCAGGATTGAAAACCGCATGGATCGGATTAGCAATGTAATTGGAGTCATATGTTTAGGATATAATCAGATGCTGATTATTCAATGGGTGCGAAATGCGTGGTGGCAGCAAACACACACACCAGTCCTTTTCTGTTGTTTACATATATGTACATCGAGCCTCTCAAAAGTATTCCTTAAGACCTACACAACCAATGTTCTACTAAATGAGTTATCCAGCATAAAATGTAGAGGCCTTTTCACACTATACCACTTCTGACCCAGGTAACTTTCTACCCAGGTAGCTGCAAATAACCCGGGTTAAATTTAACCCGGATTTTTGTTTCACATGACAAATGTACCCGGAGAAACACTTACCCGGGTCATCTCTTACATGGGCGATCATTAGCGACCCTTTTCCCACTGCAGTTCTGCACGCGCACCTACCCGGCCCGTACACCAACCAGAGGCTTGGTTTGCAAAACATATTTCTGACATGATTCACTGGTCCGCTTCAGACAGCTGATGAAGAGTGATTATATATTGGCTGCGTTCTACTTACGCAAATGTTGCCAACGTTACAGTGCTTTTGTGCACTCATCTAAATCAGGGTACCAGTTTGTTGGCGAATGTTGCAAACGTTTGCAATGTTCGCATATTTGGAACGCAGCAATATGGCGATGCCGATCGAAAACATCACTGGCGATAATGCTTCTTGATTTTTATTAACTTATGGCTCCACACATTTTCCAACTGCATGCCAATCACACACAGAAACGTTTACTGCATGCCCGCCTTCTCTAAGGACATGCTAACCCGGGTCGGCATGCTAACCCGTTTCCCATGGCAAACACTAACCCGGAGAATCGTCTCAAGGCCGCCGTTAACCCTGAGATTGGTGGGGTAACCCACCTATCCCGACAAGGGCTATAAGTGGTTAAGTGGCATTTTTGGCCAGTTAACCCGGGTAATTCGTAACCCCGATATTTGCCGTGGGAAACGAGCCCTTAACCCGGGTAATCTCGGGGTTAAATTTTTCTGTTACCTGGGTTATCTCGGGGTTAAAGTGTCGTGGGAAAAGGTCTTATATGTGATTCCACATTGGCAATTGTTAATAGGCCTTCCACAAAATGGCTTTCCATTATTAGCAAACTTATTTGTGTGCCTGATTTCCAAATGAAGTTATATTGGACGAAAGATAACAATCGTGTTGTTATGGCAAAGGAGTGTGCTTTCGAGAGAACTTTCTTGACATAAGAGAGGATTTTCTTGCCGCTAATAACACAGACACAGTTCAAAATCCCCCTTTTGTTATAGTAAATCTTTGATACTTATAGGCTATCCAAAAATATAAAATAAATCTCAAATTTCACAAACATGTACTGTACTTCAGGCACTGATTATTTGGTTAATTATTATTTATGGGACATTCCTCCTTTTTTTCTGTGTGTGGTAGGTCACACTTTGTTTGTCACAAATTGAAATTGATTGGAAATTTGTAATGGTACAATTAAGAGACACTAATCCTCATTTAAATTCCCATCCCCATTCTTGTTTTGTTTCATTCCATTGATTAGGCATGTTGCGGTTGTTACTTTGCTAAGTTGTGCACTCAAGCAACACAGTGCAAAAAATTGGGCTCATAGGGAAAAAATGACACATTATATTCCACTGTGCCTCATTATTGGTAGAGCATCTGCACGGTGTGTCAGAGGTCTCGGGTTCGAATCCCGATGAGGACCGTAATCTTTTTCTCTCATCTTATGTTTGGTCGTTTTCTGATGCGTAATTATAGGATGATCTTACTCCTCCGAGAGGCTACTCTAGTGGAGGGACGGATGGCTATGACTCCCATGATGAGGGTCTAGGCAGTGAACATGAAGATCAAGATGATGAAGACAGTGATGACATAGAGGACGAGGATGAGGAGCTTAGTGATGCAGAGAGGGATGCGGACGCACATAGCGATATGTCTGAAGATCATGGTATGATTTTTCTTTTTCGAGCGGAATGTTTGAGAAAAGACTAGTATAGTGTTGTAGGAGCACATTAGAGAGGTTTTGCAAGCCGACGGATACACGCGAGTCTTTCCACGGTAAAGGGGGCATTTTGGCAACACGGACCTTATTTTGCAGAAAATAAAAGAAATAAGTTTCAGTTGTTCTGAAGAGATAACTTGGGCCCAAAATGGGTTACAAATAGTGTGACAACATGCCTTTCTAAAATCCCTGTGTACAAATTTCCAATATACGCTCGTAACCGGGACGGCCTAAAATGTAACACAATTAAGTGGTTGCGAGTGTATATAGGAAATTTGTACACGGGGTTTTTAGAAAGGCATGTTGTCACACTATTTGTAACCCTTCAGGACAAACTGAAACTCTTTTATTTTGATACCAGACAATGGTATTTTCTTGAAAATATGTGACCGACTCTGGCAAAACCCGACGCTTCTCGGCATTTCCCATTACGTGATATGGGCCCACAACCTTAGCAAATGGCCTCTGGGACCAACTTGAAAATTTGGCAGAATCAACATCGGGATACATTCAAGATTTGTTTTGTTGTTTGATCTTATGAACTGTCTCAAAATTCCTCATATTATTGACAAAAAATTAAATAATCAACTAGTTTGTCAAACTTTAAAGACCAATAGCTCCATTTCACTTTTTCTGATCTGTCATACTTTAATTGATCATAACTTCGCCAAAAATTATCAGAATTTCCTCAAACATGTTTTAAAAGATACCTTTTTGTATGCACACTAAGATGATACCTAAACTTAAATTTTGAATTTTCATCACAAGTGTTGGGTTTTGCTGGAGCCGGTCACATATGGTCTGTGTTGCCAAAATGCCCCCAGTTTACCGTGGAAAGACTCGTATGCATTTGTCGGCTACTGCACGATTTGCAAGAGTGTGCCTATTTTGTATCGCATGTTGATATGAGCGTGATTTTGATTGACACCTGCTTCATCAGTAGAGTACGTATCATATACAATACTGAGCCTACAGTTATAGAGCACCATACAGTGGTGTAGCAGGCTGAATCCAAGACTTTGGTTGTCGATTTGAATCATGGTCCATATGCTGAGCGTGTGCCCTTTGGCAATAAGGCACTATGCAAGAAAATGGCTCTTTCTACTAGTAGGAGTAAATGGGTATAGTGAAAAGTGATGTTTGATTAGTCCTTGTGCATCATCATGGGACTGAATTGCTCTCTTGGAGGAGTAGAGAAGGTTTAAGGAATACTATTATTGAGCTTAAAGGGGGAATCAGAGTTTGTACTGTCCGAAGACTGGGCCTCGCCAAAAATCACGATTTATTTGAACCAGTTGATAGTCTATGAAAAAAATACAATCGTTCTACCGTTTTAGATCTATCCACTTTATGATTTTTGAGTATTTTCCCAATAAAAAGTATCGGGTCGGTGGGCAATTTTTTTAAATTTATTTATTTATATACCACATCCAACAGCGGAGGGACCGCCAATTACAGGAATGGGAGCAAGTGTGGTTGAGTGCCTTGCTCAAGGGCACAGGTGCCACAACCCGTCGCGGCCCGGAATCGAACCTACATTCTAGTACTAGCACAGGAACTTAAGTTCGACGCACTAGACCGCTCGGCCATAACACCCCACCCCAATTTATATGCAAATAGCAGTAACCATGGCGCAGCTATGCAAGTGACATTTCTGGACGAGTCGACGTAGATGCAAAATCTGTTCCACATAGGCCGTTTTCGAAACGCTCTGTGTTTTACAGTCAGGCTCGGTATTTTGAATTTGATGTCTTCATTTTGAATTCGATGTCTTCATTCGATGTCTTCATTTGGTGTTAATGAATATGCTCAAGAGGGCCAGGTGAACGTTTAAATTAGCATAGTTTTCGTCTGTTGTTCGCATAAAATGGAAGGTAAACTTACGATAAACAATTGTCCTTAATTTTCAACAGGGGTGAAATTTTTTATTCGGAATTTGTCTCTCTAGTAACCGAGGATCAATACAATACCTTTTTATTCTCGTGAAAAGCGGAGAAATAAACTCTGATTCCCCTTTAAAGACTAAGACATTGGGACTGTGCAATTGTGCAATACAAGAACAGCAAACCTTACGCATTGCGTAAGTCCGCCTGCGCAACTTATTATTGCGTAAGCTGCACAACATTTCTGTGAAAATTACACGCAAGACTACGGGGCTTAATTGTGCCATTTTCAAAATTAGCACAAGCTGCGCAATTTTTTTGTGAAATCGGCTGCTGGGCAAGAATATTACATGCATTTTAAACTGCTTCCATCACCAGCCTGTCCCTCTGATAAATATTTTCTACCGAGTACAGATAGGGTAGGTAGATTATATAGACCATATTACTTCATACAGTGATGAATTAAGCGTCTAAATCAGATAGCCATATGTGGGCTGCATTAGGAGCTATCTCGGATCTTATCTGTAGTTTCTTTCCGGAGCTGCTTATGTGCATCTTGTAAGTTTAGACAAACACTCCACATCGTCAAGATAAAATGACATTGCCCACATACAACTCTCTGAAATACATTTGACCGGATTACTGTTATAGAAAAGCTTGTCTTTTATATCTAGGTAATTTTTATTTATCACTGTATTAAAAAGGAAAATAATTTCCTTGTTCTCAAAAGTCTTTAAATAAAAAAAGGCACAAATTAAAGTTTAAACTGGATTTTAGGCACACAATTGCTCATTTGAAAATTTAAAGAAAGGTAAAATTTTTGGAGTTATGTCACCAAAAATAATATAATTTACAAACCTAAAAATGTGGTTTTGATTGATTTTCAGAATTGGAACTTAATCTGAACTAAAGTACAAAGTAATATGACGTATTCATCTCTTGCTCATGTTGCTGGTGTTTACATGAAGACAAATGGTTTTTAAATTTCCGAAATTCATTCCTCCAAAATGCCAAGTACGACTACATATCTTTTAGTACAATGAAACCGATAATAATAAAAGCAATACAACAAAATTGCTCTTTTAACAAGGATAATTTTAGGTCCCAATTCCATGTTTTCATTCCTGATAATACAAGATTCCTGTTTTAATAAGGTAATCTGCAAAGCATTCCAAGGACCTCTTATTAAAGGAGCGTGTCCAGATCACATTTTTGAGCCCTGATTTTTTTTCCCATGGGCGTTGATATTTTGATATTTGTCATATTTTTCTCATTACCATTCTGAAATTTTGTGCTTTCAATCCGTATATTCTAAAGGATATCGTCAAAAACTTCCGATGTTTTGTAAACTAATTTATCTGTTCCATAAAACACTGCAGTGATCACACCAACCTTTTTGCTTCCACATCCAGATTGGAGGTTGCAAATTTCCCGTTTTCTTCCCATGGATAGTATTTTGGGGAAGTATTTTATATGATTGTAAGGTTAGAATGAAATCCATTTTATGGGAAAAATCTGAACCAGCTCCTTTGAGCAAGGTTCAAATGTAAAATAGTTCATTTATATGCAAATAAATAACAGGGGTCATGATTCTAATCTTCCATATTTTTCCCTCCTTCATGTGACAGGAGTTGCCACCACCTCTGCAGCCGCTCCAGACATGTTCCCACAGAAGTTCAAATCGCGACGCAGCGAGTACGACGACCTGATCCCCAACCCTAAGAGGCTCCTATCGATAGCCAATGAACTGCACAAACTCAATCAGGTCATCAGCGGTATGGTTCCAGTTAGTGCACTGCCTGTTAGTGCTCGCAATCGATCCAGGAAGGAGAAAAATAAGCTGGCATCGAGGTAAAGTTGGAGCTAGCCCTTTCGCATGAAAATTTGATGCACGTCACTTTGATAAAAAGTGGTGCATTACCAGAAATTTGTGAACTGCCTGTCTCAAATGAGAGCGCTGGTATACCACGCTACGCACATGAGCAGTAAATGTTTACATACTGTACATGTAACAATAGGGCCACGCGCGCTTGCACGTGTTACGTGATGCACGATAGATTCTGCGCTATAATATGCATATTTTAGTAGAGATTTGTACGTTTGTCATACCAATGTACACCGTCGAAGTTCACATAAAAAGGATATTTTTTTCGCTTGATGTAAACTTTAAAATACTGTCCTCTATTGACAATATTTGAAAATTATTGCACGCTCTCATATGCTTTTTTGCCTCGCAAATCATTGGATTTTGATCAAAATTTTCGCCCCAAACAACACAATGGTTAGATATTTGGCATAGGCTATTTGCGCTTGTTTTCCGATTGTCGGTATGCACATTGTGACGTCTTGTGGTCAAGATGCTGCACAAACTCTACCAGTCGCGGTCAATGTAAGTTCGCTCATGCGCAGAATGCGTGTTCACATATTTCTGGTATTATGGGAGGGAATTTTGAGTGAAGCGCTAAAAACCACCCAGAATCAAAGTGATGCACGTCAAATTTACACGCAAAAAAGCACAATGTGAATCCACCCAGTTTTCATTTCATTTATTATTTTTCAGGTGAACAATAACGATCACAAAATACAATACCTATTTAAAGGTTAGGCCATAAAAAAAAAAACTATGTTTAGCGTTAGCGCGCGTCACTTTCAACCCTGTCCATAAAATGTTTTTAAAAACTTAGACGCACTGTCTGTTGAGTGTTTCGATTAAAAACATGCCTGTAGACTTTATTGCTTGGAATCCACTTACTCCCCCCACCCCCCAAAAAGAAAAAAACGCGTCACCGCATCACTTTGGGGGACTTCAACTTACACTAAACATAATTTTTTTTTTTGTCTTTTTTTCTTCACATGTACATGTATGAACAAAGGAAATAGCTAAAAAAGTATATCTCTAATGCTGCTCTCACACTGTGGCGAATATTCTTGCGAATATGAATATTTGAATTTCGCGGTGAATTCGCCCGAAAATTGCGATTGGATAGTGAATATTTTCATCTCGGTCATCTCTCGACCTCTCCTTACCAATATCGTACGAATATATTACGAATGCTTACCAACGCTTGCCAATGCTTGCCAAAGCCTTACGAATAGCTAATGAACGTTGCGAATTTTGCGAATGAGCTTACGAAAAATTTCAAATAAATGCAGCGAATGCCTTGCGAATGTTACGAATGCTTACGAATGGGCTTACGAATGTTACGAATGTCTTACCAACGTTGCCAATGCCTTGCCGTTTTCTTATGAATGTTACGAATATTTGATGACGCGGCCGCGATTGGTATAAATATATAGCGGAGCGAATCTGCCTCTGGCTCATTGTTCGTTTGACTTTGGAGAAAAAAACAGCAACACCACATTTCATCAAGAATCAAAAAGTTACAAATGCCTTTACGAACGTTGCCAACGCTTACGCACGCTTTACCAACGTTACCAATGGCTTACCAATGCTTACGAAAATCGACGGCGAATGACCGCCTTCACAACATTCGCTGAAATTTAGGAAGCGCTTCCTAAATTGACCGATCTTCGTAAGGAGGTGGAGAATGACTTGTGAACGTTCCGAATTTGTTACCAACGCTTACGAAGACACGGCGAATGTTGCGAAGTTTGAGCGATTGTCAAATATTTCCATTCGTAAGCACATTCGCTAGCATATTCGCCACAGTGTGAGAGCAGCATAAAGACAAAAAGCGAACCCAATCACTATCTGGTGGCTGTTGCTGTCAAATACAGTGACAGACGAATAGTAAACTGTACTTGCGAATTTGATTTGCATACAGAAACATTTTTACATCTTGTGGGGTACTGTGACCGAGTGGTTCAGGTCACCGACTCGCAACTTGGGGTTGCGGGTTCAATACCCGGCTGGGGTACATGTACCTGTGCCCTTGAGCAAGGCACTTAAACACACTTGCTCCATCCTTCGGAAGGGACGTAAAGCTGTGGGTCCAGTGTGTTGTGTAACGCACTTAAAAGATCTCGGAACACTCTTTCAGGAAGGGTAAGGGGATTCCACAGTGTCTCTGATCGTCGGCTGGCAATGGCGTCACCCACCTATGTATCTCGATGTTTAGGTGGAACATACTGGGCCTTTTTCCAAATCTCGACTTGGGCTCGGGCTTAGGCTCCGGCTCCATGTAAACCACATGGAGATGGAGCCGGAGACGAAGCCGAGATTTGGAAAAGCCCCCTTGTATACTTGTAAGCTTCATGCAATTCAGCCTATGGGCTGCGAATTGAAGTTCATTAAACCCATTAAATAATAATAATTTTAAAAAAATACTTAAAGAAATGGCCTCTTCGTCCTCAGTCGTCAATCCTGCCCAAACACCCTCAGGTCTTTCCATTAAAAAAGGAGCCAAAGTGTGAAATTGTTATGCATTAGTAAAAACTGCTTTTCTAATACCCCCGTCAGACCGGATTGGCGGTGCCACTACGGTTTTTGGTCAAAACCGCCATCAACGTAGTGACACCGCCAGTAGTTTTTCATAGTTTCCCCTACCCGTCACACATGTGTTTTTCTTCGCGGTGCTACTGTTGAGCTTTCAATACTGACTGTCGATTAGAACTGTTTGAAGACTTTTAGAATACTGAAATTGAAGCAGAAAACCGAAGCTTTTATACTACAAAATATGCCAGCAGTAGCACCGTGCAAGCACCTCAGTGCAACCTCAGTGGAAACGCCATTGCCGTACAAGCACCTCAATAACACCGCCGGCACCGCCGTAGGAACGCAGTGGCACCGCAGTAAGATCGCCATATTTTCAAAAATTCCTCCCTGACTCCGCAGTGGCACCCCCATACCCGCAGTGCTCCCGTGGTACATGTAGCACCGTGGTAGCACCGCCATAACCGCAGTAGAACCACCACGGGATCGCCGTAGGGTCGCCAGTCTACTTTTTCGGCGATTGCACGGCGGTTGTACTGCGGAGGCACGGCGGTGATGGAGGTGCTACTGCGGTCCTTGTACGGTCCCACGGCTACTGCGGTCCCACGGCTACTGCTACTGCGGTCCTTGTACGGTCCCACGGCGGTCATGGCGGTACCGCGGCGATCCCACTGCAGATTGGCCCAACCCGTGGTGGCACTGCGGAAGTTTTGAACATGTGCAAAGTTTCCGCCGTGCCACCGCGAAGTTCCGCGGTGCTACAGTGATCAATGGCGGAACCACTGCGGAACCACGGCGATCATGGCGGTGCCACTGCGGTTTATGCCGTACAAGCACCGCAGTGGCACCGCGCCTCCGGTGTGACGGGGGGTATAATCTAACAAAATTTCCCTGAAATTTCTAAATAGTGTAGAAGCTTATGCGCAATCGAAAGACTAAACTCCAATTTTCCACGTGTTTACCGTACGTGATGCTGTAAATTCATGGCTCTGCTATATAAGAGAGAGAGAGAAAAAAAACACTATTATAGATTTGAGAGTTTAGTTTTAATTATGAAGGTATTGTTTTGTTTACCAGAGCCTGCCGTCTGAAGAAGAAAGCTCAACATGAGACCAACAAACTCAAGTTATATGGTCTGGACAAAGAACATGGTGAGTTCAGCTTTTCTCCCAAATCCCTGCAGGAATATAAAAGTTTGTGACAGTTTCTCTGTATTCATTCAGTCTGTTGCTAGTACAGTAAATTGTTCAACGGTAAATAATGTTTATGAGTTCAATGGTACTAATATTTTCATGAGTTGAAAGATGGAATGTTACATTCAACGATGCGGAGCCAAGTTGAATGGAACAATTCCATCTTTCAACTCATGAAAATATTTGTTCCATTGAACGAATGAAAAACATTTATTATTTGTTTTATATAATGCCGAAAGAGATCATTGTCATTTGATTGGAGAACATCTGACAGCCTGAGAATATAAAAAAGTACTTAAGACCCTAGTCCCTGACATCCCTCACATCACAATGACCGAATCCGACTCATCTACCACATGTGCGTCTTACGCCGTCTGCTTCAGCGTCGTGCAATGTCACACTCGTACACGAACACGCACTTGCAGTAGAAATGCATGCATGCAGTGTGCGTGCATTAAAACCGGGCGCGCCGTGCAATGGAACAAAATCGTATGGAACAAAAATGCATGGTTGGTGACGTAGCATTAAATGGTTACATTATTTAACGCCATGTGACCTGATATCATCCAATCAAATGACAGGGATCTACTTGGGCTTTATATAATTGGGTGTACACTGTAGGTTAAATTCTCATCCCACCAAAAAACCCAATTATTAAACTTTCGGCATATTGTTGTCCAACTCTTGAACTAAATAGTATCCAAGGCCAACTGAACAAATATTTCAGTACTAGCTGGCCTGTACACTGAGGTGGTGGACGACATGACCCAATGCCAGATTTATGGAGTTCCACTTTTTTTCTCATAATTGACTTAAATTTATGCGCATCTCTGCATGCTAAAATTAAGCAATCTGCTTGTTAAAATTCAAGTATCGTACACACAAGCCCTGTCCGCATTGGAAATTTTTTTGTCAAACTTACTGAGACAATGGGTACTTTTCCCATTTTTAATCCAGTGCAGACAGCCTAGGACGTTTTTCTCTCAGTAACTTCTCCCGAGTCCAGCAGCTACTTTTTCTGGCCAACTGCTGCCCAGGAAAATTGACCAGGGAACTTTTCCCAAGACGATCAGTCCAATGCGGACACATTGAGTCGGTAAAAGCGCTCGGGGGAAGCGTACGTCTGGGCCGTGAAGGTCATACTGCGAAAGGACACTGCGCATACTCTCCCACGGTCTCGGTAAAATTTTACTGTGTCAAAAAGTCCAAATGCGACAGCAGTAAAATTTACCCATTTTTCATTTTACCATCATCTCGGTAAAACCTCCCAAAAAACAAGTCCAATGCGGACATGGCTAAAGTCTTGCCTTTTCAGTAGAACAAGGAAAATTGATATAACAGGAATAGCAAATATTTTAAATGCAGACAGGTGTATGTAAAGGCCTTAAAGGATATGTATCATTTGCAAGATAAAACTTTTTACAGATTCGTGGAATAAGAGTGTAACATATCTAAGGAAGAATGTTGGTAAACTAGCCTGAAGACATTTTAGCTACATAGATGCATCAATGCTTCAGAAAACCTTGAAAATCTATATATGGATTTTGTGTACAAGTGAATGGTACAAAAGTCCCGTGCACGGGACGTTTTTAGAAAACCACCTTCAGGTGTCAATTTCCATTTCAATTTCCAAATACCATTTTGGATGGAAATAAATTCATGTGGTGTTTGTTATCATTGCTATCAATACTTTGAGTAAGGTTTTTCTTGTCAACTCATGAAAAACAAAATTGGGTCATTGCAAATGATACAATGGGCCTTTAAAGACAAATATTTCTTTGTATTTTATAATCTAAGGCAATTTCAGATCCCAAAACCTTGCACAATAAAAAAATTTGTTTTTTTTAATTTCAATATCATACATTTAAAGATAGTATACATGATTGGTAAACTGTTACAGATAGTTTTATCCCCCTGTGTGATTGAAGATATGCATGATTAAAACCAACCTGAGCAAAAACCAGCTTCGTACTTCGTCTAACTTTTGAGAAAACAGTAAAAAAAGGGTTTGCAGTCATTTCGCCCCAAAACCACTTCGCCCTGAACCATTTCGCCCTGAACCACGGCCTGTGCACGAAGTGGTTTTGGGGCGAAATGGCATTTGGGCGATGTAGTGTTTTGACGAAGTAAATTGGGGCGAAATGGCACTTGGGCGAAATGGTTTTGAGGCGAATTAAATTTTCGTCTCATGAGACGAAAACTAATTGTTTTACTCATAATTTCTCAAAGACTATAGCACTTCAGACAAAACCATTTCAGGGGAAGTTTTCTACGGTCATCATGTTTATTTTGTGTAAGTTAGGCGTAAATCTGTGAACATTTCTGATTTTCGAGATTACCAATGATGTATACTGCCTTTAAAATATATGCATGCAGCAGGTTTACTGTCTGTTTGTCCTGATAGGTCCCTTATAAATGAGTGAGTATTAAAACAGGTGCATACAGAAGGAAGCTTTTAACTGTAGAAATATTTCATTTTGATTGCATATGTTAACAGATCGCTTAATGCAGGTGATTGCAGCCATTAAGAGAGAGCTACTCATATACCTAGACCAACAACCCCAGGAATCGCCGCGATTGTCGGAGAAGCTTGAGGCGCTCATCAAAGGTATTCTTGGTGAGACTAAATAATGTCTTCATTTTTAATGGAGCATACTGTCCAGGGGTCGATTTCACTAACTTTTACGATCCTTCGTAACTCGAGATGCGATGGGTTGCCGATCCGTAACTCGAGTTGCATCCTAAGAACGATTGCGAGAAACTTGCGATGAGTTTAACGATGCATATCTGCCATGGCAATGAACCGTAAACTACGATGAGGCAATGGGTCATCGTAGCATCCATGTTGACCAACGATGGTCGTGGTTTTTGCTGTTTTTGGAAGACGCGGCGAAATTTGGCTCCCAAAAAAACTGATTGCCATTCTTGATAGATTCTATGCTAAGCGATATAAACAAGAGAAAATTTTAAAAATTGATTTTAGCAGGTGACAAAGTGTCGCTTCAAAACTGTTCAGTGTCCGATGTTTTTGCTGCATGCAAAAACACGGTCGGAAACTACGCTGCAGTTGGCCAATCAATGTCTACGTCGGCCACAACGTCGTGTACGTACTTGTATGCGCGGAATAAAAATTTGAATAATGCTATGTACCGTGTTCTACACGCGTCCTACGCGCGACTTAAAAACGTGCTAAACAAAAAGCGCTCGCGTGCTTGGTGACTGCACAATATGTATTGGTACGCGTCACGTAAGCTGCGCGCCAAATTTAACGCGCGTGCTTGTACTATGCAGAACGGACACAGAGACTTTTTGAATTCAGCACAGCAAACAGCCTTGGAGTAAATATGGAAATATCCTTAATCGATAATCAAACGCACCGTACTTACGATCCATCGCAGCCCTACGATCCATCGCAAGCCTTATTATGGACCTTAAAGTACAAAGAGTTTAGTGAAATCGACCCCTGGTTCCATAAAGCAGTGCAGTAATCACACCAAGCTTTTTACGTCCACATCTAAATTGAAGATTGCAAATTTCCTGTTTTCTTCCCATGGATAGTATTTTGGGGGAGGTATTTTATATGATTGTTAGGCAGAGTGGCGCACCCTGCCTCAGTTGCTCTTATGGAGGCTGGTGCAGTCGGCCTTGCCACAACAAGGTGTTCAAACACATTACTGACCAATAAAATATTACATCTTTCAGTCTCCTCGATCTTGCACTCTGAGTATAATATGTGTTTTTTCTTTATTTTTTGAAGCTGATATTAAAGGAGCTTGTCCAGATTTTTCTAGAAAATGGAAGTCGACGAGTCTCGCAGAGTCCCGCACATTCTCGAGGTCAACTTACATGGTCTATTAATAATAAATACTAAACATGGGATAAGAGAAAATCACACGGGCTTCATCGGGTTTTGAACCCGAGACCTCTGACTCACGTACCGGTACCAGGCAGATGATCTACCAGCTGAGTTATAAGGCACATCCTCCCTCAGGTTTCCCTACAAACCAAACTTTTCTCTTGGTGTTGCATGGATGCTCAGCTGTGCATCTATGCTTCGTAGGGAAAATCTACTTAAGTATACCACTGTGTCTTTTTGCTCAGGTGGTACACCATCTGCCCGGTGAGTCAGAGGTCTCGGGTTCGAATCCCGATGAGGCCCGTGTGATTTTTCCCTCTCTTCCTATGTTTGGTTATTAATAATAATTGTGAATGTTGTGATATTGACAGATCAGATGGTAGCAAACCACACCCAGGAGTATGTGAACGGAGTGCTGGAAAAGACGGCCAATAGTAGTAAGCTGACCGGTGGTCTGAGCTTCCTAAAGAGCCATGAGTAAAGAGTAAAAACATTGGGCAAGTTACAGCAAATGTTGTTGAAGATACACTGCTCCAAAAAACAAACAAAAACATTAAAATCAAACGAAATTTTCCCCCAAACAATTCCATTTTTGTGTGTGTATTTTCTATGGCAATTGACACAATAAGACACATCTGATGAGCTTAAAACTATGTTTTACCTATTGGGGCGACAGTTTTTGCGTAAAAAAGCTATGTTAGGGCGACACGGTCTATTAGGGCGACAATAATATTTTGGAGGTCAAAAACCATTTTTTTTAAGGTCAAAAACCATTTTTATTAGATCTAGAACCATTTTTCTTAGGTCTGGAACCATTTTTGGAAGCTTTGGGTAGAGAAATTTGGTGTCAATTTGAGTGATTCTTGCCGAAATTTCAGTGGTTTCTGGGGAAAGGTTTCCCGTAATGTCGCCCGTTTGCAGCATTCAGGGTTCTTTTTATTACTCTTCAGATATGCCTTATTAAATCATATACTGTAGAAAACAATAGTTTTTGGAAAATTTCATTTGAATTTTTATTTGTAAGAAATATAGACGGGGGTTACCGGTAAGAAAATTGGCAGACATCCACTATGGGGGTAGGTCCTGTCGTTTTTATACTTGAAATCAAGTCTAAGATTGCGTATACTTCACCAATTATGGGTAGTACCCTATGCTTAACTGGTACATTATACAAGAAGTCAGACTTGAAATAAGTCTAAAAAACGACAGGACCTATCCCTGTAGTGGATGTCTGCAAATTTTCTTACCGGTACCCCCTGGTATAGATCACAGGATTAAAAAAACTGTTACAGTGTTATGAACATATATAAGGAAGGATTTCAATATGTTGATATACTGTAAAAGCTTAAATATTCGCGGTGGTTTTATTTTCGCGCATTTCGCGCACCAGACAGAGCCCGCGAAAATAACAACCCGCGAAAATATTGTTTGCAACAATTGTGGCGATCCCTGAAACAAAACATAAATTGGGTCCTGTTTTTATGGAAAGACCCATATAAAATACTCTATACTTGTAAGTGCATGAAAAAAAATACACAGAGTTCTACTACTTTGGTAAAATCCAGATTAATTAAATCCAGTAAAAAAAATTACGTACATGTATGTGCTCATTGCATACAGTACGTACATGTACATGTAAATGTGTTCAATTGACTTGCATGTGTATATTAAAGGTCAATTAGCTAGATTAATTTGTAAGTCAGACCTAAATTATTTAATTTTGGCTTATTATCCAATTGACTTTAATATTGGGCTTGTTTCCTATACTGGTTAAGCTTGTTGTCCTGGTTAAGTTTGCTTACTAACTCTGTAAATATGTAAATAAGAGAGGTTTGTATCTGTATAGAAAGCAACATTATTATATCACAAGGAATGTTACTAAATTATGCTGGAAAGCTGTACAGAGATTACTATATATTGCAGAAATTTGCTTAGTGTAAATGTTATTGCTTAACCTGCGTTTAGATGGAAAACTTTCTTTTCTTGGAACTCTACTGAGAGAATGGTAACATTTTTGGGGGTGTTAAATTACACCCCTGTTCAAACTTGCATTTTTGACGGAGGAAATTTTACCGAGAAGTGTGGTTTAAAACATTTGAATCTGACATGAGGCGACATATTTTCAATGATCACGGACGAACAATACTGCTTTTTTTTTTCTTGTCCACATTTCTATCTAATTAATTCACCCGGGCGGTCTCTGGGTTTTTACCCCTTAAAACAATACACCTATATTCATTAGGCACGCTGGGCAGGGGTTTGGGTCGTATCCTAAGTGATCCCTGGGAGGGGTGGTTATCCCTCTGTAGGGCTTGCTATAAGCTCACGTGATTGCAAATCCCAATCAGTGAGAAACAACTGCAATGCCGTGTTTTGAGACCACCAGTTGGCTTCATAGCTTAATTGGTAGGGCATCTGCATGTTAAGCAAAAGGTACACGGTTCGAATCCTGGTGGAGCCAAGTTGTTTTTTTACTGCATCCAGATTTCCTAAACTCATGGACATTTGTCCACATTTTTTTAAAGACTTTTTCTGGTCAGTTTTACCTGGCAGAAAAGCTTCCTGGGATGTTTGCAAATTTGTTAAGTTTTACCAAAAGGTCCAATCCGGACACACCTACAGTTAAACAGTCGGTACATTAGACCAACCCATGTTCCGCCTTGCTTTTTGTACTGACTGGTACTGACTAATTGGTGTAAAGAAATTGTTGTGGTCACTGATGTTTCCAGATGCATTTCTAGTTGGGGACGGGGCTTACTGAAACAATCTCAATAGGTTTACAGATTGGATTTTTTTGCTCATTGTCCATTTGTGTATTTGGTAGAGAATTTGTTTAATTTTTTTGTTTTGAAAAAATACATTGTTATTTGAAACACAAGATGTCTTTTTGTGAAAAAAAAAACAGCCCATGGGGGGAAAACTAAAAATTTAATATGACAAGGAATGTACCGTAATAATGCCCACGTATTCATTCAATGCCCGAAAGTCTACATTCCTACTTTTTACTTTTCACTTCAGAAATTCAGTACTTGGGATTTTTCGTATCATTAGGTGATCGGGCCAACAGCCCGATCACCTATTACTCTCGTACGATTTCTTTTTTTTTTTTTTTCTTTTTCTTTTTCCACTCAAACGTTTCCAGAGGTTTTCTTCAAAACGGTTCAAGCTATCAACTTAAAACTTGGTAGGAACATCAACCCCAATGTGAAGATGTGCATACAAGTGTGACGTCATTGTGACGTCATTAGGTATCAAATTACAAACCAAAAATGACCAAAATATGCATGTTTTAAAATGCTTCCGTCTGGAAAACCACGTGACCCATGATCTTCGTATTTGACAGGCTTATATATCAGATCATGGCCTACAATTTTCTTCGTGTGGGCATATTCATCTGACCCTTCCTTCTGGGGTCAATCTGAGGTCAAAGTTCAACGAAAACGAAAATCTCAATTTTTGCACTTATTGAGCAACAATGCCCATCAAACCAAGCTGAATCTTTAAGAAACTAAGTACAGGCATAGGTCCTATAGCAGACTTTCACCAGCGTGTTTAATATTATGATGGCATCAAGCGTGACGTCATCGTGACGTCATCAAGTATCAAATTACACCTCCCAAAAAACCAAAATATGCATATTTTAAAATGCTTCCGTCTCGAAAACCACGTGACCCAGGATCTTCGTATTTGGCAGGTTTATAGATGACATTCTGTGCTACAACTTTCTTTGTGTGGGCATTTTCATCTGACCCTTCCTTCTGGGGTCAATTGGAGGTCAAAGTTCAACGAAAACGGAAATCTCAGTTTTTACACTTACCGGTAACAATGCCCATCAAACCAAGCTGAATCGTTAGTAAATTAGATACAGACATAGGCCCTACGGCAGACTTTCACCATAATGTATAGTACACATGATGGCATCAAGTGTGATGTAATCATGACGTCATCAGGTGTCAAATTACAACAATTCAAAGGTTATTATTTCCAAAATTCATATCTCAAGAACCGTAATAGATACTTGAACAATTCTTTCACAACATGATAAGTCTAAATGAACTGAACAAATCATACGATGTCATGACCCCTGTGTGACGCCTACTTCCGGTCCAAACCGGAAGTTGTTCGAAAATGTGCAATTATTTAGCATTTTGAATGCAAATAGATTCAAAGTGGTAGTGAATTTGACCATATTTCTACGGAACGAAATGTTTCCACACATGTGGACCTTTTGACTATACCATTGGTGACGTCATTACATGGACGGTGGTTACGTAATGTGGTGTCAAATCACGCAAATTTGGAGCTGAGATGTTTTAAAATGCTGTATCTTGAAAACTACAACAGATATTGGTATGATTCCTTCGCCACATTTAAGAACTTGATGTTCAACATATTGTTCAACAATTTGTGCACAAAATTGTGACGTCATGATGTCGTCACAGGTGTCACATTACAAGATTTCAAAGGTTATTATTTCAACAATTCATATCTCAAAACGGTGCAAGCTATCAACCCCCAGCTATGGCGGATATGCAGGGAGGAGATATTAGTTACCGGATTAGTGTATACAGCAGCCGATTTCACGAAACTTTACGCAATTGCGCAAGTCCACTTACGCCATAAGTTATTGCCCAAGTAATGGCGTAAGTGGACTTGCGCAATTGCGTAAAGTTTCGTGAAATCGGCTGCTGAACTTCCATTTTTGCCATTCCACAGGTGATAACAACGTCTGAAATTCATCACAAAATGTTCATTTAACCCGATCACCTGGCGTTTGTAACAACAAACGTCATACCTCTAGTTTTTACTTCATTTCTTGTTGAAAAAGAAATCTGTACAACTTAAGTTTTTCCTTCATGAACTGATTGAGCAATTACATGTAAAAGTGCCTCATTTTTCTGTAAAAAAAAGCAATTAATAAAAAAAAATTATATTAAGGTGCAGAATAAAAGGGTGATTTCCTTTAATAGAATATAGTAAATTCGGCTGTAATATTTGTTGCAGCTGGCCACCTGAGAAATTGCATGGTGAGAACAAATACACATATGTATAGATAACTGTTTCTTTATTGTTGAATTTTGCTCTCGTTTTAAAAGGCAAATTTGGTTTGAAAATATTCAAATTGGGAAAGTTAACGATGGTCGATGGTGAGACAAATTATTTTTTATATAAACCGAAAAACAAGTTTTATTTTTGGTGTGGCCTCTGCAACTATAATGTATATTTGTACAGTATTTGAATATTTCGTGATTTTGTTGGGTGGTTGCATTTCTCCCTAGCCTTCCAGTCTGTATAATACAAATATCCCTGTGTACATTGCCTGCCCGGAATACCACGATAATGTATTGCGATATGTTGCCTACAACAGTGGTGTATACAGAGTAGATACATGTAAATTGGTATATTAAGTAAATATTAGTAATATATTCTAATATGTACAATATATTTCTTAACACAAAAAGGCATACAAAATTGCATGACTTTTGAGCAAATTTATTACAAGATTTATTCTCACGTTGCTGTGAATACTGCAATGGGATTAGGATATCTCATTTTTCACAAAAATATTAAATATTTCGCCATTCTTTGGCCTTAGACAAAAACAAAGAATTCTAGTGTGTGACTTTACCAAGACGTATTTTTTTCTTCTCAAAATTATATATTTTATTTATATTAAAAAGTATTTTTTGTTGTTTCCTGGACGAGAAAAATTGTTGTATATGGTCATCGGCTCATGTATTATGCATTATATGACATTGTGTGTGCGTGCACTGTGAAGCACCCCACCAATTTCCAGTGGACACTTTCTCTACCAAATTAAAGGTGTCTTTTTGTCATTCCAAATAAACTTGACCATATACGGCATCAAAAAAAAATTGTAGTTGGAAATAGAGCCATTATTTTGTTCATTAGATCTCCTAGCTCAGGACTTTAATTGTTTTAACTATTTGCATGTATATTTCAAACATTGTTGATTATAATAACATGAGGCTTATGAAGATTATAAAATATAAAACTTACTTAAATACAAATAGATAATTGCTATTGGTGTTAATATCGAAGAATTGTCAGTACGGTGTAAAAAATCAATATATCTACACTCATGTGAAAAAAATATTTTTGTAACGATATGCAAAAAAGTGAATTAAACAAATGCACTTAAAATGCAAATATTTTTTAAAATTAAAGCTTGTCCGGTTTATGCTCATTCATTCTCTCTCTACGTCTTTGCCTTTTATTTATTTATTTTGTGAACTATTTTTAAACTTTTTGTTTTATTTTTCATGCAAGATTTTTCTCTTTGGGATGTTAGAGTGCATGTGTTGTATGAAACGGTGTGTGATATATTTGCATTTTTTTGCACTGAACTGACACCCTATACATAAATATATATGACTGTAACATTGTGAAAATGTATATATGAATATAACATCAAGAGACGAATAAACCTTTTTTTTGTGAAGTTGGAATTGGCAGTAAAAATATCTCCGGTCCGGAAGGACCTTAATTTCAACGCTGTAGGACTCGAGTCCGGACTTGGACTCGAGTCCCGATTTTCAAGGACTCGGACTTGGACTCGGAAAGTGGGAACTCGACTAGCCCTGAAATTTTGAGAACAAAATGCTGGACCAACCCCTTAATAATTTATCATTTTTGACCAAAGATTTTATAATTTAGATTTTCTTCAAAATTGCAGGGCCTATATAGATGATATTCCTAGAATTTGACCTCGACTGCTCACCCAGGGAATGAAATATGAAATTCAGATTTTTAGGAAAAATGTAAAATTACTTCCGGAAAAAATGACGAAATCGTTCCAAATGGGATGAAATTGTGTGTGGTCAATTTTGATAAAATAGTACACTGGACTAGCTAACCCACATGATTTTTTTGACTTTTTGGCCAAAAATGTATCATTCAACAAAATTGCAGTATATGTTGCTTGGAGCCCATAGATAATATTCCTTGAATTTGACCTTGGCTGCTCGCCCAGGATAAGAAATACAATTTTGGCAACTTCAGATTTCTAGGAAAAATGTAAATTTGTGGGAAAAATGTAAATTTGTGGCCAAAATTTAAATTTTTCTGTAAAATTACCTTCGGAAAATACTACTTTCTTTTTATTTAGACATATTGTTAGGTGTGGAGCAAGCCGTAATAGACTGTGTAAGTCTCGTTTCGCTCAGCTAGTAATAGAGCACATACCGTGTACACGTGTGTCAAAGGTCTTGAGGGAAAACCTGAGGGAGAATACCACTGTGCCTCATAGCTCAGCTGGTAGAGCATCTGCCCCGGCGTTGTTTCAGAAGTCTCAGGTTTGTTTACAAATAAAGGCCTATAGTTAGTCAGTTTTGCAATGTATAAAGTGAAACGAAATGTCCTTAAAAGGATTTTGACTGCCTCCATGTGTGTATACTATTGCCACTGCAGGCTCAGGTTTGAAAGTTTTATCACTTATTTTGGGAGAGTTGGAGCGGAAAGTCACCACTGTTCACTTAGAGTACCTTGAGGGACTTATTCAAGTCTAATCTGGCTTTCAACAGCGCCCTCAACGTCATGAACCCGCCAAGTTTTTAAAAAGGCGTGTAGATATTTACGAAAACAAAAAGAAAAGAAAAAGCGAAGTAATGTGCATTTTACAGGACTTTCTACTGCTTGACGACCATGACGACTGCATGCTCAACAGCAAAACAAGGTGAGAGTAAATAACAATTTTCATTGCAAACCGTTTGTGTCAATTTTGGGTTTTATTGATGCCTGAGCCCCGACTAGCTACACGGACTAGACTGGTGGCCGACTACCCCTAGAACTATGGGGAATACAGTATCCCCCATAGGTTATGTTGTTTTTTTCCAATATGGCGGCGCCTGAACTTTAAGATCGGACCGATACGGTTTAAGCTAGCGCAATAATCCGCTCCCCAATCGCCACCAAACTCCGTCTGATAGTTCTTGAGACACTCACCTTGCGTGTGTCTACGGAATTTCAGTACTATTTGTCCATTAAATTGTCCAGAAATTATGTTTCAAAATCAACGGGTACATGTGCGATCATCCACATGTGCGTGTTTCAGGCGCCTGAACCGAAGCAGGTCGTTTCGTACCCTGGTCGTTTCGTACCCAAGTCGTTTCGTACCCTGGTCGTTTCGTACCCAAGTCGTTTCGTACCCAGTCAATTATGATGCACAAAGGAGATTAAGCCAGTCATGCAAACCCGCTCCTGTTAGTCACCGACGCGCGGCATCATCATAGAGATGTACGTATCAAGTTCCCAGGGATTAATATTGCGTCCTACAGTACTGGTTGTCTGTTTCACTGTCAATCATTCGAATCATTCTGATGAAGTCTCGACCAATGCGGTGGCGCGCATTCACGCACAGTATAGCTACCGAATGTGGGCCCTCTAGCGGCGAAAAATCCTTTGGGAAAACACATTTGGTTCCCGTTTTTATTAAGGTTGTTTTCCCTTTTTGAATTTTTAAAACTCATATTGAAAAAATATAACACTGGAATAACACAATAAACCAATTAAAAATCTATCGTATAGGGATCTACATAGTTTTGTTTTCATTTCAAAGGAAAAGCCGTATCCCCGTATCTACAAGAGAGATTGGTCAAGATTTGCATCAAAGGCAGAATAAAAACGGAAATTAATGATTAATAAAAAATTACATTTATTTTGTTTTCTCCACAGGTTAGAATTGAGCCTACTTTTTTAAGCAATGCGAATTTTTTTTTTTTTATTACTGCCAAAACAATGCCAAACTGAACACATTGAAAAGCATTAACAAATTTCAAAACTAGTGATTTGCATGTTATTACTTACAACAGTTTTTTGAATTGAAATCAAAACTTGATAATTATAAAAGAGTGAAAACATTAACACCAGGGTAGATTCAGGCATTGAACATTTTAAAAACTCTTGAATTGCACTTTATGACAGTTTTTAATTAAAGTCAAAACTTGATAATTATAAAAAGTACAATTTAAAAAAAAACCAGCAACCAAAGAAAATCACGCTACAATATTAAAGACAAACAACGTCGATCATAACCCAAGCTCTAAACCACCAAGAGTGATTGACAGTATAGCATTGTTGTTCAATAGAAAAGGATTTGGAACCCTTTGTAACGTGTGCAATGAATCCTGGGTACGAAACGACCTGGGTACGAAACGACTGGGTACGAAACAACTTGGGTACGAAACGACCGACATTCTGAACCACGCATGTGGATGATCGCACATGTACCCGTTGATTTTGAAACATAATTTTTGGACAATTTAATGGACAAATGGTACCGAAATTCCGTAGACACACGCAAGGTGAGTGTCTCAAGAACTATCAGACGGAGTTTGGTGGCGATTGGGGAGCGGATTATTGCGCTAGCTTAAACCGTATCGGTCCGATCTTAAAGTTCAGGCGCCGCCATATTGGAAAAAAACAACATAACCTATGGGGGATACTGTAGCCCCCATAGTTCTAGGGGTAGTGGCCGACGCGCCGGACGGCATGTCCGGAGTGTGGGAAGTCGAGTTGTCTCGACCATGCATGTCGCCGGACCGAGCTGTCCTGCAGCTGCTTATAGACAGAATGATTTTGCTCAGGACGCGATTTCTCTGGTTCTTATTCATCTGTATTTTATTCAATCTCGTTTATTAAAGACATTCACATTTTGTTTGCTAAGATGTCCAGATTAGAATTTGCATCATTCAAATGTTTGTGAATACAATAATCATAATGTACGTACCCTACAAACTATCATGGCCCTGGGGGATACCTATCCCCCATAGGCATAGCTAATTTCGTTTTTTTCCAATATGGCGGCGCCTGAAGTTTAAGATCGGACAGAAAGTTTTTGGCTAGCGCAATAATCCGCTGCCCAATCGCCACCAAACTCCGTCTGATCAGCTGATAGTGATAGTTCTTGTTTGAGACATTCACCTTGCGTGTATCTACGGAATTTCGGTACTATTTGTCCGGTACTATTATTCTAATAATGTTGGGAAATGAACGGGTACATGTGCGATGCATCCACATGCATGATCCAGGCATTCGTTAAAAGCCGGATTTTCCGGAACTCCCGGGGTTGCCGGAACTGCTGGGACCAAGAAAAAATCCAAGCAGTTCCGGCAACTCCGGGAGTCCCGGAAAATGCCTGGATCATGCATGTGGATGCATCGCACATGTACCCGTTAATTTCCCAACATTATTTTAGGAGAATTTAATGGACAAATAGTACCGAAATTCCGTAGATACACGCAAGGCATGCAAGGTGAGTGTCTCAAGAACTATCAGACGGAGTTTGGTGGCGATTGGGCAGTGGATTATTGCGCTAGCCAAAAACGTTTCTGTCCGATCTTAAACTTCAGGCGCCACCATATTGGAAAAAAACTAGTTCGAGCTTGGCCAAATGCGAACAGACTGTATCAAGTCTGATCGTTAATCGGGCAAAAATACATTTACACGTATGCAGTTCTTTCCGTGCCACTGTACGCACAGAGAAAATAGGGACCATTATAAATGGTACGTTTCTTGTACGCAGCTCGGAAAAATCAGGTGGTTGTAGCACAATTTTGCGTGTGGAACGGATACTGGCCGTGTCAGTTAGCGATGTCAATCCTGCCAGGTCGTACACTGCCGTTCCCGGGCCGGGAAGAGCTTGGGCCTCGGCTACCCCTAGAACTATGGGGGATAGTATCCCCCATAGGTAATGTTGTTTTTTTCCAATATGGCGGCGCCTGAACTTTAAGATCGGACAGAAACGTTTTTGGCTAGCGCAATAATCCGCTGCCCAATCGCCACCAAACTCCGTCTGATAGTTCTTGAGACACTCACCTTGCGTGTGTCTACGGAATGTAGGCCTCGGCCACATGACTGGGAGCGGCATGGTCTATGAAAAAACGTTTGACCAGACTGTCACCATGGTCACAGTGAATTTGGGTTGTAAGATTGCAGCTGATTGATTCCCAGAAGGTGAAAATTTAATGAAAAATCATCATGTGTAAAATGAACAACCAGAATTGAAATTTGAACCGGGCCACTTGAAACGCCAACGGGCCAGTCAAAACTTAAGCCAACTGGTCCTGGTGGCCAGTTGGGAAAAAAGGTTAAGGGCAAATGCTGTAAACCATGTAAAAGTGTTAGGATCATGTTTGAGAGTTGTCCTATAGGTTTAGTGTATGGGGTCCCAGTAGGTGTCTGTGCATGGTAATCTTTCCAAAAAGACAACCAGGAGGCAAGATATAGATACAATAGAAAAACAAGAATTTTGTAGGAAAAAATATCGTCCCCTTAAAACAAGAACAGCCTATGACCCCGTTCTCACTAGAGAAATCGCTTCATTCGACGAAGATTAGTTAATCATCGTTAGTTAACGAAGCGTGCATTCACATATCTCTTAACGAAGATCGAACGAAGATCGAGTGAAGAGCGGTACCGTTCACTTTTAGCGATCGCCAACTAAGATCGAATGAAGCTGTGGGAGGCCGCTATGCTTGGTCGCGCATCAAGCGCCGAGCTTCAAGCGTCTAGACGCACTGTGTGCTGGGCGCTTGACGCACAACGCGCTTGTGCAACCAGGCCTGCCAAATCGCTTCGATGAACGAAGGAGCATTCACATTAGAAATTTGCTTCGTCGAATGAAGCGATCTCTTTGTCGAATGAAGCTATTTTGGTTCGTCCAACGAAGAGATTCTAATCTAAGTCGAATGAAGAGGTGTGTGTTCACATCAGGAAATCTCTTCGTCGAATCATCATCGAACGAAGTGATTTTTTTAGTGAGAACATGGTCTGTCCATTTTTTGCTAAAATTAGTTAAGTTTTTTGGCACCTTTGGCCCTTGCGGGGGATCAAGGAACATACATGAGGCCCATGCAGCAACATTTACAACGTATAAGTAACACATAAATCTATAAGATTACTATTTCTGCTCCAATAAAACTTTGAAACTTTTTTTCTCAAAATGACGTTTTTTGACATACATGACATAGGCTATTCTGGTTTTAACAGGCCCCTGTTGCATGCTACATGTAACTAAGCCATGTGAAAACTATTAGGCTGGAAGCTGCAGCAATTTTCCACAATTCCAGTTTGAAGTCTTATGTATTTTCTTTGCTTTTCTGCTGTGTGTTCCTAAAGTCACATGAAACAAACAGCGCCCTCTTTCTGTGAGTTTCTGTAAAGAAATTTTCAAAGTTGAAAAATGTCACCTTTTATTCATAGGGCATCAAAATGAACAGTAGTAATGTATTGTCTTTCTAAACAAGTAATCCTTCATATGCAGCAAAAACTCTGCATAAAGTTCCTCAGCATTTCAGGGGCCCTTTTAGGGGAAGATGTGAAGTTTTGACTTTCGGCCAGTGTCGTATGTTTTGTACACGAGGCCTCGGATTATGTCCGCCTTGTAAATTTGTTTCTGGATTGGTTGCATTTCTGTCATAGTTGCTAATTTCTGTTTCTTACATGTATGTAATTCACAGATTGGAAATGGAGCCCACAGACCGTGGAGCTTGATATTACACACTAAAAAAATTGACGTGTTGCCATGGATACTGAAAACACAGGAAAGGTGAGTTTTTGGCCATCATTCAAATTATTTTATTGGAAATTTGCTATAATGAACACCATAAAGAAGTATTCAAAATCTCATGTCAAATTAAATTTATTTTTACTCGTAAAGTTGTTAAAGGGCCCCTGAAATGGTGTTTTTATCAATGAAATCTGTGCTATGGAACTAGACCATTAATTTACAATCATAAAAACCTTACTTGGAAGTTGTTTGGAGGGTTAAAATCAAGTTTTTTAAAAATTTTATGCTGATGAAAATTTACATATGCATGAACAAAGTGATGATGTCACATTAGGAAAACACAGGAAAATCTCATTCAACTGTGCACAAAAGTTTCCACAATTTTCTCCAACTTGCTGAAACTTTTGTAACCCATGACAGTTTATGTTTGTTTTACATGTTGCCTGTTGCAAACCATGAAAAATCTAAGCCTGGAAACTGCCGCATGTTTTTTCTTTGCTTTTCTGATGTGTGTTCCTAAAGTGACATGCCCCAAACAGCGCCCTCTTTCTGTGAGTTTATGTGAAGAAATTTTCAAATTTTCAAAATTTGAAAAATGCCACTTTTTATTCATGGGGCATTAAAATAAACAGTAGTATTGTCTTTCTACACAAGTAATCCTTCATATGCAGCAAACACTGTGCATAAAGTTATAGAGCATTTCAGGGCCCTTTAAAGAAACCAGATTTTCTACTAATTGGCATTCAAATTTATGCAAATTATTGCTCATTTACATGTTACTGTATCATTCATTAATACTGACATCCTGATGTACTATTCTTGCCTTAATCAAAATTATGCAAATCTGTTGCTTATTTACATGTCACTACAGCATGCTGAATATACTCTTTTGACCTTGCTTATATGTTTATTCATGAATGGTGTTCCTTTGAAGACGAGTTCCAGTTTGTTTTTTTAGAAGTCACATCATGGCCATGGTTTCATCATGATGCTACCCAGAATGCCCCAATACACTGATTGCTCCAACACACGTTTTCCTGTTTTGTACTTGCTCATGTTTATTCATGCATGGTGTCCCCCTGAAGCTGAGTTCCAGTTTGGTTTTTTAGAAGTCACATCATGGCCATGGTTTCATCATGATGCTACCCAGAATGCCCCAATACATTGATTGCTCCAACACATGTTTTTCTCATGTACATGTTTATTCATGCATGGTGTCCCCCTGAAGCTGAGTTCCAGTTTGGTTTTTTAGAAGTCACATAATGGCCATGGTTTCATCATGATGCTACCCAGAATGCCCCAACACATTGAATGAAATACTGACATCTGGGTGTACTATACTTATTTGAATCCAAATCTTAATTTAAACAAATATATATATAAAAATTACTCATTTACATACCTGTATTACTGCTAATTTCCCCCCTGGTTCAGCTGTATACTTTTTGCATTTCATACATGCATCTGGTGTAGCTAGATGTACAACTTTTTGTTTTCAAATGCATTTGAAATATTCTTTGTAAATACGAACAAAAATTTGAAATCATTTAATTGCTTCCAGCCAGAAAGCTAAAAAGAGTTAAACACATCTTCCAAAGATTGTTTTGGTGGATCATGTCTTTGTTCAATACTATTATTAGCATTGTGTATTATACATGTATCATTGGAAAGCCTGTTCATTTCTCTATTTGTTATGAACATCGTGAGGAAAAATTGTAAATATGTTTTCCTTTAATATTCTTTGTTACTGATAGAAAGTTGGTTGTTCTGTTGAACACGTGTCTTGGCACATTCTGTTAAAGACCCACCCACATTCACAACAGAGTTGTTGAGCCTTCAAACAAGTGACTGTTACAAATGTGGTGTCATTGTGAAAGGCAATTAATGAATGAGCTTTCCATTGATATGTCACATAATTCAGATGATTGAAAATAAATGTCCAGACTTTTAAGGAGTAAACTTTACATACTCGTGTATTTCATTTGATTTCCTTTTATCAGGACCAGTTTGTGAAGCTCCCTTGTGTTGCTGCCCATGCTTGGCCTCACCTGGACTACACGTACATGTCTCTCTCCTGTTGGAATCTATTTGTCATCATGAGCAGCTTTCAGGTATTGTAATGATCAGCTTGTTACTACTTCTCTAAATTAGGAATAGACATTTTCACATTAGCCCGTTCTGCGCATTTTCGCGTTGAAGCCGAGGCTCTTCGTGTCAAGTCGGCAGTACACACGAGCATTACAAGTGCAGTATTGTACAGTGACTGAGTGTGTACGTGTGCTGTTCTGCATGGCATTTAGGACTGATTGTACATTCACATAAATGCGTACATTAGTTCACTTCTGAGTTTGATAAAGAGGCTATTCGTATTAAGCTACATAAGTGCGCAGATCGGTCTCAAATTGGTTAATTTGGGATTCGTCTATAGCTTGCTCTTTCCCAGTATAATGTATCAACCATTCAACCAATCATTGTGCAGGTGTCAAAGGGCTAATTTGAATCATTGAAAAGTTGGTAACTCACTATTAATCCCTTTGCCTACTTAATTTATCAGCACTTTATGCTCAGAACTTTCCCAAGAAATATATGTTACAAACCTGTGCTTGGGTGGACTTGAACCTGAAGCCGTTGTCTTAACCATTAGGTGCTGCTAAGCACAAACATTTGCTTAGCACAGGATTTGTTTGCTTTATTTTGCAAAAATGGATTGCCAGCCAAAATCGTAAGTGATGTATATTGAAAGGTATTCTCCTACTCTTGCGAAGAACACAAGTTGGCATATAATTTTATAAAGCAAATAAATCCTGTGCTAAGCAAATTGTTGACTTGTGCTTAGCAGCGCTATGAAATTGGCCCCTGGTGTCAAAGTTCTTTCCCAAGAACTATGTTAAAAGCCTTGTGCTTGGGTGGGACTCGAACCCACAGCCTTCTGTATTCTAGAGCAGATGTTTCAAGCTTCTGGAACAATGGGCACTTTTGTACTTAGGCACATTTTTGTATTTTTTTTTCAATTACTAAAACATATTTTGGCCAATTTTACTTAAACTCCATATAAGTTTCAGGCCTGTTGTCGGTTTATTCTTGGATGCCGATTTGGCACCGTCATATTTACACTGAGCAAAAATATAAACGCCCCCATGTAAATTATTTATGTAACATGAAATTTAATATATTTTGCAACACCTAAGGCTAATAAAAGTTTCAAAGTGTCACATGGGGCATTTATAATTTTGTTCAGTGTAGTTAGATGATAGCATTGCTGCAATTGTAGCAGTGTGGACAAACTAGCTAAAACAAACTGTCTTTTGTTTGGATCAAATCTGCTTTTATAAAATGCATTAAGTACATTCATAGCTCCACACATATTCCACTTGAAAATGGAGATTCATTTATTTTTGTTTGTTTTACTGTTCAGTGTTGGATATTTGGTTTCAAGTCTCGGCTCTAATTTCTAAGTACTATTTAACCGAGTTAAATTATAGATTTTTGTTCCCTTTCTTTCAGTCTGCGGCTGCTGTTCATATGCACCAACAATCATCTTAAGATTCGCTGGGAGAAGAAATCTGGCCAGTGTTGACCTAAAGTATAGGTAAGTCACAGTCTATTGTTCTGTTCATCTTTGCTGCAAATCCATACCGATGTAGGTTCGTCTTCACCATCCCGATCAACTCTGATTGGGAATGTAGCCTGCAGTGAATGTTGGTAAAACGGAACACAAAACGCACACACCGCGTGCGTTCCACCGTTCCATGTTTTACCAACAATCGCCTGCAGTTTTTACAGTGACTACACTTTGGGGAAGATTCCACATTCAAGTATTTGCGGAAATGCTTCTCATCTTGTATTTTACTTGCTCCACACTTCAATTTCTCCAAAAGCATTGTTTATTTGTAAACTCTACCGTGCGTGAGGCAATCCACTATTGTAAACAAAATCAGATGTGAATCTTTATTTGTCAGCAAATTTCCAGTCGAACTCAAAAATTGTAAATTTATTTATGAATTCAGAAACTATCCACATTTTAATTTTCTCTAAACTTGCAGAATTTTCTAATGATATATTTTCTTTAATTGTGACAGGTGACACATGTTGAAGATATCGAGTGGACTGAACCTACCACATAGTTCCTGAATCTAACAGTCAGTTCTCAAGTAATTCAATTAAGTATCAAAATATGACTAACAGTTTGTAAACATTGAATCAATTCCTAAGCACACAACTCTTCAGTGTCTCAAAAATGACTATCAGTTTGTAAACAAACCAAAACTTGCTCAATTTATTCTTTCAAAAAAAAGACCAACAGTTTATAAACATTGACTTGTACTAAATATTCTTGTCTTATTTAACAACCAATTGTATTTATTTCTCTTGTAGCATTGTTTAATGTACTTTAACAAATATAGTAAGTTGTTTGTAAACAATCTTATTTAAATAGTGTTATATAGTTAAAGTAACTTCCAAAGTCAAAATAAAAGTCACTGACAACAAAAGTTTCATTTGTCAACAAGTCTCATTTTATTCTGTACTCCAATAAGTAAACCAAGTAATATGTTCATTAACTTAATTTATGCAAGGTCCTAATTGCTATTGTCTTTACAGATAGGTTATGAGCCCTCAGCAGGGATTAAAAATCGAACAGGGGTTACCCCCTGTCCAATTTTTCTAATGTATTGAAATGGAGGTTTCCCTCTACCTGTTAAAGAAAACATTAATAAAAATGGTGTACAAAGAAATGCAATTAAAATGGTTGATTAAACATCCACTGTAAAACAAGAAAATATAATTACAAACAACAATTTCAGTAAAAGGCAACATTTGTAACTTGGTAAATCACAATTAAGTCACAGATTGTCAGTAACGACGATAAGCTGAAAATTTACTTTCTCAAGTTTTCCGTCTACATACCCAATTGACAAAACAATTTATTCCCGATTACGACGTACCAAAGACATGATTTGACAACTATTGCGTATTCCGTCTGGAACCGAACTGCTTGCTGCCTCGTGAGCTGCCATATCTGAAAAATAAAAATAATGCCATATCAACACATTTTACAATGGCTTTCGTTTCAAACTGAAAATTAAGTTTGTTAAAATTCTCGTTATACAAAAAAAGTGCGTTTTAGCTGGAAATTAAGTATAGGTTTTTTTTTACATGTGCTATCCAAAAAATAAATTTGAGTTTATGTGATCACTAGCGTTGACGAGAAAATTTCCAAAACTCGGCCCAAGCTATGGACAGACACATTTTCCTTAAATTACATAGGTTTTCTGAGAGCTGCCAACCCTCCCAGATTTTGCAACAGATTCTTCGGAAAATGGCTAATTTTGTAAGTCCTGACATGGATAAAAACCCTCTTGTATTGTCAATTAACAACCTTGGGGATTTTTACATGTGTTTGAGGTCACGGAATGAACCTGTTTTCCCAGATGTCTTCCCCAAAATCCAGGAGTGTTGGCAGCTCTGGTTTTCTACAGGTCTAAGTGATAATTGAGTACTAAATTCTTTCGTCATAAACCAGGTTATTTTAGTTAAACTTTGAAAATTTGTTTATTGTGTTTAGATGATTGCGCAAAGCACCCAGGAGTAAATGGGTACCTATACTGACAGTGAATGTTGATGCGTTTGCTGGAATAATGGCCAACATAAGTTCATGTTGTAACATGCAGTTTGTAATCGGCTGGAAAGAGCATAATGGAATGTCTGTAGCACAAGTTAAAAATAAGGAATTCAACTGACCTCCAATTTTAACCACTTCAGCAAGTAAATTCGGCACAAATATGCAAAAAGTAAAGTTTGTTTTAACCTTACATGCCAAAAATAAGGGGAAAAAAAACATGGAACCTTCCGACTATTTACACAGATGAGTAGGTCAAGTCTGTACGATGTACTTATTCATGTAGCCTTTTCACAAATTCAACTTGATATGCACAGATTTCGTCTTCACGATGATATACGGATAAAAATACAATGCAATTTCTTCCATTAGCATAGTGCAGGTAATTTGCAGAATGAGTTATAAGTATCATGGCTGAGCAGTTTGGGTCATTCACTCACAAACTTCAGGTGGAAACACCCGAAGGTTGTGGTTTTCAGACTACTTGAGGTATTTATGCCCTTGAGCAAGGCACTTGCTCCATCCTGTGGATAGGATGTAAAGCCCTACTGTAGGTCCAGTGTTGTGTAATGCACCTTAAAGATCCTAGAATATTCTTTTAGAAGAGAAGGGGAATTTTCCCCAGTGTCTCTGGCTTAGCCGCCACTCGCCGACCTAGCCTATACATGTATCAATATTGAGGTGGTTCCCGATAGTTGTAAAACGCATTGAGATGTCAAGAGACATGAAATGCGCTATTATTGAAGGATACCAGAAATTTGTGTACACTGATTTTGCCACCACTTTCTCAAGCAATGAATTTTAGTTATTTAACTTAGCTTTAAATTTTTCAAAACTAATGGTTTCCAAAAAAGGATTTTTTTCTCATATACATTGAACACGGATTTGGGTGAATTTATATATTGGAATCGATAGCTTATTCAATTCTAAGATATAATTCCCACTGACACTTCCGTCGCAAATGTTGCATTTCTGAGATAAATAAATGATAAAATTACTGCATAAAGTAATGCACAAAATGACGTGGTGAGCGGTCTGTGCGTAAGCGCGACAACAGAGGGCGCTGCGTGCAAGCAGGAATGGTTATCTTGTGCACTAACTGAAGGCAATTTTTGAATAAGAAAACGTGATTTTTCTACAGAAAAGCAACATTTGCGACAAAAGTGCAAGTGGGAAGTATATCTTAAAATTACATTATGTGTTGATTCCAGAAAGGTAATTTCCTTAAAATCTTTGTTCAATGTATACGAAAAAAATACCCCAAAAAATGCAGTTTAGGCCAAACAAAATGAATGGTGCGTTTACGGTAACGGCCTAAAATAAATCCAGGTAGGTAGGTAGGAAAATAATTTTATTTTGTCATTTTTTTTTACATTTCATCAGTTCATGCATTTGCGGGTTGTTTTGCAGTGTTTGAAACTCACTATTAACACTATTAACCATGTTCATGTACAAGTGCAGAAAATGTTATGTTTGTTATTGCAAATAGTGCTCATCTAAAATTATCAACTTGAAAATTGGCAATAAAAAGTTTTAGGTCGGCAATTTGGCCTAAAAAATTCCAGGTAGGTCGGGTTACCGTAAACACACTATTTATTTTGTTTGGCCTTATGTATGGATAAATGTTCAACTCTCAAGCCAAGTTTCTTAAATGTCACTGGCCACGTATTCCAATTTTGTTTTAGCTTTAATATTTGCAACAGGATTTAAATTTAGAGGTCAGTTTTTCCTTTAAAAAATTACGTGCTCAGGGCCAATTTTACTATGAAATGTTGATATCCAAACAGTCTAGTGTCATGTCTTCAATACCTTGGTTAATTCAAAAGGTTGTAGATGTGCCTTTGGGCAAGGCATTTTACCATAAATTGCCTCTCTCCACACAGAAAAATAGGGACCTACTTTAGTAGCGAATGTACTCCAGTACTGTTATCATTTTAAAACATCAAACTGAGAATTGCCCAGATATTCATGGTAAAATTGGCTCCAAGCACAAACAATACACCTTTAAAGTTTATACAATAGAGAATATGATACTTACATTTAAACTGGACCCTTGGCTGGTGATCAAAACCTGAGGAGAAAAGACAAAGTATTGCTGTAAATGAAATAAATAAAAGGTTCCCGAAACCTTATACCGTGATCATTTAAAATGGCCTCATTTTGTTGAATTATTGTTTTGTAGTAATTTATTCCTATTTGTTCCTAATTTGTTCCTATGTGGATTAAATTAAAATTCTATACATTGACACCACCAGAGGTATTGGGTAGAAAATCTACAATTTCAAATAGGGAAAGATTACCATGCATAGAGACCCTGAGACCCCTTGCGCTAAACCTATTAGACAAATCTTTAAAAATTCTAAGTTTTTCCTTATAAATTCATTACACTTTCCCACCTAATTTTGCATTTTTATCATCAAACTAACATTTTTACAGGGTTTATATATCATAACAAGGGCAATCCTGGGTGTCCATGCATGGTAAACCCTGAAAGAGTTTGTGTTTTCAAGTTAAATGACACTTTCCACTTCAAAATAATTATGTTTCTTTTGCAGATTTGCACTTTTTTTGGGTTTACAGTTTATGTCATTGAAAATTACGTGGTGTATTAAGGAATGTACGTGACATTTTTACTATATCCACAGCACGGTTGTCGGACGCTTCGCCCCATTTCCACTTCGCCCCATGTCAGTTCGCCCCATACCACATCGCCCCATTACCACTTCGCCCCATTTCCACTTCGCCCCATCGCCACTTCGCCCCGTTACCACTTCGCCCCATCGCCACTTCGCCCCATCGCCACTTCGCCCTATCGCCATTTCGCCCCATCGCCACTTCGCCCCATTGCCACTTCGCCCCACCTATGCTATTTAGCCGGCAGTCATTAAAAAAAAGGAAAAGAGTAGGCCTTAACTTTATATTGTTGATGTCCCCCAACGTGGCGCGGCCCATAACGTGGCGGGCTTTACTTTCCGTTCTCTCTTGGCGCAATAAACAATCTGTTGCACTTGGCATTAAATGGAAATAAAGTTCTCAAGTACCTTCATAAATTCCAAAACTAAAATACGGAGAAGAATCATTCAGTTACTAGAAATTCACCGGAATGTGAAGGCATCGCCGTTCGCTTTAGGTTGTCATGACACCATACACGGAAGCCTGTAATAGGCATTTCACATGAATAAAACCAGGCATACTGGCGTTGTGTACAGTGTTACAGTGTGTGCGTGCAAGTGGTCTTTGTGGGCCATCGTAGTAAGGCATCAAACCGTTTCAGCCAATCAGCGACGCGCTCCACGTTAGGCGACAGTCCGGGCGATTTCGGGAAAAAAGTGTTCATCGTTTTGTCCCGATTGTTTGTGTTATTTTGTACTTGTTGATGAGTCAAAATATTAAAGTATTACTTTTTCTTGGAGCCTATGAATTATACTACAAGGTGTGTAAGTTTCAACTAATTCTGCTAGGGGGTTTTGCTATAAGGTGAGCGGATTTCCAGTGAGTTGTCGAAGTGCGCCAAGTTAGGGGACATCACTATACAAACGACCTCACGTGTGCGGCGGGCTTTATTACGCAGTAGCATTGTTTCCTACGAAGATGGCGTCTGTGAACGTGATCAATGGATTAAACGCTATAGAGTACGCGCACGCACACGCTGAACATGTTCCAGACACGCGCGCGTTGCTCGAAAATTGTATGCAACTTGTGTTTTATAGGGCGTGTTTGTTTCACGACAGACCCGAATCCAGATCCCGAGTTATTTTACGCGCAGAATCTGGATCCGTCCGAAACAAACACGCCCTTGGCTTAGAAATAATTGAGCTCGTGCCAATGACGTCATTTTGGGAGAAAAACAATGCCGCGTCGTTGTGGAAGCAATGTGCGTGCGCGTTGTGTGTGTCCATAGCGCGCGTAACGCGCTTTGCTGAGGCTCCCATTGGTGAACTAAACCGCGTTACGCCGACCAGAGACTCACACAACGCGCACGCACATTGCTTCCCTATTGCTTCCCACACAAATTGGCACATTTTTATGCTAAACGGCTTTCATGAAATTAGCCAACTGGCCCAAAGGTCAATAGGTCCAACAAGATTTAATTTTCATCCAATTCGTTTTAAGCCGAATTTGAGTGCAGGTAATTAAAGCAAGACTTAAAATTGACATGTTTTTGTTTTGTTTTGTTTAGTTTGCAAGCAATCGAAAAATAAAAATCTGAAATCCAATTTTAATCCGCTTGTTTTGCCCGTTTTCTAAACGTCCTGTACTGTAGGCCTATAGTGTTGTTAAAAAGTCATTCAGGAAAAAATACAAGAAAATCAAAATACCATCCTCGCCAGTTGAAATTTTCTCACTGCCAAATTCATATTTACACTGGGTTGTTATCGTGTCATATAGACTAAAGGAAAACAGTTTGCTAAAAGCTGTGAGAACTTGCCCTGACTGAATCATTCAAAAAGTGGATGCTAACAAATGAGACTTCACTTTCAAATGAGACCTCAACGAAAAAATCCACGAACGGTTAGTTATTAGACTATTTTCCTTCTTTTTTTTAACTGACTGCCGGCTAAATAGCATAGGTGGGGCGAAGTGGTGATGGGGCGAAGTGGCGATGGGGCGATGTGGTAATGGGGCGATGTGGCAATGGGGCGAAGTGGCAATGGGGCGAAGTGATATTGGGGCGAAGTGATATTGGGGCGAAGTGGCAATGGGGCGAAGTGGTAATGGGGCGATGTGGTATGGGGCGAACTGACATGGGGGGCGAAGTGGAAATGGGGCGAAGCGTCCGACAACCCCACAGCACATTTGGGTAAGACATTTAGTTCAATACCTGCATTATTTTGACTTGAATAGTTTATCTCTCGCCAAAAAAGTGAAATTATTTTAAGAAAATATGATTTTTATTTGTTAGCATAAAATAAGGTTAATTTCAAGGGAAAAAGTAATGTTTGTAGACAGTCCATAGGATTTGTGCACAGCGTTGAAAGTGCAGGTATTGAAGTAACATTTTTCGCGAAATCCTTTCAATTTAGCTAAGATAATCTCAGCTCTTGCTTTATCATTTTTCATTGGGATGTGGTCTTTTCACCAGTAGAAGACCACATCCCAATGAAAAATGATAAAGCAAGAGCTGAGATTATCTTAGCTAATTTCAAGCAAGAATCACAAACCAGGTTTTCCCTCAAATCCACCCTGTTTTAGTACTAAACCCACGTGCCTCAAATTCTTAACAAAAATCTTTCAGGAAATCCTCGAGTGTTTTAACAAATCCGCAATTAGTTACCTGTTCCAAGAAGCCGCCGCGCCATATCCAGTCTGAAAGAGAAAACAACAGTTGCATTAGAAAGATTGTTAGGCCTACTTGATTCTTCATTCCCCACACCCTCCAAGAAAGGTCCCACAGAAGTAGGTAAAAGACACGGAAACACTTTAATCTTCACTATTCTCACATAACGGTAAAACTGTTACAATCGTTTAGTATTATAAAGTCAGTTTACGTACCTAAAAAAATACCAGCAGTGTAGATTGTGGAGGACGTCCCGTATCACCCAGCATCCTAACCGTCCGTCGGCAGTTCGTCTGTTGAAAAATTTGCCTGCTGCTTCCACGGTTCACTGCTTCGTCCGGAATGCGGTGGTTACGTAACCGAAGAATGGACAGGTAGGCTCCGATTCCAAAAAGGAGTCGCGATGTCACTCGCAATCGATTCCATTTTTCTTTCATGGGAAAACGATACTAAGTACATTTCGGGACCCATCGGCAGGCTATCACTGGGTATCGAATCTGGATAAAGGGAATCGATTTCTTAAAAATTGGAATCGCGATTCCGACATCTTAGGATTTTTGTTTTATTTAGCGGGCCCTGCAGATCGCAAACAAAGGTGTTTGAATGCGCTATCTCTGTGGCTTATTACGTAATAACATAATAGGAATGGAATGACATGCAAATTAATAAACACATTGTTGCCTTTCCCAAATCTTAAAGATTTCTTTCAGATGGGACACAGGGGATGGGAGAGGCATGCAAAATAACTTCGGGCAGGCTTATAGAGCCTTTGCACGGCAGCCATGACAGGGGGCAATCACATTGTTACCAAGTGTCATGCATGAGTAGGTGCTTTGTGGTTCTATTGTTACATAATTTAAATAAGAAAACCTGCCCCCTGTCATGGCCAGGACTCGGACTCGAGTCCAGGACTCGCCGGACTCGAGTCCAGGACTCGCCGGACTCGAGTCCAGGACTCGCCGGACTCGAGTCCAGGACTCGCCGGACTCGAGTCCAGGACTCGCCGGACTCGAGTCGAGGACTCGAGTCACAATTTTCGTAACTCGGGCTCGACTCGAGTCACATTGGAAAATGACTTGGACTCGGACTCGGACTCGACCATGCTGACTCGGACTCGAACATGGTGACTCGTGACTCACGAGTCACATACAGGATTCTTGGGGAAAGAAACAGTCCGATGCGTGAATATGTACGTCATGAGTACGTCATCATTTCACATAATGTGTGAACGAAATATAGCAGGATTCAGTTTCATTAATTTGGCGAACAATTACCTAAGTGACTCGTGTAAGTGACTCGTGACTCAAGGAAAGTGACTAGTGACTAGTACTCGATATTTTGGCGACTCGACTACAACACTGCTAAGTTAATTTATCTCCTGTCAACGTCAGAAAGCTTCCAAAGCGAGATCGCCATCAAGGTATGATCTATGGGTTCTGAGCAACATGTCCAGATATTTTGAAGAAAATATGAATCATAAAATGTTTGCCAAAAAATGATAAATTTCTAAAAATTTGCCAAAAATTGTCTCAGAAATGTTTCCTAACGAAAATTTAGCCCTCTTGGAACCTATTTCTGCAGTTTTTCAAGCTAATTTTTTAAAAATGGAAATTGACCAAAAATTTAAAACATTTCAAGGAATATCATCCGTGGGTTCTAAGGAACATTTCCTGTGGTTTTGCAGAAAATCTGATTCATAAAATTTTTGGCAAAAAAATGATAAACTTCCTAGGCCTAAAGGGTTTTAGCATAAAATATAACATTTTTCAAACTGTCAAAATAATTATTTGTGTGTATCTGACCACCCTTGCAACATGACTAGGTAGGCGAGACATTCTAATCATTCAGTTCCCGCACGAGACACCATAAGCTTCCTGACTATTTTTTTACGGAATAATACTGGTGAAGAAAAAACTTTGGCAATTATCAGGTTGAAATTTTCCAGTTTATTTCTCACTTTTTAAAAGAATCACATCAACATAGTTATGAATATAGTAGTTAATTTAACAATGACAATTTCAATTTTTCCCAAAACCTCAAATTAGTTAAAATTTTGTAAAATAATACTTTTTAAAGAATTTTACACTGATTGGCATTAAAAACAAAAGACACCTTGCACATTTTATAGAGTTGTATTTGTTTAATTGTTTTAAAGTAAACCTTTAAAGTCAAACCTGCAATAAGCCAGTTAATGCCGGGATTATTTCAAACATGCCTGTCCGTACCCAGGCTTAATGCATAGTTCCAACCTGTCAATCAAGCCGAACCTGCGACCAATCACAACAGAGCTATCAGACGGCGCCCACAAAGGTCAAAGTGATGCAATCACCTGGTTATCACGCGATTTTCTGCCCATACAGTTTGTATGTTGTATGCGCCAGTGACCGGGTGAATTTTGGTTTCAATGTTGGGCGATTCGCTGTTCAAAGGTAGGAAAGCGCATTTTTATGAAATATATGTCATCCCTGCATTACTAGCCCTTCGCACAGTGTGTGCTACGGTAACTGTCGACCTCAAAACATAAATACCTTTGGGTTTTCTCCAATTAATCTGTGCTTTCCATGCCGAGTCCCGTTGCTTTGTACGTAGTCTCGCCATTTTTTTGCGATGGCTTGTGAGCACATAGCAACAATATCTAAGGGGCGGGGTTAACTGGGCAATCTCGGAACTATGCATTGTAGTTGAAGCATGGAGGAAGGAAAACAACTGAACTCATTAACCATGCGCGGTAAAGTATTGTTGTTATGTCGATACACCGTCAATGTACACCCCAATGCCGCATTTCCCTGTCAATTACTGCGAGTGTAGACGTCAAAAACAGTAACAAGTGAATTTCTCCCATAAAATGTGTTAACAAGTCCTAGCTCCGCTACACCGATGCGGTAATCTTGGCGTGTTTAAACGTCCTCTGGCATCAAGTGGTTAACGCTATCTTGATAAAGAGGCCACCTGTATACAGTGGCCACCCATCTTTGGTCCCAAAAGCCATGTGTATAATTCTAAAGCAACCTCTATACAGAGGCCACCTGTTTATAGTGGCCAGTTTTCACGTTCTTGAGGGTGGCCACTATAGACACGTTTTACTGTAGCAAGTTTTCCAAACATGGGCATATCTGGTTAGGCCCAAACAAAAAAAGAACTATGTTTAGTGAAGTTCAAGTCTCCCAAAATGACACGGTGGCGCGGCTTTTTTTTCGTTTTTTTGTAGGGCCTAAGTGGATTCCAAGCAATAAAGTCAAGTTGACATGAAGCCAACAGGCATGTTTTTAATCGAAATACAAAAAAACAAAACTTTGACGAGCAGGCAAAAAGGTTTTGCCAGAAAATATCTGAACAGTTCCTTTTGAAATGTGATTACGACCTAGTAAATTGACTCCCTTCTTCAATGTTCTTGGATATATACAATTCACAATACAAGTGCCCCCTCCCCCAACGGAAGAGTTAAAGAATTAATTATATAATATTGCCACTTTGTACAATCAAGAAAAATACTCTGATAAATACTGCACATTATGAAGTCTTCAGTGACTAGTTTCATCACTGTCGATTGAAAGATAGTATACATGATTGGTAAACTGTTAAAAATAGTTTTATCCCCCTGTGTGATTGAGGATACATGTATTTCTGATAAAAACCAGCTCCGTACGTCGTCTAACTTTTGAGAAAACAGTCAAAAATGGGTGTACAGTCATTTCGCCCCAAAACCACTTCGCCCTGAACCACGAAGTTGTTTTGGAGTGAAGTGGCTTTTGGGCAAAGTAAAGTTTGGACGAAGTGGTTTAGGGGCGAAATGGCACTTGGGCGAAGCGGTTCAGGACGAAGTGGTCCAGGCAAAATGGTTTTTGGGCTAATTGAATTTACGTCTCGCGAGACGAAAAATAATTGTTTTGCTCATTTCTCAAAGACTATAGCACTTCAGACAAAACCGTTTCAGGGGAAGTTTTCTGTCGTCATCATGTTTATATCGTGTAAGTTATGTGTAAATCTGTGAACATTTCTGATTCTTCGAGATACCAATCATGTGTACTGCCTTTAAGTGAACTCACAAATGAATCATTTCAATGTAATTTAGTCAAATTGGTCATGTTATGTTTAAAAGAAATAATTTTTATATTTTGCCCCAAAAATAAATTGAGCTTTTGTTTCAATATTACGCTCTTCCTACAGACATTTATATTTATGCCACAGTTTTTCAAATTAATAAGTGGGATGCAGAATGACAAACGCAATGGAACGTATTGTCCTGGGAATGCCCGTAGGATAACAATAGCACCTAATCACCGAGTGCGTCAAGCGTGGACATGCACTGTGTTTACAATCTGTGCGCGTGTAGAGAACAGGGTTGTAGTCGAGTCCATCACAAGGCTTCACAATTCAAGTTACAAGCTATTCAAATGAACTCCAACAAAGGCATTCTTTTGTGCGTGTTCATCCTTCACTTCTTGTTACCGGACTTGTGATTTTATCGGCTCTGGACTTGTAAATAGACTTGTAAAGGACTAGACAACAACCCTGGTCGAGAAATTTGAACGTCCAATGTACTGACAAGTGTCCTGATTGGCCCAGAGTGGCAACAAAATTTCTGTCGCTGTTTCCAGAATGAAATAGGGCAAATTTCAACAGGGGCTTGGACGTGCGAGTATAGAAGTGCGTTAACCTTCGAAGATGCACCGCCCAAAAAATTGCACAGAGGATCCAAGGGGAAACTCCGGAAGGCACTTTGTATAACGCGTAAATAACACTGTTTGGCAGACACAATCCTTTCTATAATGGCCTAAATAGATGAATGGATGTCCCCTCAAGACACAGCTGTTTACTGGGCCTGTAGTAGGTTGATTGATAGCTGCTTTTATGCAGGGCAACAAAAGGGCCTTACTCAAAGAACATACATGTATGTTTGTATACAAATCAATGAACCTAGGCTTGAGGCCAAGATTCCCCAGGGTGGACCTGACCGATAAGTGAACTCAACATTAACGGTGACTACAGGGGCACAGGCTAGGGTAACCAGTTGAGGATTGCAGGAAGTTTGAGCGGAATTGGGCCAAAGGTTTTTTAGTAATTACAAAAATACAATGTGCCTTCCGGAAGCTCCCTTTTGCAGCTCCGAGGGTTAAAGAGGCCCTGTTGGAAGAGGAAGCCCACTCCCATTAACCCATCATGAGTGCTTCTGTTTCCTGCACCCCCTCCTGAATTTGCCCCTCTTCCGTCATGAAGTAGGCCATGGTCGGGACCCGAGGTAGCTGTCTGGGACCCAGAACCCTCAGCCAGCGTAGATAGAGGAATATGCAGATACAGACGACGATGAAGCAGGTTATCAGGATGTACTGATTGGAGACCTGGGAGGCGTGGATCCACGGAGGGGGAACTTGCCGCTGGAATACACCCTGCTGGGTCTCTCTGGATATTAAAGACAAGGGAAAATAAAAAATCAAAATTAAGGTCATGAATTAACAGGATTGATCATTATTATACAAAAACAGCATGGATTGATGGGAAATAATATACACATATGAACTGGCAATGAGGTCACTAGTGCACGTCTATGGGCCCTGAGGGACTTTGATTGACTACAAGAGGGTCCTATTTCCCTCACTCACAGTCCCAAGGGGCACATAGATGACCGAATTATGCCAGTCCATATGTATTTTATAACACGCCTCTGCATGGCCAAAATATAAATGCAATGAAATTATTTTGCTAAGGCAACCCAACAAAAGGCATTTATCTAGGTTTTTGAACAAAAAGGAAGAATTTTGAACATTGAACCCTGCAACAATAAGCACTTCAACAATATAAGCACTCCAAGAGCTAGGCAGTTCGTCAGTTAAATTTAAGGAAATTGTTGGCTTCCTAGCTTTAGTTTGTGACGTGAGTTGCTGTTCACTGACACAGTTGGCAACCTCCAGAGGGCTCATTAAACGGTCACTAGTTTTTGAGACAAGTGCCCGGTCAGGAACACTAGTCAGGGAATCACGCGCGCGTGAAGTTTCGACGCCGCGCTCGAAGCTTGATACGCGCATCTAGTTCACGCTGGTGCAGATTTCATGCACTAGCCTAGATCAGTGAACCTCACGTGACTGCGTTTCAGCCAGTCAGGATTTAGAATCATAAAGAGGCGTGTTATAAAAAAAAAACTAGTGACCCCGAGTTGTTGGATGATTGGGACTATCTTTCAAAGCGCAGCTAAGAGAGATAGTCCCAATCATCCAACACCGAGGGATCATTGGTTTTCACTATTTTCCCTCAAACCATGTTGTATTTGTTTTACTATACCTCATAAATATTGTTTCATACAGCCGTGGTATTTCATGAATCCGAACCTCCATTTCTGATATCCCAAGGGTGGGGTTGGGGTTGGGGGCTGGGGTGGGGGGCTGGGGTGGGGTGGGGGGTGGGGGGCTGGGGTGGGGGGTGGGGATGGGATAGCGGTAGCATGCTGTCGCGGTGCGCACGCCCCCCGTAACTACGCCGCCGCTGTAAAAAAAAAATCCATGCAACTCTCATGGCAGTTTTTTTATCGACACGGATTTGGGTCGCCGATCGGATAGATATGCGTGGTAAGTGAACGATAATCATGATAATGACACCAGTGGCTAGCGAATCACATTTGTAGAACTTAAATCTAACTTTGAAATGACATGGCTGTACTTTCATAGTGTTTTAGAGGTGGAAATTGATTTGTTTTTTTGTTCGGGCGGCAAATTTTTGTCCGGGCGCTAATGGTACACGTGATGATTTTGTCCGGGCAGCGCTCCCGGACAAAACCGGCAGTGGAGAACACTGACACTATTTGTAACCCTTTTGGGGCCCAAGTTTATCTCTTTAGAACAATTGAAACTTATTTCTTTTATTTTAAGACCAACAAAGGTATTTTCTGGAAAATATGGTCTTTGTTGCCACAATGCCCCCTTTACCGTGGAAAGACTCAAATAAAAATCCGCATGCAGTGGGAAAAAAATGTTTGTGAACAATCTTTGACAATATATTCAACTTGCAAAAATATTTCTGGACAAATGTTTCTCATGTGCAATAAGCCCTTTATGTCACATTTCCACTATTAGCCAATATGAGGTGGTATTCGACTTAAAGCCTAGATAAACATGTGGGTCCAGCATTTTTGATTTTCAGTGCGTCATTTCACTCCAAAATCCTGAAGCAACACATGTCAAATTTATGCGCAAAAAGGCTTAGCGTGAATCCAGCCTTAGTGTAACTGAATTACAAGTGGTTGCGATTGGAATGACAGCTTTGGATCATCATTTCTTCATATTTTGGTTCTCGCCAAGACATACCTAAGGGGAAAAAAACGAGTCCTGTGTAGTATGGCACCCAACGTCCATTGCACTTCTTTATCCTGGATGAGGCTGGCACTGCGAAGGTAGCGATAGTCCTTGGGGAAACGAAAGCCCTTGTGAAGAACAGTGGTGATCCATGCTGATTTGAAACACTGGTATCTGAGGATGGGGAAAAGACCAAAGACATTCTGAAAACATTGTGCAAAGCTCTTTAGGCTTGGGTGACTCCAGCATTTTTTGAATTGACTTTGATTGCATTGTATTTTTTACAAATCCTAGAGTCCCGCCTTCGCACTATGGCACTTGCGTATGAGTGAGTCAAGCACCAGACTACCTGGCAAATTAGGATGCTGCGGGTAGTGCAGGCCGGTACATGTTAGCCGGCGTGAAAGTCTGTACGGTACCTAGAATACCTCGCACATTACTCTATGCATTTTTAAGCTCGACAATCCAAAATTAAATGGTGATTGAAGATGTTGAAACACGTACTCGCTATAAAATTATGTCAAAATAACGAGTCAGAACGTGTTGCAGCAGAGATGGTTTTACCCCCGGAATTTCCATTAAGAATGTACTGTAACAATAAGCACCTACAATGCAGTGGTGGTCTAGTGGATTTCGAACGCAGATATAAAGAAACACAAAAGACGGCATGGACAAAATGAACAAGGCTGTGATTGAGCCTCAGTTGGGAGTCTGTTTCTAGACCAAGATATTCCGGTAACCAGCCTATTCGCTGGCTACAGTTCCCGCTTGAGATCGCTGTTCAATGCAACCGCGCTGAGATTTCCTCATAGTCATATCATACAGGCCTAGATTTTGCCAGCCACCATCGCAAGACAAGCTAACGCACACAGACTTGGACAAGGCTAGCATTGGAATGGCGTACTTACTTTAATCTGTGTTCGTTAGCTTTTGTGTATAACCCTTTTTCATGATGCTCTTGTATCAATGACCACTGTGTTGCACAATAACCCTGGATACAAAACACAAAATTATGACGTTTTTAGAAAAGTATGTTTTTAGAAAGATATGTTGTTACACTATTTGCTGCCATTTTTAAAGATAGTATACATGATTGGTAACCTGTTACAAATAGTTTTATCCCCCTGTGTGATTAAAGATATGCATGATTACAACCAACCTGAGCAAAAACCAGCTCCGTACTTCGTCTAACTTTTGAAAAAACAGTCAAAAAAGGGTTTACAGTCATTTCGCCCCAAAACCACTTCGCCCTGAACCACGGCCTGTGCACAAAGTGGTTTTGGGGTGAAGTGGCTTTTAGGCGAAGTAGTGTTTGGACGAAGTGGTTTGGGGGAGAAATGGCACTTGGGCGAAGTTGTTCAGAACGAAGTGGTCCAGGGCGAAATGGTTTTGGGGCAAATTGATTTTATGTCTCGCGAGACGAAAAATAATTGACTATAGCACTTTAGACAAAACCATTTCAGGGGAAGTTTTCCACCGTCATCATGTTTATATCGTGTAAGTTATGTGTAAATCTGTGAACATTTCTGATTCTTCGAGATACAAATCATGTGTACTGCCTTTAAATCAACCAGATATTACAAAATATCGAGGAGAAACAAGAATAAAATTGTTTTCTTCCATACCTTCGCCGCTTTTTCAAATTTGTCATGATCATACACGCCGCCCATCCGCAGAACGTCCTCCATACAGTACCAATACTCTGAAAATCCGTAAAACGCGCTGTTGCTAAACTCAATCTGCGGCTGGAAGACTCCATTGAACGAGCATGGCTGCTTACCGCAGGGAACCGACTGGTTCAAGAGGGGTACCAGGGAAGCCAGGCATTGTTTATAGTCACCAGTTCCCTTCAGATGGACTGTGTGGTCGTCGCGGGATATTTTGTCTTGCAAACCGACTGGCAGACAGGGGTCTAAGACTGGGGAATCTTTGCTGAGACCAACAGCATTAGAAGCACTGTAAGAGAAACAAGTACAGGTTTTATAAAAATTACTAATGAAGAATACAATTAAAGTATTTTAGGTCTTGTCCCAAGTCAATTCAAGATTGAGTCAATTCACTTCAAATCTCTGAAAGGAAGTCTGAAGTCTTACGTCTCGCGTCTCGCGTCTCAAGTCTCACATCTCAGGTCTGAAATCTCAAGTCTGAATTCTCACGTCTCACGTCTCAAGTCTGAAGTCTGAAGTATCATGTCTCAAGTCTGAATTCTCACGTCTCAAGTCTCAAGTCTCACGTCTCAAGTCTCAAGTCCCACATCTCACGTCTAAAGTCTCACGTCTCAAGTCTAAAGTCCCCCGTCTCAAGTCTGAAGTCCCCCTTCTCAAGTCTGAAGTCCCCCGTCTCAAGTCTGAAGTCCCACGTCTCAAGTCGCACATCTCAAGTCTGAAGTCCCACATCTCAAGTCTGAAGTCTCACATCTCAAGTCTGAAGTCGCACGTCTCAAGTCTGAAGTCGCACGTCTCAAGTCTGAAGTCGCACGTCTCAAGTCTGAAGTCGCACGTCTCAAGTCTGAAGTCGCACGTCTCAAGTCTGAAATCGCACGTCTGAAATCGCACGTCTCAAGTCTGAAATCGCACGTCTCAAGTCTGAAATCTCACGTCTCAAGTCTGAAGTCTCACGTCTGAAGTCTGAAATCTCACGTCTCAAGTCTGAAGTCGCACGTCTGAAGTCTGAAGTCTCACGTCTCAAGTCTGAAGTCCCACGTCTCAAGTCTCACGTCTCAAGTCCCACGTCTCAAATCCCACGTCTCAAGTCCCACGTCTCAAGTCTGAAGTCTCACGTCTGAAGTCTGAAGTCCCACGTCTCAAGTCCCACATCTCAAGTCTGAAGTCTCACATCTCAAGTCTGAAGTCGCACGTCTCAAGTCTGAAGTCGCACGTCTCAAGTCTGAAATCTCACGTCACACAATTCTAGTTTGAAATCTCATGTCCCAAGTCTCACGTCTCAAGTCCTAAGTCTGAAGTTGTAAGTTTTAAATCAAGTACCGAGCCTCAAGTTATGTTCCAAGCTATGTTCCAAGCCAAGTCACAAATCAAGTCTTAAACCAAGTCTCAAACCAAGTGTTAAGTCCCATAATTGTGTGACCGAGGACTCTAAACCAAGTCAGGGACTCGAGGCACCTTCCCTGCTAAAGACACAACACAGTGGTAGTGCACATGGTCCAATTTCATGGTGCTGTTAAGCAAACAAATATTGCTCAGCAAATTTATGTGAGATGTGCTTAAATTTATGTGGCAGAGTACCAGTCAAAAGTAACACAGATTTTGGCTGGTAACTTGTTATTTTTGCGCTAAATATTATATTCTGCTTAAAAGCACCATGAAATTGGACCCAGGCCTCAAATGACTGCCCTTTTGTTTCAGCGTCAGCTACATACTGGACCTCCAGTGAACACATGAGCAAGTATTGATTGCTTTCCGTGGCGTAGAACATCTGGGAATGTTTGGGTGTCACCGGTTACGCGCAAACACGCGTACGCCAATTGGTGCACATGAAAACGTGTAAAAAAACTCACCAGCGTATTTTCATTCGAAAATACTGCAAGCGCGCGTTGCGATACGTTCAAATTATTGAGCCTGTAGTCAGCTTGTAAAAACGAAAGTGTTTTTACTTGATCGAAAGTGTTTTTACTTGATCGAAAGTGTTTTTACTTGAAGAAATATATTTTATCTTTATCGATACAACAGCTATGGCACAACAACATAAAGCAAGGTTAAGCAACAGAGGTAAGTGCAACCAATGCGCTTTTCTTGCTTTTTTGGCCGGTAATCACTCGAGCCACGTGGGACACCCAAAATGGTGGATGGAAGCCAATCAATATCAAAACCATAATTTTTTTTTCTTTCTCTGGAACACACGATATGCACTTACCTTTTACTACTTGTTAATGTGGCATTAGTAAGAGCTTTCTCGTATCTCCCACGGGCAGCATTTCCACCATATCCCAGGAATGTTGTGACATAAACGCGGTATACGTGCTCCGTCTTGTGAACATCGCATCCCAAATTGAACTCTGCCAGCAAGCCCTTGGCTACTTCCTCCTGGATTTAATACCAAAAAAATTAAATCTTCCCTCACACACTGGTAATCGGTTTTTTTCAATTTTTTAGTCATAACACCAAAAGGCCTGTCCGCATTGGACTTTTTTTGAAAAAACTAATACCCCCGTCAGACCGGATTGGCGGTGCCACTACGGTTTTTGGTCAAAACCGCCATCAACGTAGTGACACCGCTAGGAGTTTTTCATAGTTTTCCCCTACCCGTCACACATGTGTTTTTCTTCGCGGTGCTACTGTCGATCTGAACTGTTTGAAGACTTTTAGAACACTGAAATTGAAGCAGAAAACCGAAGCTTTTATACTTACAAAATATGCCCTCAGTAGCACCGTGCAAGCACCTCAGTGCAACCTCAGTGGAAACGCCATTGCCGTACAAGCACCTCAATAACACCGCCGGCACCGCCGTAGGAACGCAGTGGCACCACAGTAAGATCGCCAAATTTTGTAAAATCCCTGGCTCCGCAGTGGCACCCCCATACCCGCAGTGCTTCCGTGGTAGCACCGTGGTAGCACCGCCATAACCGCAGTAGAACCGCCACGGGATCGCCGTAGGGTCGCCAGTCTACTTTTTCAGCGATTGCACGGCGGTTGTACTGCGGAGGCACGGCGGTGATGGAGGTGCTACTGCGGTCCTTGTACGGTCCCACGGCGTTGCCGCGGCGATCCCACTGCGGATTGGCCCAACCCGTGGTGGCACTGCGGAAGTTTTGAACATGCTCAAAGTTTCCGCCGTGCCACCGCGAAGGTCCGCGGTTTTGACATTTTTCCGCGGTGCTACGGCGATCAATGGCGGAACCACGGCGGAACCACGGCGATGCCACTGCGGTTTATGCCATACAAGCACTGCAGTGGCACCGCGCCTCCGGTGTGACGGGGGTATTACCGAGATGATGGGTACTTTTCCCATTTTAAGTTCAATGTGGACAGCCTAGGACGTTTTCCTCTCAGTAACTTTTCCCCGAGTCCAGCGGTTATTTTTCCTGGCCAACTTCTGCTCAGGAAAATTGACCAGGGAACTTTTCCCGAGACGAAATGTCCAATGCGGACACAGCGAGTCGGTAAAAGTGCTCTGGAAGCGTACGTCCGGGCCGTGAAAGTCAAACTGCAAAGGGACACTGCGCATGCTCTCCCATGGTCTTGGTAAATTTTACTGTGTCAAAAAGCCCAAATGCAGACAGTAGTAAAATTTTTACTATCGTCTCGATAAAACCTCCCAAAAAACAAGTCCACGCGGACACAGCTTTGAGCGAAACTTTTCCCCCCATGGCAATTGTTGATAGCAATGGTAACAAACACCACTGCCAAATAAGAGCTTTTTTGAAATTGTCTCCAGAAATTTTTTTACCATTCATTCAACACAAAAAAACATGCATGGATTTTTCAGGTTTTCTTAAGTATTACTGCATCTATGTGGCTGAAATTTCTACAGGGTAGTTTATCAACGTTATTCCTTATTTATGTAGTGCCATTGTTCCTGTTTTTTTAATTTTTAATTTTCCAATCATGTAATCTGTCTTTAATCAGAAAATGCAAATTTTAGAAAAGTCTTGAAAGGGTCTCGCCTACATCCCTGAGCAGATTTTATCATGGAAGAAAGAAAATTAGTAGGTGGGGGATGGATGGCGGCAGGGATGTTGGGGGTGTTGTGGGTGGGTGGGGATGGGGTGTAGGGTGTAGGGCTCAGCTAAAACCATATATGATCACGACACCTGTGGACTGGACCGTTGGAAGCTTACGGTGTGCGGAACTTCGAATGCAATCTGAGCAGAGCCACCTCCCATGTCCAGAATTCCTACTGTGCGTTTACGGTAAACGAAGATGGGGCCATTCTCTCCTGACACGTCAACTTGAACCATAGCGTCATCTGCATATAAGGTGTTTAAGAAGTACAAAATAACAGATTTGTTTGTCAGGGTGTCCGCGGATTTCAGCAAGTCTTATTTAAGACTTTTTAAGACCTTTTTTAATGACCTTTTAAGACCAATTAAACCCCCAAAACAGGAAAGAATTCCATACTCGGCCACCACAGGCCCAAAATCTAGCTAAAAATTTAATACTTTTTAATGCTTTTTAATACTTTTTAAGGCCTTAAAAATTTTTTTTTCAGGAATTACACTTCCATCAACAGTGTCTAAAGCCCCATTGCATCATTTGCAGTGACGCAAAATTTTACTTCATGAGTTGACATGAGTTGACGATTAAAAGTGTTGATAGCAATAGTAACAAACACTACATTTTTTTGCCCCGAGTAAAATAGTACCTTTGTGGGAGAAATTGCCAACTGAAGGTGCTTTTAAAAAAACAAATCATTTGCGAAAATGTTTTTACCATTTATTCAAAACAAAAACCATGCATGGATTTTTAAGGGTTTTTGAAATTACTGCATACATCTACGTGGCTAAACTTTTATCAACATTAATTCTTAAGTTATGTAATGCTCTCGTTTCTGTTACAATCAGGCTCGTCAGCAATGCGCGCGCGCCAAATTCGTGCCACGAAATACGCAGCTCCATAGCAAAGGCATGGAGTTGCGTATTTCGTCGCACGAATTTGCCGCGCGTGCATTGCTAACGAGCCTGTGCCTTTAATGAACATGTTTCAAATCAAACAACGTGAAGCGTTACAAGCCCTCAAAGTCTATGAAAAATAAATCTGAATTCCTGAATTGCCCCAATACAATACTCACTTTCGTTGGCATGGTCGAACCTTCCCAACACGTAGTTGATGCCAATCCACGAATACACACCTTCCTGCTTACCGCTGATGACTTCAACCTGCTTGTCCGAGAAGAGAAATTTGTAGTCTTTGGGAATGTCCGTCTTCAGATCCTGTAAGATCGCTTCTTGCTGACTGTGTGTGGGTCATAAATGAAGAAAATACCAATGTCAGTGATGGTGCAAAGTTTAATAATTTAGTTCGGCGCAACTCTGGTGTGCCAGTATGAAACGGGTGTGAGTCTTTCTACAGTAAAGGGGGCGTTATGGCAACACAGATCATATTTTCCAGAAAATACCTTTGTCTGGTCTCAAAATAAAAGAAATAAGTTTAAGTTGTTCTGAAGAGATAACTTAGGCCCAAAAAGGGTTACAAATAGTGTGACAACATGCCTTTCTAAAAACCCTGTGTACAAATTTCCAACACACGCTTGTAACCAGGACCTCCTAAAATGTAACACAATCAAGTGTCCGTCCCAGTTACGAGTGTATATTGGAAATTTTTACACGGGCATGTTGTTGCACTATTTGTAACCTTTTTTAGAACAACTTAAAGGGCCCCTTATTTAGGATTTTTATCAATGAAATCTATGCTTCAAAACCACTCTACTCAGTTAAAGTCATAGGGGGTTAAAACAAAGGTTTTTAGTTTTTATGCTAATGAAAATATGCATATTCATGACCAAGGTCACGATGTCACAAGAGGCAAACACAGGAAAATCACATTCAACTGTGCACAAAAGATTCCACTTTTTTCTCAATTTTCCTGAAACTTTTGTAATCCATGGCTGTTTGAGTTTGTTTTACATGTTGCCTGCTGTAAGCCATGACAAAACTGGGGGTAGAAACTGCAGCAATTTGCCACAAGTCCAACTTGAAGTCTTATGTTTTTTCTTAACTTTTCCCTTCTGTCTTCCTTGTGTGATGCACTCAAAACAGTGCCCTCTATGTGATTTATTGCAATGAAATCTTCAAAGTTGAAAAAGGCCACCTTTTATTGATTTGACATCCAAACGAACAATAGTATGTCTTGCTGAACAAGTAATCCGTCATTATGAAGCAAAGCTTAGGCACAAAGTTGTTTAGCATGTCACAGGCCCTTTAAACTTATTTCATTTAGTTTTGAGACCAGACAAAGGTATTTCCTCGAAAATATGGTCTGTGTTGCCAAAGTGCCCCCTTTACTGTGGAAAGACCCATATGCAAATACAAAAACGTCGTTATTCCAGCATTTCATAAAATGTTTCATCTTACAAATGATACCATGGGCATTGGCGTGCAAAAACTGTCAGATTGACAGCAAGTGTAAACAGTCGCGGCTGGATCATTCCACACCTTGCAGGAAGTATTCTCATTCCAGCTGTAGCCAGTATATAGAGGGGCGACTGGGCATGCTTCGCTTTGGGTATGTGACTTGCTGCATAATCCAGTAGTGGTTTCAGGTACTCGCTGGCTTCTGTAGGGTTTTTTGCTAGAGTCGCGAGGCCTAATGCACAGTAAAGCAAAATGAGGAAAAAGTGCATTACTATTAAAACTGCAGGCATTCTAATTTCTGTAGCCGAGTGGTTTGGGTCGTTGACTCAAAAAATGTTGGTGAAAACCCGGCCGTGGGACCTGCGCCCTTGAGCAAGGCACTCGGCCACAATTGCTCCATCCTTCGGAAGGGATGTAAAGCCGTTGTTCCAGTGTGTTTTGTAACGTACTTAAAGGAGCGTGACCAGATCAAATATTTTTTTAACCCCCTTTTTCCCCATGGATGTTAAGATTTTTATACCATATCATTTTTCTCCTTACCATTCTGAAATTTTGCATTCTCAATCCGTATATTTTCAAGGATATCGTCAAACAAACTACTGATGTTTTGTAAACTCATTTATCTAGTCCCATATAGTCTTGGCCCAAGACTATTGTGGTCGTTATTGGTTTGTGTACGCGTTGGCCATTCCCGGTAGTGCGCCCTCTTGCAGCACTAACAGACCAGCCCTTTGCGCGACTACAATAGTCTTGGGAAATCCTCCCGGAAGTTCAGCATTGGGGGCGGTACCGTTTTATGTAAATAGCTGCACAGGGTTTTATGATGGCACACAAGGGACATGGCATACCACAGATATCTTTGCAAATATTTGCAATGTCGCAATTATCTTCATAAACAAATGTATTTTGCGATGTCATACGCCTTTGCAAACATGTTTGTAAATATATTCGCAAACATTTGCCAAGAAAATTATGCCACCGAAAATATTAGCAACGATAAAACGGTCATGTTCAATGTTTCTTGTAAGCCGCCTTATATTTTTCAAACCATTCGAAGCGCGTGCACGCGGTGTACCGGGTATTTGGGTCACTCGCTGCATCCGACGCGCTGTATTTGGGTCGCTCGCTGCATTCCGACGCGCTGCTGTATTTGGGTAACTCGCTGATTGGTTCCCTAGGAAAGCCTAGGCAAAAACAAAGAAAAAATTAAACCTATTGTTAAGACTATTGTAAGTTAAGACTATTGTAGTCGCGCAAAGGGCTGGTCTGTTAGTGCTGCAAGAGGGCGCACTACCAGGAATGGCCAACGCGTACGCAAACCAATATCGACTACAATAGTCTTGGGTCCCATAAAGCAGTGCAGTAATTACACCAACCTTTCTGCTTCCACATCCAAATTAGAGATAGATCGCACATTTCCTGTTTTCTTCCCATGGATAGTACATGTATCTTGGGGAGGTATCTAATATGATTCTTGGGTTAAAATGAAACCTATTTTCTGGACAAATCTGAACACACTCTATAAAAGATCCCAGAGCAATCCTTTGTGAAGAGTTAGGGGATTCCCCGGTGTTTCTGGCTGTCGACCGCCAATAACGCCTCCCACCTTTGTATCTCGATGTTTAGGTGGAAGACACTTAGGTTCACCAAAAAGGGCACATGTAAATGCAATAGTTTATTTTATTTTATTATAAATAATTTCAAATTTTGTTGCCATGGTTACCTGGTTTGATCTTCATAACAACAGGTTTTCTGTGGCTATCTCTCATCTGGTGTATTCTGAGAAGTTTCTTGGAGTCACCGATATTCCGCGGCCAAAAATACACAAACACCCGAGTCCCGCTACTCCCCGCGTCCACCACGACACCATAGTACAAGTTGTCGTCCTTGGTATTCGTGACCTCGAGGAGCTCGTATTTATGAATGAGGTCATTCGCGGTGTCACGTGGGACTGGTGTCATGCGCACATCGAGGGAGAATATGACGATTAGTCCGAGGAATGTGAGTGCGAAAATGAACATGATGAAGCGATGCACATTGCGCGTGCTGAGACGGAGGTTGATGTGCCATGATGCAGGGAGATACAGGCAGATTGGCTTCCATCTGGGAAGGAGATAAAGGCATAAGACAGACATACAGGGTGTATTAGAAATAAGTATACGCTCATAATATTGTAGATAAAATGCAAATTGTATTATATTTAGAAAATTGGCTCACGCATATCGGTAGACATAGGTTTCATGTTTTCATTAACGTCGTCATCATGTTGGGAATTTCACGCCCGACTGAACAGGAGCTAGTTTTGTAAACAAAGCTAAAATTAACTTTAGCCTAAAAATGGAAGATGCAAAACAGGATCAAGGAGCATGAGAGGTCAATTTGATACGTCCTTTCTTTGCTATCAGCTTTTCGCAAAGTTTAGCTAGCCCCTTAGTCCTCCACGTGACCGACTTTTTCTTCACACAGATTTGCACGCTTAGCGTAACACCAAATGCACGCCTGATCACTCCTCTGTTCTGCCTGAGAAGGGCGACTTTGGTTCTTATTCGTCTCTCCAGGTTTTCCAAGTTCCATGTCCACACAAAGAAAGTACTGTGATAGGGACTTGGAAATCTGTGACGTCATTGCGCATGTCACAGGCCCTTTAAAGGGCCTGTGACATGCTGAACAACTTTGTGCCTAAGCTTTGCTTCATAATGACGGATTACTTGTTCAGCAAGACATACTATTGTTCGTTTGGATGTAAAATCAATAAAAGGTGGCCTTTTTTAACTTTGAAGATTTCATTGCGATAAATCTCAGACAGAGGGCGCTGTTTTGAGTGCATCACATAAGGAAGACAGAAGGGAAATGTTAAGAAAAAACATAAGACTTCAAGTTGGACTTGAGGCAAATTGCTGCAGTTTCTACCCCCAGTTTTGTCATGGCTTACAGCAGGCAACATGTAAAACAAACTCAAACAGCCATGGATTACAAAAGTTTCAGGAAAATTGAGAAAAAAGTGGAATCTTTTGTGCACAGTTGAATGTGATTTTCCTGTGTTTGCCTCTTGTGACATCGTGACCTTGGTCATGAATATGCATATTTTCATTAGCATAAAAACTAAAAACCTTTGTTTTAACCCCCAAAGCAAGCTCCAAATAGGATTTTTATGACTTCTGTATCTGTAGCATACTGCAAACAAACTCCACAAACGGGATATACGGTTGCAGGTGCGTAGTGGCTAGCGGGACGTTTGAAATAATTTTGTTGGTGCGGCCCTGAAGAATTGAGGACAGTTGTATCCCTAGAAGTTTTGATTTAAAGGACTCCACTGAAGTAGCTTCCCTAACGTCTGTAGGGAGTAGATTCCACTGAGTTGTTGTTCTTGGAATAAAGGAATATTTGTAGCAGTCCTTTTTAGGTGCGTGAAGGAGATTGAAGATGATTTCCTTGTTAAGATTTTACCCCCCTTATAGTTAACTTGGTATTGGCCAACATTGATTGCAATTTTATGATGAATCGATTTGTAGAGCAAAGTTAACCTTGACATGGCCCTGCGTTCCTCCAGTGATTTCCATCCAAGGTTGGTGATCATGGTTGAAACACTGCTTGTACGTCTAAAGTCTTTACAAACGAATCTGGCAGCTCTACGTTGTACAGCTTCGAGTTTATTTTTATGATCTTGACGGTATGGGTCCCATATGGTTGCACAATATTCTAATTTGGGTCTGACCAGGGTCTTATATGCGACTTTATATGCGACTTTAACTGAGTAGAGTGGTTTTATAGCATAGATTTCAGTGATAACAATCCTAAATAAGGGGCCCTTTAAGATCACCAGACCTATGGTATACCACTGTATTCGTGTGTGTCGAACATATCCAATTATGTAAATAAAGTACATTGCCTAAAGCAAAGGGCTTGGCCAATTTTTAAATATAAAAAACACGATGCGCACGCACAAAGACGACCAATTACAGATCAAGATGAAGCGCCCTTTACCTGTCCTTAGTTATATTCTCCTGTGTGGAATATGTGGACGGGAACCAGTCTAGGCGCACGCACGCACAACGAAATAAACTGATAACCATTTACCTAGCCATATGATAATTAGTTTTTCATCTCTGGGGCAAGAAATCAACAACCACGGTCCTGGGTTATCCTACGTGCCAATTTCAACGTTGAGATTCCTTTCGCAGTTTCGGAATTGCCATTCGACAACAAAACATTAACAGCTGTTTACAAAGACGAGACTCCAGCCACGTTCACCATCTTGCGGTTTGTGTGTGCAAAAAATACACCGGCTTTGTGCTGCCTGGTATTTGGTGTTCTACCGTACTGCGTGGTAAGAACAAGTGGCGTATTGAATGGGTGTCTGACTATATTTTTAACTTGACCGCAGGTACGTGACACGTGTCACTCATTATGCAGCACGGTATGTGGCAGAGGGTATCCCCAAGTTCCCCCATTGTGTCTCAAACATCAAAGGAATTTCCAAGGGATTGCTTTCAGTTTTTAGGGGAGGTGAGGGGGAGGGGGACGGGGGAGGGGGGAGGGGGACGGGGGAGGGGGGAGGGGGAGGGGGGGGGGGGGGGGGGGGGTGGAGGGGAGGGGGAGGGGGAGGGGGGCGGGGGCGGGGATTGGGGGGGCGGGGTGTGGGGTTGGGGGGGGGGGGGGGGGGTGGGGTTTGGGGGGGGGGTTTGGGGGGTGGGTTTGGGGGGGGGGGGGTTGGGGAAGGGTGTGTCCTATTTCATAAAAGTTGGATTTAGGAACAATAAAATAAGATTTTCCTATCTTCAAAAACATGAGTTAATTAAGAATGTTTATTTATTTAGGAATTTTTCTAAGTGGGCTTTATATATGAATCACGTTTTTGATCAACTCATTTTAAAACTTGAATTTTCCTTTAAAGGCATAGGTTCCGTCGTCAGCAACTGAATGCCCGCGCTAAATTCATGCCACGAAATACGCAGCTCCATAGCAAAGGCATGGAGCTGCGTATTTCGTGGCACGAAGTTGGCGCTCGCATTGCTGACAAGCCTCTGCCTTTAATATGATAGTAGGCACTTCAGTATAATATTACATTTAAGCTTGAATTTAATTTATATGCAGATGTGTTTCTTTTTATTTCGTTGTTAAAGGAGCGTGACGTACCAGATCACGTTTTTGATCAACCCATTTTTCCCATGGGTTTTGAGATTTTTATACCATATCATTTTTCATATTTACCATTCTGAAATTTCACGCCCTCAATCCGCATATTTTCAGGGATATCGTCAAAAAACCACCGATGTTTTGTAAACTAATTTATCTGGTTCCATAAACAGTGCAGTAAATATACCAACCTTTTTGCTTCCATGCACATTCACATATTGGTGATGGCAGATGTTTTCTTTCCACGGATAAAAGTTGGGGGGTGGGGGGATTTTATATAATTTTTAGGTTAAAATGAAATCCATTTTCTGTAAAAAATCTGAACACCTCCTTTAATTCACCTCGTTAACTTATTTCCCTATTTTATTTCCCACTGTGTGAAGACTCGTTTTTCTGAAACGAAGATAAGAATTTAAATCAAGATGATGTATCGGCTCCTCCTACAAGCATACATGTGTCAGCTGGACGGACGTACCGTTGTTCGAATAGTGCGCCCTCGCACCCCTTTAAACAAGGCTAGGGTCATGGGTCAACGCACTTTGTACACGTTGTAAACAAACAAAATGGCCGGCGACGGTGTTGAAGTGCAAAATGTTGCCGAGGAAATTGTGGCATACGACCTCAAAATGAACGGTCTTATACAGGTAAATTGCATCATGTATTAGTCTTTGGTATTGTGACCTGACAACATCAATAAATGCACATTTGATGTTTAAAACACGAAGGAAACAAAGTGTATTGATAACATTGAAAAAATAAAATATGAAAGAAAAAAGAAAAAAAGGAAAGAAAATGGAAGTTGATTAGTCGATCCACGGAGGAAGAATATCTTCCTCTATGGTTGATCATGGCTTCAGACCTTGCATGCAAAACATATGAGACAGGCTGAAAAATGTCCAAGTGTTTCCTCACAAAATCTTCCTCTCGAAACTTTGTTTTTTTCCATCAAATCTGCACATTCCAATGCTAAATGAGTCATTTTAAAGAAAAACATTTCTGATCAACTTCCCAACTCTTAACAAAAAACCAAAAATCTTTCTAGTTTAATTTAAACATTTCAATTCTATAAATTTAGAAGTTGATCGGAGCCAAAGAAGTGACATAGGCCTACCTTTCTTTTTTGTCCCTAGGAAATCAGAAGCAACTGTCGGAATGTTGAAGACATGAACCAAGTCAACCAGAAAATCAAGGAGCAAATGACGGCTGCTCAAGGCAGAATACAGGTCAATGACTTTTAGAAGGCTAAAAGTGAATTTTTGACATTTACATTTGGACGTATAGATTCACTTAGTTTTAGTGGATTAGCTATTTTTTGTCTGGCAGCAATTTTGAAATTTATTGCACGCGCTTTATAGTCAAAAGGCACGTTTCTGAAATATCACCTTACAGTCAAAATCAAACATTGAAAAAATACCATGGAGGTCCTTGGAATCTCCAGAATCTTCTAAACAGCAACAATTTCGTCCAACGTAATTTTTCTTTAAATTTTCATCGTAATCTTGACTGCTTTGAACATCGACCGTCGAGGCGCATACGTCATTCCACAAACAATGCAATACCACAAGAGGGCCGGCTGTGGGGCTCACAGCCGGCCACAGCTCACAGCCAATCAGCGCATACCTGATTAAGACAAGGTCTCAAGTTATAGCCAGATACAAAATCCTTATCGATGGAGATTTTAATAGTTTCAACTTTATTTTGTTTGAGATTTATTTGTCAACTTTACTTTATTTTTATTTCTCTCAATGATTAGATGTTTTGTTGTTTTAGGACTTGGAGATGCTTGGTCATGAACAAGACAGAGAAACAGACAGGCAACACATTCTTAAAGATGTGGAGAACTTCCGAAAACAGTTGCAGAGGTAACAATGCACTGTGAAGTGTCAGAGTGCTTACAAATTTTTCCTTTTTAAAAATTATCGATTACTCGTCATCAGATCACAGGGTGGGAACTTGAAGAAGGAAACGAAGCCACTTGCCTCAAAACAAATTCAGAAATTGTATGTAGCCAATAGGGTTAAGAATGCACACCGCTTGAAGTGAAAAACACCCATTTTTCACAGGGGGCATATATATTGAAAGAGTTGAGTTGAGATGATGATTTTTGCATCAAGTATGGCTAATATATGTATCTTTGACCTGTGTAAGTTTTATTTTCATTGCTAACTATCTACGCAGCTCTTCAGCCCCTTGAAGAGAGGGGTGCAGCAGGTGTTTTTTGAGCCAAGACCATTTTCAAGTACCTATAAAACAGTGATTTGACGATTACTTCCGAAAATCTTTATATGTACCTATAGTTTTGTGCCCAAATAACAATAATCCAGTGGAATATTTGGTCACAATTAAACCTGCGACTCGAGCTCAAAATCTGCGAGAAGTGCTTTCCGCCTAATAAAAATCCAATTTTGAGAAGCTTATAACTTTGTAATGCTTTATCAAAGCCCATTTCTGATGCCAGATTCTGAAAGTAGTAGCAATTTTCAGCTTCCTATCATGTTTAGAAATGAAGTTATGACCTTTAAAAAAAAACCACAAATCAGTGCAAAAAAGTGGTGTGGCACCCAAAATTTAAAGGGTCATAACTCTGAAACCACTTTTCCACTGACTTTGGGGTTTTTCAAGGGATTTTTTTAGTTTATGTCCCAACTCGAATTTAAGGAAAATAATTATTGGAATCAATAGCTTGGACGATTTTGGAATACCTTTTTCCATTGGCATTTCCGTCGCAAATGTTGCGTTTCCATGAAAATTCTGTGTTTTTGTCATGCCTGCCGCCATACAAAAGTGTGTGAAACTGCTGCCGGGCGAGCAGTGCGTGAAGCGCGCGAAGAAAGAGGGCGTGCGCGTGATGATCCGTTTGGTTTCTGGCCGGCCGCTTTGCGTGCAATCATATGCAATATTTTTTCCGTGATTTTTCTCTAAAACTAAGCCTTTGCGACGGAAATGTATGTAAGTATTCCTATTCTAAAATCGTCCAAGCTATTGATTCCAATAATTATTTTCCTTAAATACGAGTTGGGACATAAACTAAAAAAATACCCTTTTCATTACACCCTTTTAAGGTATATTTGAGCAAAATCTGAGATGGTCACCATGGAACTTTTTGGAAAATTGGTTGATTTAGCATGGAATGACCCACTTGCTCTTCAAGACTTGGGACTTAAATTGAGACTTCCTCTTAAAGACTTGGGGACTTAAATTGAGACTTCCTCTTAAAGACTTGGGGACTTAAATTAAGACTTGCTCTAAAAGACTTGAATTGAGACTTCCTCTTAAAGATGTGGGAATCAGAAGAGACTGGTTGACAACTCTTATGAGGAAAATGTTTATATTCTCCTACGACAGCACACAGATGTCCATCAGAAAAGCCAATCTCTCCTGCAAGATGACCATTGATAGGAGCGAGAGGGAAAGCTTACTGCAAGGTGGAACGGATCCTGAGCTCAGAAAAAGGTGAGAGGGTCCAGAAATACTTGGCGGTCTTGGTTTTGAAAGTAGTCTCAAGAACAATTTTATGTGGTCTTAGTCTCAAAGGTGCGTAGTCTCGGTCTCTTTAATGCTGCTCTCAGTATTTTGCTTCAAGACCAGCTCAAGACCAATGCATAGTTCCGACCTGTCAATCAACCGAACCCGCCGACCAATCACAACAGAGCTAGCAGATATCACTGACATAGGTCAAAGTGCACTGTCTCACAACAACATGATCACGCGATATGTTCTGCCGGCCCCATACAATTTGTACAGTGTTGTATGCGATGATCCGGGTGAATTTTTTGTTTCAAGGCCGGTCGTTTCGTTGTTCAAAGGTACGAAAGCACGTATTTCATAATATGACATCCCTGTATTACTGGCCCTTTACTCTGTGTGTTCTAAGATAACTGTCGACCCTGAAACATGAATACTTTTGAGTTTTCTCCAATGAATCTATGCTTTCCGTTGAAAGTCCCATTGCTTTGTGCGTAGTGTGTCGCCATTTTGACGATAGCGTGTGAGCCATAGCAACAATATCCACGGGGGCGGGGATAACTAGGCAAACTCGGAACTATGCATTGTTACCTACTCTGGGAAAAGAGGCCCTTAATAAGTCGCACAGGCTAGGTCGAGTTTTCACGACCATAAGAAAAAATCTACAGCAGATCCACTCTCTTTAAAATACAAAAACACATTGGAAATTCCTGGCTGAACACGGAAATTCAAGGCACAATTTCCATTGTGTTTTTTATTTTATTTTAAAGATAGAGTACATGATTGGTAAACTGTTAATAATAGCGACATTGCGTTGTTCTTCTTATGGTTACAGAAACTCGACCTAGCCTGTGCGATTTTGTGTAGAGCTGGTCATCACATTTAAAAAAGCACTTTATTTTAGGCAAAAATGTTTGCAGCTGCTCAACAAAATATCTGCAATCTTAACTTAACTGAATTTTGAAATATTCACTTTTAGCTAGTCCGTTCATAGTCTTGTACCCAGATCTGCTGTGGATGCTCGCACATCAGGTCTAGGGAATCATGATGAGAGCTCATCACTGATTGGTTGAGGCCCGCACTGAATTTCGGTGTGGGACCCCTGGGAAGATTTTTGCGAAGCACCGCAAGTAAAGCTTAGAATGCTGCACACAAATCAGTACTTCAACACACCCCATATGATCTTTACAAGAAACACGACACATACCTTCTTTGCCCACATTACATTACAGGTTCATATTTAGTAGCTGGCACTTCTTTATGACGTTGTCTTCGTCAAACACGAAGAATTCCCTCCCAATCTCGGTGCACGTACTATTAACGACGGCTCTCAAATGGGTAATGGCGTTGAACCTATTAGCGATGAGCTATTACCGTGATTCCCCAGCGAGCATCCACAGCAGGTCGGGGAACGAGACTAGTCCGTTCACACTGCTTTTTTCGCATCAATGCTATCATATGACAAAAAATAAAGGTTACAAACTTCTCTGTGCTTGTAAACTGGCATTCAAGAAAACGATTACAGGCACAAAAATTTAAATATTCACATTTTGAGATCTTCCGTTTGTCCCAATGCTAGTGTTGCTATAACCCATTTCATTTGATTGTTCATAATGTTCTTTATCGTGACAGGATGAATAAAGACAGTTTAGCAAAGACAGCCAATAGCATCACAGATAACTTAATGACCCTGAACAGGATGATGTCGGCTAATGTTGCACAGAGCGGACTCACTACCCAAGTATTAGGTAGGTGTCTTTGACAACTAGTCCAAACCCCTAAAATACCCCCAGCCTACGGGCCTGTAAACGCCTTTTCACACTATGAAAAAATCTCCGGGTTGTACACATGTTCACTGTTCACACTACAGCATTTTAACACGGTACTGACCCGTGTAGAGCGCTCGACCCATGTTGGAACTAACCCACCTTGAGAGGTGGGTTAAGAGCTCTTGACCCGTGTAGAGAAGTTCAACACGTGTTGAAAACCACAGTCTGAACGCCTCTGGGTTAAGTTTGGACACGTGTAGATTTTGGAGCACGGCAGCATCGTACTGTAGTACATGTAAATGCTGTTTTGCAACAAACAAAAAAGCTTGGGTTTCGCTTTTTTGCACGTTATTCAGTGCAGTTCGTGTCTGGTAAAACATATACATGTACAACCACACAACTACTAGGCATATCTCTGGCTTTTTGCACGAAAAAATTTCTTTAAAAAACCACTACTAACAGAGAGTTTTTTTGCATTTAAACGTATGGAGCTACCAATCGTGTTTACTTCTCTTTCTAAGGATTGCATCATGGGGTCATGCACATATCATTAATACTTTATGAGCGTTTCAAAAATCGTGAAAATTTCACTTTTGCTTGCTATTCATCGACTTAAAAAGGGCATTTTGAAATAAACTGTGGTATATGCCAGCTAGAGGGATATGTGGACTATCGAAAAAGGTGCAAATGCTGGTATTTTCTTCAAGGGGGATTGTAGCTGTTTAAAAACCTCCGTTATTTGTAACAAAATGGAATTTTGTGCAAATGCAAGTGTGACATTTCGTGTTTTTCAACAGAATTCCTTGAACCACATGAAAAATTCTCTAAATTGATATAAATGATTGTTTAGATCGAGAATTGTACGCTAATGTCGATCACTCTCAGGGTCGGAGTGAAATGAGTTGAATTGGCGTGGCGTCCTTGTTGTAATACATCAGTGAGCATCATTTTGTCAAATAATCAGAACTGCTAAACTCTATTGCTAAACTCTATCAAGACTGAAGACTCAAATTATCACAAAACGGGCCAAGAAACCGTATCATGCAACATCAATGTTGTGTAGATGACGACTTGCTGCTGACTAACTGCCCATATTTTGTTACACTTTGTGTCCCAGGCGATTATTGTCCGTTCCTTATGATACACACGTGTTTATTTACAGTGAGATTTCAATACGATTTTTAGTGTCTAGGAACATTTTTGCTGAGTTTACATCTGATGACTGTTCCATGTTACATTACAGTGAAATCTTCAGCCACTCTCTCCGATACACACGAGGAATTCAAAGGAATGGGAGGTGTTATTCAAACCAGTCGTAGTTTGCTGACCAAGTACAACCGACGAGAGCTTACTGATAGGTTACTCATATTCCTGGCCGTGGCTCTATTCTTGGCTACTGTGCTGTATATTCTCAAGAAAAGACTGTTTTGATGATGGACTTCGGGGTGGGGTGGGGGGCGGTTGGGAGAGGGGGGGGGTGGGAGGTTGGGAGGGGGGAGGGTGGTTGAGGAGGTTGGGAGCGGGGGGAGAGGGAGGGAGGGGTGCAGGTGAACACCAAGTTAAGGCAACACAGTAAGCATTTTACCAACATTGCTTCTCGTGTACGACCGTAGATTTTCCATTATAAGCCAGATAAGCATTGGTTGAGTTCTTGAATAGCACAGCACCGTAACTGGTTTCGGTCGTTTTGGTTCGCGTGCATGTGTAGCACATTTTGCGTTTGAACATATGCTCGATCAAGAAACAGCAACTTGTTAATCTTCGCTGTTGTCACACTATTTGAAACCCTTTTTGGGCCTAAGTTATCTCTTCAGAACAACTTAAACTTATTTCTTTTATTTTGAGACCAGACCAAGGTATTTTCTCGAAAATATGGTCTGTGTTGCCAAAATGCCCCTTTTACTGTGGAAAAACCCACATACAAATGACCAAAGACGTTCTAACACAGTGCAGTGCTTTAGAATAGATTAGTAACCAGTCCCTATGGTGAAATGTCGGTCACGTGCATGTACACGAACATGTCGACTCTTATTTCTGTGACAATTTCTGCCATGGTACCATTCCTAAATGTATATAAATGAGGTGTCAAAAACTGTACCAAGCAACAAAAGAAATGCATTTTTTTTTTTTCACTTTTTGATTGAAAAAAGAAACCAGTCAATCTGAGAGTGGGGATTTTCAGCACACTTTTGTGAAATTGATCCCTGGATCTACTTCCGATTTATGGTTATGGACATGAAAACTCGGATCAAACTTTGCAACATCTGACTTATTTTAAACAGTCTTGTCACATTTACATGTACTATTAACTTGCCATATTAAATATTCTAATTAATAAAAATCTATAATAATACAAGATAGTGTGTGTGAATGACATTCAGATTTTTGAAAAATAAAGACAAATTCCTACACATGACAATAGGCTACTAAATTGTGACGTAAGTTGCCAGGGTAACCTAAAACGTCCATTGCTAAAGCACAGGGAAACGGTTAACTGGTTTTAGTCTGGACCTAGTAACCTGTAGACCTTTATCACGGTGCGTCCATCTTTGTCTTGTTCCCCACAGTACGCGTCTGGGGCAAATTTCATGGTGCTGCTTAAGCGCTAGCTGAAAACGTGTGCTTACTGTAGCAGAAAAATTGTGCTAACTTTAAGGCTATTTCACGGCCGCGGCATGCTTAAGCATGCGCGTGCTTGGAAACGGGCATTGTTGCGTCACGAGTGTTTAGCAAATTTGCCTCTGAAGCTAGCAAACGTTTGGCAGTGCTTAAGGTTACGGTCTCCATGAAATAGCCGGAGCTTCCGTTAGCACAAAATCGGCTGCTAAACAGCTCCATGAAATTGGCCCCAGGTGTGTATATCTCCCGTTGTTGTTTTGAGAAAATCACTGTCCGCGTTGCGCGCGTGTCATTGTGATGCACACAATGAACATTTTCAACACAGGACCAAACTATTTTTGTCTGCAAGCCTTGCTAACGTTCATGTTAATAAAGGAGAAAGGAAGATGGCCGCACCGTGATAAACGTCTATTCTTGGGTTTCACAACCGGTTGCTATCCGCCATTACTGTGTCCATATTATGGCACACCAAAGCAAACAATAATTCAACACTGATAATTCAATGTTGACGCATATTTTCGCAATTGTTGCTCAAGAAAAAAAGATTGGCATGACTTTTAAATGTTGATAGACTGTTTGAAACTGGCATAACGTGCTTTTGTTGGCAAGTTTTAAAAAATGTTAAGACTTGTTTTTCAGGGCTGATGGCAAAATTATCAGTGTTGAATTATTTTCCCTTTGGCGTGCCATACGCGTGACGTCAACAACTATCATATCCGTCATTACTATGGCAAGCGAAAATAATTAAACACTGATAATTTTGCCATCAACCCTGAAAAACTTGCCAACAAAAGCACGGTATGCCAGTTTCAAACAGTCTATCAACATTTGAAAGTCATGCGCAACATTTGTGAAAATATGCGTCAACATTAAATTATCAGTGTTGGATTATTTTTCACTTTGGCGTGCCATAGTATGGACACAGTAATGGCGGATAGCAACTGTTGTCAAGCCAAGTGAAACCCAAGAATTCTTCCGCCAAAAAGCAACAATCCACATGAACCACGAAGTGTATGTATCAAAATGGTTTAATAGTCATATTAACACCTAACGTTCACAGTACATCATTTAATCCTCTACGAGAAAACTTGTACTGTTCTGAACTTAAAAACCTTGTCTTCGTAAAACAATCACATTTACTTACAAAATTCATTTCACCAACAATTACATCTGCAAGCCCATGGTTTAACTGTCATTACAAAAAAGAGGAAAATGCCAAAAAATCCAACTTTGTACAATTTTCAATGGGATAGATAAGGAAAAAAAAAAAGGCTAAAGAGTTGCATGCCTGTATAGTAAGTAGGCTACTCATAGACCACTCACGCAAAATCAGTTCAATCAAGTACGAAAAAGTGCCATTTAAGTAAGCAAACGAGACACGTCTTGTGTCTGTCGTACATGCTGCTGTAACTTTTTTGCCACAACACAGATTACACCATAAGAGACATGTCAAACAGGCACGAGGCACATCTAGTTTGCTTACTCAAATGGCGCCTTTTCGCACTTCACTTTATTTCGTGAGTTGTCTATCTTGCACCTACGGCACTTTATTATCTTTAGGGGCGTTCGAGATGCTTACACCGTGTAACACAGGGTTTACACCGGGGGAAGCCTCCAGAAGATGCGAAACAAACGACACAGGGTTTCGTTTTGAATTCTGGGAACAAAGGTTGTTGCCAGGCGGAGCTTTTATAAACACTTGATCGTTCGACTCGCAAGGAAAAACTAACCCTGCGCTGTGCAAAATGAATTGCACTGAAGGTACCGTAAAAAACATTGTCAATGCCTACAGACATCTACTGATTAAGCAAATGTATTTACAGCCCTATTCCCTCCTATTTTGTGTCATAAATCTGTGTTTTTCTTTGTACTCGCGTCACGATTCCAAACTGTCCGCCATGTTTTACTACTCACAGTGACATCATTACACCAGAGGCCCGTGAGTTCGGGCAGTGTTTTTTTTTTTTTACACCGCAGCGAGGGGTACACCCCAATTTTTCAACCCGAATAGAGTCTAAGTTTCCAATGACCGATACTTCTGAAGTGACAATCTTGGAAATAGTCACAACTCTTACTCTCACTATTAGAGAAAAAGAAGAAATTTCGAAAAATCCCAAACATGACTGAGATTCGAACCAAGGACCTTATGATTACAAGTCAAGCTCTCTTCTAACCAGACCACGAAGCTGGTTGCAAACCGACCGCATTCAAAACCCTAAATTCCTTTAAAATAACCAACCCCGAACCCTAACCTATTATATGGTCTCCTCTCAAGACGCTAAAAAGGTACAAAACCCCTCATTTTCCCCTCGCAGTGGTGTAACGCCACCGGGGGCAGACTCGTGTTACACGTGATGGCTAAAAGAGCACTCCGGTGTAAGTTGGCGTTACAGTGTTAGCATCTATAGACCGTATCGAATAACCGCCATTTCGTGGGGCAGTTTCTTTGTTCCTTAAGGACGTGCATGGTTGCACATATTGTGCTTCCATTGTTGAACGGTTTAAGTAACAAAAGGTGCCCTACGAAATGGCGGCTATTCGACACGGTCTATTGGTTGCTACTATTAAAAGTCATATTACAGCTATTTAGTACTAAATTTATCAATGGAAATAAATCAGCATCCAGTACAGTTCACATTATTAAACATTGAAAATTCAAATGTTTTTAGATCTGCCCGATTTTAAAAACTAAAAATAACCAGTACTGATTACCGGTAATCATTGAAAATTCAAATAGAGCTTTCAAAAATTAATGTATATCACACATGGATATTTGCAAGAAACACATTAAAATAATAAAGGGAAATGTAAACAAAGACTAAAAATTATAAAGCACATGCAAAATGTGGGAGTCCAGCTTAGACACATTACCAGCTGGAGTGAATGTTTACAATTCACACAACTCAATAAAAGGACTTCTTTGCAAACTTAATTTATTTCAGGCGACATTCTCTAATCGTATTTTTTACATGCACAATTCAATTTTATTACTATTAAAACGAACAAACCAAAATAAATCCTTAATACAAACTCCACCTAATATTTTTCAGGTTAAAAACAACAACCAAAACCCGAGATGTATACCAAACAAAAGAAACACAAAAATCTTCACTACTTTTTTGTTAAAAAAAAAGTCATGAAAGTGGGAATTTTCAGCACACAGGCTTCATGCAGTCATGCAAAATTAAGCTTTTATGTGAACATTTTGTTGTCAACTTATTTTTAAAAAAAATAAATAAATTGTATTTTCTTGAGTAAGACTTTTACATTTCAGACACAGCTGTGCTAAAATATCTAAACACAGAATTCTCAAAAAAAAAAACTATAAAAAGGGAACAAAGTTAAGAGAGATTTTTGGAGTGTTGGAAACTGGAGTCGTTTGTGCTTGAAAAGTGTAAATACAAAGTGCAATACACGTATAGACCATTCCCAGGACGCCTTACCTGTACACGTCCGCTATAGACGGGACAAAGCTTTTTCAAGTGCATGGACTGTGCATTTTGCGTTGTTAAATCGAACAGCGCGCATCTATGACACGTGCAAGGTGCTCTCCGCATACACTGAGCCTCTTTGCGCGTGGAAAGCGGTGTGGAAGGAATTTTGAGTGAAACCATGCACTGAAAATCACTGAATTATGAAGACACTTTCCGTCCAAGCTAATTCTGTGGAAGGAATTTGAAGTGAAACAACGCACCAAAAACCACAGAATTATCTTGGACATGTTGAACGGAAAGTGTCTTCATAATTCAGTGATTTTTAGTGCATCGTTTCACTCAAAATTTTCTCATCATCGCGTCACAATTACGCGTGCGCAAAAAGGCTGTGTGAATTCACCATTACAACAAACGCGCAAATTGTTCGAAGTGACGACACAATGAGCATCATCACATAACGCATGTAGTTCGTGCACTGGCCGCGTCCCAGCTATGGCGGACATATAGGGAAGGTTTCCATGGTTATGGAAAAGGTATATACATTTTCACTTTTTTTATATTTTGCAATTGCACTAATTCAGCAAAATTTAACCAACATTTTCTGACATTTGTTTCTAGCTATGATTAGGTATCAAGAAAAAAGTATTCATGGACGCCATTATATTAACCCCTCCTCCCACAAAAACCCTCGAGCCTTACCAAACCATCCAAATGTACTGAAATCTTAATTGTATAAAATACCACTGCACAACTACATGTACTTCCAACTAATTTAAACTTTCAACTTTATTCAAATAAAACTTGTGTACATTTTATGTGAAAGATGTCTCAACATGATGTGTATGAAGATACAATGTATGTCGATACAAGCACTGAAAATTATTGTCATAGTAGGGGCGTTTTTTTCTAAAACAAGATTTTTCTTTAGGCATGTTCAGATGGGACATATCATGTCACATTCATGGAATATGGAGAACCTTAAATACACGGACATGTCGGTCGGTCAAAACAACCATACCCAAAACTTACTTTCTACATACAATCCAACTTTTCTAACTTATTTCAAAATTACCAACAATGCTATAAAAATGTTATTAAAAACCATTAACAGCGCTACGTGTTTTTTGCACTCTCTTTATTTTTGCCAGTTTTAGTTTCCACGGCAACATTTCCTTGGGCTTTTTTCGTGCGTTCCGTTGTCTTTTCCTCCAGAAAATCCTCGTCAATTACAAGTTCTGCTTCGCTGTCTTCGAGAAAACTCAAATCTTTTGGAGAATCCAGTTTCGGGGTTGGCGGAACTTTCTCTTTTTGACTTTTGACGACTCTCGAGTTTTTAGATTTTTTCCCTTGTTTTATTTTCTCCTTAGCGTCTTTCTTGAGTTTGTTTTTGTGTTTTTTCTTCAGCTTATTTCTGTCGGCGTTTCCAGCCTCTGTCTTTGCGGATTCTTCAGCTGCGATTGGTTTCTCTTGATGCTTTTTCTTCTTGTGTTCCTTTTTCCGTTCCTTGGATTGGATTTTGTCTTTCTTCCGTTCTTTCTTGGCTAGTTTCTCTTCTTGTTTCTTTGCTTTTTGTTCGTTCTCCTCCTGTTCACTTTGTCTTTTCTCCTGGGTCTCCAACTCTCGCAGTTCCGCCTTTAAAACATAAATACAATATTGGCTTTTGATGTGTATTTTAAAAAATGGAGGGATATGGGTGTTTCGGCAAAAGTTACAGACTATTTACTGACCAGAAGCCAATTTCATGGCACTGTTTACAGTTTATTTTGTGCTAAAGGAGACTCCAGGGCCAAATTTCATAGAGCTGCTTAAAGGGCCCCTTATTTAGGATTTTTATCAATGAAATCTATGCTTTAAAACCACTCTACTCAGTTAAAGTAATAAAAAAAATTATGCTAATGCAATATGCATATTCATGACAATGTCACAAGAGGCAAACCACATTCAACTGTGCACAAAGAATTCCACTTTTTTCTCAATTTTCCTGAAACTTTTGTAATCCATGGCTGTTTGAGTTTGTTTTACATGTTGCCTGCTGTAACCCATAACAAAACTGGGGGTAGAAACTGCAGCAATTTGCCACAAGTCCAACTTGAAGTCTTATGTTTTTTCTTAACTTTTCCCTTCTGTCTTCCTTATGTGATGCACTCAAAACAGCGCCCTCTGTCTGTAATTTATTGCAATGAAATCTTCAAAGTTGAAAAAGGCCACCTTTTATTGATTTTACATCCAAACGAACAATAGTATGTCTTGCTGAACAAGTAATCCGTCATTATGAAGCAAAGCTTAGGCACAAAGTTGTTTAGCATGTCACAGGCCCTTTAAGCATTTAGCTGAAAAGGCGTGTTTACGGTAGCAGACGAGTTGTGCTTGGCTTAAAGGCCACTGTATCATTTGCAAAGTTAATTAACGAGTTGAAAGGGGAAACCTTACTCAAAGTAAAGATTGAACTGGTAGCAACTATCCAATGAAATGTTTCCACCCGAGATGATATGATTTTACCAGCAAATAATCCGTGAAGATGAAATTATTTAGATCGTTTGCAAACGATTTACTTCTCATCTGGGCGGTCCGAAATGGGCACTGTGTACTGCGTGTATGCTGTTCTAACGCTTTTAATTTGTTAATGCATCACATGGATCGTGCACACACGCAGTATGATGCGCGACCAGAGTGCATGGCAGAGCCACAGAGTGCGCGACCGACTGAGAACGAATATTTGAAACACCCCGCCAAGACCGGCAAAACGCATATGGATTTTCATGTTTTTAGAAAACGTGGTACATTTGAGAGAGCTGAAATTTCTTCGGATGAGTTTGTTGACGTTCTTCGTTTGATTTATAATGTTTTTTTTCCCAGAATCGCTCAGAAACAGATCATCTATAGGGCACTATTTCACAGTTGCGGCATGCGCGTTGCTTGGAGACGGCTATTGTTGCATCCCTGTCATAAGCAAAATTTGGCTCTGCAGTTTAAGGCATGTTTTCGAGTGCTTACTGTAAACGATGTACTTGTATGTAAAAATGGCTGGTCTAACCATACACCGAACGACCGAGGCATATCAAACTTGTTTGCTTTTTTCGCATCCAATGGTCTGGTGTCCGGTTGGCTGGTAAATCGCAAAGGTGTGCGGCGGCTTAAGAGAGTGATGCAACAATGCCTGTTTCTTTCAAAATTCATGATGACAGTTATGAAAAGAAGAAAAAATTCATGAAAAGAAAAGTCATGAAGACAGTTATTCGACCGCACATGATTGCTATACGAGTACTATACGACTATCGACAACCAGAGTTTGACCACTATACGACTGGATGACTATCACATGCGATGGCTATATGATTGCAATGCGACCACATGCAATGGCTACACGACCATATACGATTGCAATACGACCACATACGATGGCTGCATGACCATATGTGACTACAAACGACCACATACGATTGCTACCCGTGTAGTGGTCATACAGTCATCGAGTGTGGTCGAATAGCCGTCGTATTGGTGGTACCCACGGTCACCTATACCACTGCTATATGATCAACACGATGGCTATACGATCGCGACGATGGCTATACGATCGCGACGATGGCTACCCGTTTGTTATACGATGACTATTCGACCATGTGCGACTGACATTTTGGTCGTGTTTGAACACAATTTTTTTGAGCATGTTAAAAAAAAAATCGTGAAGTATGATGGCTATTCGACCATGCACGATCAATTAGAAGACCACTACACAACCGCACTTTTTCACTAGATCACGTGTGGTCGTATTCCAATCTACCTCTGTGGGAAAGGGGCATAACTAATAGTTATTGCTAAGCAGCCTGTTATAGGCTCGGACCCGGGACTTGGAACTCAAGTCGACTCTAGTCCAGATTTTCACTGATTCGAGTCTCAAATCTGACTTAGACGCGAGTTATTATTGCAAATGACTTGACTTGAAGGAATACAGCTTAACTCAAAGTTGAACAATTTTTTGACCCGAGTCTGCCAAAAACATCCTGAGATCTCAGGGAATTTCCACTCTGCAAAGCGACGTGACAATACCCTGAGGAAACACACGCAAATCTGTGGAGTGAGCCGGCTGTTGTCTTGAGCCAACTCACACCCGAGTCATTTTGATGTAATTTAATCAATTCGGTCATGTTATGCCGAAAAGAAACAATTTCTATACTTTCCAGAAAATGTATTGGGTTCCATTCCTTATGACTGTCCCATTCCTACCAATCTTTCAAACGACGATCTTAATTTACTCCGCAGTTTTTCAAATTAATAACAGGGATGCATGCTGACGAATGTAATGGAACGGATTCCCCAGTATGCTTTAAATAGCAGCCAATCGCCGACGCGGACAACGGCCAGCATTACCGAGTACATGTATCACATGCATGCACGGTGTTTACAATCTGCGCGCGTTACATTTGAATGCCTGCAATCGCGCTGCAATGCACTGCAAGCGTCCTGATTGGTCCACCGCCAAATGGGGCCTTTTTCAACAGGGCCACTGTACGCAGGAGTTAGGGAGTGCGTTAAAGGGGCACTGTTGCAAGAGGATGGCCCATTTTGTGGACTGAATAAACCTGTCCGGGATTTTTCGCACACAATAACATTAGCATACTCGTGTATATTCTGGTACAGCGGACAATTGACATGTGTAGATTGGTTCTCGAGTAGATAGCATTACGCAATAAGTGATAGGATTAGGAACCGGTCCATAGTATGTCAAAGGTCTGCTGTACCAAAAATATGCTAATTCCACTGTGTGCAAAAAAATCTGAACAGGTCTATTGTATTTCAGCACTACAGAAACCTGAGACTAAGGCCCGCTTCAAACGTCACGCTTATGCCGTGTCGAAATAAATTAAACTTGATTTTTTAAATTTGACACGGCACAAGCACGACGTTTGAAGCCATTTGGCTCGGCAAAATGAGTTCGACACGGCAGAAGATTTTAGCTCGACAGGGTCTGCCGTGCTAACTCTATTTAGTGCGGCACAAGCACGCCTTGGCTTCAAACATCGTGCTTCTGCCGTGTCGAATTTAATTTCAGTTCGAAGTTGGTCCGCAATTTTGTTCAGAAATGACCAACAAACAAGTGCATCAAAATAATAAAATGGTGGCGTACAATGGACAGAATGGAAAACGCACATGTACAACGTCCATGACGTGCACAATACCCATCCGCCATGTTGGATGTATTTAAGCTCGACTGGGAGTTTGCAATTAAGTTCAACATTTGAAGCCACTGCCGTGCTAACATCGTGCCAAGTTGAATTTAATTCGACACGGCATAAGCGCGACGTTTGAAGCGGGCCTAAGCTTTGTTTAAACATGAAGCATTCTTAGCCAGAACAACAAAAACACCCTACACGAATGCAAGTTTCAGTGTTTAGACTCATTTTAAAATTAATTAGATTGAACAAATTTACTGTTGTGACTACTTGACTTGCCCCGACTTGACCAACATGCCTGACTTGACTTGGCATTGGTGTCAAATGACTTGACTTGGGACTCGAAGGCAGTTTGACATGACTTGACTTGGGACTCGAAGGCAGTTTGACATGACTTGACTTGGGTCTCGAGCAGATGGAGACTCATTACACAACGCTGGTTACAGGGCATGGATTTGAAACACCCCACACGCCGTACATTACCTTTATTCGGCGCTGTAATGCCAATTGTTCCCTACTCTCTTCATCATGGTCTTTGCATAGCAGCATGTCCATGACTGTGCTAATGTTACCCTCTGCATGGCCGTTGCAGTATGAGTTGGGGCATTCCTGACAGAGCTGTGTGGCCAACTTGCCGCATTCATCGCAATGGTGCCATGGACACATCCATTTACCTGGGGGAAAAACCCCAAGTCTGGGTTATATCTATATTGCTGAACAGTAATCTGAACAAATCCGAACAGTTAATGAAATATTTTTTTCAGAGCACGTTTCTGCTACAATCAATGGCATTACATTTTTTTTGCTGGTGGGGTGAGCAATGCTTTTAACCGTTATCTTGGGGCAAAGTCATTTCAAGACTATAGTCAACTATGGTTCGACTCGAGTCTCTCTAGAAAGAAAATTACCCGTCGTTCGACGAACTCTAGTCAACTATAGTTAAAGGCAGAGGCTCGTCAGCAATGCACGCCTTTGCCTTAGCAATGGAGCTGCGTATTTTGTGTTAAAGTTAGAACACATCATTGGTAATCTCGAAAATCAGAAATGTTTACAGATTTACACAATATAAACATGATGACGGTAGAAAACTTCCCCTGAAATGGTTTTGTCTAAAGTGCTATAGTTTTTAAGAAATCAGTAAAACAGTTATTTTTCGTCTCATCAGACGAAAATTCACTTCGCCTTAGAACCATTTCGCCCTGAACCTCTTCGCCCCAAAAGCCACCTTGCCCCCAAACCACTTTGTCCTTACACCACTTCGTCCGAATGCCACATCGCCCCAAAATATTTCGTGCACAGGCCGTGGTTCAGGGTGAAGTGGTTCGGGGCGAAATGGTTTTGGGGCGAAGTGACCATAAAGCCTTTTTTGACTGTTTTCTCAAAAGTTAGAAGTACGGAGCTGGTTTTTGCTCAGGTTGGTTTTAATCATGCATATCTTCAATCACACAGGGAGATAAAACCATTTGCAACGGTTTACCAATCATGTGTTCTACCTTTAACTATAGTCGCTCAATCGAACTTGCTCTTGGCTGTTTCTCCTGCAGACAAAATATTTCTACTGCAAAAATTCCATTGCAGGCACCAGCAAAAACCGTTTTAAATAAGGTGTTGCGCACACTGTCACATAACCATTTAAAGGGACAAACCGGCTTTGTTGGGCTATTTTGGGCTTAAAATAGACCCATATATGATTCTGAAAGTCTTTCCGAAATAGACTGAATAGAACCTGAAAAGAAACCACCAAATTTGGCCGTTTTTGAGCATTAAAAAAAAAATCAAGATCACGTGATTTATTGGAACCAGATTTCTGGTTTGGATAAATCAAGTGTTCGTGGAGTTAATTTTATTTCCATCCGCCTGGTCGTGTGATAGTTTATTTCTGGAGTTTATTACTGCAGTACAGTATCAAATTCAGCTCTGACTTTTCCCCCAAAAAATATTAATGAGTATTTGACAAAAGAGACTATTTATTCAGGTTATGAAACAAAGTTAAGCATAACTCTAAAAAATCGGACATAAAATTTTGACACAAAGTCCGAGGAACCGAAGCGAGTTCACCGTGGACAGTCTACCGGACAATGTGACATTTAGCCCCACGGCACACACACGTTGGGAGTGTACCTGTACAGTGCCATGGAACTACAATTGTACGTTCGCGAAGACAAACCATAAATGTACCCGGTAAGCTTCTCTATAGAAAACGGAAAACCCCATTCAGTGGTCCAGGCTGTCCAGTAAAATCTTCAGCAGAAAATGAGAGATATCCAAAGCAAAAAGCTGCCAAGTGAAGATGGGATCGAATCATTTCCGACAAAGTCGTGAGACTTGCGCGATAGTGAACGGCTGGTAAAGTGTATAACTCGACTATTGACTTTTTATTTGAAATTTGAAGCTTTTGTGGTTAATTACGGGATATTTTGATGATCTTTTTTCACAAGGACCATACAAAAATTATTGTCCAGGATGATGATCACTAAATTATGTAAACAGTAGGCCGGTGTGTACCTTTAAAGGAGCTATCCATATCACATTTTTGAACCCCCATTTTTTGCCATGGGTGTTGAGATTTTGATACCATACCATTTGTCATATTTTTCTCATTACCATTCTGAAATTTCAAGCATGTAATTTTGTAAACTAATTTATCCGGTTCAATAAAGCAGTACAGTGATTACACCAACCTTTTTATTTGCTTCCACATCCAAATTGGAGATTGCAAATTTTCCGTTTTCTTCCCATGGATAGTGGTTTTGGGGAGGTATTTTATATGATTGTTAAGGTTAAAACGAAATCTGAACACGCTCCTTGAAGATACAGAAGAAACAGAAACATCCTTCTTACCATGCGGTGGTTTGCCAATCTTCAGGCAGCCGAGGCAGTAAGCCTTAGGGCAGTTCTTGTGATCACACATGACCAGCTCTCCTCCCTCTCCACAACGGAAACATTCATCGTCGTGTTTCACTTTATCAACGACTTTCAGCTTACGTTTGCGGCCGCGTTTCTGTCTTTTTCTGTCTGCAGCTGCTTTGTATTTCTCTGCTTGTGCTTCAGCTGCTGCCGTCTAAAAACGAAAAAGAAAAAGAAAAAAGAAGACGCTTGCAAAAAAGAAACAATTTTCTTAAAATATCAATTCTTGATCAGAACAGAAGTTTGTTGATTACAGTGAACTTGTGGATAACAAGGCACTGATTGACCAATCACTTTGGAATTGCTTTCAAGACTGTTCCACTTCAGTGATTTGAACAAATTGATTCCCACAGCAATGAAATGTGAGGTGTGTTCAACAGCACAATACCGAAATATGTATGGCAGCGTCGGTATGCTGCAACCGAAACGGCTCATTAAACGACTACATCCCAAAACGTACGATCAAACATGGCCACTGTCAACAACGCCGTTGACACTACGGCTGCACACTCAACACGAAGATTCTGACTATTAAATTGCAAATCAAAGCTGCTAATCTGGCGGTGGTCTTCCACAGTCTAAGAATAAAACACTAAAATTCTGCTCTACACGCCAAATGTTGATGCAAAATATTAACTTGAAACCTCGAGGTCGTAGCCGCAATTTGCCCATCCGCCATCTTGGTAATAATAACCAGTGTTTAAAACTAGCTGGCTCGCGTTGCTGCCTGCGCCCTAGTAAGTGTATGGAGCTCGCACACGCACGCAGAAACTGCACGCTCCCGACAGCAACATTTTCACTGTGCATGCGACATCTACCAGGTCTACTGCGTGCACATACACATTATTATACACGTAACGCGCGCGATCATTATAAGCGTAACGAGCGCGATTGAACAAATAGCTTGACGCGCACAGCTAGCAATTTGAATGTACAAACAACAAGATGAAGCGTAAAAGTGAATGCAACGACAAGCTAATTTTGGTGAGTTTTACCGATTTACACAAAAAAGGTATTTATGAATGGGATTAAAAGTGGGTTTTACCGGTCTTAAACAATCTGTTTAAAAACTATAACTGCTGGGGGAAAAAACTGTTGAAAATTCATTACTGTACTTTAGACAATGTGATAGCAATTAGAATCTACATACTTTTCCAGGCTTTCATCCAGAAAGTTATCTCAAAGTTAAAGCGATGAAGAATTAGCAGTCCTTTTAGCAACAAAATCCCAATAAGCCACTAACCTTTGGTCTAACTCCAATGAATCCACTGCAGTTGGGGGCGCCGCACTCGCAGCGTTTCTTCTCATTGCCCAAACAGTCTAGGTTGTAGTTGAAGGTCAGCTCAGTTTCTGTGAATAAAGAAAACAATATTTACTCACTGGAGTCTAAAGTAGTTGGGTAATTCCCAAAATTAGGGGTCCAAAATGTTTGGTGTCCCAGTTACGTACGACACTCTCTGCTTCAAAAATCACCACTTATGACCACTAATTCTCAGTAATGGACTGTGGCCTGTGATTATAGGGGGCAGCATCATTTTCTTCAATATTTTGTTTTGTGATTCCTGAAAAATATTAAAAACAAAAGATCATAAAGGCTTATAATTTGTTCCATGGTATTAAATAGGAGTTCGGTGTCCCGGGTTACCTACGCCAATGAAAATTGGCTGTAGAATGAGTTTGCATTAACCTTGGTGCCATATCTACACACAAACATCAAATTTAAGTGGCATTTATTGAAATAACAATAATTATTTTTTACTGGGAAACCACTTTCAATCATTAAAAACACCGGGATGGACACTTGTGTTACATTTTAGGCCGTCCCTGTTACGAGCGTATATTGGAAATTTGTACACAGGGTTTTTAGAAAGGCACGTTTGTCACACTATTTGTAACCCTTTTTGGGCCTAAGTTATCTCTTCAGAACAACTGAAATTTATTTCTTTTATTTTGAGACCAGACAAAGGTATTTTCTGGAAAATATGGTCCGTGTTGCCAAAATGCCCCTTTACCGTGGAAAGACTCAGCTCTGTTATTTCAACTTACTGCTTGGTATATCACAGGTGGCGAAGAGACCAACTCGTGTGTCGCCATTAACCGTCCATTTCTGCGTCTCGCAGTTAGGCTGACAGCAGTGATTCATAAATCGCGACAGGTTGCCTTTGGGTCCCGCGTCGATGATGCGATCTTTGTCTAGCGTTAAGAAGTAGAAGTCCGAGATGTTGTTGTCGTGAGCTTGGCGGATGCGTTCCCGGCATTCCTCCTCATCAACTAGCTCGCCGACGTACTCATTGACAAAATCACCCTGAGGTAACAAAAACACAAGCATGCAAACTAGTTTATCACGTGATAAAACACTGGACTTTTCTGAGTTTGGTATTTCTATTATTTAAAAACCTTTAATAATATGATACTTAACCACTTCGCATATGTAGTTCTGAGTGCGAGTGTCTTAGGGGCGGTTATACAGAATTAGTCCCATGAATTAGACCAGGGCAGAGCTGGTCACTACTATCTTGTTAGCTTGGGGTGACTGTAGTCAATTTTTGGTTTTTTTACCTGTGACTTGGCTCTGGAGAAAATTACTTGCGACTGGACTTGGGAAATAAGATTGATTTACGACTTGAAATTATAACTTGTCATCAAGTCTCCAGCCCCAGAGACATACATGTATACTGCATAACCAAAACTGCTAGTGCAGTCTCCCACTCCAGGGGAATGAATTGGAAAATGCCTAGCTGTCGCGAAGTGGTTAATAGGGAGCTTTCGATTACACGACGGAGAGAGACAACAGGGAAAAAGCTGACCGCGTCCGTTCTCTACACAACGCCAAAACACCCCAATGCACGTCGTGACATTTGGGAGAGAACGAAGAGTTAAGGTCGTCGCATGCGCAGTAGATTTGCGTGACGTCATTACGTTGTGTTTCACGTCGCCGTCGTGTAATCGAAAGCTCCCTAATGACGTCATGACAACGTCGATGAAAAAGCAAATGGACATATTCAGACAATGTTCCTTCAAAATCTCAACTTCCGTGACAACTACCTGCAATTGTGCACATTTAAAACCTTGAAAACACCACAGTTAAAACAGAAGTACGTGTATGTTTATATTTGACTGTTAGGGCTCTGTGACACATTCCCAATTTTGCATCCCGGTGTCCCTCTGCTACGGTCGACCACCCGGTTTTAGCTTCAAACCAGGATGAATTTCTGAGACCACGATCGTACCAAGGAAAGCCGGGAAGTCTAAGGGCAAGTCCAATGCCTTCAAGAAGTAACAGGAGTGTCCCGGCTTCAATAGGATTGCACAAGGTGCCACTAGGGGCCCCTACGGCAACTACAGCTATGCCGGCAGCCCTAAGGGTCCATTAGGGCTTTAGTAGGGTCCTGTTATTTGTCCGTCCACCATCTTGGTATGGAAAGCATACCACGTTCGAGTTGGGATGCAATATGTATTGGGAATACCGTACGTTCGGTTGCGTTCAACGTTTTTGGTATGCCGGTATGGTCAATACTGGCGTACGTATTGTGCTATTGAATGCGCTGTATCATTTGCAATGACCCTAAAATTTAATCAATGAGTTGATACTGACAGGGAAAACCTTCCTCAAAGTACATAAAGATTGAATTGGTAGCAACTATCCAATGAAATGTTTCCACCCGAGAAAATAATCCATGAAGATGAAATTATTTGCCAACGATTTACTTAGTTGGTTCTCATCTGGGCGGTCCGAAATGGGCACTGTGTACTGCGTGTATTTCCATGCTGGAAATTGACAACCGAAGGTGTTTTTCTAAAAAAGTCCTGCGCACAGGACTTATTTGTTATTTACTTGTACACAAAATCCATATATAGATTTTTAAGGTTTTCTGAAGCATTGATGCATCTAAGTAGCAAAAATTTCTTGAGGCTAGTTTACCAACATTCTCTCTTGGATGTGTTACACTCTTATTCCACGAATCTGTAAAAAGATTTATCTTGCAAATGATACATAGGGCCTTTAACACATTTTACAGACAGGTAGTCCTTTGCAGCTTGCTACAAAAACAACTCGACACACAGACTCTTACCTTCTTGATATCAACTTGCGACATCAATCCCCACCCCCTCATGCCCATCTTCTCCGGTTGTTCATCAGGATATTGCCGTTTCTGAAATCGCTGGTTCTGGCATTTCTCGCCGGCCGGGCAGACGAGAGGATGGCACTCAATGAGCAGAATGCGGTTGAGGCAGTCACTGTCTTTACCGCAGGGGTTGTCACTGGTTGGTTTGCAGTCACATGGCTGGCATTGACTGATGTCGAAGGATGGCATCTGGACACGGCCTACCGGTCTGTTAGTCTGTGGATATTGGTACCGACAATATAAAGGCGTGATCACATTATCACGAAAAAACCACGCTTGTACGCTGTGCTTAACACATTGCATGAACTCCGAATCACCGATCTTTCCAAAATAAAGAATTCCGCTCCGGTAACTTGGAGCTTCACTGATACTTCATTGACTGCGCTTCACTGATACCTCAAGTTCAACAAATATGAACTTTGACCCAGCTCAAGACGTTTTGTGCGTCACGATAGGCCGCGCACAAGTGGCAAACCAGCTTGTACAAACCAATGGCTCAGGAGTGCGCAAAGCCATTTTTCCGCGATAGTGTGAACAATATAAGGGGACGTCCCCTCTGCCGCGTGCTGCATATCAATACTCCGCGTGCCCGGAGATCGCGTAAACAAATCGTTAAACATGGGGACAACCGAATGCACTGGTACGATGGTCAGTTGTTTACGGGCACAATCGCACCCATCAGATATTAAGTTGATGCAGCGTTTTGCACGGGACCAGTTGCCTAACCAAAAACTTTCGCATGTGTGACGTTGTGTAACGGTGTACTCTTATGTACCATTGAATGTAGGACATGCAGAACGTTCGTTGTTCCGGAAAGCGAGTAGGCTGTGCAACGGTTGTACGTATAGGCGTACGTTTGTGGGTTGTGTTGTTCAAGATTTAAACATCGAAATTTGGGGTGGGTGGGTAGGTCAAAACAATTTCGAAAAAAAAATATATATATTGATTGCTTTCCGGTGACGTCGCCCCTTCCATCCACCATTTTGGTTGTCATTTTTCATGACCCACGTGGCTCGAGAGAAAACTGGCCAAAAAAGCAATAAAAGCGCATTGGTTGCACTTACCTCTGTTGCTTAACTTTGCTTTATGTTGTTGCGCCATGGCTGTTGTATCAATAAAGATAAACATGTATTTCTTCAGGCTAAAAATGGTGCTCAAGCAAAACCACTTTCGTTTTTACAAGCTGCAGTGCATGCTCAATAATTTGAACGTATCGCAACGCGCGCGTGCGGCATCTTCGAATGACAGTACGCTGGCGAGTATACTTTACACGTGCCCATGTGCGTCTCGTGGCGCACGCGCGTGTACGCGCGCGACCGTTGACCACCAAACATTCCTGGATGTTCTACGTCATGGAAAGCAATCAATACATTGATTATTTTGAATGGCCCCTTAGTCAATAAATTCTGACCTTGATGTACTTGAATGGTCTTGGTTTCTTGCTACTATTCTCTAGTTCTCTTGCCTCTTTCTGCTCCCTGAAGCCCTTCCACTGCTGATATTTGTCTGCTGCCTCCTCTAGAGCTGGGGAACACCAATAGATACATGTAAAGGATTTACATTATCCTTAGCATATACATATGTATAAAAAAACCAGTATATGGCCTCGTCAATCAAACAACGTCTTTACCTGTTGATATTACTCAAAACATGACGAGAATGATAAATAAAATAAACATTTTAAAATGTTTATTGAAAGTTTTAATAACATTTCTCCCGTGTGATTTGAATTGATAGAGTACAGGTAATAATAATAATAATAATAATAATAATAATAATAATAATAATAATCACAAGCATTTGTAAAGCGCCATCTATCTATGTAGACATATTCCGAGGCGGCTGTTGCCATTATTACCGCTGCCATCAGGAAATCACCAGAACCATTTCGCTTCAACTAGGTGGCAACCCGGCCAAGGCGCACAACCCTATCAGCAGTTAGATTGTGGCATTCCCCATAACAGCTTCCCATATATCGCTTGGGTTGACGAGGCAACTGGGATTAAGTGCCTTGCCCAGGAACACAGACACGTTGGTCGAAGTGGGGCTTGAACGCCCAACCTCTGATTGAGAGTCCCGCTTCATACCCACTAGACCACACGCACTCCCAGGTTTGATAGGGTGAGTAAAACCAGCTCTACCTTTTCCAGAAACGAACTGGTAAAGAAATCTTCGAATGTAATCGTAAGAGTTTATTAATTTTTTAATGGGTTAATAATGGGTTTAATGAACTTCAATTCGCAGTCAGTAGGATGAATTGCATGAAGCTTACAAGTGTCTTCCACCTAAACATCGAGATATATAGGTGGGTGGCGCCATTGGCAGCCGAAGGCCAGAGACACCGGGGAATCCCCTAACTCTTCACGAAAGAATGCTCTGGGATCTTTTAAGTGTGTTACACAACACACTGGACCAACGGCTTTACACCTTCCGAAGGATGGAGCAAGTGTGTTTAAGTGACTTGCTCAAGGGCACAGGCACTCCAGCCGGTTATCGAACCCACAACCCCAAGTTTTCACCCGAGTATTGCGATTTAGTGACCTAAACCCTTCGGCCACGGTACCCCACAAAATTGCCTTGGCATTGCCCTCACATTGTTAATTTCTCGATTATCAAAACTATGATACCAAGACATGTTTGTTTCTGAAGTATTTTAAATATTCTACACTATTTACAAATTGCACGGAAATTTCTTTGAAAAAATGTAATAACTTTGAAAAGCCGTCTTTTTTTGTTTTAATTCTAAAAATTGTGCAAAACAAAAACATTCTTGCACTTTTATTGCAAGACCCATATTTAAAGTTAGAACACATTGGTAATCTCGAAAATCAGAAATGTTCACAGATTTACACATAACTTACACAATATAAACATGATGACGGTAGTAAACTTCCTCTGAAGTGGTTTTGTCTAAAGTGCTATAGTCTTTCAGAAATGAGCAAAACAATTATTTTTCGTCTCGGGAGACCTAAATTAAATTCGCCCCGAAAGCCACCTTGCCTCAAAACCACTTCGCCCTTACACCACTTCGTCCGAATACCACTTCGCTTCAAAAACACTTCGTGCACAGGCTGTGGTTCAGGGCGAAATGGTTTAGGGGCGAAGTGACCGTATAGCCTTTTTGTTTTGACTGTTTTCTCAAAAGTTAGACGAAGTAAAGAGCTGATTTTTGCTCAGGTTGGTTTTAATCATGCATACATTCAATTACACAGGGAGATAAAACCATTTGTAACGGTTTACCAATCATGTGTTCTGCTTTTAACTACAACTATAAATTGGAGAAATATCTTGTCATAATTTCACACACGGCTTGTGCTACCCACCTGCCTTAAACACCGCAGCTAGACCCTTTGTAGCGGCATTCTCTTTACTCCCTTTGTCGCCCTCGTGGTACGAAAATACTCTCCCCTGGTGGGTCCAGAAGTAGTCATGTGACCCAAAGAACTGGACAGGGAATTCCCCGACCTGGTGGTTCATCTCCTGAATGTTCGTAGGGACGTTACGAGGGTTGCAGATCTGAGCGGGCCACCATCTACGTCAATCGACAAAACAAAACTGTCATTCTACTTTACATTACAAACTTGTCCAAAACAGAAATGCATTTTTTGAAAAATATCAATACATGCCTTTGCGGTTCCCCAACAATGCATAGTTCCGACCTGTCAATCAAGCCGAACCCGCCGACCAATTACAACAGAGCTAGCAGACGGCGCCCACATAGGTCAAAGTGATGCAATCATTGCACAATTACGCGATTTTCTGCCCATACAGTTTGTATGTTGTATGCGCCAGTGACCGGGTGAATTTTGGTTTCAATGTCGGGCGATTCGCTGTTCAAAGGTAGGAAAGCGCATTTTTTATGAATATATGTCATCCCTGCATTACTAGCCTTTCGCTCAGTGTGTGCTACGGTAACCGTCGACCCTAAAACATAAATACCTTTGAGTTTTCTCCAATGAATCTGTGCTTTCCATGCCGAGTCCCGTTGCTTTGTACGTTGTGTGTTGCCATTTTTTGCGATGGCTTGTGAGCACATAGCAACAATATCTAAGGGGTGGGGTTAACTGGGCAATCTCGCAACTATGCATTCCCTGTGCACAGTGCATGATGAAATGGAATTCTAGTACATTGTACAGGAGCGCTAAGTTTGATCGTGTACAAATGAATGAGATTTGGCAGTGGAGTGGAGCTCTCGGCCGCTTCAAACTCATAAAACGTGGCAAATTTGTGTTTTTGACACAAGTGTTACCTGGTATTAAAGATACCTGATTTAGATGTTGAAGTTTATTTAGGAAGCCTAGATTATTTAAACATGATTATCAATGTTTGCGAAGAAAAAAGTTTTAAGCTAAACTCCTCAAAAAAAGTTCGGAAAGTCAAATTTGACTGACGATTTCTCTCTTGTTGCAAAATAAATTTCCTTGAATTTTATATAATTGGAAAGCCCTGTTATTCCTCTTTACGATGATGTGTCATTTGTTATAATTAAGCAATTGGGGGATGTGCAGCACAGCTAAATACGGGGGCGGGTGTAAAGTTAAATGTCCGAAAATTCACTGCTATTGTCAAAAAGTGCATTGACACATTCCCATCCTCCAAGCAAAAGGGGAATGCACTGCAAGACAATAGCAGTGAATTTTGTGACATTTCGCTTTTCACTCACTCCTGTATTCCGCTATACTGCACATGCCCCAATTGATTAATCATAACAAATGACACATCACTGTAAAGAGGAATAACAGGGCTTTCCAATGATACCAAATTCAAGGGAAATGATTTAGTAACAAGAGAGAAATAGTCAGTCAAACATGACTTTCCGAACTTTTTTTGAGGAGTTTATGTTCTTTTCTCGAGAATAAACAATATGCTGTAATATGCTTTTTCACACATCTACATGTAGCAATGATCATGTCGACCTTTTCCCCTGACGCGCACGCGTCAAACGCTTGGTAGCATGTATATTGTGAAACGCCCGAATTGGGGCAAATTATTTCCTGAACAATGCTTGCCTACCTGTAGTTTCCCAGTTTAACCCAGATGATATCACCATTCCGTGGCCGTTTACCATTACTGCAGTCACGGCAATACCAGCTGCCTTCAGGCACTGCTGCTAGACCTAGGCATGCTGCGTGGAAAGCAGCCGGGCAGCTATCACAGCAAATTAGATCACCACCTTGGAATAAAACAGAGATTGAAAGTGCATCATTACATGAAGTTGAGATGTTGGTCTTTCCACGGTAAAGGGGGCATTTTGGCAACACGGACCATATTTTCCAGAAAATACCTTTGTCTGGTCTCAAAATAAAAGAATAAGTTTGTTCTTCTGAAGAGATAACTTAGGCCCAAAAAGGGTTACAAATAGTGTGACAACATGCCTTACTATTAAAAACAATGTGTACAAATTTGCAATATACGCTCGTAACCGGGATGGACACATGGGCTGCGTTCGGGCGTGTACTCGTGTTAACACGAGTTATACTCCTGCGCGCGTGAACGGCAAGAATAACGACACTCGGGTCAGTGAGAGTATGCTCTCACTACTCCCCAACAAATGGGGAGTGTGCTCGTACTCCTGACAAGTGTCATGTGATTTGTACGAAGATGGTGGAATATGGGTGGGATTTTTGGTGAATTTGCTCAACGTGTCAACTCAATAACTGAAACAATAACTCACTAAGGTTTGTTTTAGACGGCATCAAAGGTTCTCACGACTTACGGCCTGTATTTCCTCAGTTTCTTGTAAGCAGTGAAACGGCATTTTTTTGTGCAGTGATGGCAAGAGACGGCCATCTTCACTGATTGCCATTCGCGCACGCGGACTGCGGACTTGCCGTTCGCGTGATGTGATCCGAGTGCAATGCGCAAGCATTACTCCCGAGTAACGAGAACCGCACGCCCGAACGCAGCCTTGGTGTTACATTTTAGGCTGTCCCGGTTACGAGCGTATATTGGAAATTTGTACACAGGGTTTTTAGAAAGGCATATTGTCACACTATTTGTAACCCTTTTTGGGCCTAAGTTATCTCTTCAGAACAACTTAAACTTATTATCAGTAAACTGATTTTCCGATTTTATAAAGCAATCCTGTGATTACACCAACCTGTTCGCTTCCACATCCAAATCGGAGATTGCAAATTTCCTGTTTTCGTCCCATGGATAGTTATTTTAGGGAGGTATTTTACATGATTGTTAGGTTAGAATGAAATCCAATTTTTTGAAAAAACTGGTCACGCTCCTTTAATACCAAAATTCGGTTTTAAGTTCCAATCCTAACTTGGAAGTAACTGAAACAAATTTTTTTTGGATATTTTTTTTGTTTAGACATTGTTTTTGTTCATAATTCGAACAGATAAAGTACTGTTCCTATAAAGTGGCTAAAACTGCGCGCCTCACCGTGCGCGCCTGGCCTACTGCTAGGTGCAGTGCATACGCGATACACTGCAGGCAGCAAGCACACACGCACACGCGCACGGGGAATGGATGGATTACAATACAATGACGAGATTGTGTTGCTCGCATGACCCCACTTTATTGTAATACGATTACAATCTAATTATAATAAGTTTTCATCTGACCACGGTCGTCGTTGGAATTATTACAATCGCATCGAGTAATTACGAGATTTTTCTCGTGTGCCCCCGGCCTTAGAAGGCCATTTTTACAAATGCATCAAAATGTCACACTTTGGCTCCCGTATTTATGGAAAGACCCTTACCTATTGAGCAAATGAAGCACCAGCTGACACTGACCCTTGCATGATGTTTGTGGGATTTGATCGGTTTGAAGTGACCACTGCAGACGAGGGAGTTGAAGGCAAGACTAATACTACCTGCGGCTATACAGCTATCGCTGGCGTGGAACGCCGTCGGGCAACGCACGCAGCGAATCAAACGACCTGCCAAAACAACGCAAAACAATAGGTTTGAAGTGACCACTACAGACGAGGGAGTTGGAGGCCAGACTAATACTGCCTGCCGCTATACAGTCATCGCTGGCAAAACGACCTGCCAAAACTGCCAAAAATACGCTGGGTTGCGTCATTTCGGTTTTGACAAAGTGACGAATGGCTGTTTGTTTAAAAGCAAAACAGGTGTTTTGACAAAGTGACGAATCTAGGTTTTAATGTAAATCTTCTCCATGAAAACAATGTGAATGAAGCATAAAAATGCAAAAAGGACAACTTGAAACTTATCAATTTCAAAAGAAGGCCAACAAGAAAGAGGATTTTCAGGCAGAGCAGCCACGACTTGGGTCTTTCCACGGTAAAGGGGGCATTGTGGCAACACAGACATGCCTTTCTGTGTACAAATTTACAATATACCGGTACGCTCGTAACTGGGATGGACGCTTGTTACATTTTAGGCTGTCCCGGTTACGAGTGTATATTGAAAATTTGTACACAGGGTTTTTAGAAAGGCATGTTGTCACACTATTTGTAACACTTTTTGGGCCTAAGTTATCTTTTCAGAACAACTGAAACTTATTTCTTTTATTTTGAGACCAGACAAAGGTATTTTCTGGAACATATGGTCTGTGTTGCCAAAATGCCCCCTTTACCGTGGAAAGACTCCCTTGTCACTTCATCAAAACGGTGATGATATATCAACCTTGATTTCTGTATCATGACTTAACTATTTTGATTTGTTTGTACATGTAATATTATTACTTATCCTCTAAAACAAATGTCATTGACTGTTCTTGAATCACAAAAGAAGGCTTGGCTGAAAATGCATTGTACATACTACAAAATTTGATATCTGACTGTATCGGCATACCTTTAGAAGCCTTTAGACCTTTAGGATTATCGGCAAAGCATGACGTGCAGACATGGAGTGGACAGGTGAACCCTCGTGGGTCAAACCTAGTCTGAGCCAAGGACTTCAGGCAAGCCTCGTGGTAGTACTTGCCGCAGATACCAACATGGCAACGCTTGACGTCTTTGTCTCCCAGCTTGCATACAAAGCAGGAATGAACTCCTAAAGGGAAATAAACATAGGTTTCGTTAAAAGAATGTGTTCAGAAAAATTGATTTTGTTCTAACCTAACAATCACATCAAATACCTCCCCAGAAATACTATCCATGGGAAGAAAACAAGAAATTTGCAATCTCCAATTTGTAATCACTGCATGCTTTATGAAACCAGATAATTTAGTTCACAAAACATCGGTGATTTTTTGACGATATCCTTGAAAATATACGAAATTTCAGAATGGGGTTGAGAAAAATATGACAATTGCTATGTATGAAAATCTCAACACCCATGGGAAAAAATGGGTGGGTTAAGAATATGATTGGAGACGTGGTGGTCTAGTGGATAGCGTGTCGGACTTTCGGTTGAGAGGTCTATGGTTCAAAACCTGGCCATTGCACCGCGTTGTGTCCTTGGACAAGACACTTCACTCTACGTTGTCTCCCTCCACCCAGGTGTATAAATGGGTACCAGCAAATACGGTTGGGGAAACCCAACTAGTTGCTGGGGGTAGACCTGCGATAGACTGGCATCCCATCCAGGAGGATCAGTACATGTAGCATTGCTCCTAGTCACTTCATACCACGGAAACCAGGGATGAGTACCGGGAATGAGTACCTAAGCCAATATTGGCTCGTAAACGACTTACCTACCAAAGAATGTGATCTGCAGCCGATTTCACGAATCCTTACACACTGCGTAAGCCCGCTTGTGCAACTTTTTATTGCGTAAGCTGCGCAACATTCCTGTGATAATTACACGCAAACCTATAGGACTTATGCCATTTCCAAAAGCTACGCAATGTTTTGTGAAATCGGCTGCTGGACATGCTCCTTTATTAACCTAAGCGGGTAGTTGACTAATCAAAGACGTTCGCACTGTTAATGCGCATGTTTGTTGCCAGGATGGCATTCGACTAGTGGTTGAGAATAGAACTTGCTCTAGATAAAATGTTCTACCACCATCTATTTTGATCTGTCACTGTGCAGCTTTTTGTCAGAGCACACTCACATTTATAGGTGGGACAAACATTTATTGGTCGGAAAATACTCTACTCTAATTTCATTGAGCAAGTTCGATTCACGACTAAGTTAACCACATATATGCACACTAACATTTCTGTGCGTACAATTTTGGTTAGTCAACTGGTTCCGTGCAAAATGCTGCATCAACTGACTGCCTGATGAGTACCAGTGACCAGCACGACCGTGCCCTGTGGGCTGGTTCCAAACGGTCGACCAGACACGACTAACTATCGTTGACTAAACTGCATTCGGTTGGCAATAGTCAAACAATAGTCGTGAATCATACAATACGCATTGCACCTACCTGATATACACTCATCACATTTAAACGTGCCAGTAGGCATAGTCTGCAGCCCGATACAGTCTAGGTGGAACGCCCCGCAGCACCCACCCTCACATAGGAGTAGCTCCCCTAGGCCTTCGCAAACCTGGCATACGCTTTCCTTCTTGGCTGCTCCTGCCCCTCGTTCCCTGAGGGCGCTGTTCGTACTGCTGGCGTGGGAGGCATTACTGGTGCTGGCCTGTTCGTCACCCGAGCTGTGGCCTTTGATAGAGAATGGGGTTAGGGGGTTAGGTTAGCATGCGGGAAAGGTTTAGTAACAGGTTATATGGTACGATGCAAATTACAGTAGAGGTGGGCAGTAAAGCCACTCTCTCACACGGAAAAATGTCGGGCACGAGTGGGCACAAGCTTTAAGAGTTGGCAAATTTGGTAAACTCGGGACAATTCGTGGGACAACTCAGGATGATTTGTGTAACTCGGGAGGAAAACTCGTAGCAACTCGTAGCAGCGCGCAAATCGAAACGAAAATTGTAAACATGTTTAAAATTCCGGCCACGAGTGCAACTCTTAACCACTTCGGATGGCTGGGCATTTTCCAATTTATTCCCCTGGAGCGGGAGACTGCACTTGCAGTTTTGGTTATGCAGTATACATGTATGTCTCTGGGGCTGGAGACTTGATGACTAGTTTTTATTTCAAGTCGGAAATCAATCTTATTTCCCAAGTCCAGTCACAAGTCATTTTCTCCAGAGTCAAGTCACAGGTCAAAAACCAAAAACTGACTTGACCCCAAGCCAACAAGATGAGAGACCAGCTGCCCTGGTAGTACTGACCCATGGGCTAATTCTGTATAACCGCCCCCCAAGACACTCGCACTTAGAACTGCATATGCAGTTCCCCGTTGCAAAATGGTTAACAAATTCATACAACTTGTACATGTACGTAGCAAACTCATATAGCACTGTATCACACGAGTTTGATACAGAGTTCGATACGAGTGGTGCACGAGTTATAAGAGTTCATGCACGAGTTGCAAGAGTCAGTGAAATTCCAGATGGTTTGGCGCCAAATCCAACGCAAAATGCCATAGTCGGGTAGCTCATACCAAACCCTACCACACTCGTAACTGACTGGCAGTAAGCTCGGAAAGCTCGTAGTTAAAGGTACACACCGGCTTCGTTGGGCTATTTTGGGCTCGAAATTGATCCATACCAGATTCTGAATGCCCTTCCGAAATAAACTGAACATATCCTGAAAAGAAACCACAGAATTTTGCCGTTTTTGAGCAATTTTCAAAAAACTTTTCGGAACCAAATTCTGGTTCCGAAAAGTCACATGGTCTTGCGAGTTAGTTTTGTGTCCAGTCGCATGAAAGTTTCTTACTGCAGAACTGCACCAAATTCAACTCTGATTTCTCCACAATATTTATAAGTAGTTGACAAAAGAGAGACTATTTATACAGGTATGAAACAAAGTTGAACATAAGTGGGACTCAGCGAGCGCGTGCTAGTATGGCAAACTACGGTGGATCGCCCCGCGCAGCACGGCAAAAATCCCGAGTGCACACACGGCGGGTTGGTTGGTGTACATGTACGTTCGTGAAGAAAAAACATGATGCTAACTTCTGCAGAGAAAGCAGAAATTCATAATCGGTCGTCCGGGCTGTTCAGTGAAATCGTGATCAGAAAATTGGAGATATCCCGAGTAGGAAAAGAGTGAATCGTTTGTGACAAAGTCGTGAAGCTCGCGCGTATAGTTGCAACGGCTGGTAAAGCGTATAACCCGTCTTTTTACCGTTTTTGTTAATTTTGCACTTCTTTAGTAAATTACGGTATTGTCAATGCTGCTACATCACTAAATCATGTAAACAGTAGGCCGGTGTGTACCTTTAACTTATGACCAACTTGGGAAACTCCTGCCTCATTCGTAATAACATCGTGAAACTCGTAGTTAAGTAAAAAAATCTTCAAGGGAGACAGCTTAAACGAAGGCAAGATTGTAATGTGAACGTTCCGCTTACACCGTGTTTACACTCAACCCGGCAAAGGTGGATACAGACCCAGCATTTTTATTGCGACCACAAAACTGAACATTTGCCGCGTTTACACTACACCTCGATCCGGCTTCAACCCACCTTCAGAAACCGCGAAAGTCACCACTAATTGTAACTGCAGCACATGCGAGAGTTGTTAGGTGTTGCGGAACTGGTGCCAGATTGGTCAATTAAATCTACCACACGGCGGGCACTGCCCCAAGGACACTCAAATTGCCGAATCTGTATTCAGGTAGCCTTGACAATTGCGGGTGACCTTGACAATTGCGGGTCGAACCCCACAATTGCAGGGTTCAACACTACCCCAAAGGCGAATCAGACCCGGGTCTATCCGCCTTTTTCAATTTACCTTTTGCGTTTACACTTAGCGCCTACACAGCTTCAACTCGCCTTTTTGGAAATTGCGGAGTTCGATTCGGCAAAGGCGAATCAAGTGTAAACGGACCTTTATGCAACAAAGTGATTTGTCAAATCTCTTTTCTTCCGTCTCGGAAGACTTTCTGAGACAGAGGAAACAGAAGAAAACAGATTGGGCAGGCCACCGCTCCCGAGGGCGCACTGTGAGCTGTGCATTGTAGACCGAGCAAGGGATGTCAGGCTTCGGCAAATCTACACCTTGAATTATTGGCGGACTGCCAATAATTCGCAATATTGACAGTAATTGTTTGATAACTAAATGTTGGTGCATTTTTTTTCCGTTGATGTCTCATTTGAAAGCTAATAACTTTTAAGTTTCTAGAAAAATATCAATTCAAAAAGAATTTGATTTTTCGAGGTGCCACACCCAAAACGCATGGACTGTATATCTTTAAGCGCTTCGAGACATCTGTGGGAAGTAAACTTTGTGCTATATAAATGCAGTTTATTATTATTATTATGTCCAAAAAAAAAGAACTCTGTTTAGCGTTAGCGTGCGCGTCACTTTCAACCCTGTGTGTCAAAGCTTTTTTTCTTCATAAACACACCCCAAAAAAAAATATCGTTAGCGCGTGCGTCACTTTCAACCCTGCGCGTCAAATTTTTTTTTAATTTTTTTTTTTAGTGTTTCAATTAAAAACATGCCTGTTGGCTTCATGCCAACTTGACTTTATTGCTTGAAATCCACTTACAAAAAAAAAAACCAAAACAAAACGCAAAAAAAGCCGCGTGACTGCGTCATTTTGTGAGACTTCAACTTACGCTAAACAGTTTTTTTTTTCAAGCTCACTCCATAAACCTGATGAGGCCCAACATGTAACATTGTCACAACTCCGCTGTAGATTTTCCGTGTACATGCCCATTTGTTTACTGCAGGGCCACACTACTTTTACAGAAAAAAATGTTTTACAGGACTAGATATAAGCCTACCCTACCATAGTTGAGCAGAAAGTTTCTGCAGCCTTTCTCCGCCCATCATTTCATATCATAGCAGTAATATGAGGCGTTTCCATTGAGACCCACTTACCGGATAATACCAGAAAAGATGAAAAATTTGCTCAGTAGAAACAGGTCTTATCTACTATTTTCCAGTAAATAGCGAACATAATTTTCCTTACAAATTTTACTTCTCGAAGAAGGAAAATGTCAGGGAATTTATTCGGTATAAGTGGCAATAGAAACATGTACAGTTCTCCTTGAGTGCGCATACAGGGGAGAACATGTAAACATATGACCACACAATGCCTAATCCAATGCCTGTGCATGACCCCTGCATTTTTATCAGGCAAATTCACGAAGCGTGATGGAAGGCCAGAAAGCTCGGCTATTTTCTAGACGGCTCAGTAGAAACTTCGCATTAAAGGCCCTGTAGATGATCTGTTTTTGAGCGATTCTGCGAATAAAACCATTATAAATCAAAAGAAAGACATCAACAAACTCATCCGAAGAAATTTTGGCTTTGTCAAATGTACCGCGTTTAAAAAAACCATGAAAATCCATATGCGTTTTCCTGGTCTTGGCGGGGTGTTTCAAATATTCGTTCTCAGTTGATCGGGTACTATGTGGCTTGCGTCATGCACTCTGTGGCGCACATCATATACTTCGTGTGCGTGCGATCCATAAAAATGCATCGCGTTGGAACACGCACACGCAGTACACAGCGCCCATGCATTTTGGACCGCGTAGATGCAAACCAAAAATAAGTAAATCGTTTGCAAACGATCTAAATAATTTCATCTTTACGGATTATTTTCTGGTAAAATTATATCATTTTGAGCGGAAACCTTTCATTGGGTAGTTGCTATTAATTCAATCTTTACTTTCAGAACTTTTCCCCTGTAAACTCGTCGATTACTTTTTGGGGTCATTGCAAATGATACACTGGGCCTTTAAGGCCTTTTCACACGACATAAAAAAAACTTGCAAGATTTGAGACATAATTTACGAGCAGGGATTGTTTCCTTTATGACTACACGGTCAGTGTGATTTGACGTACTTCCGCATGACACAGCGAAACCATCACTGGCGTTCCTTGAGACAAGAATGCTTTGTCTGCTGGTCACTGTCAGACCATCCTACCTCCATGGTCAGACCATTGATTAAAATGCACATAAGTGCTGCTGGTATCAGCAGCCAAAAAAACCTTCCTCCATGCAAAAACATAGCCTACCCGCGGCAAAATGTACTGCGACAGTCGGGGAGTCGAATTCTATTCGAAAAACAAGACATGGGGCTACATTGGAGTCGTCCACCATTCAGTAAAAATGGATGACTTGGTCAAAATTGCCTGGAATAGCGAGAATCGGAACAGTGATCAGAGCCATGACCGGTGGATGTACTTTCTGAATACATTCGCGCGCACGCTGCGCTGTCACCAAGGACGTGTACGGTGTATTAATGTATACATGCGCATTGCGTTGGCTATCGCAAAGGACGTTATGCAAATCGTTTCACATGATCGTCTTAAAGACACCTTGAGAAATCTTCCGCTAGCGGAAGATTTTGTCGTAGGTCTGGACCTCTGCCAAAATATCTCAAGGATTGAGAAAATTTCTCAAGGAATGCTTGTCACTCTCAAGCACGGGTGTTCTTTCACACGATGGCACTTTTGTAAGATTTTCTCAAGCATAAGAAAATATATAAAGCCTCGAGTTTTTTGGCCTCGTGTGAAAAGGGATTTCCCCGCTATTTACTGGTAAATGGGTTTACCGGTAAAATTCCGGACGCTCAATAAAAACACGCCTTTGGTTAGCCCTAGCCCCTAGACATTAGTTCTGTGTTCACATTGGACTTAATTTCGTAATTCCACAGCATGCAGGGATGCCAATGGCTCTTACCTTCAGGGCCGGAAAAAAATCCACTATCATAACTGTATGTATGTGTGCACATGGACTCGCCAGCACAGTATACTGTACAGTATGTACATTGACAGTACGAGTGCAATGCAATGGATATGTCAGTATGTGATCTAACCACTGCTGTACGGATACAGCACCCTCTATGTACTTCTGATCGATAGTCTGGTTTCCGATACTTTAGCCGTGAATGATTATGGCCGGGATACAGACAAACTGCATGTGTGCAAATCATTGGGAAAACGTGCTACGTGTGTGTACATACATGTACATAGGCTGTACATACATGACATAAAAATGGCATATCCGGACATCGTTGATCAGTATTAAGTGAGACATTTTACCACGTTTTGTTGGACTTGAAAAGTTGCAAATATATTCTCCTTATATTTCCAGCCGTTTACTTTTCCGGCCTGGAAAAAAGGCTTTGCCGGATTTCTTTTTCCAAAATAAGAAAAAGCCAGAATTCTGGCTATAGCCGGAAGACTGGCATCCCTGAGCTTGACCACGTTAGTTTACCCACAAAGTATGGTACATGTACCAATGGGAATACGACTTTTAAGAAAATCCTGTTGACAAAGATTATTTGACAAAAATAACATGCATTTTACTGTTAGCACAACACCCATGCAAATGATATTTTTTACTTGATTTGTTTTTGTACACAATATAAGACCTAAGCAAGCTAGTAGAGAAACAAAACCACAAAGCTCTCTTCTCCATAAAACCAACTTCGATTTTCTCCCACAATTTTGGCAATTTTAATCATAATCACAGCTTTGTTTAGTATAAGACATGTATCTACAGTGTTAAAAAGTAAACTATGCTAAAAGCTATTTTCAGATGTACAATTTACACTAAAGAGACAGGGGTTAACTTCATGGCTCTGCTTAGCACAAAAATTGGCTTAGCACAGAATCTGTTTGCTTTATTTTTCAAAAAATGGGTTGCCAGCCGAAATCATATTTGATGTGTATTTACTAATATTTCCAAAAACACAATTTGATATACAATATTGGTTAGTAACCTAGCCTTGTCCAAGTCTGTGGCGTGAGCTTGTCTTACGATGGTGGCTGGCAAAGGTTAGGCCCGTATGAGGAAATCCCAGCGCGGTTGCATGCAGCGACCCCACGCGGCCAAATGTAGCCAGCGAATAGGCCGGTTACCGGAATATCTTGGTCTAGAAACCAGACTACATGCGCGAGGCTAAATCACAGCCTTGTTCTTTTTGTCCATGCCGTGATATGTGTTTCTTTATATCTGCGTTCGAAATCCGACGCAATTTACTTATGCGAAACCCGAGTAGTTATAAAAATTTCATATCATCCAATCATACATGTAGCTCACTATTTTGACCTTGGCCAATCGGCCGGGTTTGCAAGCATGTGTCATACAGTGTGTGTATGTATGTATGTACGTACGTATGTACGTACGTATGTACGTACGTACGTACGCCAAAGTGATATGTTTGTCGTTGCTTATGCAGTATTGCACGTCATGAATGCATGCACAATGCGCAATGACACTGTTACAATCGAGATAATAACGGTGGTTTGAATATGCAACCGACAGATTGCAAATTGTGACTTTCACAAAGACCAGAAGATAGCACTCACATATTTTCTGCAAATGTATGACGTGTTTGTAAACTTACCATCTAGGTACGTACGGAAAGTCTGCTATTTTTCAAACAGTGCCATATTGCTCCGTCAAAACAACTGTTAACCAATGAGCTTACGACTCGTGCTCTCCTTTTGAAAAATAGCATAAAGGATCCCCGCCCATAAAACACGGCATGGACAAAAAGACCAAGGCTGTGATTGAGCCTCGCGCGTCTAGTCTGGTTTCTAGACTAAGGTATTCCGGTAACCAGCCTATTCGCTGGCTACAGTTGGCCGCGTGGGGTCGCTGCATGCAACCGCGCTTGGATTTCCTCATACAGGCCTAACCTTTGCCGCCCACCATCGTAAGACAAGCTCATGCCACAGACTTGGACAAGGCTATTAGTTACCCATTTTACAAAGCAAAGAAATTCTGTGCTTAGCAATTTTTTTGTGCTAAGCAATTTTATTTGTGCTAAGCAAATTTTTTTGTGCTAAGCAATTTTATTTGTGCTAAGCAATTTGTTTTGTGCTAAGCAGTACCATGAAATTGGCTCCTGGAGTGCTCTATTTATCAGGCAGAAGTTAGTTACATGTAACTCATTTTTAATCGCTAAAATAATTTGTATTATTAAAAAATGAAAATTACAATCAATTTCAACAATTACTACTTCTCAGAATTTGATGAGGATCATCAAATTTTGAGTTTTTTTTCTCTAAATGCTTGAAATTGTGCAAGACGGTATTGTTTTGTAATATATTTTCTGACATAAGGGATTAATAAAAATATATTTGCCTTCAGGATTAATAAAATTAAATGTGAAAATATTGGTGATCCTAAACAAATGTTGGGTAGCATATCGTACGTGACCCGCTCTGGAAAAAGGTAGTATAAAGACGTGTTCGCATTGGACTTGTTTTACGGCAGGTTTTAGCGAGACGATGATAAAATGAAAAATTGCTAAATTTTACTGCTGTCTGCATTTGGACTTTTTTTACACGGGAAAATTTACCAAGACCGTGGGAGAGCAAGTGCAGTGTCCCTTAGCGGGATGACCTTCACGGCCTGGACATACGCTTCCAGAGCCCTTTTACCGACTCGATGTGTCCGCATTGGACATGTTAGACTTATCGTTCAGGAAAAGTTACGTGGTGAATTTTCCTAGGCAGTAGTTGTCCAGGAAAAGTAACCGCTGGACTCAGGAAGTTACTGAGAGGAAAACTTCTTAGGCTGTCCTCACTGAATTAAACATGGGAGAAGTACCTATCGTCTCGGTAAGTTTTCCCGAAAAAAAGTCCAATGCGGACAGGCCTTAAGTCGCACAGGCTAGGTTGAGTTTTCATGACCATAAGTAGAAATCTGTGGCGGATCCACGCTCATTAAAATGCCAAAACACAATGGAAATTCCAAGCGGAGCACGGACATTCCAGGCGGTATCTGGGGACTGCCAGGAATTTCTATTGTGTTTTTGTATTTTAATGAGCGTGAATCTACCTAGCCTGCGCGACATATACTACCTTTTTCCAGAGCGGCTCACGTATCTTACAGTTGCTATTACAATTAATAAAACCTACTGTCACAAACTACAGCACAAATGCGTTTACACGACAATAAAATATATTACTTCATGCATTATATAAAAATATCGGGGGAAAAATTCGCATTTTACTCTCTAAAAACTGGAATAAAATGGAAAAATTCAGAAGACGTGGTCGAGATGAATGAGCGTAACACATAAATGCGAAGTGGTTTAAGAAATATAAAATTTATGCGAGTAAATTTTTTCAATAAAAATTTAATTTGTAAAACACCATGACATGCATGCATATTTCTAAACTAAAATTTTCTGTTTTGATGGACAGTTCTAAGGAAATTTTCAAAAGCTAATTTCTTGCACAGTTACAATTTTGAATTTCCTTCTAAAAAAAGTATCCCAAGTAGTCCACAAGGTGTCTAAGGGCCTTTTCCCACTGGAACCACTATCTTGGGGCAACTCGCCCAGGGGCGACACGCAATATTTCACCCTCGAGTTCAACCTCCGTAACGATTCACTTGTACAAGTGAGAACTCGCCCAGCTGCCCCTTTGTCACACAACCACTGTTGCCCCGGGGGAAAGTGTCTCGCCACGGAGCCAAAATTTGGTCTCCGGGCAATTCCGGAAATTCAAATTTACACTTCAGAGACTTTGAGGGCTTGTAATGCTTCACGTATTCAAGTTGTTTGATTTTAAACACATGTTCTTCAAGCATCATTGATGGAAGTGTAATTCCGGAAAAAGTGATTGCAATGCCATTCTCATTAAGTGTGTAGGGTCCCCAAAACCCTCGATATTTTTGGATGTACCACGCATATTGAGAATGGCATTACAATCAGTTTTTCAGGAATTGCACTTCCATCAATGAGGCTTGAAGAACATGCGTTTAAAATCAAACAACTTGAATACGTGAAGCATTACAAGCACTCAAAATCTCTGAAGTGTAAATTTGAATTTCCGGAATTCCCCCTAGTGGGAAAAGGCTTTAAAAGATGCCCAGACACCCCTAATGTTATTAGACAATCGAATAAACACAGGTGTCCTTCCATTTGATACAAAATAGGCAATACATTTTGACAAAAGAGTGCACCTTGTATCCATCATGGAAAAAGTGTCAGTGTGAATGAATGGTGCAACATTGGTGGACACGGCAAGATATGTTGTGGTTTTTAATGTCTGCTGCATGCAGTTTGCAGAATGGGATATAGAGACCCATCTCACAGTAGTAAGCACAGCACCCATACTGCATTTTGTATTACTAGAATCTTGTGGATGAAAGGTTTGCAAAAATTATAGTTTGCAATCTGAAATTATGAAAAAAGTTGAGAGAGGAAAGCGTGTACCGTAAAATTCCGTATATACGGCACACCCGAACTTTTGATTTTTTTTCCGCGGTGAGAAAAAGTGCACCTTATTTATTTTTTGATGCTCAATAGACCGATCCAGTAAGCTTCGCCCATTTAGCAATTGCCTAGCAACATGGCACGCGTGCGAGACACACGTGCAGTGGAGTTGCGTGGCAACATAACATTTTGTTTACTGCTTTCCGGCCGCGCCCGCGCCCTGTTCAGCGTGTATGGAACACGGACATGCACACAGAAACTGCACGCTGGAAAGCAAAATGTGCACTGTGACAAGTATCCGGTCATGTGCGTGCGCGTACAAAACAATAGCTACATGTATACGCGTAACGCAGGCGATTGAACAGAATGACGCACATCTAGAACGCGGTGTAGGAAAGTGAATGCAAAATATGGCAAAACGACAAGCTAATTTTGGTGAGTTTTACCGATTTACACCAAAAAAGTATTTATGAATGTATGAAAAGTAGGTTTGGCCAATCTTAAACAATCAGTTGAAAACTGGCTAGGGTCCTCACTCCTGGGCGCGGATAAAAATGATGTTTATTGTGTTTTTGCGTCACTCGTGCTGCAGTTTGCCGTATCTGTGTGCACAAAATTTGGAGGACTCGGGTCACCAAAATGGAGATCCACTTTTTGGTTACCTCAACCTGAGGCTGTGATTGGTTAATTCCAAAATGGGCGGAGCTTAAGTTACTGGATAGTCTATTGCAGTGCCAACATTTACGATTTAGGTGTAACATGTACACAATTTTTCCCAGCCAATTGCTGTTAAATGCTTGACATCAGATTTATGTCGGATTCGTGTTCACCTTTTGCGTGTAGTCTGAACCGGCCTCAAGGCAAATTACTTTTTGTTTTGCAATATTGGCATCTACATGTATGCAGTTGTCATCCTACACGTATACACAAAGACTTGACATGTTTTGTCTTGCAAATTTATATTTTATTTTCTGATGAGAAAGGGGTGCAAAGTGGTTGTGGGGAAGGGGGGTGAGGGAGGTGGGGAAGCGGTTGGGGTGTGACGCGGTTATGAAACAGGAGTGAAGTTGCACTTTGAATTTTGTGATAAAAAATGTGCGATATAAAAAGTATAGTACCCTACTAATTTTATTAAGAAAACAAGAATCTTTTTCTCATTTGAAATCTAATGCACTCATCAAAAAGAAGCACGCCATCTTCATAACAGCCTGTGTGTCAACTACTACATCTTGTTTCTGCCCCTGTATCTATGTTAAGTCCCAGCGTCATTCCACGGTTCTTCATATCTTCAGCCAATCACGTTGACTCGATGAATTCGATCAATGAGACATGTCTTAGCATTAGTATCAGCTGTCACCAATCTTGCTCCAGGAATGGCGTCCAAACAAATTTTGATGCGCTTTTGGAAAAATTAGTCTGTCACACAGGCCAGGTCGAGTTTTCTCAACCGTAACCAGAAATATGTTTATGATATATATCACACTGGTTCAACTAATGGTCAGGTTTGAAATGCAACCAACAGGTTTCTGGTCATGTTTGCGAAAACTCCAACAAGCCTGTGCAACAACGGACTCATTTCTGCAGAGCGAGTCACAATAGATCTTTATCACGGTGCGTCCATCTTTGTCTTGTTCCCCATAGTACGTGTCGGGTACGATCAGTGGGTCTGCGCGGCCACGCGATAACGCGTGTAAATCTACCATTGAGAATCACTGTCCATCCACGCTGCGCGCTCTCTTGATCGCGCAACTCCTGTGCCATTGTGATGCACACAATGAACAATTTCAAAACGGGAGTCCGACCAAACTATTTTTTGGCAAGCCTCGCTTTTGTTACGTTCATTTTAATTGATCACATTCAAATGACGTCACTTCCTACAAATCGCCATGTGCATCAAAATTTTGAGCGTATTTTTTTGTGATTTTCTAACAAATTTCGAGCAACACGCATGCGTGTTTGGAACATGTTACAGCGTATGCGTGCGCGTACTTGATAGCGTTTAATACACAGTAGCATTTGTTTCTACGAAGATGGCGTCTGTGAACGTGATCAATACGAGAAAAGGGAAGATGACCGCACCGTGATAAAGGTCTATTAGTCCCTTCTGCACGTCACAGGTGCAGTTCTACTTGAGTGAATAGTCTAGTATGAATTCACACCAAAGTACTTACTGGTAATACGATTAACAGGCAAACAGAGTTTTGTTTCCAAAGATTTGTGTTCTCTCTTCCAGCTTGCAAACGTTTCACATAATTTCTTTGATTTTTGTTAAAATTAAAATCAGCATGGGTGTTGTGCATACTATGTTCCTATCAAAACACGATTTCAATTACACCTATTACAAAATAATTTATGCCGATTACAAAATTAACATTGTTTTTAGTGAGATCATATACAAAGACACAAGAAGGTACAAAAATAGCAAATTTGTATACAGGGTTGGTACAATTTAACAATGCGAGTTAAAAAGTTGTCTTTCGGGTGTTGGAGATTTCCTAGTTTGTGATCTTTTTGGAATTAAATGGTTCATGTCATTATCTGTATTGGTGATGCTCTAGAATTTGTCCAAGGAGGATTTAGCTATAGAAATTTTGATAAAGGCAAGTGGGTCTTTCTACAGTAAAGGGGACATTTTGGCAACACACAGACCATATTTGCGAGGAAATACCTTTGTCTGGTCTCAAAATAAAAGAAATAAGTTTAAGTTGTTCTGAAAAGATAACTTCACCCAAAAAGGGTTACAAATAGTGTGACAACATGCCTTTCTAAAAACCCTGTGTACAAATTTTCAATATACGCTCGTAACCAGGACGGACACTTGTGTTACATTTTAGGCCGTCCCGGTTACGAGCGTATATTGGAAATTTGTACACAGGGTTTTTAGAAAGGCATGTTGTCACACTATTTGTATTACCCGTTTTGGGCCAAAGTTATCTCTTCAGAACAACTGAAACTTATTTCTTTTATTTTGAGACCAGACAAAGGTATTTTCTGGAAAATACGGTCTGTGTTGCCAAAATGGCCCCTTTACCGTGGAAAGACATGTACATTTATGATGTAGTAAAATGAACATTTTTTCCCCCCAAATTGGATTTTCCTTCTTTACTTGTAACTTTCATTTACGGAGTAAAATAAATTTATTTCCCATTTGTTCTCAACCCTGTGTGCTTTATAAACCTTTCCCCATTTTTTTAAAATTAAAATTTGGCATAAAAAGGTACTAAAAAATCCTTCAAATTCTGTACAAGATCCTTCAACTGCAAGCAATACCCCAAAGAAATTATAAAACAAACTCCCAAAACCCTGAAACCCTTTTCTATTTACAGTAAAACCCACGGCAAAGCTGTAAAAAAACTTCTTAAAATTTGGAAGGAGTTCAGTTTTTAAATCATTTCCAATATATTTTTATCTTGTCTAAAAAACTAATGAAACTAAGTTAAATTACCCTGAGAAAATGAGCCACTTTAAAATGGTTCTTTTTAAGTTTGATATTCTTAGACACACCATTCCCTTTATGGAAGCAAACTTTAGAGCATCTTAAGACTGGGCTATTAATAGGGTATTCATTAATTGAGTGTCAAAACTGCTGCGGAAGATTAACACATTGGCACAAATTATTAAATTGTTAATGTGATGTTGACTTTATTTTTAAAGGAACACCTGGAATACCCCATTTTTGATAAATTACTTATGAGAGTGCTGTAGTCAAGCCCATCACAAGTCCATGGGCCTTTTCCAAATCTCGACTTGGGCTCAGGCTCAGGCTCCACGTAAACCCTATGGAGACGGAGACGGAGACGGAGACGAAGCCGAGATTTGGAAAAGGCCCCAGGGGTGAGATTAGAGGAAAACAAAAATTCCGGAAGAAAAAAAATCGGAAGGGGTGTGGCCTCCATGGGGGAGGGGGTGTGGCCTCCATGGGGGAGGGGGCGGGGGAGAGACGTAGAGACCACGAACACCACCATCGTGCAAATTGCAATGTCAAAAACATTTTAACCAAGGTATTTACCTTGTACAAATGTGGATAATATTAAAAAGAATCTAGGCAACATTGATCGTTGAAGACAGTGAAGCAAAAGCGGAGGGTAAAATCGTTTGTTGCCCACTGCTTGCTGCATCGCGCCAGCCGCGCACTGCACACGTGCACGCATCACACACCAAACGCAACGCACGACCGTTGCCAGTTTACGATGCAGGCAAAGATGGCGCTTGCTTAGGGATTAGACTTGTACATGTCTGCTTCGCTACTCGTTGCAGTCTCGGTTTGCTTGCCGAGCGGCACAGTACATACATATACGTGGTACAGCACTCTATGTCATGGCACTTGCGTGGCCAATAGACTTGCACAAGTTTGCTTCGTAAAATTACTAAATCAATTGAGGGCGCTCGTTAAAAAAATATGGCCCGCTGGAAGGACCAAAAAGCAAAAAATAAAATGTGGATCGCGGAGCACACAACAATTGGAGATTTCACAATGAAAAACGGAAAACTCTTAAATCCGGACGAGTCAGTAAAATTCCGGAAACCGGAAAAAATCCGGACAAATCTCACCCCTGCTATGTAATATTTTCAAATTTTTTGAATAACAATAACATTTATGAAACAATGGCACTCTCTACCGGTATTTACAGAGAAAACCTAAGGGAGTATACCACTGTATACTTTGTGATGGACTTGACTATGTGTACAACATGACTGTCATGTTGTGACTTATCCAGGGAAGTTATGAAAAGACAGAGAATGATTACCACTGATGCTGAGGGGCACTCCGTTGGCGTTTTCCGGCGTGTCTACGGCCGACTCGATGGCGCCGGTGATCAAGTCGGTGTCGATGATCAGACCTGGCTCGTCCTCTTGCATCTCAGCAAAGTCTTTGGACATCTGGAGGGGGGAAGGCGATGGGGGAAGGGAATTAGGTTAATCCTAGTCTGGGTTCTTTTGCACCTTAAGGCCCGTTTCAAACTTCGTGCTTGTGCCGTTGATTTTTTGTAATTCGACACGGCACAAGCACGACGTTTGAAACCATTTAGCTCGGCAGAAGAATTTAGCTCGACAGGGTCTGCAGTGCTAACTCAATTTATTGCGCCAGTAGCACAGCACTGTTTCAAACGTCATGCTTCTGCTGTGTCGAATTAAATTCCAGTTCGAAGTTTGTCCGCAATTTTGTTCACAATTAGGAATACGCATGCTCGCAGCGCGTATGCGAGTAAAGAAATAACCAACAAACAAGCGCAACAAAACAATAAATATGGCGACTTACAATCGACAATGTACGTGCACAACGTTCATGATGTGCACACTACTCATCCGCCATGTTGGATGTATTTAAGTTCGACTAGGAGTTTGCAATTAATTTTGATGTTTAAAACTACTGCCGTGCTTACGCCGTGCTACCATCGCGCCAAATTTAATTTTATTCGACACGGCATAAGCACGACGTTTGAAACAGGCCTTACTCGCCTAAAATCCACCACATGTATAAGTGAAGTCCTGCAGAAACATGTACACAAATGATTTCTACCTTTGGACAATCGTTGATTGTGTAGTATTGATCAAATACAAAAAAGTATAGTTTAAAAAAAACTCCTGCAGCTGATTCCACGTACGCACAGCACTGCTTACAAATGTAAGCCCACTTGCGCAAATTTTTTATTGCGCAAGTTGTGCTACATTCCTGCAAAAATTACACGCAAGCTATGGTTCTTATGCCATTTAAAAAAGGTTTTGCAAGCTATGCACTTTTTCGTGAAATCGGCTGCAGATTGAGAACCTGCAGCTGATTTCACGAAAAATTTCGCAACTTTTGAAAATGGCATATGCCCAATAGGCTTGCGTGTAATTATCACAGAAATGTTGCGCAGCTTACGCAATAAAAAGTTGTGGAAGCGGGCTTATGCAGTGCGTAAGGATTCATGAAATCGTCTGCTGAACTTTTTAGTGCCACATCGTTTTGACTGCTTATTGTTTTCCCAATAAAAACTAGAGCTGCGACGTGTAAACGTTTAAACGTTTAAACGACCGAAATGTAACGGATATCCGAAACCAACTTGTGAAAAAACGATCCTCCATTTTTCAAAGATCTACTGGCCGTTTTGCGCCGCTGGAAATTTCTAAAGAGGCAGTTTTGTTTTAAAAGAATCGGGCAGCATACCGCTGTGATGAGCCCAACGGTCGGTAACCTTTGTGGTTTCAAGCCGAAGATGTACCTGTAGTTGCGTTCGCGGGCGGAAGCAATTTTACTGATGGTTTTCGGTTTCATCTTGCAAGTTGAATTCAAAGCAGGGCGGCCGTAAACACTGCAGAGCCGACGATCGTAGTTGTGTTGGAACTGTTATTGATTCCATTCTCTCATTGGTTGCTGACTTTGGGTTTGAGTGACTTCTCGAAAGTATCCAATTAATTACAGCAAAGCCTAGCTGAACTTTCGTGGCCTGCATCATGTATGCTCCAATTCAATAAAGTGTCGGTGGTGCTGCGCGATTGCACATGATACCAGGTCAAAGAACTTTTTATTGCGAGCGCGGTAATAGGTTTTACCTTTTGTTATGTTTACTATTCGTTTAAACGTTTAAACGAACGTTAAATTGACGTTTAAACGTTTAGAAAAATAAACGGTAACTCCCAGCGCTAATAAAAACATGTATAATGTAGTGCAGCATATAGGCCCACTAGCCGGTCGGGCTACCAACATATGGCAACTACTAGTCCTCTGGATAAAACCACTGCACAAACTGTCAAGCTACTTACCATACAGCAGGAACTGTAGTAAAATCATACTGTCAATTTAGTGGCCTTACGTTCTGACCCTAATCCAATGGTCGGAACATAATAATAATAACAATAATAATACATTGCATTTATATAGCGCTTTAACGGGTGTTTCTAAGCGCTAACTATAGATTTGAGTAAGTGAGTCTTTAATCAAGTTTTGAATGTGTCTATCGAAAGTGAGTCCTGGATTTGCGAAGGGAGTCTGTTTCAGAGGGTTGGTGCAGCGACTGCAAATGCCCGCTGACCATAACGAGTGCTGGTGCGTGGACCAGTAGCGAGTTGAAGGTGTAACGTGGAATGTGAACGAAGACTAATAGATGATGTTGAAACATAAGTGTTCTGTTTTTCTTTAAACAACCATTCGATTTCAATCCTGGAAAAAAACATTCATCCTGGTATCAACAATTCAGTCTTAATCCCACCAAGTTTACTCAAGGTCAATTGTCCAAAATCTTTTCGGATGATTCTGGATGACCTAAGAAAGATAGGGCTAGTCTGCTTGCAGTGAGGGAGGTTTTGAGACCTGCAGCCGATTTCACGAAAAATTGCGCAGCTTGCGCAACGCTTGAAAATGGCATAAGCCCCATAGGCTTGCGTGTAATTATCATAGGAATGTTGCGCAACTTACGCAATAAAAAGTTGTGCAAGTGGGCTTACTTAGTGTGTTAGGATTCGTGAAATTGGGTGCAGGGACGGATTGCAGTAAAATCGACTCAGCCACTGGACTAAGACCGGTCTTTTATAGCTGGCTATCCAACTTAGCCAGTCTCGGCTTAGTCGCTGGTTTAGCCCATTGCAATAAACCAGTCTAACTGAAGTACGGCTGCGCCAGCCGAAAACATGCACATCTTAACGGAAAGTGACGCAGCCGGCTATCCTTGCGTGATTTCAAGCCAAACAAACGTCTTCATACAGCCGACTAGATGACGCGTGTGTGGTGCAGTTTTTGAAGAGAAACTGACCGCGAAAGTTATCAAATAGCGCTAAAAAGGCTCTAATGGGCACAATGTTGGTCTTTTTTTCATGCAAAATTACAAGATGTAGCGCGGTGTCCAAAAATGTTGCCTGCTCGCCGCGGGCTTAAATTTTAAGACTGGTTTAACTTTAAGACAACGATATTGCAAGCGGGCTATAATTATAGACATGTCTTAGTGGACGCCGCATTAGCCGGCTAAGCCTATAGACCGGTCTCAGGCCGCACATTGCAATCCGCCCCTGGTCTCGAGACAATTTTGAGACCCTTTTTACGTCTCTATCTCATCCTGTTGATATCTCACTCTCGAGTGGGCTGATCTCGATCTCGGAAGAGTCTCAGACTCAGTAACTAAAGTTATTTTTAATTTGAAACCCGTCGAGACTTTAGTTTCTTCTACTCCAACCCAGTGAACCTGTAAAGAAAATAAGGATTAAGCCCTTTGGTACAAACAAAAAACCCCAAAACAACCTGTGTATTAAATGGCTAAGAATAAGTCAAGCTTAAAAACTTACCTCAGTCGCTATAGCTTCCCCTCCCGTCTTGACAGGTTTTACCGGTGTCGTATTCAGGACTGAGTCCCCATTGGTAAGGTGCTTGGGTTTCCGACCTCTCTTCTTCTTCAGCGTTGGGGCAACGTCAGCCACAGGTAATGGTACTGGGTCGCTGAAGCGCTGTCTGGCCCGAAGCTTATGGGCCTTGGGGACGGCTGGTTCAGGTTTCTTGGCTGGTTCAGGTTTCTTGGCTGGTTCAGGTTTCTTGTCTGGTTCGTCTTCATTTAGCTGGTGATCGATCAAATCAAACATGGTGAAAACCAGTGTTGTAGTACTACTACTTAAGTACCATTTTTAAAGTACCAGTACACATACTCGAATGTACATGAGTACTTGAACAGACTGTACTCATACTCAAAAGGCAAAGTACTCGGACTCAACAAGCTCTTAAACATGTAATTGGGTCTTTTCACAGTAAAGGGGGCATTTTGGCAACACAGACCATATTTTCCAGAAAATACCTATGTCTGGTCTCAAAATAAAAGAAATAAGTTTAAGTTGTTCTGAAGAGATAACTTATCCCCCCAAAGGGTTACAAATAGTGTGACAACATGCCTTTCTAAAAAACCCGTGTACAAATTTCCAATATACGCTCGTAACCGGGACAGCCTAAAATGTAACACAAGTGTCCGTCCCTGTTACGAGCATATATTGGAAATTTGCACACAGGGTTTTTAGAAAGGCATGTTATCCCACTATTTGAAACCCTTTTTGGGCCTAAGTTATCTCTTCAGAACAACTGAAACTTATTTCTTTTATTTTGAGATCAGACAAAGGTATTTCCCTGAAAATATGGTCTGTGTTGCCAAAATGCCCCCTTTGCTGTGGAAAGACTTAACTGGACTTGCAAGTACTGGAATGTGGTAGTACTCGCACTTGGATGTTAAGAAAAGTTTCATCTTGAAAATCGTACATTGGGCCTTGAATAAACCAGTAAACCTGTTGCCCACCTTAAGTGACTTGGTCATCTTAGGGGAGAAGCCCAAGTTGTCCAGGTCAGCCTCTTGTAACTTCTTGGAAGGTTTGGTCTCCCGTCGTGACCGTTTGATGACAACCTCCGACTCGCAGCTCTGCTCTTCAACTGGACGCTTCCTCGCTGTAAACAGGGCAGGTCAAAGTTTGGGATAAGGTATACACCGTTTGCACAGTGGCCATCAAAGGGGGCAATACCATGAGTAGGCACTTTGTGGCTCCATTGTCACATCATTTAAATGAGAAAACTTGCCCTTAACATGGTCGCCGGTGGAAAGGGTCTATGACCCCATTCTCACTAGAGAAATCGCTTCGTTCGACGAAGATTAGTTAATCATCGTTAGTTAATGAAGCGTGCGTTCACATATCACTTAACGAAGATCGAATGAAGAGCGGTACAGTACACATTATAAGTGACCGCTAACGAAGATTGAATGAAGCTGTGGGAGGTCGTACATGGGCGTCACGCGTCTAGACGCGCTGTGTGGTTTTCCAGTGGTGCGTCAAAAACAACGCTTGCTGGGGGCTTGACACACAACGCGCTTGTGAAACAGGCCTGCCAAATTGCTTCGTCGAACGAAGGGTGCATTCTCATTACAAATTTACTTTATCGAGTGAAGCGATCTTTTCATCGAATGAAGCAGTCTCTTCATCGAATGAAGCTATTTCCTTCATCGAATTAAGCGATTCTAATCATCGTCGAACACATTATAAGCGACCGCTAACGAAGATCAAATGAAGCTGTGGGAGGTCGTACATCATTGTACATGGGCGTCACGCGTCTAGACGCGCTGTGTGGTTTTCCAGTGGCGCGTCAAAAACAACGCTTGCTGGGCGCTTGACACACAACGCGCTTGTGCAACCAGGCCTACCAATTCGCTTCGTCGAACGAAAGGTGCGTTCTCATTACAAATTTACTTCATCAAATGAATGATCTGTTCGTCGAATAAAGCGATCTCTTCATCAAATGAAGCTATTTCCTTCATCGAATTAAGCGATTCTAATTATCGTTGAATGAAGAGGCGTGCGTTCACATCAGGAAAACTCTTAGTCGAATCATCGTCGAACGAAGCGATTTCTCTAGTGAGAATGGGGTCTATATTGAGGTTATGCAGGAATTTCATTGCCTCTGTTTTTCCCATCTTGGTCGTGGTGCCCATTTGCTAATGTTCCCAGTATTTTTTGATATTTTTATTTTTGAATTTAGCACTGCGATTGTTTGCTTGCGCATAGCTTTGTACATGTATGTAGGCACTTCAATTTGGGAATTTAAAACTGAGCACAGGGTACCAACCAAGCTTTGCATCAAACAAAATAAATGTAACAATGTCTGCAAAAACCAGGACAAAGCCAATATTTTCAAGAATGGAGTCGAGTGTATTTTATGAATCTACATACACTCGACCAAAAAAGTTCTGTCACCAGTAAGACGTTTGTAGATATTTATTATGAAATTGGATTTAATGTAGGAAAATAATATATCAAATTTTAGCTGAACATATCCCTCAAAGGAATAGAGCTCAACGGAGTCCATGATGGCAAGCTTCATGGAACAGGAATGCAACAAAGGAGTGTTGGGTCAGAATGAAAAACACCAAAAAACAACGATGTCAACTTTATTGCACTCAAGCAAGGGGAGTTACAGTTCAGTATTTTGCTTCCACCATACCTAATGCAATGGCACGATTCAGATTGGACAATTTAACCATTTTGATTTGGATGTTTTTGACAAGACATTGATAAATCCAAACTCACTTAAAAATTTCCTAATTGTCTACACACAAATTGCCCAAATCACAAGTTGCATTGTTCTTTGGTGTTTTTCATTCTGACCCCACACTCCTTTGTTGCATTCCTGTTCAGTGAAGCTTGCCATCATGATCTCTTTTGAGCTTTATTCCTTTGAGGGATATGTTCAGCTAAAATTTGATATATTATTTTCCTACATTAAATCCAATTTAATAATAAATATCTATAAATGTCTTACTGGTGACAGAACTTTTTTGGTCGAGTGTATTACACTGAATAGGTAGGTAGGTAGGTACATGTATGTAGGTCGTTTATGAGCCAATATTGGCTCATACGGCCGGTACTCATCCCCGGTTTCGTGGCATGGAGTGACTAGGACCAATGTACATGTACCCATCCTCCTGGATGGGATGCCAGTCCATCGCAGGTCTACCCCCAAGCAACTAGTTGCGTTTCCCCAACCGTATTTGCTGGTACCCATTTATACACCTGGGTGGAGAGAGACAACGTGGAGTAAGTGTCTTGTCCAAGGACACAACGCGGTGCAATGGCCAGGTTTCGAATCATGGACCTCTCGACCGAAAGTCCGACACGCTATTCACTAGACTACCAGGTCTCCACATTACACTGAATATATCCTCATAATTTCATGAAGATATCTTGAAAACTGACTGAGATCTGACTTCCAAAGAGATCATAATGTCGTGGTTCAGAAAAGCATATTTTTGAGAAAATTGACTTCGACGATTTCATGTAATTGAAATTTGTGTTGCTCAGTGGTGGAAATTTGATTAGACATGGGGAAGGTCATCCTCTTGCAACAGTGCCCCTTTAACGCACTCCCTAACTCCTGCGTACAGTGGCCCTGTTGAAAAAGGCCCCATTTCGCGGTGGGACTAGCGACAGAAATCTTGTCGCCTCTGCTGGACCAATCAGGACGCTTGGCAGTGCATTGCAGCATGATTGCAGGCATTCAAATGTAACGCGCGCAGATTGTAAACACCGTGCATGCATGTGATACATGTACTCGGTAATGCTGGCCTTTGTCCGCGTCGACGATTGGCTGCTATTTAAAGCATACTGGGGAATCCGTTCCATTACATTCGTCAGCATGCATCCCTGTTATTAATTTGAAAAACTGCGGAGTAAATTAAGATCGTCGTTTGAAAGTTTGGTAGGAATGGGACAGTCATAAGGAACGGAACCCAATACAATTTCTGGAAAGTATACAAATCGTTTCTTTTCGGCATAACATGACCGAATTGATTAAATTACATCAAAATGACTCGGGCGTGAGTTGGCTCAAAACAACAGCCGGCTCACTCCACAGATTTGCGTGTGTTTCCTCAGGGTATTGTTACGTCGCTTTGCAGAGTGGAAATTCCCTGATATCTCAGGATGGGGGAAGGTACATGTATCAATTTAGCCTTTTGTATGTTTTTCATGAATAGAGTCTGGTACGTGTAAACTGACATACATGTACTTCCTTTCACATAACCACTTAGTATTCACTTGACCAGACTAAATGTTTGTTAGGTGTGGTGTACGTGTAAACTGTGAAGTACAGAATCAATACCATGCTCATCGTAGGAGAGAATGGCATAAAGCAACCAGACTGTTGGTTGCTAGGCATTGTCATGCACCATGTAGCAAACAACAGCATGGTACGTATGTGACTTTCTAAACTGCACCTCCATTTGAATGTGAAAAGTTCAGGGGCTAGCAGTACTGCAAAGGTTACACGAGTCTTTCCACGGTAAAGGGGGAATTTTGGCAACACGGACCATATTTTCCAGAAAATGCCTTTGTCTGGTCTCAAGATAAAAAAATAAGTTACAGTTTTTCTGAAGAGATAACTTAGGCCCAAAAAGGGTCACAAAAAGTGTGACAACATGCCTTTCTAAAAACCCTGTGTACAAATTTCCAATATACACTCATAACCAGGATGGCCTAAAATGTAACACAGGTGTCCGTCCCGGTTACGAGCGTATATATTGGAAATTTGTACACAGGGTTTTTAGAAAGGCATGTTGTCATACTATTTTAAACCCTTTTTTGTAAGTTTTTTCTTAAGAACAACTGCAACTTATTTCTTTTATTTTGAGACCAAACAAAGGTATTTTCTCGAAAATATGGTCTGTTGCCAAAATGCCCTCTTTACCATATGCAGCACGATATGTGGCAAAGGGCATCCCCCCTACCATTGTTTCCCCATTGTGTCTCAAACATCCAAGGAATTTCCAAGGAATTCCTTTCAGTTTTTAGGGGGTGTTGGTGCGTTAACAAAAGGCAAGAGTGTGTTGAGGTATAGGGGCGTTAGGGGGGAGTCCCTTTGCCACATATCGTGCTGGGTATACCCTTTACTGTGGAAAGACCCAAATGCAAAATGCTAATTGTCAACTTGCATTTCAGCTGCATATTATATGAATACAAGAACACAGATCAGTTTGGTTTTTTTTCTTCAGTGAAATCAATAATTTCCCGACTACCCGGTATTATTTTACCATTCACAATACCTCTCCTTGGTGTGCTTGAAGCAGAACGTGCCGGACTCGTGCCATACTTTGCTTTTTCCTCTTCCGTAGCCTCACTCCAATTCTTCTCGAGAAGAACCTTCACTTCCGACTTGCTCATGTTCGGGTTTTCCGACATCAACTCAGGCATATGTTTGTTACAGTACTCGAGAAACTGCGACGATTTCCGTCCCCGCTTTCTCTTTATTTTTGGAGTGTCTTTGGCAGGTAAGGGGTCCGCCTCTTCCTTGGATTTCCTCTTCTGATATTTCCTCTTTGTTTTTGGAGTAGGGGCTGTGATATTGTCTTCTTCGGAGGGCAAGGTTCCCGAAGCGTGACTGTCCGGGGTTGTCAAGGAAGCTGTTTGAGACGTGTCCGGATCTTTTGTGGTAGCGGCAGCCGCTTCGCTGTCCTGTTGCTTTTTGTAAGCTCGTTTAGCTTTCATCTTAGGCGAATCGCCGAGAGACACAACGTCAATTTGTTCGGCCGATAGGTTACCAGCGGCCGACTTGGGAATTTCGTACTTGAAAGTGAATTTTAACTTACGCTCGTGTCTACTCATGGGGAGCGCTTTCTCGCATTCCACCACCGATATTTCCCAGGCCGATTTGCGGCGGGGGTTTAAGGCGAGTTTGGCCGTCATGCGACTGCGGTCTTTGCGCTTGACTTTGGCCACGAGTTCTTGCACCAGTCCGTCGTATTGGTCACGTCCCGTGAATTTGCGCATGCTGCATCCGCTCACCCAGCCTCTCTCTGGAACCTCGCCGAAGAATTGGACGTGGTACATGCGATAACTCTTTCCGTAGGCTCCTGCAAGAATTGAGATCGAGATGAGTATTTAGAGTTAAAGGCAGAGGCTCGTCAGCAATGAGCATATTTCGTGGCACGAATTTGGCGCGCGTGCATTGTTGACGAGCCTGTGCCTTTAAGTAACTGGAGCTTGCTGTTTTCTAAAACATCACTTGATGGTTCTGAAACGGCATATTAGTCGGCAGTGACATGTCTTTTATTTGAGAATATATAGACATCACTTTATTTCTTGATTTTTCTTTCTCGCATTATTGCACACTTGTGATCAGGGGCCAATTTCATAGAACTGTTCAGCAGCCAATTTTGTGCTAACGTACATGTAGGCTCCGGCTATTTCATAGAGACCGTAACCTTAAGCACTGCTAAACGTTTGCTAGCTTTAGAGGCAAAATTTGCTAAACATTAGTGACGCAACAATGACCGTTTCCAAGTACATGTACACACAAGCTTAAGCAAGCCACGGCCGTGAAATAGCGGTAACGTTAACACAAATTTTCTGCCACAGTAAGCACACGTTTTTAGTTAATGTTTAAGCAGTGCAATGAAATTGGCCAAAGGGCTAATTGCTCAAAAGTTTTACTAAAGCTTTTAACTTGATCACATAAAAAAACTAAAAAAATTGCAATTTTGATCTTGGATTAATAAGATTTGTTCAGTGGCTTAAGTATATAATAAAGAAAACCATCATTTAAATGCCCTACTGTATGTATCATTCGCAAGATACAACCTTTTGCAGATTTGTGGAATAAGAGTGTAAAATATCGAAGGAAGAATGTTGGTAAACTAGCCTGAAATTGTTTTAGCTACATAGATGCATCAATGCTTCAGAAAACCTTGAAAATCTATATTTATATTTTGTGTACAGGTGAATGGTTAAGACGTCCGTGCACGGGGCTTTTTTTAGAAACCCACCTTCGGTTGTCAATATCCAACATGAAATACCATTTTCGATGGAAATAAATTCATGTGGTGTTTGTTACCATTGCTATCAATACTTTGAGTAAGGTTTTTCTTGTCAACTCATGAAAAACAAAATTGGGTCATTGCAAATGATACAATGGGCCTTTACAAATTTTTTAAAAATCTTTCTCCAGTGACTTAAAGGTTTCACTAGACCAAAGACATTTTAGCAGACTTCAGCCAGAAAATACTTCACTGGGAAAATACACGAAATATGAGACTTTCAGTCTAGTGCAGAACAGAAAGTGCAAGAACAAGGCTCAAATTACTGGACTCGGTCAAGTGGACTACAGTATAAGTACATGTATTTCAAGCCCTGACTCACCTTTCATCCTTGTATAGATACCCAAATTAGGATCATACGCCACCATGCAAGGCCACCACGGATGCCCAGTGACCTTTGACCAGACAAGGTCACCCACAAGCCATTCACAAGGCTTTTCATCAAACGACGTTGTTGGCGGGTTGGCCTGTATAGGTGCTTTGGGCAAAATGGCTGCCTTTCCAACTTTGAAGTTCTCACGTTTCTGCGCCACTGTCTTTGGTTTTGGAAGAATGGGCGCAGGTTGGGCCAAGTCAGTGGAAGTTGGTTCAGGTCTATTCGATGGTATTATGTCATCATCCTTCGAAGTTTCACTGCCACTACCAACTGCGTCGGGTTTGTCGCCACCGTCCTTTCTAACGAGGATTGATGTTAAACGCGGTCGCCCCTTATCAAAGGTCTTTTTGATGGTGATTTTGATTTCTGGCGAACCGGGGGGAATGTCCGAGGTTTCTGAGGGTGCCGAGTCGGAGGGTGGAGTAGGCATGACAGAGGATGGGTCCTTGGTCGCCTGGACTTGGGTCGGAGGGGTGCTTGGCTTCGGGGGTGGGTTCATCTGCAGGGTGTTTTGTAGTAGGGGCGGTGTGTTCTCTACCGGTGGTGGTTGGTATACTGATGAGGTCCCAGGTTGAGTTTGCCCGAGTAGCTGAGCTTGGTAGGGCTGGGGGTGTGTTGGCTGGGGGTGGAGGACTTGAGGTTGTGGTTGTATGGGCATCTGAGGTTTAGCAACAGGCAACTGGGGTGCTTGAATGGACGATTGGTCCTGCTGGTACGATTGCTGATAAACATCATACTTCTGTGGGGATGAATGCGACTGCTGTTGGTACCCCACTTGCGGTTGCATGTACTGCTGCTGTATGGTGGACACCGGAGCATTATACGAAGACTGATAGGACGACTGCGGATAAAACTGCTGCGAGTAGGGCTGCGTGTACGTCGACTGTCCGTAGCTCTGCTGGGGGTACTGCTGGAACATGGATTGCTGCGTTACGACAGGTTCCTGTTGCCTCATGGGCTGGGCTATCTTATGGTATGGCGGACCGGGTGCCGGGTTGATTGGAAGATGGCCGTATGCCTGGGTACCACCGGGGTAACCCCCCATGGGGTTGACACTCTGCATACTAGGGGCGTTGTAGGACCCCTGGGGAACCGACGAATCGTTACTGCTAGGGTATAGGGGTGGGGGTTGGGGCAGAACGTTTCTTTGGTGATTAGGATTCATTCTCTCTGTTGAGTCCGTCTTTAGCTCATTGGTGGATCCCTGGCTTTTGGAATCCTGTGAATGCGTTGTGCCCATACACAGGGCCCTAATAAAGTGACTTGCTCAGATATGCTGTGAAAGAAACAGACCAAGAACATGAAGGAATCCGTTTTTCATGTACTTTCGCTAGATGGTGTTTCGCAATAAGCGATAGGATCGGGAATAGACTGCTATTAGTACACACGACCTTTGACATGAATTGTGAGCAGAAAATGCCGAAAAGGTCTATTTTTTTGAGTTGGGTTTAGTGTATGGGGTCCAAACGGTGTCCGTGCATGGTAATCTTTCCATGTTGACTGATCTTGCCAAATTACATGTAGGGACTTGGAAATCTGTGACGTCATTGCGCATGTACATGTACATGTACATGTATTCTGTCGGTCGCACATCCTGGCACTTTTGTGACCCCGTGTTATACATGTAAGCCTTTGTATACGGGCATACATGTAGCACCGTGACTAAAGTGAAAACAAAAACGGCTTTGTTTCAGCCCTACCAGAAGTGACGTTGCGGCGACCGACAGAATACTGGTCAGATTCACAACACATTCATCGACGGTGGAATTTAAGTTCCAAAAAAGTACATGTACATGTAGGTGTATGTGACAAAAAAAATTAAAAATCACTCTAGTTTAACATTTTTAATAAAAGTCATTTTATTTAATAGAACACGGAAAGAGAAATTAAAAAATACCAAAATGAGTATGTTTCGTCCAGTATAAATGAAATTATTGCCAAACAAAAGTCGGAAAAATTAGCGCGAAATGGCTACACATGGTCAATGGGAGCCTGTGACCATGCCCTAGCACCGCCGCATTGCCTAAAGTCCTGAGACCATAACCAACGTAACAACAAGCTACAATATGTAGGTCTGCCAGAAACTGGGACTATTTTTTGCCTCTACGAGGGTACAACGAGTCATTTAATTAATAGCAAATATCGCACGCAAGGCTTGGTGCATTTGCTGCCCGACGCAGAACCTGCCTGGGGATGATTGTTACTGAACGCCAAAACTGTCTAATGCGCATACTCGCATTAAAGGGACACACCGGCTTTGTTGGGATATTTTGGGCTCGAAATAGACCCATACATTATTCTGAAGCGCTTTCCAGAGTAAATTAGATATATCCTGAAAAGACGCCGTCAAATTTGGCTGTTTTTGAGCATTTTTCAAAATTCAAGGTTACGTGACTTTTCGAAAAATCACGTGGTCTTGTGAGTTAGTTGTATTTCCAGCCGTAGAAACCAGCGCGAAGTGCGAGTTGCCTTTGTCATTCGCGGTTGGTTTCTCTTCTTGTTGGAAAATAATGTCCTACGAACACTATGTACATACCGTATTTTCCAATATGTACACAAATCTACCAACAGATTTCATAAGAAGAGTTTCTGGGTGTTGATATGGACGGGAGAGTCTCTCCGATTTTCGGGTCTTCGCTTTGCGTTCGCAGTGATTAAAATAATTTCCGAAGAAAAAACAGCATAGGCCTATTGAGGGCGCTTAAAGACACCAAAACGTTGCGTTCGATGTGCTTCCTCGAGTCAGCGCTGACCTGAGGGATCATGCAAGGTGTGATGAGTCAGGGAAAACAAGGAATCAAGGTTAAACACGTTTCGATCCATATCGAACGCGACCTTTATTTACAAACATATGATACATAATACATCGCGACGGCTGGTAAAGCGTGTAGCCCAACATTTGTCTCTTTTGTTAATTTTAAACATTTCTAGTTAATTAGTTAATTACGTGACATTTTGATAACCATCGAAATATTGTCAAGGATTGCTACATTATGCAAACAGTAAGCCGGTGTGTCCCTTTAAAAACTCGCTCATCACGTACAACCACGATGTTTGCAAAGCGCTCACCAGTGGGCTATTATAGCTTCGGTACTACTCTGTGCTAAAGTAGAGCACCCTTTGTGGGTGTGCGACCAATAGGAAGCTGTCAATTTGCGCACGTGGTGTGCAACTTTGCGGATGAATATTGTGTGGAATTAGGAAATTCGGTCATTTGTTCCCGCAGTTGCAACCGTTGTTTCTCTCTGCAAAAGTTTGAAACGGTTCTAATCTTGTAAGTTTGTCGGATTCGCCGTAAAAGTGTACCAAGTTGAAGAAAAACAAATTAAAAATTTTAGGAAACAAGGTCATTATCAAATAAATATTTATGAGCAAACATTTGACGACTTAAAAAGATACAACTTCAAATTCAATTTCCCAATAAGTGAGGCAATGTATTAAATTCATCTTTATATTTAAAAAGACGAAAAGTACATGTTAAACTTCCCCAATGGTCCTTTTGTTTTAGTGATACTTAAATAGCACGTCCGGTCTGCTAAAGCTCAAAACTGACATCTCTGGGATACACCAATCACGTCTTAAAACGGGTTGTGGTGCCACGCCATTGGCCCGCGCGCAGGCTTTTATTCACATACCTAAAATACCGGTAAGGGTAGCTTGTGTTGCAATACAGACTTGCGAAACTGTCGAGTGTTTGGGGAGATTCTTGGGCATGAATTCTGTTCACTGGTCGGCACTGAGATGCCGGCCTTGAAATTTATTTTCAAAAGGGCACAGCTATTTTCTTAGTAAAGGGCACCTGAATGAGTAAATGGAAAATTTGTGTTAGAACTTTTTAAGGGCAACACAGCAAAAGCGTATGGCACCGATGGCAATTTGCTGTGGTGCCATGGGTTATTTCAAGGCCTGGAGATGCCTTGTGTTTAAGTTTACCGTATGTACACGTAATATGGTAGAAAAAGTTCAAGTATTTTGAAGGAAATTGTTGAATGTTCTTCACTCCTAAATTATTATTTTTATTATTATTATTATATATATTTTTCTTCATGATTACGAGTACAAGTACAGAAAAATGTACTCCAGTACGAGTACAAGTACGAGTACGAGTACATGTACTACAACAGTGGCAGGATTACACTTGAATTTACGACAAACCAAGCAAAACATTATTAATATGAGCATGGAGGAAATGCTAGCGATAGTCTTATGTTTTACGAGGACGCTTATTTGCAATCACATCACAATTTTTGTAGCTGCGGTGCATTCACTTTCATTTGACGATTCTACATGGAAATAAACGGACGTACTTTAACAAGCACATTAAACACATCGATCACTTGATTAATTTTTGCAGCCAAAGCTTTATTTAAATTTAGCTGTAGTGCACCATAGACTTGTTGCAGCATTTGGGCGACTATGCCGACATTTACGTACGTTTATAGTGATTACTCAAAATTTAACTTTTGATTTTTCCCCCTTAAATTCCTGGCTAAATACCTTGCAAACCGCAGGTTACAACGGGGGAAATGTTTACGGTTCAAGTGTTAGTCAAGTTATTTCAGTTTGAACATTGTAAATTCTGACTTTTTGAAATAAACCTTATCGACGTTATCAATGCATCATGGTATTGGATGACAAAATTACCCGGCTATTTGTGCATAAACCAATGGGGCGGACGCGAACTCGGCAACTTTTTTGCTCATTTTCACGAACATACTGACAAAACAAAAATGTTGCAAATGCGAGAAATCATCGGGGATTCCCTCCCCGGCTGGCGAGTCCGTGTAACACGGACTCACAGTGCAGAACACTCCATCCAACCACGCCGTAGCTACATGTATTCGGCGAGTGTTGCATTGCGCATACCGAGCTGTGAGCGCGGTACACGGACTCCCCCACTACGAAGGAAATCCCCGAAGATTTCTCACATTTGCAACATTTTTGTTTCGGGACATATGTTTGTCAGTATGTTTGATATAGGCCTATGTATTGACGATAAAGTGGTGGGAGGTTGGTTCTTGAACTCTTTTTGGTTTTCGTGAAAATGAGCAAAAAGGTTGCCGAGTTCGCGTCCGCCCCATAGGTTTATGCACAATTAGCCGGGCAATTTTGTCATCCAATACCATGATGCATTGCGAACGTCGATAAGGTTTATTCAAAGTGTTTTTGTGGAAAATTATTCTGCATGTAGAAAAACATGCATGACATGGATAACATTTTAAAATAAAGTTACACATAATTTACCTTGTTTTACATCCTTTTTATATCTGTGGTAAATCATTTACAAATCAGTCTGTCACAAGAAAATTTATATTTGTTCGTAAAAGAACAATTTCGAACCTTTTAGAGATTGTGTTTTCCTGCCTTCTTTTTCTGCAGTTTGCACATCATGCATGCCGTGATCAATCAACTGCAACCCGAATATTGCCGAAATAGCACGGCGCCAAAATAATTTGTTCTCATTGGTGGACGGAAATAGTCGGAGATAAACGAGGCATTCCGAACATTTCCGATTCAGAAGTCCCACCATGAAATGAACTCTTCGCGCTTCTTTGTTCGTTTTGCAGAGCAATTTGTATTTCGTCACTGCACCACCATCTCTAAATCAATGAAAGGAATGTCAAGAAATACCTGATTTGTAAGTTGGAAACCTTTCTCTTCGCACAAAATGTCGGGTATGGTGGAAAAACTAAAATTAATTAAGTGACCGTGATCGCGTGAAGCGTGAACCATTTATTAGGTCAAAGGTCAAGTATAATATCCCATCATGCCTTGCAATATTAAAGGTGCATTCACTTTTTGCAAACTTTTTATAGAGAGAGACAGAGTGCTTGCTTATTAATATTTTACCCAGACTTGGATTCTATTTGGTTATTTTTTTCTGGTATTCATTGAACAAAGATTTTAAGGAAATTACCTTCTGGAATCAACAGATAGGCCTAATGTAATTTTAAGATCTTCCCACTTGCACTTTTGTCGCAAATGTTGCTTCTCTGTAAAAAATTGCCATCAGTTAGTGCAAAAGATAACCATTCACGTGCGGGAGCAGCGCCATCTGTTGTCGCGCTTATGCACAGACTGCTCGCACCGTAATTTTGTGCATTACGGTACTGGTACTGTATGCGGTAATTTATCATTTATTTATCTCAGAAATGCAACATTTGCGACAGAAGTGCAAGTGCCAGTGGGAAGTGTATCTTTAAGAGTTTGATGATCTGTTTATTGCAGAAGGTAAAATATTCAAATCTTTGTTCAATGTATAAGGAAAAAATACCTTTTTTCTGTACATAGCCTATCATGTAGGCCTACACTCAACACTCAACAAAGATTGAAAGAAAATTTATCCAAGAATCAAATTTTCAGATATGGGCGAGGGCGGACATCCAGGAGGCACTACTCAGTCTCAGTATGCGTCATCTTATTTCCAGCATCATTCGCTTAAGTAGGCCGCAAGTTTAGAGTGCAGACTCAGCACACCGATCTTTTTCATCGGTTGCTACGCACGCAATTCACACGCCCAGTGAAAAACAATATCTTTTCGGTATTTTTTTCCGTTTTCATTGAACAAAGATTTGAAGACCTCCTGGAATCAACAGATCATCCAATTTTAAGATAACTTCCCACTTGCACTTCTATATGATAAAATTCGTGCATAAAGTAATGCACAAAATTACGACGCGAGTGGTCCGTGCGTATTATCGCGACAACAGAGGGCGGGGCGCGCACGAATGGTTATCTTGCGTTATCTTATTTCCAGTATCATAGGCCGCAAGTTTAGAGTGCAGACTCGGCACCGATCTTTTTCATCGGCTGCTACGCACGCAGTTTGCACGCCCAGTGAAAAACAATGGATCTTTTCATTGGCTGATGTCACTCTGCGCCCTCGCCCACACTTCCCACTTGCACTTTTATCGCATTTTCTCCTTCAAAAATTTCATTCAGTTATAGTGCACAAGATAGCCATTCACGTGTGTATGCAACGCCCTCTATTATCACGCGCGCTTACGCACGGACCACTCACGCTGTATTTTTGTGCATTCTCTGCAGTAATTTTATAATTAAATTTATTTTTCTCAAAGTGCAAGTCGGAAGTATACTTACAATTGAATGATCTGTTGATTTGAGGAGGTAATTTCCTTCAAATCTTTGTTCAATATACATGTATACGGAAAAATTACCCCATTTGAGCCTAAAATCTGTATTTTTTTCTTTGTTTCAGGTAAAATCAGTGAAGATGTTTCCAAGGTGTAGTTTGATTCTTAACCGTGTGGGTGGACTGTCTGCTGCATGGGAGCCAGTCAGCGCTGTGACTCTGCAGTCTGTGCGCTGGCGTAAAAGGCGAACAGACCCCAAGGCCAAATCCAAAATTAATTATAAAAGAATTCCGACTCCAGTTGATTCATGGGAGCATGAATTCATGACAAGGAAGAATGCACATTACAGAACAATCACGAGATCAATTAGGTAAATAAATTTCCAAAGCCTTGCCATACCTCCTGCTTTTGCAATTATTGTTTGAACACGAGTTGCTCTGACTTATGGGCTGGTAAAAATTTCTGCGGGCTAGTAAAAAACACAATTTACTAGCCCAGTGGGCTACTCTCAGAAAAAATTAAGGGCAAGCCCTGTCTGTGTGTGCAGATCCTAACGAATGCAAAATACCAATTTTCCGCCAAGAGGAAAGAATTGAGTCGTTGACATATACCATGGTCTCAGACTGGCTGAAAAATGTCTAAGTGTTTTTTTAAGAGAATCTTTTAATTTTTTCTTGATTTTTCCACTCGGGTTTTTCTAAAAAGAAAATTAAAGAAATGTATTAATTTCTTAATGATGCTTGGTGTACCATGTAATACACTACAAAAATATAATGAACATACAGTGCTGTATTTTTTTGGCCATGACAATACGGTACTTAAAGGCAGTATACATCATTGGTAATCTCGAAAATCAGAAATGTTCACAGATTTACGCCTAACTTACACAATATAAACATGATGACCGTAGAAAACTTCCCCTGAAATGGTTTTGTCTGAAGTGCTATAGTCTTTGAGAAATGAGTAAAACAATTAGTTATCGTCTCGTGAGACGAAAATTCAATTCGCCCCAAAACCATTTCGCCCAAGTGCCATTTCGCCCCAAACCACTTCGCCCAAATGCCACTTCACCCCAAAACCACTTCGTGCACAGGCCGTGGTTCAGGGCGAAATGGTTCAGGGCGAAGTGGTTTTGGGGCGAAATGACTGCAAACCCTTTTTTGACTGTTTTCTCAAAAGTTAGACGAAGTACGGAGCTGGTTTTTGCTCAGGTTGGTTTTAATCATGCATATATATCTTCAATCACACAGGGGGATAAAACTATTTGTAACAGTTTACCAATCATGTATACTATCTTTAAATGGAACACAAAAATGATGGTTATGAATGAAGAAGTTGATCATTAATATTTTTCTTTAAAATGTTTTATCAAGCATAAATTTGTGTAAGTGCAGATTTATTAGAAAAACCCAAATTTAAGAGTGAGAAAAATTATGTATTTTCTTGGAAAACACTAAGAATTTTTTTCAGCCAGTTTCACATGTTTTGCACACAAGGTCTGAAAAATCATGATCAACTTCTCAATTCTTTCCGGTGATTCATAAGAAATAAGACTTTTATTGGAACGTTGTCCTAAAGTCCTGAAGTAACGCTAATATAACTGTATTTTGGGCATTGTCACTATAACTGGGTCTTTCCACAGTAAATGGGGCATTTTGGCAACACAGACCATATTTTTGAGGAAATACCTTTTTCTGGTCTCAAAATAAAAGTTTCAGTTGTTCTGAAGAGATAACTTACATTTAGGCCCAAAAAGGGTTACAAATAGTGTGACAACATGCCTTTCTAAAAACCCTGTGTACAAATTTCCAATACAATACGCTCGTAACCAGGACGACCTAAAATGTAACACAAGTGTCCGTCCCGGTTACGAGCGTATATCTACATTTTGCAGTAAAAATCTTATGTCCGCCTTGTTTAAATCCTTGTTGCAGGAAAATGTTTCAAGAAGAGCAGGAACAGAAATTGAGTGAAACGGCCGAAGGTGGATCAGCTGAAGAGAGGGTGGAGAAGGAACGACTTGAGCATCTTAGAGCCTTGGAGTGGAATGACCAGGAGAATGCTGAGACTAGAGCATTAAGGTGGGGATAAAGGCATTCCCAGTAGTGTCTTACCATGCTAAAACAAAGTGACTTTTTGACATTAACATTTGGAGAGGACGAGTCGCTTTAAGTCAATCCCCAAGATGGCCGTCATCAGTACAGCACGTTTTTGATTCAGCACCCCAGTCAGTTTACATGTGTCAGAAATCTCATGTTACAGTCAAAATCAAAGCTTTAAAAAATACCATGAAGGTTGTCATCCTCTTGCAATAGTGCCCCTTTAACACACTCCCCCTTTAACACACTCCCCAACTCCTGCCTAAGTATATATACCAAGGCCCTGTTGAAACCGGCCCCATTTCGCTAGGGAACAAGCGACAAAAATCTTGTCGCCTCTCTGGACCAATCATGAGGCTTGTTATATGTGGCGTTCGGTGTTTTCCACGATCCACCTTGTTACCAGTGCCACACATGCGCGCAGTTTGTAAACACGGTCCATGTCCGATTTAACGCGCTCGTCGATTGGTCGCTATTTCTATTAAACAGGACATTATGTTACTCGTTCTCCATCCCTCTGATTCTTTTTATTAAAAAATGCGTAGTAGATAAAAATGTTGCAGGAATTATCGATATGATGAACGTGACAAAGAACAAAAACTCAAACCAATTTCGAGAAAATATAGAAATTGGGAATTTTTACTAAAACATGACTAATTTCATTTAATTTCATCCAAAAATTAGTCGGGTGTGTGCTCGCTGAATTCAACAGCCGGCTTACTCCACAGATTTGCGTGGATTTTCTCAGGGTACTATTGTATCGTCGCTTTGCAGAGTGGAAATTCCCTGAGATCTCAGGATGGGAGGTTGTGTGACTCTCAAGAATTCTGTGCTCTGGTTGGCTCGTGAGCCCGCCCTCTTGTGGTTATCGCATCGTATGCGGCATGATGTAAGGTCTAAATGCTGGTCATTTTAACGCCAACAAGATTACGGGAAAAATCTAAAGAAAAATATCGTTGGACAAATTTTTTGCTGTTTAGAAGATTCATCGAGAAAAAAAACGACCATTGCAATTTTTCTCTCGATATTGCATGGTAGCGCAACTAGGCATTGGGCAAAGTAACGAAAAATTGGGTCCATTGGGAAAACCTGAGGTATATACCAACTGTGCCTTATAGCTCAGCTGGTAGAGCATCTGACAGAGGTCTCGGGTTCGAATCCCGATAAGGCCCTTGTGATTTTTCTCTCATCCCAAGTTTGGCCCTTATTCCAAGAATCCATAAAAAGTATTATTTTACAAATGATATATTGGGCTTTTAAGATTGAGGCCTGCAGATCTGGCATCTCACACTTTTCCAATGAACACATTATTTTCCTTAACAGAGAGGAGAGACTGGCTGTGGAGGCTCGCGTCAGAGATGAGAAAAGGTTGGAACAAATGCTGAAGATGGAGGAGAAACAGAGTCAGAAACTTGAAGAGTTGGCAGAGAGGGTCAGACAGGAAAAGGTGTGTGAAGACGTATTTTTGTAAATTGGCCTTTCTCAGGTTCCAAGCCTATTTCGACAGTCGAGATAATATTTTTCTCTACAAACACTTTTTATCTTCTGTGAAAACAGAAGAAATAATATTACCTTGTTTTAAGAAGATAGGGGAGCATGGGGTTAGTTGGAACAGTTTTCACAAAATCGTCTATATCCGTCTTCAGCAACTGCTTAACCATACTTAAAGGGCCCCTTATTTAGGATTTTTATCAATGAAATCTATGCTTTAAAACCACTCTACTCAGTTAAAGTCATAAAAATCCTATTTGGAGCTTGCTTTGGGGGTTAAAACAAAGGTTTTTAGTTTTTATGCTAATGCGAATATGCATATTCATGACCAAGGTCACTATGTCACAAGAGGCAAACACAGGAAAATCACATTCAACTGTGCACAAAAGATTCCACTTTTTTCTCAATTTTCCTGAAACTTTTGTAATCCATGGCTGTTTGAGTTTGTTTTACATGTTGCCTGCTGTAAGCCATGACAAAACTTGGGGTAGAAACTGCAGCAATTTGCCACAAGTCCAACTTCTGTCTTCCTTATGTGATGCACTCAAAACAGCGCCCTCTGTCTGTGATTTATTGCAGTGAAATCATCAAAGTTGAAAAAGGCTACCTTTTATTTATTTTACATCCAAACGAACAATAGTATGTCTTGCTGAACAAGTAATCCGTCATTATGAAGCAAAGCTTAGGCACAAAGTTGTTTAGCATGTCACAGGCCCTTTAACCTTATTTTAAATGGGATTTAAAGCCGTAGATTCTATAGGTATTTATGAATGGAAGATAAAGTGGTTCCAACTGTCCAATGCAATGATTCTGCCCGAGATAATTGATCACGTTCAAATGACGTCACTTTTCTACAAATTGCCACGTGCATCCTGATTTTGAGCGTATTTTTTTTGTGACGCGCATCGGTTGCGCTGTATTTCGAACAAATTTCGAGCAAAACGAACGCGTGTTTGGAACATGTTCTAGCGTGTGCGTGCGCGTACTTTGTGGCGTTTAATACGCAGTAGCATTTTTTCCCACGAAGATGGCTTCTGTGAACGTGATCAATACCTTTTACAAGAAAATGATATCTATATAAATACAACGGTACCCTCATGTAAACGGAAATATGTCCCTGATTTCTGTAGTATTATGGCTTTGTATGCCGTGCAGTGTAACAAAAAAAAAAGGAAAGGATGGAGCATGCGCGGTTTCCGCGCTTTGCTGCGGGCACTCATCTCCCGACTCCTTGGCTTTTGAGTCTGCATTTTTTGTATAGGCTACCCAGCGATAGAGCCGACTACTGCTCGGGTCTGCAGTTTCCTTTCCCAGTGCAAGCACCAGGTACCCATTTTACCCCTGGGTGAAGGAACCAGCATAAATAGGACAGTTATTTTGCACAATATTGAAAGTGCGGACACAGTTTTAATTTTTTTTTTCCAGACCGTAGATTGGTTGGTTTTTATCATACACATACATTTGTATGTACATATGTGCTCAAAATTATTCATACCCTTTGAAAAATCTAAAATTTTTCAAATTTCCTCACTGCCAAAAACTATTGTGAAGGAACTTTCACTGTATCCTAGGACAGTTAGTTGCCTTGCACAAGAACACATGTTTTTGAGGGAACTCGAGACTCTGGTGATGGCAAGTGAGCCTTCCAACCTCAACGACCTTAAGACTTTTGCGAAGGAGGAGTGGGCAAAAATCCCGGTGGAAACATGCCAAAGCCTTGTAAGCCGATACAGGAACCGTTTGGAGGCTGTGATAAAAAACAAAGGCTTTTCTATTGATTATTAAGAGTGGCTTTATTAAGGGTATGAATAATTATGGACATGACCTTTTTGGAAATATGTCAATAAAATACCCCCAAAATAATATATTACAGAAAATGTCACTTACTTGTTATAGTCACATACTTATAATACGTAAGCCAGACAAAACTCTCTCATTTTTTAACATGATTCAAAATACTCTAAAAATTACAAGGGTATGAATAATTTTGAGCACAACTGTAAATAATGTTGTTTGTAACAGTTTTCTAATCCTGTAATGCAAACTCCCCCAAAAAAGTAAGGAAAGTCAAGTTTGACTGACGATTTCTCTCTTGTTGCAAAATAATTTTCCTTGAATTTTATATCATTGGAAAGCCCTGTTATTCCTCTTTACGATGATGTGTCATTTGTTATGATTAAGCAATTGGGGGATGTGCAGCACAGCTGAATACGGGGGCGGGTGTAAAGTGAAATGTCACTAAATGCATTGCTATTGTCAAAAAGTGCATTGACACATTCCCATCCTCCAAGCAAAAGGGGAATGCACTGCTTGATAATAGCAGTGAATTTTGTGACATTTCACTTTCTACCCACCGTTGTATTCCGCTATACTGCACATCCCCCAATTGATTAATCATAACAAATGACACATCACTGTAAAGAGGAATAACAGGGCTTTCCAATGATGCCAGATTCAAGGGAAATGATTTAGTAACAACATGAACAAGAGAGAAAAATCGTCAGTCAAACTTGACTTACCAAACCGTTTTTTGAGGAGTTTATATTTAACCATGTTTCCATATTGTGTTGGGTATTTTTATTGTCACGCATTTTGTCATGTGTTTTGTTACATCATGTTTACCAGGAGGCCAGCAAATCCTACATTACTTTGGACAACATGGAGGAGGCAATCGTAAACTCTCTGACCGATTCCAAGGAGTACAATTTCAGCATCAGCAAAAAAGGCGAAATCTTGCTTCCCGAGAACACGGCGTGGAAAGAGCTGAAATCACGGCAGCACTCGGACAGCGATTCGGAGGAAATTCTTGATGAACATGAACAGAAGCAGTGATGCTTCTTGCCCACCAATGGACCATATAAGACTGGTTTTGTATGCTCGTAGTGCTGTCACGTGTTGCTCATAGTGCGTTGCGTCTCCACGTAAACCCACATCGCGTTTCATTCGTGATATGCTTGTGTTTTGTTTATGCACAGCACATGTTCATCTCATACTGAACTTAAGTAGACACAGGGGCGGTTGATCTCTTGGTGAGAAGATTCATACAATGAACGTAGAAATGACTCTCAACAGTCGGTACATGTATTTGTTGTGCTTGACTTGGTCTTAAAGGTATACTGTGCTGTTTTGGTGTGGCACCTCGAAAAATAAAAAGTTTTTGAATTGATAATTTTCTAGAAACATAAAAGTTATTCGTTTTCAAATGATACATCAACGAAAAAAAATTGACCAATGTTTAGTTATCGAACAATTACTATCAATATTTCAAATTATTGGCGGTCCGCCAATAATTCAAGGCGTAGACTTGCCCAAGTCTGACCTCCCGTGCAGTGCGCCCTCCGGACCGTCCAATTTGTTTTCTTCCGTTTCCTCTGTCTCAGAAAGTCTTCCGTCCAGAGGGCACGCTGCATGCAATGCACCACAGACCAAACACGGGAAGTCAGACCTGGGAAAGTCTAGGCAAGGCACATTTTTCACAGGGTTGCCGATGTCTAAAATACAAAGTATGATGTTTTGTCGTTAAAGTAAAGTAAATTCTTAAAAAATTTGTTCGGAGAAAAAAAAATCATATTTGCCGAGAACCACGGACTGTATACTGTATATCTTTAAGTTTTGGCCAATCACATTTGGCTTTTTAAATATTTTGTGGCGCTATGTACAGATGAAGCACAGAAGGCTATTCGGGTCTCATGCATTGCATTCTGCGCTGCTTGTACTTCCGGTGCACCCGGCAAATGTTACACCGACGTGTATCTACTGCAAAAGACAGTTGGTATTACACCGCATGGTCCACCTTGAGAGGTGATTAACGATTCACGGTAGGATACCCGGAATGACACGGAAAATTCGCAACTCAGTTCTGTTTCTACTGGGCCCGTGAACCGGTTATACTTTGAACTTCAAGACATTTACCGGCAACCGCTCTTCAGTAGAAACACGTATAGCCTTGGAAAAAATTATTGGACCACTACACCTACGTCTTGAACTAGTCATAAAGATCACTCCTCTTCAGCAGCAACCGGGTTTATGTTTATGATGTTTGGTCTTAGACAATAGTCATTAGCCCAGGAGGCTTACATAATACATATTGCTATAAGACATTCCTTAACAAATTGTTATGTACTTATTTTTGTTGTAGGTGGTCCAATAATGCATAGTTCCGAGATTGCCCAGTTAACCCCGCCCCTTAGATATTGTTGCTATGTGCTCACAAGCCATCGCAAAAAAATGGTGACACAACGTACAAAGCAACGGGACTCGGCATGGAAAGCACAGATTCATTGGAGAAAACTCAAAGGTATTTATGTTTCAGGGTCGACAGTTACCGTAGCACACACTGAGCGAAGGGCTAGTAATGCAGGGATGACATATTCATAAAAATGCGCTTTCCTACCTTTGAACAGCGAATCGCCCGACATTGAAACCAAAATTCACCCGGTCACTGGCGCATACAACATACAAACTGTATGGGCAGAAAATAGCGTGATTGTGGGCGCTGTCTGCTAGCTCTGTTGTGATTGGTCGGCGGGTTCGGCTTGATTGACAGGTCGGAACTATGGATTGTTTCCAAGGCTGTAGATTGTGCCTGCAACATGTATCTTTTTCAGTGCTATCATCAAAAAGATACATACTGAAAATCTGTGTTTACTGGTGTGAAGTTCAGCATAATGTTCATTGATCATTGACTGCAATAAATTAACTCAATGTGACAAGAAGTACTAGTCGAATACAAGTATCTGTTTTATTTCAGTTCTCATCACACAAAAATGTAGTGTCCCTTCTTGAGAAGAACGGAGCATAATTGTTAGTAAATATTTTGGGGTGTAGGTCATAGTGCAATGATTACACAAAAGGTTTATAGCCCGCAAGTGAGATGACATAACAATCCTCTTCGCGTGAAGAATGATGGGATTAAATGGAGTACTCGCCGAAACGCCGCTCATTGTTTGTGTTAACCACATTGCGGCGGGGAACTGCATATGCAGTTCTAAGTGTGAGTGTCTTGGGGGCGGTTATATAGAATTAGCCCATGGGTCAGTACTACCAGGGCAGAGCTGGTCTCTCATCTTGTTGGCTTGGGGTCAAGTAAGTTTTTGGTTTTTGACCTGTGACTTGACTCTGGAGAAAATGACTTGTAACTGGACTTGGGAAATAAGATTGATTTACGACTAGATAAAAACTAGTCTTCAGCCCCAGAGACATACATGTATACTGTACAATGTATAACAGTCTCCCACTCCAGGGGAATAAATTGAAAAATGCTTAGCTGTCCTGAAGGGGCATGTCGAATTTGCTGTAGTTTACATCGCACAACTGATTGGGATGCAGTTAGACCCTGGTACTAGAACCACCTCTGAAGAGTCTATGGAGTATACCACATCAAATTCACGTATATGCCATACCGTATATATGCCATTTTATTGGAGTACTCCAAACAATTCTATGAACCCCTGCACGACGTGGTTTTGTTTGTATTATTGATAAAATGTCATCTCTCACCTGTGTGTGGCGGCCATTTTGTGCACAAAGCCTTGCTTTTTCTTGTCATGCGTATAAGATATGGTGATTCCATGAATTGGTAGATTGTACTTTCATGTTGAATTGTAAAGTTACTTCAGTCCACATGTTATTTTTTGAGTTTTGCTTGTGTCACCAACATCAATTTGTACTAAACAAAACCTTAAAAATTTGTATCATGAATATGCAATGTCCTAATTCTGACTAAAAATTATCACTTTTTAGGCAAAATTTTGTGACATTTTAAACACATCATTTTAAAACTAAGATTTTCCTTGTTTTCGGTGGGTGAAATGATTGATAACGCATTGCTTTTGACAATAAAACCCACATTTGATGAACAATTTGATATTTTCGTAATACAAAAGGTTTGGCAAAAAATGTGTTTCACACGTAAGATTTGGTGTCCCCTCTTACGCGTGAAACATGTGTACGTAACTTTTAAGTGTTCTGGCCACACCAACTGCCACAACTTTTCAATTTCCATGCATAATGTAAGCCTGTATTTAGTTTCAAATCACTTAAATGTTTGGACATGGAAATTTAGGCAAACAATAAAAATAAGGTCATTCTGATTTTCATCGGACCACTTTGGTGTCCCCCTAATATTTACGTCGTGAAACTTTACAGTTAACAATAATTGCCGAGCTTAACATACAGACTTTTCAAGCAGAAATTTATTTTCGTGGAGCCTTTTAAACAAACAGCACAAAACATTTTGTAAACTTGTTTCAGAATTTGAAAATTTAGGCAAAACAACTTTGGTGTCCCCAAAAACTCCTTACACGTAACACGTTTGTTTTTGTGCCATAAAAGCGTGATGAAAACACTGACAGACTAATCAATTGAGTTTTTAGCTTGGAATTGACTACATCTTCAAAAATAAACACATAAATGGTATGAAACAAATATTACACTGGTTCTAATGAGAAAAAGGCATTTTGGTGTTCCCCCCCCCCCTTACGCGAGAAACGAATCATTTTTCGTTGAATTGCATGTCACAAGTTGGTACCCTAATTTATGGAATCACCCATATGCACATTAATTCTTTGTTTAGAGTTCAATGGCACAGACTAAGTCTCGTCACTTTCACATAAAACGTTTTTTAAAAACGCATTTTTATTCTAAAGCCGTCAAGATGACACCACCGCATCTTGGAATCATTTCACAGTGGCACCCTCGTGCTCAAGCAACCATTTCTTTAAGACATTTCCCTTGCCCGATATGTAGTTACCCAGGGCTCCGTTGCTTGCCGTGACGCGATGGCAGGGCATAAGGATTGGGATTTGGTTACTTCGCATAGCGCCCCCTACTGCCCGACATGCCTTGTCGTTACCGACCATGGTTGCGAGTTGGCCATACGAGACGGTCTCTCCGCATGGCACTTTGTGCGTCAGTGTCTCCCACACTTTATAGGTGAAGGAATCTGATGGAAAAGTAAAAAAGATTTAAATAAATAAAAATTACATGTAGAGAGAAAAAAAATGCTCTAATCCAAAGATCGAGGAAGTTGAGATGCAACGTGTATGACCATTTCTTCTGGCAAGGCTGATTGCACTGAGGCAGGGTGAGCCACTCTGCCTGAAGTGCCTCCCTGAGCTCCTGCACTTCCAGTGTTGTAGGACTGGAGTCCGACTCGGACTCGACCATGATGACTCGGACTCGAACATGGTGACTTGTGACTCACGAGTCACATATTTCAAACAAAGAAAAAAAAGAAGATATGGGTCTTTCTATAAATTAGGGGTACAAAAGTGTGACATTTAGCGTCCCCCGTTATTTTTCGTACAAAAATTATTAAAATGGCTTTTAAACTATTTTGTATGAATTGTACTTTATGTACTCACTCTTTGAGATGGAAAGTATTTAAAGAATGTGTCCTGAATTTACAAAAAACAAGATGTAAAATGTAACGGGGGACACCAACACTGGACCCCTAATTTATAGAAAAACCCATATATGCTCGTGCAGGATTCTTGGGAAAAAACATTTTGACGCGTGAATATGTACACTGCCCCATCAGGCCGGCAAGGAACGCACAAGCTCGTCATAATTTTACATATTGTGTGAGGGAAATATAGCAGATTTAGTTTCATTAATTTGGCGAACAAGTGACTCATGACTCGGACTCGGACTCGAGGTTAATGACTCGAAACTCGGACTCGGAGATGCAGTTTTAGAAGTGGGAGGAAAACCCCCAGGGAAATCTCCTGGGAGAAACCAATTAACCCAGTCCACATACATGCCCCGGAATGCCAGAGGTGAAAGGCAAGGAAGAACCACTACGCCAACCCGCAGAATGTTGTATTAACAGTATTATTAGGGCTTGCTGATAATTTTGCCCCAAACACAAACCTGTTTTGGCATTTGGACGATGCAGCGGGGGTAGAGGTTTACGACACGCAACTTTAGCATCTTGGAAGTAAACAGTCAGCCATTCCACACACTGCTTGAGAGGACTAGGCCAGAATGCAGGCTCCTCTGTCACTTTCACACCAGTCCTGCAAAGAAATGTGTTGAACTGGACTGTCTACACAAGCCAACATTTGTTGGCCAAAACGACTAACTCGTCTCCCAAGTTGGAACTTGTTGGACGTTGCATGGATGTGCTTGGCCACATGACCCAAAATATCTCGACTGTGGTTGGCTGCTGCCTTCACGTGACAGGCGTTCTACTCGGCTATTGATCCGTTTCATCCAACAAGCTCCAACAAAATTGGGCAATAGCTACATGAGCCAACTAGTTGGATGTTGGAGGAGGTCTGGATGAGCGGCATCCACCATCCACTCCATCCAACTTTCGGTCGGGCTACATTGTTAGACAAATGTTGGTCCTTAAGGCCCATCTATACACGAGCCAACGTTTGTTGGCCAACAAGGACCAACATTAAGTTGGAACTTGTTGGGCAGCACATCGATGTGCTCGACCGTGCGAACCAACATGTTCCAGCATATCTTGACTGCAGTTGGTTGCTGCCTTCACGCGACAGGCATTCGAATCTGCTATTGGCCCGTTTCTCCAACAAGCTCCAACAAAGTCGGGTGAAACGAACATGTTCACACATGTTCCAACTAGTTGGATGTTGTTGGACGTTGTCTGGAGTGACGTCTACACCATCCAACGTTTGGTCAGCCATCATCGTCAGACATGTGTTGGACCTTGTTGGTCAACAAATGTTGGTTCGTGTACACAGGCCTTTACTCTTTGTTGGCCAACTAAACGGGCCTCAACCTGGGAGATAGAAAGCCCACTGCATGATGAACAAATTTGTGCATCCAAAGTGTTCCCAGTTTCTAACTTGCCATTTCTCTGGGAGACATAAACAGTATCAAGGAATGTATGGTTGAGAGCAATTTGTGTAAAAAAATATACTTATATAAAATAAAATAACTTAATTACATGTGTAAGTAGATGCAAAATGTTTCAGATAGAGGCCCTCAAAATTTGAAGATTTTTAAATTTAACATGGTGACAATTTTTGGACTTCATTTTGTATAACAAAACAGGTCTAATTCAAACTTTTTAACATGAAGTAAACATTTGTTTGATTAAAGCACTTTAAAATTTGGATAAATCTGCCTGCTGAAGTTGAAAAAAACATTACATATATACAGGGTGGATAAATAAAAAAAAATTAAAAAACCAAGATATTCTTGCCAATTGTGACTAGAGTAGGGCACATATGAATCAACAGGAGATATCATCTGTTAGGGTGCAATCTCCTCTTTAAAATGACACCCTGATCATGTCATTATGTTTCCGGTTGACTGAGCAGTGACCAATGTTATGCAGGGGTCTAGTTAGGGATTTGTGCCACTTTCTTTAAAGGAGTGTGACCAGATCACTTTTTTTTACCCATAACTCCCCGGGACTTACCTTATAGGTCATGAGATTTTTATATCATAACATCCGTTACATTTTTCTGATTACGAAACTGAAACTCCTGCGCTTCTAGGCCACATATTTCCGAGGATATAGTCGAAAATCCACCGATTATTTGTAAACTAATTTTCCAGTATCAACGTTTATCCGCTGAAAGCATACTCGATAGTTTTGTTCAATTTTTTACTGGAAATTGCGAATGTTTTCGGGTTTTTGGGACATGGGAGGTGTGTATGGGAGTTACTTGATAATATTGATAAGTTACATCGAAAACTATTTTCCAGAAACTCTGGTCACGCTCCTTTAATGCATGGCATAGCCTGTTTGGACGGCCAAGTATCCATTATGATTGGTAACCTATAGGACGCCTCAGAAATTAACATGCCGATAAAAATGTTGGTTGGGGGAAAACCTGCATTTTCTTAAACAGAACACATTCAGTCCTACATGAGAATGCAGCAATTTTTTTGTTGAGTCCAAGGTCTGGGCGAAGGGGAACTGGGCGGTCATCCAAAATCATTAATGCAATTCAGCAGGCGCTGCACTGGGGAGAACGCAGCAGCCATAGACAAAATGGTTTAGGACTGGCCCCAACCATGTTCAATTAAATTGTCCGGTGGTATAGACAACATCAACTGCTTTCTGGTGATCTTCAGAGGATGTATACTTGATAGTCCAAACAGGCTATGCCATGGTTCAGGCTACTGCATGGACACCATTAAAGAAAGTGGCGCAAATCCCAAACTAGACCCTTGCATAACATTGATCACTGCTCAGTCAACCGGAAACATAATGACATGATCAGGGTGTCATTTTAAAGAGGAGATTCAACCCTAACAATTAGCGATAATATCTCGGTTTCGTTTTTTTTTTTTATCCACCCTGTACAGTGCATTTTTCACCACTGACTTACTTTTCTTCTGGCAGTTTTTCAGCTGGTGTCAATTTGAGTTCATGGACCCCCATTTTGCAAGCCACTACACTTATAGGCCCAATAGGAGTACGTAGCACAAGTCGACCCTTCAAGCAAACATCAGCCATAACTAGATATCTGGTGCTAGCTGTCTGCACTGTTAGGAAATAAGAGATGTATTATTAAATTTGTTCTTTCTATGATCAATTGGTAAATTGGGATTCGAACCCGAGACCTCTGACACTCCTGGTAGATGCTCTCCCAGCGAGCTGTGATGCACAGTGGTATACGAGAATATTTTTTTCATCCCAAGTTTGGTTATTTAATTTCTATGGTGATAAGGCACCATAACAAATATTGCATATCTGTTGCGATGCAACAGAGACAAAAGTTGGGTTCTTGGTGAAACGAAATACCACTGTGCCTATAGCTCAGCTGGTAGAGCATCTGCCCGTTGTGTCAGAGGTCTTGGAGAAACCTGAGGAAGTACACTACTGTGCCTCAGAGCTCAGCTGTTAGAGCATCTGCCGGGTGTGTCAGAGGTCCTGGGGAAAACCCAAGGAAGTATGCCACTGTGTCTCATATAGCTCAGCTGGTGGAGCATCTGCCCGTTGTGTCAGAGGTCTTGTGGGGGAAACCTGAAGGAGTACACTACTGTGCCTCAGAGCTCAGCTGGTTGAGCATCTGCCTGGTGCATCAGATCACAGCTCTTCGGGGGAAACCTGAAGGAGTATGCCACTGCTGTGCCTCATAGCTCAGCTGGTGGAGCATCGATCTGCCCGGTGCATCGATCATAATCTTGGGTGGGGGGGGGGGGATAGTATGCCACTGTGCCTCATACTAAGTTCAGCTGGTAGAGCATTTGACCCAGCAGTGTCATTATCACCTTTAAGCACTGTCGATTATACCCCCACCCCCACCCCTCCCTAAGAGGTGTGCACAAGTTGGTGAAAGGGTGGTGAGGTGTGGGATCTGGGTGCAATTAACTGGAAAGTGAAGGGAAACCTGAGTCTTTCAACGGCAATTAACAGACCATATTTTCCAGAAATTACAAATTGTCTGGTCTCAAAATAAAAGAAATAAGTTTCAGTTGTTCTGAAGAGATACATGTACATCGTAGGCCCAAAAAGGGTTACAAATAGTGGGAAATTTATAAAACCCCGAGGTCGGAGGTGGTCGGAGGTACCTGAAGGTAGATTTTGTTTGCTAACGTGTAGTTGGTGCATTGATGGTGGCCCCGGAGCTACGCGGTATTAAAATAACAAGCCGGAGGTAGGTTGAAACAGCTGTCATAGCATGTACTACACGGTCACAAAAAAGTCTACCTCCGAGTTACCTCTGACCTCCGGGTTTCAACCACACCCCAAATAGTGTGACAACATGCCTTTCTAAAAACCCTGTGTACAAATTTCCAAAATACGCTCGTATAACTGGGACGGCTAAAAATGTAACACAAGTGTCTCTTCAGAACAACTGAAACTTATTTCTTTTATTTTGAGGCCAGACAAAGGTATTTTCTGGAAAATATGGTCTGTGTTGCCAAAATGCCCCCTTTACTGTGGAAAGACCCATATGTAAACATCAATTAAAACCTGTATTGAAATGTTTGGGAAATATTTCCTACACCGTTGCCATCAGGCCCTATAGTAGACTGGTTCCCGTCCACATATTCCACACAGGAGAATATAAGGACAGGTAAAGGGCGCTTCATCTTGATCTGTAATTGGTCGTCTTTGCGCGTGCGCATTGTGTTTTTTATATTTAAAAAATTGGCCAAGCCCTTTGCTTTAGGCAATGTACTTTATTTACATAATTGGATATGTTCGACACGCACGGCCAAGTTACAAATGTCAATGCAAAATCTGCGCACTTACTAAAACAAAAATACTAATAATAACCACGTGACGGGCAGAATTCTGCCCGTCATGGCTGCCCTTTACCGATCCCTATATTTTCGCAATAAGCGAACCAATCTATAGCCTAGGGATCGGGAACCAATCTAGCCCTATAGTGCAAAAGTCTATAGACACTGGTACTTTAAGTTAATGTTTTACATTTCCTAACACTGGATTTAAAATTTTGGTGACTGCTAATTAAGCCATAATGAAATGTTTTAAAACATATATAAAGTACAGTTCTGGTTTGATGCATTACTAGCGAATGTTTAGACCCAGTTACTCTGGCAACGAAGTGTGACGTCAGTTGCCATGGTAATTGGCTCATATATATTGAGTGCGGGTTCCGGTTGGCTGGAGCAGGCTATATTCATTGGAGCGTATCTTTAGAAAAGCATGAACAAGTTTTTAGCAATTTCTAAAGCGAGAGCTTGTGGTTTTTTTTGCCTATAAACAACTAACTTCGGCAGTCTATTATTTATGTTTAAAATCATTCAGATGCTACAAAAAAAACAGCAGAAAAGGTGTTAAACATGGGCGAAACCTGCTGAAAAGATGCACTCGACGGTGACTAACTGAACTGGCATGCATTCCGACTTGTGCCACGTGTTTTTTACTTCCGTGTTTACTCAGGTCACGAGGTCAATCTTTTGATGACGTCGCAGCTGTGTCGGCCATTTTAACACAACGAACGCAAATTCCAATACGAATTAAATCCTCCCTCATCGAACTTTTTCCGGAGGTAAATGACGTTGATTTTCTTCGAACGTAAAGTGAAATAACAACAGCAACGATGCAGTCGGCTATGTGGAAGTTTCGTGAAATCCAGGACAAAGTGTGAGTATTTTTAGTTGGTAATGGAACACGCATAATTTTACGTTGACAATGACAGACTGACATTTTCTATACTATCGTCGTTCAGGATACACGATACGCCTTCTTTTTTGCTAGGGCCTACAAAAAATTTCCCTTGCTAATGCCAAACAGCAGTTTGTTTTCTAGGTGTGTAAGGATTGCCAAGTTGACCCTCAATTTTTCCACAGGTGCAGATTTGAAGAAGAAAAAAAACCTCGAAAATTTAGGAGTGAAAACAATTGAGATTTTAATAAACCTTATCGACGTTCTCAAGTCAAGGCGACATGTCATGGGATTGGATGACAGATGAAGCAGGGAATTTTCACACAAACCTATGGGGATCTGGGGACATGACAACGTTCATCGATTTCATTCTTATTTCTGTAAAACGATTAACATGTGATCTTCTCACACGCTTTTGATCAAGGAAAGATGCAATTTTTGACAAAGAAAATTTTTATTTTAATTGAGCTTAGATGAAATAAACCAAGAAAACTTGACTTTTTGAACGGCGCCAGTTTGTACCATTATAGAAGGGCTGTCACGATTGGTTGAGCTAGGGTTGAGCTACCACGTTAGAGCCAATCAGGTGCGTTCTTTTGTAAAGTACAAACTGGTGCTGTGCATTATTTTAAATGTTTTCATTTTATTTCATTTTACTACAGTTGGAATAAAAATGATATTTGTCAAAAATTGCATTTTCGTGGGAAGATCACATGTCAATAAACCTTATCGACGTTCTCAATGCATTATGGGATTGGATGACAAAATTGCCCGGTCAAATGTGCGTAAACCTACGAAGCGGACACCAACTTGGCAACCTTCTTACTCATTTTCACGAAAACGAAAAAGAGTTAAAGAATCAACCTCCCACCACTTTATCTTTGGTATTTTTTTCGTATACATTGAACAAAGATTTTAAGGAAATTATCTTGTGGAATCAACAGATAATATAATTTTAAGATATACTTGCACTTTTGTCGCAAATGTTGCTTTTTTGTAGAAAAATTGCATTTTCTCCTTCAAAAATTGCCTTCAGTTAGTGCACAAGATAACCATTCACACGCGCGCGCAGTGCCCTCTGTTGTTGCACTTATGCACAGACCGCTCGCCGTGTCATTTTGTGCATTACTTTATGCAGTAATTATCATTTATTTATCTCAGAAATGCAACATTTGCGACAAAAGTGCAAGTGGGAAGTATATCTTAAAATTACATTATCTGTTGATTCCAGGAGGTAATTTCCTTTAAAAAATACCCTAGCTAAAGTAGACTAAGGAAACGCTTTCAGTTTCAGAAAATCTGATATTTTTAATTACGCATAGCATGAAAATTCGCCCAGCATTTTCTCAAGCAAGAGCATTTGTTCCAACTCGACTGTTGTCCAACTCGACTGTTGTGCGTTAAACAGGAAAATTTCGCTGGGGGTTTGCGAAAGCGAAGGCGACTCATAAGCGAAAGTGGCATAAACATTTCACTGCGAACCTTTGCGCAAGCTGAAACTAGGGTATTTTTTCGTATACATTGAACAAAGATTTGAATGAAATTACCTCCTGGAATCAACAGATCATCAAATTCTAAGATATAGGCCTACTTCCAACTTGCACTTATGTCGCAAATGTTGCATTTCTGAGATAAATAAATGATAAAATTACTGCATAATGCACAAAATGACACGGCGAGCAGTCTGTGCATAAGCGCTACAACAGAGGGGTTGCGCGCGCACATGAATGGTTATCTTGTGCACTAACTGAAGGCAATTTTTGAAGGAGAAAATGTGATTTTTCTACAGAAAAGCAACATTTGCGACAAGTGCAAGTGGGAAATACCGAAACTACATGTAGTTAAACTTCCTGAAAGTTCACGATGCGAACATTTTGCTTTCACATTCGGGTGCCAGGCTTGGTGCGGTGCAATCAATGTGACAATTTTTGCATGGTAACATCGGTTTGGTCCGGTGTGGCACAGCCTGTGATTCAGCACATTGTCCGCCCGGCAATACGGCATCATACAGATAAAACACCTATAAAAATGGTTACTCATTTTTGCAAATAAATGAAATTTATAAATTGTGGTAAATTTCTGTGCTTAGTAGCACCATGAAATCGTCGCAAGAAAGTACAATTCACAAGTCAAAACGCTAACGGACTCGCCAGCTAGAAGAAAGAAAGCGCAAAGCGGTGGAGTTGGTTCAAATAGAGTCGGCAAACAGTCGAGTTGACTCGACTTTGATGTCGAGTTGGTTTTTGGTTGAGTTGGTTTTTGGTTCAGTTGGTTGAATGGTCGAGCTGGTACAACTGTCTAGTTGGTTTGAGTTGAGTTGGCAAACGGTCAAGTTGACTAAACCATTTCATAAAGCTTGGTGTTAGATTCTAATTTACTGTATTAGCACACGAAGACCATGCACGCACAATGCTGTCGTCTGTTTTGTTTGAACGCATGAATCATCTGCTTTGCTAAATGTCAACGTCAGAATTCTCAAATACCTGTACCATCATCGGTAATGTTTCCATTTTGGGATGATTGTCACTGTCGCAGAAAACACTTGACTGTCGCTGACGAATATTTCTGAAAGTTGCAATATACTGTACATGTATATATCTCATAGTTTGCCGAGTACTGTGACGAAAAAAAGGAAATGGCATCTCGTTAGCAAAAACGTAGTAGGTTAGCGTGTGGTTTTGTTTTCTAGGTGCTTAAGTAGAGAATGAGTTTTATGAAATGGAAAGAGCGCTGCTTAATCAGAAAACGAGCTCTAACGGGCCATACAGTACATGTTTGTGTAACTCGTACCCTAGTCATGGTCGTGAAAACTCAACCCTATCATGCCTATTGTCAGTTTAACACCTGATTTATCTTTCTTGAACAGCACCAACATGGTGATGAATTACACAGAGGTAGAATCCAAGGTTCGAGAGGCAACAAATGATGAGACGTGGGGTCCACATGGCTCCCTCATGTCGGAAATTGCCAAGGAAACCTACACTTACGAACATTTCCCCGAGGTCATGGGAATGGTCTGGAAACGTATGCTGCATGACAACAAGAGGAACTGGAGGCGTGTGTACAAGGTTTGTCAATATTAAAACGGCTCAAAAATCAAAGTAAATCGAAAGTATTTAGTAACATGTAGACCCGAAATATTTTTACAAGACCACAGGCTTTGACATTAATCAAGGCCCCCTGGGTCCACTGGCCTTGTGCCCAGCCAAGTTGGCCCTGATTCTCCTTTAAAATATACACTTTCTGAAGCCGACTTGGCCAGCATGTTCTATCCTCTTAAGTTTTATGAGGCTTGTACACCAATAACCAGTACACATTTGGAGCAAATTTGGCCTCGGGAAAGAATTCTGTTTAATGGTTATTAGGCCATGATGTTATTAGGCCAATACTTTCAGTAGACCTATTTCTTTCCTATCAAAAACGTGGCTCAAAACGGAATCTTTAACCAAGTCTTTTTACAGGAAATTGCAATTTTTTAATAAATTCAAAATCTCTACACGTTCTACATACCGCCCTGGCTGTAATACTCTCAAAACTGGCGTACACACCTTCATTTTTCTCCAATCGACGAATTCACCTCCACAAACGACCTTTATGATAAAGAGGGCGCTATAATCACAATGAACGATGAAGTTTGGGCGTAGGCGTGTTCGTTCGTTTCTGCCGTTTGGGCCCGTGTCGTGTGTGGCCTGTGTCAAGAACAGATCGCTAACTAATTATTTGACATGCGTCTAAGTTTATTTTCAAGGGTTTTACTCAATGCACCTTCCAATTTCTCTTTATATTTTGTATCAGTCTCTGTTGCTTCTGTCATACCTCATATTAAACGGGTCTGAACGCATCGTTACAAGTGCGAGGGAGCACCTCTACGATCTGAAATCACTAGAAACCTACTCGTTCATGGACGAATACAACAGAGACCAGGGCCAGAATGGTGAGTGCAAGTTTTGTTTTGGACTTTTTGTTTCGTTTCGTCTGTTTGTGGGTTTAATAGTTTTAGCACTGTACTACTGAAGTTCCAGTTAGCTGAAATGCGAATTTGTTTTCCCTTTCAGTGCGTCAGAAGGTCAAAGAAATTGTCGGTTTCATTCAGGATGATGAGAGGCTACGCGTGGAACGAAAGAAAGCTCGCAAAGCAAAGGACAAGTACATCGGCATGTCATCAGAAAATCAGCCCCACAAATACAGTAAGTAAAAACTAAATTCATCTTTAAAATATCTCTCAAATTCACTCAAGCCAATTTTGCTTCAGACTTGGGCCTCCAGACTTGGGCCTCCAGACTTGGGCCTCCAGACTTGGGCCTCCAGACTTGGGCCTCCAGACTTGGGCCTCCAGCCAATTCATATAATTCACCATTTAAATATTCCAACCAAACCTTGTATCAAATGTTAAGTATTTGCTCAGTCTAGTTTAGTGATGATTTCTTTTGGGTTTAAATTTTTATGTCGGCCTATGCAATAATACATATTTTTTGAGCAATTGTAGAATACCCCGCAACTCGAAAATGACCTAGGTGCACATGCTTTGTTTTCGACCGGTTTTCAGGCAATACTTTTCTTTATAAAATAGTCCTCCGAAGCCACAAAGTCTACGGAAAGAGTTACGGAACGAGATTTGTCGGGTATTCTGCAATTATGCTCAAATTTCAATGCATTAAAGGCCCACTGTATCATTTGCAATGACCCAACATGTCAGTCAACGAGTTGACAGGGAAAACCTTCCTCAAAGTAAAGATTGAGTTTGTAGCAACTATCCAATAAAATGTTTCCGCAAGTTACGGACATATGATGGAAAAAAAACCACAAAATAAAGACGCAAAACACATGGTACGTTCTTTACAAAATGGACTTTTTAATATTTTAATCTTGTACATGAAATAGACCTAAAAATAACAACAAAAATCTTGCCAAAATGATGTGGGTAGGCTTAAAAAAGTGGCTAAATACCGAGTCCACACCGTACACATGGGCTCGCGAGTTACGGTTGACATTTTTCGTCATTGAGCGGAGCGAATCGTGATCTCGAAATTTCCAATTTCCATCAATTCCCTTAAGTTTGGACTTAACGAGATTTTACTGTATTCAGTTATCAATCGAATATTCAAAAATATTGGCACATTCATACTTGGGACAATACTGAGTTCATGGCTTCTGACCTTAAAGGCCAGTGTATCATTTGCAATGACCCCAAAATTCTGAAAATTAACAGCATCTACCCAATGAAAGGTTTCCGCTCAAAATGATATAATTTTACCAGAAAATATTCCGTAAAGATGAAATTATTTAGATCATTTGCAAACGATTTACTTATTTTTGGTTCGCATCTACGCGGTCCAAAATGTGCGCCACAGAGTGCATGACGCAAGCAACATAGTACCTGATCAACTGAGAACGAATATTTGAAACACCCCGCCAAGACCAGGAAAACGCATATGGATTTTCATTTTTTTTTTAAACGTGGTACATTTGACAAAGCTGAAATTTCTTCGGATGAGTTTGTTGATGTCTTTCTTTTGATTTATAATGGTTTTATTCGCAGAATCGCTCAAAAACAGATCATCTACAGGGCCTTTAAGTAAAGTTTGTTTAGTTCTGGCATGTTAACATGCTGCAAATATGTCTACCTTTGAAATTGAGTAAAGTATAACAGTCGTACCAAAAATAGAAAACTTTTTATTTGCCCTTACATGTGTGTACATCTCCTTAATTGCTGACTTGTTCTGCCCTCACTAGGTGATCGGTATGACTCGGAGCCCAGAGTTTCCAAAAGTAAGATGAACGAATTTGATGAGGAGATAGACAACTACAAGAGCAAGCAGTCACGGTTTCCCATCGGTAGAATAACCAATAAACCAGCCGAGGAGTCGGACGAATCACCACAGGAATATGGGTAAGAGCAAGCAGTCGAGGTTTACCGTGGGTAGAATAACCAATGAACTAGCTGAGGATTCGGACGAATCACCACAGGAATATGGGTAAGAGCAAGCAGTCGCGGTTTACTGTGGGTAGAATAACCAATAAACCAGCCGAGAACTGGGACGAATCACCACAGGAATATGGGTAAGAGCAAGCAGTTGCGGTTTACAGTGGGTAGAATAACCAATAAACCAGCCGAGGACTGGGACGAATCACCACAGGAATATGGGTAAGAGCAAGCAGTCGAGGTTTACCGTGGGTAGAATAACCAATAAACCAGCCGAGGAGTCGGACGAATCACCACAGGAATATGGGTAAGAGCAAGCAGTCGCGGTTTACTGTGGGTAGAATAACCAATAAACCAGCCGAGGACTGGGACGAATCACCACAGGAATATGGGTAAGAGCAAGCAGTCGCGGTTTCCCATCGGTAGAATAACCAATAAACCAGCCGAGGACTGGGACGAATCACCACAGGAATATGGGTAAGAGCAAGCAGTCGTGGTTTACCGTGGGTAGAGTAACCAATGAACTAGCCGAGGATTCGGACGAATCACCACAGGAATATGGGTAACAGCAAGCAGCCGCGGTTTACCGTGGGTATTAGCTTGTGCCGGTAGACAATAATTATATAATATTGGATGGCTTTGAGGGTGATATGAGAATATACCGCACGAGTCATGAAAATACGGAACTAGCCAAAGGCGAGTTCGGTATTTTCATGACGAGTGCGGTATATTTTCATATCACCCGAAAAGACATCCAATATTATTATTTTTATATAAAATGAAGCTTCTATCTTCTTTGTTTTGTCAGATCTCCGCAAGATTTTTGTCTGTTTTGTGTTGAAAACTAGCAGTTCTTTACATGGTTTACAAATGCATGCGCTTTTGTTACTGTTGTACAGTATTTTGTTACTGTACTCTGGCGCATATTGCACACGCACGCAATCCATTACCTCGATCCATGACGTGCGCGTACGCGTGTGTTCGTGGTGCGCCCAACGTGCACGCACATCGAATCTGGGCTCTGTGCTGCACAGTAACAGAAACGCACGGTGTCCGCAAAAGCTTCATTTTATATAATGAGATCGAATATCGTGGTATTAAATTTCAGCCGGTATAAATATCGTCTGGTTTTTGGAATACCGAGATATCGTGAATAAACGGTACCGAAATATTCACCGCGATATTTGCAGGCATAACATGACTTTGTCATATTTCATTGCCTGCATTAACTTGTAAATTGGTCCTACCTGTGCCTGAAAAAGTCACGGCATAGCTTTATGTTTTGTGGAAAACTAATGCCAAAATGGACGCACGGCCGCTAGGCATTGCACGCAGTTAGGCCTACAGGTTTGACTTTATTTACTTTTCCTTCCACATACATTGTTCTGCATTGTCTTTATACACCATAAATAATGTCCAATTGTCTACTACAAGGGATTAGGAAATGTCCGTGGCCCGGTGATGCTTTTTCAGCAGCGATGTGCCTTCTCACCGCGATATTTCTAAGACGATATATACCACGGTGATAAATTTCAATACCGACACAAGCTTACGTGGGTAAAATAACCAATGGACCAGCCGAGGACTCGGACAAATCGCCAAAGGAAAGACAAAGGAAAGTTGATTCTAATCAACTCTAGGGAATATTTGCTCAAGCCTAACTAGTCATTTTTCCAGCAGATTGTTTTCAGAAGGTTTCTAGTTAAATTTGTATTCATGTAATCCTTTGAATTTGAATTATTCCCCAGGGACGAAGATGATTATGGCGATGAGGATGATAAAGCAAAGCGGTTTGACTTTAAAGATGAGGAGAACGAGGAGACATTCACTCACACAACGATGACCGAGACACGCATGAAGCGAACCAGGAGATCAGGAAAGAAGCTGGATCTAGGGGCTGCTAGCTCATACGCTGAAGAAGGAAAAACAAACACGAACAGTCTTCATACGGTTGGTAGACACACTGATGCATGCTTCCCTTTATATTAAACTGAACAATTTGCTGTTACATTGTTTGATTTGCTGTTGTTCGCATAGGCAAATAACAGTTTAAGGATATTTCTACTAGATGGATAATGGTGCTAAAGTGTTTCCAAAACGTTAATCGTGCTCAACAGAAAAACCTGGGTATAAGGTGTACACACCTATTCGCTGGCGGAGTTGTGACGTATGGAACACGCACGCGCAAACAGAAACTGCACGCGCCCGAAAGCAAAATGTGCAGAGTACCCCATCGTGTACGTGCGTGTACAACACACCTGTATTACGTGTAATGCGCGCAATCGAACAAAAACAACTTGACGCACAGCTAGCAGTCTGAATGAACAATGCGATACATATCAAAATACAATGCAAAATATGGCAAAACGGCAAGCAAATTTTTGTGAGTTTTACGGATTTTTACATTAAAGGTATTTATGAATGGGAATAAAAGTGCAGACGAGGGCCATTATCACTCGTCCAGGCCCCTAGCCAGTTTTAAACGTATTGTTTAAGACTGGCCAAACCCACTTTTATTCCCTAATTCACAGTCTTTCAAGCTAAATTAGTTCTTATACCCTCTACTTCAGTCTAAACCGAAATAAAACCACACGGTGATTAACATTGGACTGTCTTTGTGTATAAGGCACATTCCCAAGTTGTTATTACTGCCGTGGTGAAAAAGTGCACTTTATCCACAAATTGTTACGGTAACGTACGAGTTGTACATGTATGTTTAGCACAGTCTCATACCTGCCAACTAGTCCGTTTTTATCGTATTTGTTCCGATTTTTAAGTGTTAAAAGTGTTCAAAATCAGAACAATCGGAACAGTCGACTTGACCTCACTCCCCGCGCTCGCCGCATGTGTTGTGTACAAGAAAACGGGTGCAGTACACAGATTTCTATTAACAGCTAGATACATGTAAGAAACAACTGTGTTATTGAATGGCAAATCACCGTAACCGGTTTCAGGCGGTTTGGAACACATGTGCGTGTAGCAAACATTGAGATAGTGCGCATGCGGGAAAAGTGCCCAAAACCATGCAAATGAGGTGCCCAAAAATATCCAAATGGTGCCCAGAAATATGCAAATGGTGCCCAAACTATGCAAATGAAGGTGCCCAAAACTATGCTAATGAGAAGGTGCGGTTATGTGCGTATGGCCTCCGTTTCCGTTCTAGTTTTTAATGGATTTCTGTGGTGCAGTACTAGGTCAACTTGTCCGTTGTACCAACTCGACCGTTGCAAGTTTCCGTACAGTCCGATTTTTTTTTTTACTCGGCAATGTTGGCAGGTATGCAGTCTCCTCTGTATCTTGGGTATACCTCTTACTACCTCTTGTTCTGAGTACATTCTTGATCACATTTTAGACATATCTATTCTCGTTTCAGACCCCAACCACAAAGTCCGCCTTCGACAGTCTTCTAGACACATCACCTTCAGCAGTCTCACCCAATCCAGATTTCTTTGCCGATTTCTCCTCACCAGCAGCCAACAACAGTCTGCATGATTTTGACCCAAGGGGTTCTTCCCCTGCAGCCAATGCCTCCAACGATTTCACCACATTCCAGAGTTCAGCCGTTAGCCCAAAGTAAGACAGTTGGGGTGTTTCGAAATAAGAAAATAACTGGGTCTGTCCACACTAATGGTTACAAAAGTGACATTTTGAGGAAATTAAGGACAGGAGTCAATGCATCAAGGAATCCTATGTCTTTGGTAAAACATTGTCCACCAAAAAGTTGAAACATTTGTTTGGTATTCAAGAAATAACGGAAGATCATCTGCAAGATTTAACGTTCATAACGTGAACAGACATTTCATCATAAAGTGTAAATAGTGGTAAATGAAATGCATAAATTATCCCTGATTTTGTTCCTAATGCAAAGCTATACACTGAAGGACTACCACTGGCCTATCTTAGGTTAAACCTCTCGGTATTTTTGAAACTACAGGGTGTACATCTTCAAGACTTATGTTCATAACGGGGACAGACATTTTGTCACGAAACGAAAATAAAATGCTTTAGTTTGGAGTGGCAACAATTCTATATTTACCAAGTAATATAATGGAACAAGGTCCAGATTAATTATAACAACAATATAACAGTATGATACAAGAATGTCTGTCCATGTTATGAACATTATCGTCCGTTTGATGTTAAAGATGAACCAGTAATTTCCTACATATCCATTGACGGTTTCGTGAAACCGAGATATTTTTGGATGTACCCCGCAAAATGAGAATGGCATTACAATCAGTTTTTATATTTTGTATTTTTATAGTTTTTGTATTACAATCAGTTTTCATGAATTACAATCAGTTTTCATGAATTACACTTCCATCAATGATGCTTGAAGAACACGTGTTTAAAATCAAACAACTTGAATACGTGAGGCATTACAAGCCCTCAAAGTCTCTGAAGTGTAAATTTGAATTTCCGGAATTGCCCTAATGCAAGACTGTATTGTCAGGGGTGTGAAATTTCAGATTTTTATCTTATTTCATTTTTTTTTTTAATGTACCAAAATTTAATTTCAGCTGTTTTTTTCTCCTGACATATTTCTGCTTTTTCACCCATGCATAAGCGTTGATTTTATTTTCCGTTTTTTTTTTTTTACAGTACGGTACTTGCCACTTGCTAGCGCACACCATTTCATTCTGGAAAAATTTCATTCTGGAAGCCATAAAATGCACCAACTGGGGACATTAATTGATTAAGATGTCAGTGCAACTTAAGTGGGCCCCGAACCCCATGCCGTTAAGGCTTCAGGCTTCGCAATTTCAGCTTCAAGATTGTTTTTTGGTTCTCCACTCACACCCCTGATTGTCCTTTTGTCGCAGTGCAAAAGATGCGTCTTTTGGAGACTTCCAGGGAACGGCCTTCTCAGCCACAGTTACTCAACAAAGCAACAGCGTCACATCAGTACAAGCTGCTAGCATAAGCACACAGTCCCCACTCAATCCTATGCAACCTCAGAGTACCCCCGTTCAGCCCCAACAACAGCCGGGCCTCCAACCACAGTCGGGTCTAATGCAGCCCCAACAGCCAAACTTCATGCAAACCTCCAATGTGCCTCGACAACCAATGCAGATGGGCCTAGCCATGCAACAGCAGCAGCCATCAATGCCCCTGGGTGGGGGCATGATGCAACCACCCCAGGGGGTGGGGATGATGCAACAGCCCCAGGGTGGGGCCACCATGCAGTACAATCAGCAGTCACTACTTAGCATGCAGACGCCGCAGGGATCGGGTCCGTCCCCTCAACAGGTGAGGATTATTTTTTTCAACTGTAATCAAAAACAAATTTCCAGTTAACTCTTCGCCATTCTGCACACACAAAATTACACGGGGACTCAAAGGGGAGACTCCGTAAGCGCTGTTTTTTGAGCTATTTCTCAGGCCATTGGTTGCAAATGGATGTTGTTTCACTTGGCCAGAAGTAGGATGATGCAGGCTCAGATTTCCCGGGTTTGGCCTGACTTGTGAGTGAACTCACATTAAAAGTGACTATACAAGCTGCAATAGGGCCATTTGGTGCACAATATGAGACCGTGTGAACCCCCCTTCCATTGTTCCCCCATTGTGTGTGAAACATCCAAGGAATTTCCTTTCAGGTTTTAAGCCTGGAAGCAACTAGTGGCAACTGGTGTTTCGAGCAACTGGAAGCAACTCGCGGCAACTGGGAGCAACCGATCAGTTGTTTAAAAAGGTCGATGTTCGCGCACTTGCAACTACTGGCAACTGGAAAATCCCAGTTGCCGCGAGTTGCTCATGTTCTACTTTCTGGCAACAAGTTGTACCCAGTTGCGGTCAGTTGCGTCAATGTATGCGTACTTGCAACTAGTTGCTGTCAGTTGCTCGCGTGCATCTGATAACGTGCGCGCACATCGACAGCAACTGCAAGCAACAGTTACTTCCAGTTGTGAGGTCAATGTACTCTAGGCTTTACCGAGTTGCCGTGTTGATCTGCGCGCTCTGAAAATGTAGACATAGCTGTGGATGCTCCAAGTTACTGCTAGTTGCGCAACTGATCAGTTGCTGTCGATAAGTGCGCTACGCGCACATCGACAGCAACTAATCAGTTGAGTTGCTTCCAGTTGCAATGTCGATGTATGCTAGGCTTTAGGGGGGTGATTCGTGCGTTAACAAAAGGGAAGTGTGTTGAGGTGTAAGGGGGGGGGTGGGGGAGGGTGTGTGGAGGTGTTTTCACTAGGTCGTGTAGCAACTAGGTCGAGAAGGCAAACGGAGCGCACTGTTCGAAACGTCAAGTTCGCACTCGCCGGTTCTTTTCAGAACCACACGTCTTCAAAAGAGAGATTCACATGGTGCAACCCCAAACCGTTTACACATTGACTACTTATCGACACATTTTTTTGACGACAATTTCGTCCTGTTATGTATTAATAAACATCACGCGGGGCTTGTTTTGTGTGCTGTCTTTTGCAGTGGATTTTGTCTGTTACAAATTACTGTTTTGTCAGTCCCATAATTGTTCTGTGGTATTCTACTATACAACCTCTTTCAGCACAATAGACCTTTATCACGGTGCATCCATCTTTGTCTTGTTCCCCACTGCATAGTACGTGTGTGCGTGTCAGGCATGATCAGTGCGTGTGCGTGTCTGCCATTGTGCATGATGAACATTTTCAACACGGGGCCAAACTATTTTATTTCGGCAAGCCTCGCTTTCGTTATGTTTATTTTACAATGTAATAGGGGAAAAAAGAAGATGGTCGCACCGTGATAAAGGTCTATAGAGCAAGGAGTTCATTCTCTGGAAATATCAGCGCTTTGAGAAAAATCCCATTGCATTTTGTTGTTGATAATCCTAAGAGGTTCATTTGTTACCTTCATGTTTTTTAACCCATGGTTTGTCTCGTCTCAGTTTGGTATGCCGATGCAACAGTTTCCTGGCACTATGGTACGTAATCTTAGCATTCAGTGCCAGAAAAATATTAAGAATTATGAGCATCAAGTTTCATTATCACTCCAATATCGAGGTTTTAACACGTTGACTGCCGACTATGAGTATACTCGTAGTAACAGGTGTACTGGATTTTGCCACTACGAGTATACTCGTAGGAAATGGGAACGCCCTCTGTGGCCGTCCATAAAGTACGTACACATGAAATGCCGACTTTTTAGACCACCCCCCCCCCTCTCCCCTGTACGCAATGTCAACTCGTACGTACTTTATGGACGGCCCCTCTGTGGGAACGCCCTGTGAAACTATGCTCGGCAGTCAACGTGTTAACCATGTTCATCAACAACACCTCTTGCAACAGTGATATTGGCTATAAAATTCTCTTGCGTTCTATGAATGTATGTACAAATACATGAAATTTATTGGCCAAAAATGCTCAAACGTTTTGAGTTTACAGTAAATGATAATCATGGTTGTGTACATGCTGAAATGTGTTCATAATCATTTCATGTAGTCTGCTCTAATATATTTTACTTTGGGATATACATGTTCATCTTCCCCTTGTTAGTTGTATTTCTTGTGAAGCATCTGTCTTGTTTTGTTGGTTCATTTTCTGTTGTAATCTGCCAGTAGTTGGTTCATTTTCAACACATGTGTACTGGTACAACATGTACATACCGGTATGGTGCAAGTGTTTAATCTTATTTGTCAGCTGCATGTGTGGGCTACAGTTTTCCTAATGCAAGTGCTTGTATTCGCTGGCAGAGTCGTGATGTCACATTGCGGGCGCTGGACCGTAACTATGGTTACTGGTTCACGCTCGCGTTTTACATGCATTGTGTTTGCGCAGTGTATTTTACTATTTTTATTTTAGAAGAAAATATTTAAAAATAAGGACCATAATGACCTGCAATGGTTTGCTCATACATGTACAGGTCTACATGTTACTCTCATAGCGATACGCTACCATACTGCCTTATTTTGTGATGTTTGTCAGTGTTTGTAACAGAAGCTTTAAAAATCAGGTTGGGGTGGGATAGGTTTAGGGTTAAGTTTGTGTTAGGTAACAGTTTAGAGAGAACTATTTTTATTTTGGTGGAAAAAAAAGAAGTTGTTTGCATTTTGGGAAAAAGGTGACATTTTGGAACAGTTTTCTTAACTACGCGAGAACAAATAAATGTCCACAGTTGGTATGGATCGTAAAGCTGTGTACAGTACGTTTGTCATGGGGTTTTCACACGAAAAGCAATTTGTTTGTGGTGGGAGAAAAGTGTATTTATGAGTATTAAGGCCAAGCTGTAACAAGCCGTGGTTATCCTGTGTTATGCTGTGTCATGTACATGTACAAGTTCAAGACCTGGACCCAATTTCATAGAGTCGCTTAAGAGCAAGCAGTAACGGCATGCTTACTGTAGCAGACGAGTTGAACACTATTTCATGGCTGTGGTGTGCTTAAGCATGCGCACGCTTGGAGACGGATATTGTTGCGTCACTATCTTAAGCAAAGTTTGGCCCTGCAGTTAAGGCACGTTTTCAGTTGCTTACCGTTAACGATGCCTATGAAATAGCAGATGCTCGGTTAACAGAAAATCGGCCGTTAAGCAGCGCTATGAAATTGGCCCCTGGCCTGCATGTGGCTTTGGAGGATTTAAGTTGCAAATTGACTGCATCATCACAAATAATACCCGCAAAATGAGTTGGATTCCCTGCAGTCTGGGCCGACCGAGTTTTTGCGACCAGAAAACAGCAGCTGATCGAGACTAATTAAAATACAAAAATACAATCAAAATTTCAGGCGGTACCCAAAAATTCCTGGCGGAACCCGGGTACTGCATAAAATCTCATTATGTTTTTGCATTTAAATGGGCCTGGAACCAGAGCTGTTTTCTGCTTACAGTCGCTAAAACTTGCCCAGACTGTGCGAAATCCAACTCATTTTATCACAGCGAATCACAAATATTGATTTGTCATATCCCTGTGTACTTAATTATTCGTAGCTAGAAAGCCATATTGGAAGATTTCCTTTTTTGTGTGCTGTCAAGAAATCAATAATTTAAAACGGAAAGGCTCGATTTACAAAAGAACTCATTTGCCTAATTGATTTGTGTAGCTCCCTGCACCTGACTCCACACCTGTTATGCCAGGCTTTCCAGCACACGATGAATCCATGTATACATGTACCTACATGTACACAGCGGTATGTATGCCCTGACTAAGGTCCATGAGGGGTACTATGTCTTATCAAAGGACGGTATTTTTAGAGGTGGCAGGGCACTTATATTGTTGTAAATCAGATATGCCTGTGTACATTGGTTGAGGTGGAATGTTGATTGTTCCGAAGTATGGCAGTATACTTTACTTATCAGATACAATTTTTATTTCTGGATATTTGCAGATTATACTTTCTTTTTGGTGGCTTGTGGGAGTTTTCTGATTTTCCTCTCTCTTTTTAAGGTTCTGTTTTCGTGTAGATGATGATGTATTGTCTTCATGGGTTCAGTGGTTGAAGGGATAATCTACCCTTGGGCACTTTCACACCAAAGGTTGCCTTCAAACTGCCAAAACAGTCCCAAAATGAAGTTCCAAATAGCCACCCAACTTTTTTATTGATCAAACATGTCAAATGCTCATACATGGAGGATTACAAATTTGCAATATCAAGGCTACAACTTCACCGGTTGTGGGAAAAAACCAACTCCTGTTGGTATTTTACATATACACTCGACCAAAAAAGTTCTGTCACCAGTAAGACATTTATAGATATTTATTATTAAATTGGATTTAATGTAGGAAAATAATATATCAAATTTTAGCTGAACATATCCCTCAAAGGAATAGAGCTCAAGAGAGATCATGATGGCAAGCTTCACTGAACAGGAATGCAACAAAGGAGTGTGGGGTCAGAATGAAAAACACCAAAGAAATTTGGGCAATTTGTGTGTAGACAATTAGGAAATGTTTAATTGGATTTATCAATGTCTTGTCAAAAACATCCAAAGCAAAATGGTTAAATTGTCCAATCTGAATCTTGCCATTGCATTACATGTAGGTATGGTGGAAGCAAAATACTGAACTGTAACTCCCCTTGCTTGAGTGCAATAAAGTTGACATCGTTGTTTTTTGGTGTTTTTCATTCTGACCCCACACTCCTTTGTTGCATTCCTGTTCCGTGGAGCTTGCCATCATGGACTCCGTTGAGCTCTATTCCTTTGAGTGATATGTTCAGCTAAAATTTGATATATTATTTTCCTACATTAAATCCAATTTCGTAATAAATATTGTTTTGGTGGAAGGGAATCTTTCTGTTAAAGTACAATGAAGAATATGCATGGTGGGTATTTTCATGACGGGAACTTCAAGTTGATAAGCATGATAAGGGCAATTCTATTTTGGCTATTTGTCCTTGTTGAATCAAACTCCACATGTCTTATTTCCTATTTCCATCTTTTTTGGTACTCTTAATCCCCATTTTTGCTTTCCACTCCAACCCATCTTTCTGCTCGACTGCTTCTGTGTGTGCTTTCAGCATTTTGTTTTAATGGTTTGTTTTCTTGTCCTTAGTCAGTGCCCTTGTGAAATCAACAAAGTAACAAAGACAGAAAAAAATGTCACAATTGGTCTGTCCATGTTACATACGTATAAGGGGAAATTTGTACACAAGCTTTTCAGAAATGTATGTTGTGGCAGCAATTTCTTACCTTTTTGGGCAAAATTTATCTTCTAAGAAAAGTACAAGGAAGTTTCTTTAATTTTGAGATAAACTAAAGACATCCGAAAGGAACTATTGACTTATTTTTTCAAAATTACATGTACCTCATCACTGTGGAAAGACCCGTGTAGTATGAAGTGATTCTGAGGACAGCAACTATTGCTCAAAATCTGATTGGCATGGGCATCAAAGGTACATGTAGTTGGCTCCCATGCTATCATGAAGTTCCTTCCATGTGTATGATTTGTGCCTTCCGGAGGTCAACGTTTAATCATACTAAAGCCCTTTTCACACGACATCAATGTTTGAGACAATTTACGAGCGGGCATTGTTTACTTTATGATTACACGGTAGGGTGATTTGACGTACTTTCACATGACACAACGAAAACATCACTGGCGTTCCTTGAGACGAGAATCCTTTTCCCGTTGGTCGCTGTCAGACCATGGTTTTTGCGCATAAAAATGTTGCTGAGACAAGCAGCCAAAAACATACCCACGAGAAAGTGTACTGCGACAGCCAAGGAGACGAAACTGTCCAAAAAAAAATTGTCAAAACCCAGGATTTGAACGGTGATCACAGCCATGACCGGTGGACGTACTTGCTGAATACTATTGCTTTAAATTTCGCGGGACGGGGAATGTGCATGCTGTGCTGTCACAAGGGTCGTGTACAGTGTATAAATGTATCTATGCATGCGCATTGCGTTGACTGTCGCAAAGGACGATGTACAAATCGTTTCACACGATAGTTCTCGAGGATACCTTGAGAAATCTTCCGCTAGCGGAAGATGTTGTCGTAGGTTTGGACCTCCGCCAAAATATCTCAAGGATTGAGAAAATTTCTCAAGGAATGCTTGAGACTCTCAAGCATTGGTGTCCTTTCACACGATGGCACTTTTGTAAGATTTTCTCAAGCATGAGATATTAAGCCTTGCGAGTTTTTTGGCCTCGTGTGAAATGGGCTTAAGTGAAATGCCAATAGAATGTCTTGCATGTGTTCTGTTACATTTTGTTATGAATTGTCAACCATGTACTGGTAGTATCTGGACATTTTTTCCCCTGTCAAAAATGTATTTTCTAGGCTTGCTGGTTCCATTATTCGGAAGGTGTTGGTCTTTTTGTTTGGACAAGGTATTGACTTTTGTTGACTGGGATGATTTCCATTTTGGTTAAAAAAACAAATCATCAATGTGCTACCGGTGAGAGGCTCTGGCTTGCCTGTTCTTTTTACCCCCTCCCCAATATTTTTTTCGCCATCTGGAGCCTTTCATTGCATGATACCAAATGGTTTAAATTTATCTTAATCTGACTGCCTCGGGCGTTACCAGGGCTCTTTGATTCCGGTGCGTGAAATGCCGTAGGTTATTTAGATATGAGGTTCAGCATGACAGTGATCTCCACTGGGGCACAAATCATCAGCAGTACCGTTAGCGCCCGGACAAAACATTTTCGGCCGGACAAAAATAATGAATTTTCCCCTCTAAAACATTGAAAATTCAGCCAAGTCATTCCAAAATGTGGTGTAAATTCACCAAACATGATTCGCTTGCTATTATTGATCACTTAACACCCAAATCTATCGCATCAGCGTCAATATAACGGCCATGACAGTTGCATGCCTATGCTGTTTTTTCTTCGGTTATTATTTATCACCGCGAACGCGAAGCGAAGACCCGAAAATCTGAGAGATTCTCTCGTCCATATCAACACCCAGAAACCCTTCTTATGAAATCTGTTGGCAGATTTGTGTACATATTGGAAAATACGGTATGTACATAGTGTTCATACATGTAGGACATTATTTTCCAACAAGAGAAACCAACCGCGAATGACAAAAGCAACTCGCACTTCGCGCTGGAAATACAACTAACTCACAAGACCACGTGACTTTTCGGAACCAGAATCTGGTTCCGAAAAGTCACGTGACCTTGAATTTTTGAAAAATGCTCAAACGGCTAAATTTAACGGCGTCTTTTCAGGATATATCTAATTTACTCTGGAAAGTGCAGAATAATGTATGGGTCTATTTCGAGCCCAACAAAGCCGGTGTGTCCCTTTAAAGAGAGCCCTGAAACGTGGGAGGCAGTCGGACTAATTTATCTTGGTTGCGCATGACATCAAGAATTAGTTGTTTATGATATACGGTAACTTTGTCTCTTGGGGTTTGGTATAACCATTGTGTGCAGCCTCCAATCCAGAGCTACCCTACAGCAAGCCAAGATTTGGTACACAATCAAGCCCTGACCAGTCCAGTTTTGACCAGTCCAGTTTTGACCAGTCCAGTCCTGAACAATCCGGCCATGGCAATGGTACGTTGGTTTCATCAACTATTGGTATTTTAGAGATTCTTTCCAGATTTCAGCAAGACTTTGTTTTTGTCTCAGGACACTTTGTGAAATGTTCATTAGTTGTTAATGGCAGCAGCTTACAAATGGATAGCTCATGAAAATTCCATTGAGAAAGCATATGCATGCAGATACTATTAGTTATCCCAGCACAAGTGGAATTGGGACGCAGACGCACTACATTATGCCGTATTCCACGAGCGCGAGTGGGGTAACAAATTGATCTTTAAAGATAGTATACATGATTGGTAAACTGTTACAAATAGTTTTATCCCCCTGTGTGATTGAAGATATGCACGATTAAAACTAAGCTGAGCAAAAACCAGCTCAGTACTTCGTCTAACTTTTGAAAAAAGTCAAAAAAGGGGTTTGCAGTCATTTCGCCCCAAAACCACTTTGCCCTGAACCATTTCGCCCTGAACCACGGCCTGTGCACAAAGTGGATTTGGGCGATGTAGTTTTTGGACGAAGTGATTTGGGGCGAAATTGCACTCGGGCGAAGTGGTTTGGGGCGAAATGGCACTTGGGCGAAATGGCACTTGGGCGAAATGGTTTTGGGGCGAATTGAATTTTCGTCTCATGAGACGAAAACTAATTGTTTTACTCATTTCTCAAAGACTATAGCACTTTAGACAAAACCATTTCAGGGGAAGTTTTCTACGGTCATCATGTTTATATTGTGTAAGTTAGGCGTAAATCTGTAAACATTTCTGATTTTCGAGATACCAATCATGTATACTGCATTTAAGCAAACTTGACGCACTAATAACACGCGCACTTTGCGGAAGATCAAAGTACCACACCGCGCATACGCGTAGGGACGCAGTTATCTTGGAATACCATGGCGCATTACGCAGAGTGCAATATGAGAATCGGAAGTGGTATATGAAACATTATCACACTGCTATGGATCCACCAAGCAGAACCACGGATTCAAGTTTGCTTTAACATTAAGAGATTCAGACAGTGCTCACATAATAAAAATCTTAACTGTTATTAGTGTATAAATAGCATACTACATGTACATGTACCAATACATGATAAGGTATAATAATTTATGAAAAATACATGTAGCTCGGTTTTTGTATTTAGCATAAAGAAAAATTGCAAGGACATCAGACATTTTCCTGACACTTACATGTAACATACTTGTTGAGTCAAGGCAGAATGTCACACATAATATCTGAAATTAGAGTGTAAATGGACATGAAGAGAGATTATTTTCATGTTTGTATTGTATTTGTGTACTACATGTTTATACTAACATTTGGCGTAATGGTAATATTCAGTATTTCTTTCATTGTTATTTCCATACGTTTAGCCTTCCATGGCATCAGTAATGGTATGTCTCCACTCAACATTATTTGTTCCATATATCATCAGAAAGCTTCATACATCTTACATGCAAAATTGTACAATTTATTTGTGACATTTCTGCTTTGTTGCAAAAACATTTTTTCTTTTCTTCAAAAACCATCATCTCATAACTCACCAGTCTTTGTATATATGGACATACATCTTTTGTTTTTATCATGTTACCATACCTGCACTTTTTTGTGAGTTGACCACCATTTATTGTATCTATTTAATTAGTCAAAATAGCTTGTTTTTTTTAGACCACATTTTGTATCCCACTAGAATCTAATTTTAAGAGATTGTATTATTTCAAATTCTCATTTTGTGTGCAGTAGAGCATGTAACCAACATGACTGGTTAACAAAAATACTGTGTATTTTATTTCATTGTTCAAAACAACCAAGAAATAGATAGTACCCAACATTGTGCCATGTTGTTAGACAGAACTAAACATTTCTTGGGTAATTGATTATGGCTGAATTATCATTTTCCCCAAGACTTTCCAAAAACTTCCAGTTTTCTCAAAAGGATCTGGCTTTTTGTCGACTGTACCTGTGGCCCAAGGGAAGCCTTTTCAAAAGATTCAACAGTGCTTGTTGAACTGGATCGCGTGTCCTCAGACACACAACTCCATGTTGTATCTCTCCAGGTGTATAAATGGGTCCCGATAAACTGTTAAGGAACCCAACTACGGTACCTGCTTGGGATAAACCTGCGATGAATGGGCATCCTAGTCGGGGGAGCAGCATTGCTGGGAGCAATTCACTCCATGCAATGGAAACTAACAACATGTTGGGGAAACCCAACTAACTGCTGGGGGCGGGGGAACCTATGATGAACTGGCATCCAATCCAGAGGAGTAGCAATGCTCTAAGTCATTGCATGCCATGGAAACTACATGTACATGTAATGTTTGGGAAATCCAACTAACTGCTGGGGGTAAAACCTGCAATGGACTGGCCATCCCATCCAGGGGGAGTAGCAATGCTCCTAGCCACTCCATGCCATGGAAACTAACAACCTGTTGGGGAAACCCAACTAACTGCTGGGAGTAAATTTGCGGGGGACTGACATCCCATCCAGGGGGAGTAGCAATGCTCCTAGTCACTCCATGCCATGGAAACTTAACAAGCTGTTGGGGAAACCCAACTAACTGCTGGGGGTAAACTTGCGGGGGACTGACATCCCATCCAGGGGGAGTAGCAATGCTCCAAGTCACTTCATGCAATGGAAACTAATGACTTGTTGGGGAAACCCAACTACCTGCTGGGGGTAAACTTGCGGGGGACTGACATCCCATCCAGGGGGGGTGTAGCAGTGCTCCTAGTCACTCCATGCCATGGAAACTGACGACTTGTTAGGGAAACCCAACTAACTGCTGGAGATTAAACCTATGATGGACTGACATCCCATCCAGAGGGAGTACATATAGCAATGTTTCTAGTCACTCCATGCCATGTAAACTAACAACCTGTTGGGAAACCCAACTAACTACTGGGGGTAAAACCTGCAATGGACTGGCCATCCCATCCAGGGGGAGTAGCAATGCTCCATGTCATTTCATGCAATGGAAACTAACAACCTGTTGGGGAAACCCAACTAACTGCTGGGGGCAGGGGAACCTATGATGAACTGGCATCCAATCCAGGGGGAGTAGCAATGCTCCTAGTCACTCTATGCAATGGAAACTAACAACCTGTTGGGGAAACCCAACTAACTGCTGGGGGCAAACCTGTGATGGGCTGGCATCCCATCCAGAGGGAGTAGCAATGTTCCTAGTCACTCCATGCCATGGAAACTAACAACCTGTTGGGAAACCCAACTAACTACTGGGGGTAAACCAGTGATGGACTGGCCATCCCATCTAGGGGGAATAGCAATGCTTCTAGTCACTTCATGCCATGGAAACTAACAACCTGTTGGGGAAACCCAACTACCTGCTGGGGGTAAACCTGCGATGGACTGACATCCCATCCAGAGGGAGTAGCAATGTTCCTAGTCACTCCATGCCATGGAAACTAACAACCTGTTGGGAAACCCAACTAACTACTGGGGGTAAACCAGTGATGGACTGGCCATCCCATCTAGGGGGAATAGCAATGCTTCTAGTCACTTCATGCCATGGAAACTAACAACCTGTTGGGGAAACCCAACTACCTGCTGGGGGTAAACCTGTGATGGGCTGGCATCCCATCCAGGGGGAGTAGCAATGCTTCTAGTCACTGCATGCCATGTAAACTATCGAAACCCAACAAATTACATGTACTGGGGGTAAACCTGCGATGGACTGGCATCCCATCCAGGGGGAGTAGCAATGCTCCTAGTCACTTCATGCCAAAGAAACGTGAGCAACTGTGTAAGCTTGTGAAGTAGTGCATACCCATAGCAACATCAAATTCCATTGACCAGAATGTTGTCTTGTGTGGTTCCAATCATTTCGTCTTGCAGGGACTTTTTCGTCATGATACACACGGTGGGGGAGGGGGCGGTGAAGGTTGAGGGCCAGGCTTATTCTCTGAAGGACCTTATGAGGCTCTTCATTTCTTAAAGTTTATTACACAAAACTACCTCCACTTCCTTGCGAAAAGGCCGCTGACTTTGTGAGTACACACATCAAATTTCATTGACCAAAATGTTTCAATCATTTCTACTTGTAGGGACTTGGGAACCCCATGGGTCAGCAGTACACCAGCCAACAGCAAACATCAATGCAGAGCTTAGGAAACGTCTCTGGAATGACCAATCAAGCACAGACAGCTCCACAAGCTAACGGTTCATACACGAAGTCTTTAATAACACGATCCTCATCAATGACGACTCCTCAGGTAAGTCTTGATGTGTAAGCATGCCCTCATGAACATACAGTTCATCCTCGATAAGAGCTCTGTTAACCACTTGATGCCGGAAGACGTGTCAACACGTTCTGACAGCGGAGGTACAGTTGACGAGTTCAAAATGTCAGCTTTTATTTATTTATTTTTTTATTCTAGACCCAATTCCACTAACTACGGTCAAAAGTGACAAAAAGCATTGGAGGGAATTCAAAAATCTCATGAAAAAAAACCATCATGCTAGTAGCACACACAGCAGGACTTTAAAAAACAAAAAAGCCTAGAAATGTGCTAGGGTCAGTCCGGACTGTATACAAAAAGCCGGGGACTATGTAAGGCCAATCAGGAAGTGATGCACAGCCTCCTTGAAATGCTGAGCTCCTGACATCAGGGGACAGCCTATTCCAGATGTTAGCAGCAGCTGGTAGAAAACTCCTGTCGTAATCCAATAAAGTATGGGCTCTTCTAACGCCAGGAGGGAGGGGATGCTGTACGGAATAGAGATGCAATGTTGCAGAGGAACGGAGTGCTTGACGACGACTGTTGGGAATGACAGCATGTGTGGGAAGAAGACTTCTCAGAAGAGACGGGCATGAATCCAAGTGCATTTTATATATGCAGGCTACGGCACCAACTATACGCCGGTGACAGAGGGGTTGAAGATTGTATGCAGCTTCCTCACCTGGCGCAACACCAATAATAGCCATGGACTTCTCTTGGATATGGTCTAAGATGTTAAGATAGGAATCGGGTGCACTCATCAAGCACAGAGGAGCGTATTCCATCTTGCTACGTATATATGATTTGAAGAATGTTACCCGATCCTGGGTCGACATTGCCAGTGCTGTTTTTCTGAGAAGGGATAACTTCTGGCGAGCTTTGCGACTGTCTTCCACAGTTGACGTGTAAAAACTCATTTGTACACAACGTGTTTTGAACTGACTGTGGAGGGCTTGTCGGTGTAGCAAATTTTGCTCCGTGGCGGCCGCCTCGGAGTGCTGCAAATTATGATTTTTTTTTGTGAGAAGATTCATACAATGAATGTACAAATGACTCTTAAAGGCCCAGTGTATCATTTGCAATGACGCCAAAAAGTAATCAACGAGTTTACAGAGGAAAAGTTCTGAAACTAAAGATTGAATTAATTGCAACTATCCAATGAAAGGTTTCCGCTCAAAATGATATAATTTTACCAGAAAATAATCCGTAAAGATGAAATTATTTAGATCGTTTGCAAACGATTTACTTATTTTTGGTTCGCATCTACGCGGTCTAAAATGCATGGGTGCTGCATGTGCGTGTTCCAACGCGATGCATTTTTATGGATCGCGCGCCGCGCACACGCAGTATATGATGTGCGCCACAGAGTGCATGACGCAAGCCACATAGTACCCGATCAACTAAGAACGAATATTTGAAACACACCGCCAAGACCAGGAAAACGCATATGGATTTTCATGGTTTTTTTAAACGTGGTACATTTGACAAAGCTGAAATTATACTTGGTCCAAAATGCATGAGCGCTTTGTACTGCGTGTGCGTGTTCCAACGCGATGCATTTTTATGGATCGCGCGCACACGCAGCATATGATGTGCGCCACAGAGTGCGAATATTTTTTTATTTATATACCACATCCAACAGCGGAGGGACTGCCAATTGCAGGAATGGGAGCAAGTTTGGTTGAGTGCCTTGCTCAAGGGCACAGGTGCCACAACCCGTCACGGCCAGGAATCGAACCTACATTCTAGTACTACATGTAGCACAGGAACTTAAGTTCGACGCACTAGACCGCTCGGCCATATACGCCCCATTTGAAACACCCCGCCAAGACCAGGAAAACGCATATGGATTTTCATTTTTAATTTTTTAACGTGGTACATTTGACAAAGCTGAAATTTCTTCGGATGAGTTTGTTGATGTCTTTCTTTTGATTTATAATAGTTTTATTTGCTGAATCGCTCAAAAACAGATCATCTACTGGGCCTTTAAAAGTCCGTATTTAATTGGTGTCCATTTTTAAATCCTTAATTTTCTCCTTTGTTGTCTTTAACAGAAGAAAAACATGTGGTCAGACGTGAAGGTGGACATCAAGTTGGACAACCTCAGCCCTGGTGACAAGTACAAGAAGCAAACCCAACCATCCATTAATCAACTCCAGGGGAACATTGGACAAATCAGTAAGTTTCTTACTGTAGATGCTGGATTTGTGCATAAATCATGTACTGTTGTGCGTGTTGATTTCAATGGGCCGAATACATAACAATTAGCAACTGCTAATAAGAAGCATCGAGCAGAAGCAATTGCTTGAAAACATATTCATAACCCTTTGCTTTGCTGACGGCTTTTTCTTAAAGAGGCTGTGTCACGGTTTGCGTATGCGCAGCAAAACTTGAAAAAGTTGGGCTAACTTTTTCACATTTTGTCGCTGGGTTTTGCATATCCTATTCAATCTTTGCCATCCCTTATAATTCTTTGGTAATTTTGGCAGTGGTGTACTTGTCAACGCCCAGGTTGTCCTGATGCATTACTTTTTACTTGAAATGGCGCTGTTTGCCGTATTTTTAAGATTTTTTTCATCCCATAAAAAAACTTGACAAAACATGACAGAAACGACATAGAATGATATGAATTACATGGTTGGATACAGCAATTTGTCTTGATTTCCACCAAACTGGTATGCTTATTTGGTCCACAGATGGGCGGTCCACAAATGGGCAGTCCACAAATAGGCAACCTTTATGACTCAGAAAGTTAACTTTGCAGTTACTTTGCTTGTCTTGCAGGTATTGGACATCCACAGATGGGCACTCCACAAATGGGCAATGCACAGATGGGCACTCCACAGATGGGCAATGCACAGATGGGCACTCCACAGATGGGCACTCCACAGATGGGCACTCCACAGATGGGCACTCCACAGATGGTCACTCCACAGATGGTCACTCCACAGATGGTCACTCCACAGATGGGCACTCCACAGATGGTCACTCCACAGATGGGCACTCCACAGATGGGCAATCCACAAATGGGCAATCCACAAATGGGAAACGTCAACATGGGCATGGCCCAAATGAACCTCGGTCAACAGAACCCCCAGCAAGGCATGATGCAGCAGCAGCAGCCGCCGCCCCAGGGCATGATGGGAATGCCCATGGGCATGCAGCCCCAAGGCATGATGGGAATGCCCATGGCTGGACAAGGCATGATGGGAATGCGAGGCGGGATCGGTATGGCCGGTATGCAACCAGGGATGGGGATGGCTGGTATGCAAGGCATGGGGATCGGTGGCCAAACTCCACAATATGGAGGCTATGGCGCTAATTAATCCTCAATCAGTTACTAGATAAATCAATGAATATCAGTATTGTAATCGAGTCTGAAAGTCCTCTAACGATGAACGTCATGAATTCCCCCATAAGGAAAGAATATTTATACACACAGAATGTCTGTGTGGTCAATGATTTTCTGTGGTCGCAGAGTCTGTTTTGAACTAAACTCCTCAAAAAAAGTTCGAAAAGTCAAGTTTGACTGACGATTTCTCTCTTGTTACTAAATAATTTCCCTTGAATTTGGTATCATTGGAAAGCCCTGTTATGCCTCTTTACGGTGATGTGTCATTTGTTATGATTAATCAATTGGGGGATGTGCAGTATAGCGGAATACAGGGGTGGGTGGAAAGTGAAATGTCCGAAAATTCACTGCTATTGTCAAAAAGTGCATTGACGCATTCCCATCCTCCAAGCAAAAGGGGAATGCACTGCATGGCAATAGCAGTGAATTTTCGGACATTTCACTTTCCACTCACCCCTGTATTCCGCTATACTGCACATCCCCCAATTGATTAATCATAACAAATGACACATCACAACAAATGACACATCACTGTAAAGAGGAATAACAGGGCTTTCCAATGATACCAAATTCAAGAGAAAGGATTCAGTAACGAGAGAAATCATCAGTCAAACTTGACTTTCCGAACTTTTTTTGAGGAGTTTAGAATCCAGCATTTGACAAGTTGCTGCTTGCCATAGACTCTATTCTCACATTTGAACAGTTCAATGGAGTCCCCTGAATCAGTTGTATGGGGACTTGTAATGGGACTCGGCTACAGTACTGTAGAATATCCTTTGTGATGTCTAATACACAGAAAACGTGGACATTATAAATTTGTACTCTATTTTTGTTGTTGGTAAAATGAATCCTTTTTAGTCCATTAAAAGCATCTGAAATAGCAGTTTAAAGTTACCTCTCATTCACAGTAAAACAAAAAGTGACTGGCAGACATCGTTAAAAAACCCATGCCATATTGTAATATTTTCACAAGTTGAGCATAAGACTAGAATTACGCTGCTCACAAAATTTAATCCTTGAATTTTTTTGGTTTTTTTTTTTTGGTTGAGCTGTTGCTTTTGTGATCTGTAGCTTAAAGGCACAGGCTCGTCAGCAATGCGCGCCCGCCAAATGTGTGCCACGCAATACGCAGCTCCATAGCAAAGGCATGGAGCTGCGTGTTTCGAGCACGAATTTGGCGGGCGCGCATTGCTGACGAGCCTGTGCCTTTAATGGGGAAACATTATGAAGATTCCACAAATTAAGAGTGAAAATTTTCACTTAAAACAACTCAATAGGCAGAAATCGGAATCATTGTTAATTGCAGCTTTGTTTACACATTAATGGTTGTACTTTGCTTTTGCTTGAGCGACCACACACTATCTTCGGTCCGGTCCATCCATGGTACGTGTGCCCTTAAGCAAGGCACTTTGCTGCACATTGCTTCTCTGCACCCAGGAGCAAAATGGGTACCTGAGAGGGGAGCGAAAGTTGATGTGTTTGATTAGCCGTTGAGCGCCTAATAGGCAGACGGGGCTGTATACTCCCCAGGGAGCTGAGAAGGATTAAGGAATGATATTACTGAGCCCAATGACCAGGGGTAATAATGCAGAAAGAGCATTGAGAGATCCGTCAGATCTGAAATGCGTTATATAAGAACTGGCTATTAATATTATCTTGGTGGATGATGATTCTTGAAAATTGTTCAATCTTTACTTAAGGCCTATCTACTCGAGCCAACATTTGTTGGCCAACAAGTGTCTGACAATGTCGGCCGACCAAAAGTTGGATGGTGTGGACGTCACTCCAGACAACGCCCAACAAGTTGGTTCATGTTGGAACATGTTTCTATCACCCGACTTTGTTGGAGCTTGTTGGAGAAATGGGCCAATAGCAGATTAGAATGCCTGTCACATTAAAGTTGCACTGTCCGATTTTAGGCCGATTTGAGCGTCAAAACTTCTTTTTGTTTAAAGTTAAATTGCTATTTTTCTAGAATAGAAAAAGTTATCATTTGGTACCAAGAACGTAAAAATACGTCAAGGATTAATGCCAGTCGATTAAAAAACAAATAATAAAAGACGGCCCCTGTCTTTTATTCGATAGGGTTATGATGTACATGTGCGCGTACGTGTGTACATTGTACACATACTATATGTACATATGAGCGTACGCGCACATGTACAACATGTGAAGCCCGTTTCAAGAAAAAGGCTTGTATCTCCAATTCCCAACGTCGGAAATTTAAGTTTTTTATATTTTTCGTTACAGAGACACGTAAGCTTTCTAATTTCGTTCGCTTTGTACAAATTAATTTTAAAAAATCTTTTCACCCAAACACGGACAGTGCAACTTTAAAGGCAACAACCAACTGTAGTTGAGATATCTTGAAAAATGTTGGTTCGCACGGTCGAGCACATCCATGTACCGCCCAACAAGTTAAATTTTCATGTTGGTCCTTGTTGGCCAACAAATGTTGGCCCGTGTAGACGGGCCTTTACAACTGTTTAGATACATGTATCGGGTTTTCAAGAGAAAATTCGTCAGTTGCCATTTTGTGAATTTATTTTTATTTGTTTTACAAAAAAAATAAGTGTCTAATATTTTTATGCGCAGTCACATGAGGTTAACATTCTTTCATTGCTAATCATGTTTATTGATTCCATTCCATTAGTTCACAGTAACACGTTTTCAATGAAAATTCTTAATTTCTTGGGTGTTTTCCCCACCAGGGCAAAATGTGCACTTGTGTTGTGTTTTAAACATTCCAGTCAGTTTAACATAAGACATAAAATAAGTTGTTCTCCCCTTCCCAGGGCTTGAATTTAACGGAGGCCATTGCCTCTGTTGCCCCTGCTCTTGGCCTTGGTGCCCTTTTGCAATCCTCCCATAGACTTTTTCATTTTCCAATGGAAGTGCCCTTTTTAAACTCCAAAAGACGACTCCAAAAACGGAAAAGGCAGTGCCCTGTCGGTGACGAATTTCAAGCCCTGCCTTCCAGAAAAGAAAATAGTAATATTATATGGTGAGATAAAATTTAAGACCAGAAAAAATTATCATTTAGAAGAACAATTGTGTAAACATTGTTTATTGGTGTCTGTATGAGGTGGCATTACATTTGTGTATAGACCTTTCCTATACACCAATCCGGTAACTAAGATCTCCTCCCTGCATATCCGCCATAGCTGGGGGGCGTCCAGTGCATGGGCTGTGCGTTTTGTGTTGCTGTTAGAACGAAAAGCGCTCATCCATTACATGCACGAACGAGCCTCCTTCGCGTATACGCGACGCGCCCGCCTTTGCGTACACGCGACGCGCCCGCCTTCGCGCGCACACACCCTACAAAGACGCGCAACTTGTTCGAAGTAAACAAATGCAGCTTCAGCAACAACAAAAACATACAGTTCATTAAGTGGAAGCCCCCCAGCTATGGCGGATGTACAGGGAAGAAGACCTTATTACCGGATTGGTGTATAACCATGGAAATCTTCCCTGTATGTCCGCCATAGCCGGGACGAGGTCAGTGCATGAACTACATGTATTATGTGATGATGCTCATTGTGTCGTCACTTCGAACAATTTGCGCGTTTGTTGTTATGGTAAATTCACACTTTTCGTGCGCGCGCAATTCTAACGCGCGTCACTTTGAGAAAAAGCGATGTGGAGGGAATTTTGATTGAAACGATGCGCTGAAAATCACTGAATTATGAAAAGACTTTCCGTTCAACATGTCCAAGCTAATTCTGTGGTTTTTAGTGCGTTGTTTCACCCCAAATTCCTTCCACAGAATTAGCTTAGACGGAAAGTGTTTTCATAATTCAGTAATTTTCAGTGCATCGTTTCACTCAAAATTCCTTCCATACCGCTTTTTTTCAGTGACGCGCGTGGCAATCACGCGCAAAGCTGGCTCAGTGTGAATTCGTGGCCTTATTTAGACACAGTACTAAAAGCGGACTAACTTCGGTTCAACCGAAAACGGTCTATCTCAGTTGTGTCCGAACGGTCTACGTAGACCGCTTTTAGTACCAAAATTGTGTTTAGACAGTTGAACATCTGGTCTAAGTCGCCGCCGTGACCCACCTCATTCAAGCGCGCAAAGAGTGCGACATGTATTCTTGGCGTTCATAGCTGAAGTCAGGATGCAGCTGCGTGACCTTGAGATAGACCGTTTTCTGTCTAACTCGGTCATGTCTGAACGCTTGGTTTTCAGGCCAGGGAAAGTCCCCCGCAGGACTGCAGAATGTTGGACCTTTTTCGGTCTCTGTAATAATAATAATAATAATGAAAATTTATTAAAGAAAGATGCTCATGGCGCATGTAGTCCCATGTCTGAACATAGCCTGTGTGTGCGAAGAGCGCATGACTTGCGCTGTTCGATTTAACAACAACACAGTGGAAAAAGCTGCGTCCCAGCTATTTGTTTTTGTCTTAAAAATATAGGAAAATTTCAGTTTTAAAGGATTAAATCATGTACCAGTTTGTGGTTTTTTCGTGTCAGTTAACCACACAACTTTTTTGAAAACTAAAATTATACTTAGTTTTTCTGCCCCTTCATTCGAAGTATTGAAACACATTGTACAGTTTGTGGATCACATGATATAAATATATTTAAAAAGGCTCGATTTTGTACAGTTATAAAAAAAAAATGAAGTTATTAATACTAATGAACTGTAATGTACATAGCATTTTTATAGGGTAATATCAAATAATGAGCATTTTGTAAAAAAAAGTTGAAACATGACACAGTTGCATATATTTAACCTTTGACCTCTGTTGTTAGCCAAGCAAATAATGAAATTTTATGTTTAAACACAATCGCATTCATTTCATTTTGAGCACGTTATATTTTAAACGATTTTCCTTATTTCTCCTACATGTATGTATGAAAATTGCTTTTTTATTAGTTATAATTTCTTTTTAAAATTAGGACCATCGGAAGTACCAAAAGACAATTCTGTAGTTCTCCCTCGTATTAAATGTCTTTGTTTGGTTTTAAAGAAAATTAAAATTGTCATCAATTTGAAAATTTTTGACATTTACCGGTAACCCTGTCATCAAGCTTGTTTAGTGGGCATGGGGTGTTATGTTACACTGGTACCTTTTTAAAGCATACAGTTGAAGGGACACATTGCCTTCAATTTCCCCAAAATTTTGCCGTTTGGAAATGTTTATTATACCGTACCTTTGAACAGTTTTTCATGCATTAAAACACTTATAATGTGTTGTAATTAGAGATTAATCATTAAAAAAACAAAAATTGGCCGCTGACCTGTAAACGTCAGTAAATACATCGTCCAAACTGTGTGTACAATGGTGCTGTAAATAGTCGTCAGGCTGGCGCCGCAGGCAATGGCACGGTAGACCTACCAGATGAACACCGGGTACCATTCTCTACCACGCGACATACGGTACACCTGCAGCATCGATGTACGTCCGCACGTACACATGACCACACGAACACATGACCACATAGGAATCGGGTCGACTTGCCCCTTACCTACACGCCCCTTTCCAATTCGCCTTCCTCGCCCCCCTCGCCCCTTACCATGGGCTTGGCTTCAACTAGATGCGACTGGAATACGACTACGGGGAATGTTCCGCCATTTTGTGGAGTCAAAAATTTGGTTCTACAAAATGGCGGAAATTCTTTTGACACGAAATTAAACACAAACCATACAATTTAAAGGTATGTTTATGTGAATCTTTATATTCTACTTTTCGAAATTCTTTCCAATCATGCCATTTCATTTTTGTAGCCCAAAAGCGCCCAATCCAAAGCAATGTGTCCCTTTAAGCCATTGTAATATAAATTGTGCTGTGTACTTGTAATATTATGGTGGTTCAGTAAACGATTTGTTTTGATTAGTTTATTGTTTTGAAACCTAACCCTGAAATCAGTTGAGTGTGTAATTGGTTAAACTGGTCAATTATGTGTCATTGCTAAGCCCTTAGTTTTGAAAGATATTAAAATTGTTTCGAGACGGCAGTGTCGAGCTTGTTGCGTATTTATTAGTGCTTTTGTAGACCATGGAAATACACAATCTTCCCTGTTTTGCGCAATTCAAACTTTACATGTGTAGTTTATAAACTGCACAAAATACATGAGATGAAATGAGGGAGCTGGGCCCTATTTCATAAAACTATTTAGGAACATTCCTAATTAATTGTTCCTAAGTCACTTAGGAACAATTAATTGGGAAGATTCCTAACTTAGGCATTATTAATTATCCTAAGTTAGGAACAATTCTAAGTTAGGAACAATGCATAAACTATACAGACTACACATTGTATGACCGAGTTTGAACACTCTTTCTCTCCGTCTAGCGCGCCTATTTTCCCTGTCAAGTAGGCCTAGAGCCATAAACATAGCCATAATTGACATGTACACAGTTGACAAACAAGCAAACTGAAGTAGTGTTTAATTTTCCCGCCAAATTGTCATGTGATACCTAACTTTAGGTCTGATTATGATCAGTCCTAAAGTTAGGAACAATTTTAACCAAGATAGGAACGATTTTTTACCTAAATTGCTTTATGAAATAGAACTTTAGGAATGTTCCTAAAGTTAGGAACAATTTGGATTTAGGAATGATAAATGTTCCTAAATCCTACTTAGGAATATTCCTAAAGTTTTATGCAATAGGGCCCAGGTGTGTTAATTACAAAAGGGAAGAATGTGTTGAGGTACAATGCTTTCCTGTTAATATTACGCTATATAATAGACTACTAAAGTGTGACGTCAGTTGCCATGGTAACGGGGTCCAAACATCATCGCTGGTAATCTGAAACGTCCATTGCTAAAGTGCACGGAAAAGGGTTCACTGGTTTTAGTGTAGACCCAATAACAATGGCAACGCACAAAGGGTGACGTTTTTACTTTAGTATTCTATTGCATCTATTATAATTTATTGAAGGAGGGGGAGAGGGCTGAGGTAGTCTTTGTGAAAGACGGTCTAACGTTGCTTGGTTCGTGTGGACAGGGAACTAGTTTATGCGCCGTACGTGCGGTCGATATTGCACTGTGTGGACAGGGAACTAGTTTATGGGTGCTGGTTTGTACAGACTGAACCCAATGGCACATAAACTAGTACCCTGTCCACACGGTGCAATGTCGACCGCGCACGTACACGAACCAAGCAACGTAAGACAGTCTTTCACAAAGACTAGGGCTGAGGCGTCCCTTTGTCACATCGTGCTGAGTATATTCGGGCCTATTTTGGGGCTTCACTTTCTTGACAACCGGTTGCTATCCACCATTACTGTGTCCATACTATGGCACACCAAAGCGAAAATAATTCAACACTGATAATTTAATGTTGACGCATATTTTCACAAATGTTGCGAAAAAAAAGTAGTTGGCTTGACGCGTGATGTCAACAACTACCATATCCGCCATTACTGTGTCCATACTATGGCACGCCAAAGTGAAAATAGTTCAACACTCATAATTCTGCCATCAACCCTGAAAAACAAGTCTCAACATTTTTAAAAACTTGCCAACAAAAGCACGGTATGCCAGTTTCAAACAGTCTATCAACATTTAAAAGTCATGCCAACTTTTTTCTTGTGCAACATTTGCGAAAATATGCATCAACATTAAATTATCCGTGTTGAATTATTTTTCGTTTTGGCGTGCCATAGTATGGACACAGTAATGGCGGATAGCAACCGTTGTCAAGCCAAGCCAAGAGTTTTGGCACAAAGCTAATTTTCTGGTCAACCCTTTTGCAGCATTATACGGCTGTCGTACATATACGTTATATTTTTTATTTCATTTATACATTTTTATTACATTAAAGGAATGAATAATGTCGGGGTAGAATACACCTTTAAAATTCAGAGCAATTTCTTGAACAAAGCCCAGACTTCTCCAACGTTATGTTTACTCTTCACTTTTCGGGGAACATACTTTTTCCGGTACGATGTGATGGAATGTGCGTATCCCGCCTCACCTTACAAATAATAAACGCAGTAATCTCGGACCGTTTACCAGACCAGAGTGCAACATGTGCAATCGCTGAATGTGACATGTACACTGTACAGCGTGGCCGCCATACGTGTCATGCGTGTTGCAAGGGGGAGGTGGTGAAATAGAAGTCAATTTTGTCTTTGGAAATGTAAGTAGTTTTGACACAACAATAACAAAAAAGGCACTAAAAGCAAAGAAAGCCCAACTATAGAATGCAGGGCCACTTGGAAGTTGACCCCCTAGTTCAGTGGTAATTGTATTTAACTGGCTTTTGAATTAACACATGGTGAGGGATGTTTTTTAAAAGGGAAAATTTGCCAGTAACCTGGGGGTCAACTTCCAAGTGGCCCTGTATTCTATAGTTACTCCCATCATGGCAAAGCTGCATTGGCCGGTCGGCTGATTTGGAGAGTCAACCCTGCCTGAAACGGCAACCTTGAATCATGCATTAAAATTTTGAAAGGTAAGAATTGGAAAAGTTGATAGTGAACATTTTGGGTTCATTACCAACCATGCACGGCCGTCGCACTAATCACCGTCAGGGACTGTCATGAGCTGCCAGGAACCGTCAGAAGCCGTCAGGAAACAGTCAAAACCGTCACTGTGTCAGGAACCGTCGGGAAGTTGTCGGGATCGGGAACCATCAAGAAAAATTAAGAAAATTCCCCAAACTTTAATTATTAAAAATTTAAAGGCAGTACACATGATTGGTATCTCGAAGAATCGGGAAAAGTTCACAGATTTATACATAACTTAGCTAAGATAATCTCAGCTCTTGCTTTATCATTTTTCATTGGGATGTGGTCTTTTCACCAGTAGAGCTGAGAAATTTTAAGAACATGAACACGCTATCACAAAACAAATGTGTCATTTTCTCACCGTGACACACTAATTCCCCCAAAAACTCACCCAAACCTTGTCAGGCATAACCACTACGCAGGTCCTTGAGGGAAATAACCAGCCACGATGAATATTTTGCCAACAATTCCAGCGAAACAAACCGGTATGCTCACAGCCTAGCCGTTGTCTGGTTGTCATGTTGTGTTCAAAAAGTCTATCTGCCTAGTCTGTGTACAAAGGAATACCAATGCGCATTGGTTACCAGACGTGATCTAAAAATAAATATATTTAGCCACATTTGTTTTGTGATAGCGTGTTCATGTTCTTAAAATTTCTCAGCTCTACTGGTGAAAAGACCACATCCCAATGAAAAATGATAAAGCAAGAGCTGAGATTATCTTAGCTATACATAACTCATGAACTTACACGATATAAACATGATGACGGCAGAAAACTTTCCCTGAAATGTTTTTGTCTGAAGTAAATTCAATTCGCCCTAAAACCATTTCGCCCAAGAGCCATTTCACCCCAAATCACTTCGTCCAAACACTACCTCGCCCAAAAGCCACTTTACCCCAAAACAACCTTGTGCACAGGGCGAAGTGGTTCAGGGCGAAGTTGTCTTGCGGCGAAATGACTGTAAACCCTTTTTTGACTGTTTCTCAAATGTTAGACGAAGTACGGAGCTGGTTCTTGCTCAGGTTGGTTTTAATCATGCATATCTTCAATCACACGGGGATAAAACTATTTGTAACAGTTTACCAATCATGTATACTATCTTTAAACACTAATTCTAAAAATTAATTTTTTTTTAAATTTAACCTTTTAGGTGCATTATTTTTACAAACAATTATTAATGGTATTTTTTTCGTATACATTGAACAAATATTTGAATGAAATTACCTCCTGGATTCAACTGATCATCAAATTCTAAGATATACTTCCCACTTGCACTTCTGTCGCAAATGTTGCATTTCTGAGATAAATAAATGATAAATTACTGCGTAAAGTAATGCACAAAACTACGCGGCGAGCGGTCTGTGTAAGCGCGACAACAGAGGGCGCTGTGCGCGCGCGCGAATGATTATCTTGTGCACTTACTGAAGGCAATTTTTGAAGGAGAAAATGTGACTTTTCTACAGAAAAGCAACATTTGCGACAAAAGTGCAAGTCTGAAGTATATCTTAAAATTACATTATCTGTTGATTCCAGGAGGTAATTTCCTTAAAATCTTTGTTCAATGTATACGGAAAAAATACCTTATTAATTTCCTTGACGGTATCTGACTGCTTCCTGACGGTTTCTGGCAGTTACTGACAGTTCCTGACGGTTGTCGGGTCACCGACTGCTTCCCAACTACTTCCCGACTACTTCCCGACTGCTCCTGACGGTTCCCGACAGCTCCTGACGGTGATTAGTAGGACCCTGCACGGACACCCAGGATTTGCCTTTTTATGATCTATAATTTAAACCGTGTACATGTACAAATATTAGTTTGATGATGGGAAAAATGTCATTATTTTTTCAGAGTTGTCTCATACATGTAGGTGCAGTGCGTGGGGTCCCAGTGGGTAATCTTTCCGAAAGTTTAAGATTTGGGAAGGAATTCATTGAGGATGACTACATGTAGGCCTATCTATGTTCTCAATGCATCATGGGATTGGATAACAAGATTTTGTTTGGAAACACTTATTTAGCCTGTCTCATATGTTTTGCACACAAGGTCTGAAGCCATGATCAACTTATGAGGCGTTCGCCTCATAGGTTTACGCACATTTAGCGGAGCAATTTTGTCATCCAATCCCATGATGCGATGAGAAAGTCGATAAGGTTTATTCCATTCATTGGTCGCCACACTGAGATGCCGTGGGAAAGAATTCCGTTTACTGGTCGCCACTTACATGTATTCTCCTTATTAGTCATAATGACTTTATACTAACCACCGAAATGTGTTAATGTTTTTAGGAGTGAAAAACATTCATCAATTTCCTTGGAAATACTTTTCTGCCCTGTTCCATAGATTAACTGTAACACACGGCATCTCAGTGGCAACCAGTGAACGGAATTCATACCATGCCGTGTAAGTCTATGGAACAGGACAGAAAAAGTTAAAGTATTTTCAAGGAAATTGATGAATGTTTTTCACTCCTAAAATCACTTCCATTTGAAACATTAACACGTTTTGGTGGTTATTAAGTCATCGTAAGGAGAATAAGTGGCAACCAGTAAATGGAATTCTTTCCGAATTTAGTAGCCTAGTTGATCATGGCTTTAGACCTTGTTTACAAAACACATGAGATTGGCTGAAAAATTATCAAGTGTTTTCAAAGAAAACCTTCAATTTTTCCCACTCCGTTCCGTTCACTGGTCACCACTGAGATGTCATGTGCAGTCTATGGAACACGGCAAAAAAGGTTCTCATGTACATACCGGTACATGTATTAAAACTGTTGAATGCTTGTCACTCCCAAATTCACTTCCCTTTAAAATATTAAGACTTCATATTATGGAGCTACATGTACCTCCATGGTCATATTAAAGGGGAATCGGAGTTTGTACTGTCCAAAAACTGGGTCTCGCTAAAAATTTATTTGAAGCAGTCGGTAGTCTACAAAAAAATACAATCTTCCTACATGTACCTCCTACTTTATGATTTTCCCAATGAAAAGTAACGGGTTGGCGGGCAATTTATATGCAAAAGTAGCAGTAACCAGGGCGTAGTTATGCACGTGATACATGTACGTCTGGACGTGTGGATATACGCGCAAAATCTGTTCCACATTTACGGTCCTGCTCGGTTTTTTTAATTTGATGTCTTTCTTTGTGTGTACTGTAGTTTACCTTCATGGATTCTCTTGGTGTTAAGGCCAAACAAAATGAATGGTGTGTTTACGGTAACCCGACCTACCTGAAATTTTTGAGGCCAAATTGCCGACCTCAAACTTTTGATTGCCAATTTTCAAGTTGATAATTTTAAATGAGCACTATTTGCAATAATTTCCAACGAACATAACATTTTCTACACTTGTACATGAACATGGTTAATAGTGTTAATAGGGAGTTTCAAACATTGGAAAACGACATGCAAATGCATGAACTGAAATGTAAAAAAAAAACCTACCTGGATTTGTTCAGGCCGTTACCGTAAACGCACCATTTATTTTGTTTGGCCTAAATATGCTCAAGACCAGTGAACGCTCAAATTAGCGTTGGCCCAAGAGGTTTTTAATCCATTAATATTGCTGGAAAACACCAGGCCGGAGCCACAGACAAAGACGGTGGTTTTAAAAACAGCCAATATGTCGGAGCTGAACCACAGAGGGCGCAGATTCATGTAATCCGTCCGTTGTTCACATAAAATGGAAGCCAATGAAAGGTAAACTTACGATGAACAACTGTCCTTAATTTTCAACAGGGGTGGAATTTTCTTATTTTTTAATCGGAATTTGTCTCTAGTAACCGAGGATAAATACAATACCTTTTTATTCTCGCGAAAAGCGGAGAAATAAAATCTGATTCCCCCTTTAAGAAAAATTGGTGGCGACCAGTAAATAGAGTTCTTTCCACCATGGTACCGTACATTTCTCTCTTTCATTTATGTCCTTCCAGAGGGGGTAATCCAACATGGAGGAAGAGCTAGAGGACTGGTCGTCCCTCCACAGCCAACTACTGTTTCCCCCTTGTGAGCCGAGTAATCGCCAGAGGGAGTATGAGCTGGAACGGCACCTAGCCCTGATGGACGGGCCCCCGCGCACTCCCGGAAGGAAACTCACGGACATGGATCTAGGCAACCTGACTATTGAACACTTCCCTAGCCAAGAGACAAATGACGATTGTTTTCTGTTGATGGAGGATGAGAAATGCCCCGACGATAATTTCTTTGATATAGGTAAAAGGGATGGGAATTTAAAGTTAATTTAGAAACCGGTTTGCAATTCTATCAAGTGTCGGTTAACCGTTTGGCCGACACTAAAGATTGTTGCTGGTGTTTATAGATGCATGTGCAATGTACACAATACCCCTAGACCCCACCCCCCAAAAAAAATCATTGAACCTTTATCTGGTCAAAATTTTACTACGTCCCCATATATATTTATTTCAATTTCATGAAGTCGTTACAAATAACCCTCTGAAAACTATTGTAAATTCATTAAATCGAGTTTCATTTTAAACATTCGGCAAAATCAGTTTTTCAAATGTTTTTCTTCGGTTAATTGGTTATGCTACGTTTACACCATGTCCCCGGCAGTCCCGGCGCCCCGGTTTGGCTAAAACGTGGCGTGCCGTGGAACTTTTATTGTCTTTTTATTACTTTGGCTCGACTCTGCCCTAGTTGAGCCGGTGTGTTGCGTTCTACCACGGTGCGTTACGTCCCGGTACGGAAAGCGTGGCGCGCCGTGCCGGTTCCGGAACGCGAAGCGGACGGCGCGCCCCGGAACCGGGACGGCGCGCTATGTTTAAAGCGCCGTTCCACTACGGATGGATCCACGTCCCAGGCCGGCCTGCTAAGTTCTGATGCGGTGCCTCACGTCCGTCCCGTTCGTGTCACGTTTGTTGTCCCGGCCCAATACGTTCCCAACGGTGTGCGAGGGTCTGCTGCGGCGCCCTGCGACTGAACGTGGCAGCTGTCACGCTTCACGCCCCGGTGGTCTCCCGGTGAGCCCCGGTGGGTATAAATAGTGCGCTCCACACCTTCATTTTCACTTCACCATGCTGTGGCCACTACCGTGACGGGCCCTGGCAGACCGTGGGTGCCACACCCCGGTGACTCAAGGCACAGTGCGGTCCGTCACGCCCTGTGACGGAAGCCCCGTCCCACTGCGGCCAGGACGATTCTCATTAGTGCCGGGACTGCCGAGGCAAAATTTGACAGAGCTGCTCACTGGCCGGTCACCGGCCGGTGGCAAGGGTGAGCTACGGTCATTCACGTTTCGCCATCCCGGTCCCCTACGCTCCCCGACGTCCATCCCGGTGCCTCCACGGTGATCCTCTACCGGGGCGCCGGGACTGTCGGGGACATGGTGTAAACGTAGCATTAACCGGTTAATCGTCCCATCCCTAATAGGTAAGGCTGAAAGTTAATTTTAAGTTTACCTATGGACATTGGAAGAGTCACATTCAGTCGATTGCAAAAATATGGCGGTTACTATCAAATCAGTGTTGGATTCTCTACTCAGGAATCTCGCCTTACAGTCAAAATCCAACTTTGAAAAACATATTACCCAAGTCGTTCTCCTCTCAAGAATTCTGTGCAATAATCGGTTTTCCCAATGAGTGTCAAACATGTATATTTTACACCATCGTATTGAAAACATGGAAAACATACCATGTACACGTTCACCAGTTGAGACCCATGCACTACGTAAGTCTATGGGGCATGACAAAAAATCAGAAAAACGTGAACTTTTCTCGGTGCTATAATCATGTTTCCTCACCAAATTAAAACTTTTTGGGGCATTATTTCATTTTAGGAAGAATTAGTGGCAAACCTGTATGGTATTTATTCTGAAAACATGGGGATCTTATAGTTGCGTACACACGGCGCTGGGTGTACCGGGTAGTTGCACGTGGGGTTACTCGTCCAAGTTACACAAACTCTTTTTCAATCTGTTTTCCTCCCCTATCAGGCATCGAAGCCACTGACTTGGGAAGCCTTTTACAGCAGTTTGAACAGACAGAAGCAGCCTTGCTGATGAGCCCTGACAACAGGTACACTTTAAGCTGTCCTCGGGTCGACCTCCGATTCTCTTGCATCACGACGGAACACTCGGCATTTTGTTTTTTATGAGTTGACAAGAAAAACCTTACTCAAAGTGTTGATAGCAATGGTAACAAACACCACATGAATTTATTTCCGTCCAAAATGGTATTTCATGCTGGAAATTGACAACCGAAGGTGGTTTTCTAAAAATGTCCAGTGCACAGGAATTGTTTACCATTCACTTGTACACAAAATCCATATATAGATTTTCAAGGTTTTCTGAAGCATTGATGCATCTAAGTAGCTAAAATTTCTTCAGGCTAGTTTACCAACATTCTTCCCTAGATATGTTACACTCTTATTCCACGAATCTGTAAAAAGTTTTATCTTGCAAATGATACATAGGGCCTTTAAAATGAGAAGTCTCTCATTAACAGAGGCTTCATGAAATGAAATTTATTGTAAATTTTCTTCAGTCAAAACTTGGTACTTTTTTCTAGTACTGAATTTGGGTTTTTCCCGTCCAATATGCATGTGTTGATGGGTCATTTTAAGGGTGAAATAGTGATGTCAACTTCTAAATTCATACTGTATTTTATTATTGCCTTCTATTTTCAGCGTCACAGCTACATGTAATAGCAAATGTAAGGGAAGCAGCTTACAGCTACCGGGTAAGCTAAGAACTTTATTAAACTGCATTCGTAAATGCCTTGGACAGTTTATGCATCCCTATTGGCTGTGAGCACATCACATGGCCAGTCTTAAATAAGGGAATAAAAGTGAGTTTGGCCAGTCTTAATCATACGTTTAAAACCGCCTTGTGGCTCTGGCCATTATGAGCATCTAGACCCCTAGCTGGTTTTAAACGTACAGTTTAAGACCATTCAAACCCACTTGCATTCCCGAGTTAGACATGTCTCCGGCACTGTAGTAAACAATACGGTCAACAAAATACAATCAAAATACAAAATATAATCAACTTCCGATACCTTAAAACGTTTTATCCATTCTCTTAAAGTTTCAGTTTGAAGGGAAAATAAAAAATCAAGATTTCACTTTACATTTACAAAAATGTTATTTTTACCAGATCCCGAAGCACTTGCAAAGAAGATTACTCCAATCAAGCGGAAGTCGGCCATCTTGCTAGAACCTCAGGCTATGCCTACAAAACGACTCAGATCCAAGGAAGTGGTCTTAACGATGGCAGACCGAGAATGCGTCAGTCTGCCCGGTAGCCGAACCTCGAGTCCCGTACCAACCCCTCACAACGGCTTGTCAATCATCTGCAGCGCCGATCAAGGCTTCGATTATCTCATCATGGACCACGATTATTGTAGTAACGGTGAGCAGGTCTCGAGTCGAGTCCGTTCGGCCGCTTCGAGTCCTCGCAATGATTCTAAACGGCTCTCTGCCGAAGAGAGAAAGGCTGTCTACAAGCAGAAGTATAGAATCCGGAAGAAAGTTAGGAAGACGCCTCCAATGTCCAGGAATAAAGCAGCTTTCTTGGAGCAAGAACCGTTGAACCTGATCAACAAACTGCCAGATTACATCCAGCCCATGCCTGAAGTCGTTTCCATCACCAAGAGTCTTCCTAGTCGAGAGAAAACGGAGAACAAATCTTTAGAAACGACACAAGTTGGTTCTCAAGAAAAAAAAGACCCGATAGTTGAACAGGAAAAGCCGACATTTTTTGACAAGATTCCTGACTACTTCATCAGCAAGCACATGTACCAGGAGATCAGTAAAGTTCAAGAAGAAGAGGCGAGGAAAAAAGAGGAGGAAGAAATGGCAAAACGGGAAGAGGACCAAAAAAAGGAAGAAGATGCAAAAAAGACCAAAAATAAGGATTTGGCAAAGGAGCATCATCGTAACAGACACAGTTCTCAACATCCGGAAATAGACAAAATGAGAAATCGCCAACACGCTAAAACGAGTGTATGCGAGAGTAATGCAAATTCAAGCAAACTGGATGCAATGAAAGCAAGTGCTGTTAGTGAGGTATCGATTGAAACATTTAAGGAACTGAACTCTGAAATTAAAATAGAACCGAAAGAAAAAACTGAGATTTGCAACAGAGAATGCCCGGAGGAGAAATACGATCCTATTGATAGAAAAGGCGAGCTAGAAAGTCGTACTGGACGCAGCCGCAGAAAGAGTACCTGCTCTGAAAGACGTTCGCGCAGTCGCTCAATTTCTTTGTCTTCTCGTTCGCGATCACGCTCAAAATCGTCCTTCAGAAGTCGGTCCCGTTCCTCGTCTTTATCTTGGTCATCTCGCTCTAGAGAAAGACGTCGACGAAATTCTAGAAATTCTCGTGGTTCGCCGAGTTCAGTTTCTTCGTGCTCCAGCTCAAGATCGCGATCAAGATCCCGCTTGGGATCAATATCGCGACCCTGCTCGCGATCAAGATCGTTTTCAAGATCAAGATCTCACTCTCAGGCGCGCTCATACAGAGGTCGTCGTCGTAGACACTCCACCTACTCATCAGCATCGTCATCAAGGTCACGTTCAAGGTCTCCCATTAGATCCAGACATTGGCGACCCAGGTCAAGGTCAGGTTCAAGGTTGCGAAGGTCAAGATCGAGGTCACATTATTCAAGAAGGTCACACTCACAAGATTCTGACAGAAGGCATAGGAGAGATAGTCACCGACACCGGTGAGATATTTGACGTGCGATAAAGTACAATGTAAAAGGCAAAGGTCCAAGGGGATATCAGAGTGTGTACATTCTTCAAGATATAGACCGTATCGAATAGCTGCCATCTTGTAAGGCATTGTCTTTGTGCTGACATTGTTGAACAATTAAATGTCAAAAGTTGCTCTCCAAGATGGCAGCTATTCGATATGGTCTATATCTCAATCGGAATCGAGCTTAAAGGTAGAATACATGATTGGTATCTCGAGAAATCAGAAATGTTCACAGATTTACACATAACTTACAAAATATAAACATGATGACGGTAGAAAACGTCCCCTGAAATGGTTTTGTCTGAAGTGCTATAGTCTTTGAGAAATGAGCAAAACAATTATTTTTCGTCTCGCGAGATGTAAATTCATTTCGCCAAAAAACCACCTCACCCTGGACCACTTTGCTGTGAAGCACTTCACCCAAAGGTCATTTCGCCCCAAAGCCACTTCGTCCAAACACTACCTCGCCCAAAGTGGTTCGGGGCGAAGTGAATGTAAACCAGTTTTTGACTGTTTTCTCAAAAGTTAGACCAAGTACGGAGCAAATTTTTGCTCGGGTTGGTTTTAATCATGCATACCTTCAATCACACAGAAGGATGAAACTATTTGTAACGGTTTACCAATCATGTACATGTATATTACCTTTAAAGGCCCATTGCATCGTTTGCAAAGACCCAAAATTTTACTCAAAACGTTGGTTTGACTTTGTGAATGGACCTTTAACCCTTTATTTTGTGCTAAGCAGTTATTTCTGCTAAGCAGCTTCATAGTTGATGTGACTGACAGACAGTACAAATAAAAATTCAAACCCTTAAATTTATTTGTTTTTTTCTCCCACTCCAGAAGCAGATCGCGCAGCCGACGACGGATGCGAAGCATCAGTATTGAACGTCAGGAAGAAAGCAGAAAGCAACAACTGAAAGAACAGGATGAACAGTGGGTAAGGGATTGAGTCTTAGCTGAAGCAAATGGGGCAAGGAGATAATATACACTCGACCAAAAAAGTTCTGTCACCAGTAAGACATTTGTAGATATTTGTTATGAAATTGGATTTAATGTAGGAAAATAACATATCAAATTTTAGCTGAACATATCACTCAAAGGAATAGAGCTCAACGGAGTCCATGATGGCAAGCTTCACGGAACAGGAATGCAACAAAGAAGTGTGGGGTCAGAATGAAAAACACAAAAAACAATGATGTCAACTTGATTGCACTCAAGCAAGGGGAGTTACAGTATTTTGCTTCCACCATACCTAATGCAATGGCACGATTCAGATTGGACAATTTAACCATTTTGATTTGGATGTTTTTCACAAGACATTGATAAATCCAAACTTACTTGACGCGCTGTGTGGTTTTCCAGTGGCGCGTCAAAAACAATTCTTGCTGGGCACTTGACGCACAACGCGCTTGTGCAGCCAGGCCTGCCAAATTGCTTCGTCGAACGAAGGGAGCGTTCTCATTACAAATTTGTTTCATCGAATGAAGCGCTTCTAATCATCGTCGATTGAAGAGCCATGCGTTCACATCAGGAAAAACTTTGTTGAATCATCGTCGATTAAAACTATTTCTGTTGTGAACAGTTCCCCAGATACCGCTTGGGTTGATGAGGCAATTGAGAAGTGTCTTTCTTACGGACACCGGACACGAACACGTTGGCACAAACACAATGAGCAGGGGGCTATGTGTGAGAACCGTGCATTTTTTAGAGGCTTTCAAAAAACCAATGGGGAAAAGAATGTAAAAGCTGAATTTAATTTGGATTAAGATGGGTCACATTTTGCATCATCACTTCTTTTTTGGCAGGCCGACCGGCGAGTCGTCTACATTGGACGCATCCCGTATGGGACCACGCGCGGCATAATCAGACGAAGATTTATCAAACATGGAGAAATAGAGCGTATAACACTCCATTTCAGAGATGTTGGGTAAGTTCACGTACACCTGGTTCATACTTCATGTGGAAGGGAATGCAAATTTGACGTCGCAGCAAAGTTTTTGCAATCCGAATTAGCCTTTTGCGTGTAACTCAAGTTTGCATAATGCTGGAGCCACGAATTCTTCACTTTCAAAAGGAGGTGCAGTTTAGAAAGTCGCATACTATGCTGTTGTTGCTATGTGGTGCACGCCATTGCGTAGCAATCAACAGTCTGGTTGCTTAAAGGGCCCCTGAAATGGTGTTTTTATTAATGAAATCTGTGCTATGGAACTAGTCCATTAATTTACAATCATAAAAACCCTATACTTGGAAGTTGTTTGGGGGTTAAAATCAAGGTTTTTGATTTTTATGCCAATGAAAATTTACATATGCATGAGCAAAGTGGTGATGTCACATTAGGAAAACACAGAAAAATCTCATTCAACTGTGCACAAAAGTTTCCAAAATTTTCTCAAACTTGCTGATACTTTTGTAACCCATGACAGTCTAGGTTTGTTTTACATGTTGCCTGTTGTAAACCATGACACAACTAAGGCTGGAAACTGCAGCATTTTTCCACAATTCCAGTTTGAAGTCTTATGTTTTTTCTTTGCTTTTCTGCTGTGTTCCTAAAGTGACATGAACCAAACAGCGCCCCCTTTCTGTGAGTTTATGTGAAGAAAGTTTGAAAATGTCACTTTTTATTCATGGGGCATCAAAATGAACAAATTTCTGTCCTCATTCAAAATATTTAAACTGTGACCTTTGCAGGGACAACTATGCATTCGTGACCTATGTGTACAAGTGTGATGCTTATGCAGCAGTTGAAGGTAAACCTTTCAAATTCCGGTTACCATAGCAATGACACATTTTGTTTAATTTAACAGAATATCTGTACAGGAATCTGTACAATTCTGTTTGCAACTTTGTTTTAAGAAGCAGTTAAATCCTGCCTTGACTAGAATTTTGTCATACATAAACTCCTCAAAAAAAGTTCGGAAAGTCAAGTTTGACTGACGATTTCTCTCTTGTTACTAAATCATTTCCCTTGCATTTGGTATAATTGGAAAGCCCTGTTATTCCTCTTTACAGTGATGTGTCATTTGTTATGATTTATCAATTGGGGGCTGTGCAGTATAGCGGAATACAGGGGTGGGTGGAAAGTGAAATGTCACAAAATTCACTGCTATTGTCATGCAGTGCATTCCCCTTTTGCTTGGAGGATGGGATTGTGTCAATGCATTTTGTGACATTTCACTTTACACCCGCCCCCGTATTCAGCTGTGCTGCACATCCCCCAATTGCTTAATCATAACAAATGACACATCATCGTAAAGAGGAATAACAGGGCTTTCCAATGATATAAAATTCAAGGACAATTATTTTGCAACAAGAGAGAAATCGTCAGTCAAACGTGACTTTCCGAACTTTTTTTGAGGAGTTTAGGTTCTTGCTTTATTTCCTGGTTGTGGATTTTTTTGTATAGTTAATTGTAAATTTGAATGCTGTCAGTCTTTGGAGCGTTTTATTGAAATGTTTGTGTGAATTTATAAATAAACCAATAATAATAATCCAGAAGAACCATTGATTTCATATTTTTAAAATCACATGGTTCAATTATTGAGCACCCACGCACACGTGATATTTTGGCCACGCGAGGCAAAAGAAATCAAACACGTTAGATTTTTGTCTCATGGCCTCGCAAGGCAAAAAATGCAGCAAAATAGTCACCGCACACGTGAGCCAAGTGCTGAGCAAACGGCCACGAATGACCGTTTGCTCAGCAAATGACCTCACGTGTGTGCGGCGGGCTTAATATTCGGAGGTTGACGAATGAATTTGCCAGGCACAGCAATACTATCATTTAATTGCCATTTCTTTGTAAAATGTAATATTTAAGAAGAAATAAGAAAAAGTGAATCTATAAATTTATCACAAGTTTCTCACAAAAGTTATATACAGAATTTTCTTTCTTGATTTTTTTGATGTTAAGGAGCAAAAACTGATGTAGAGGAACCTCAGTATGACATTTGCTTTGGCGGTCGCAGACAGTTCTGCAAAGCCAGCTATGCAGACCTTGGTAAGCAAGCCTTGAAACTACAGACATGATTGCAAGATATTTAAACAGTTCCACCTTCAGGCCCCGGCTAAAGTTGTGAACATTTTCACGGCAGGGCTCGAAATACCCACTGGACTGCTGGACCGAGTTTAGTAATTTGAGCATCGGTCCAGTATTTTCTGTGCTTCACTAGACCGACAGTCCAGTGCTTTTTGCATCTTTTCTTGACAAATTTAAACAAAAAATGTATTTGTTTGGCTATAGGTCTAGTGAAAATGTCTTTGGTCTGGTAAAACCTACGAGTCACGAGCCCAGTGGTCCAGTACATTTTAACCCGAAATTCGAGCCCTGCACGGGTCTACAGAGCGTAGGAAGAGGGGAGGGGGAGTCGAAGGCCGCGTAGGACTTTACATGCACTGTTAAAATGCTGACATTTCACGGTACTGACAAAAAATTGTTAAGTAGTATTTTGGGGGAGGGAGGGGCGTCTTGAAAAATACTACGCTCTGTAGAACCGTGAAAATGTTGACAACTTTGGGCGACTCCGTACATAACTAAAGAATAATGTTGATAAATGCCTTGTAGAAATTTCAGCCACATAGATGCAGCAATGGTTCTTCAGAAAACCTGAAAAATCCATGCATGGTTTTTGTGTTGAATGAATGGAAAAAATAGTCTGCAGACAATTTGTTTTTCTTCAAAAACCACCTTCAGTTGGCAATTTCTCTCACAAAGGTACCATTTTACATTTTTACATGGAAAAATCCTGTGATGTTTGTTACCATTGCTATCAACACTTTTAGTTGGGGTTTTCTCGTCAATTCATGAAGTAAAACGTTGGGTAACTGCAAATGATGTAATGGGGCTTTAAAGATGGAGGCTTGTCAATGCGCGACAGACCAATTTGTGCCACGAATTTCACCGTGCTTCATACCTTGCCCTGGCAGCCACTCTTAGTCCCAAAGGATGTACGGCCATGGTGCAGGCTAACAGCCTCGTCCATTCTGCAAATAGGGTGTGTATCTTTTCGAAATATATCACAGAAAACACACCCTTTTGTAAATTCATGACATTTAGTTTCAGCCATGTTCACATATTACAGATATGGGCTGGATCCGAATTAGTGGCTTTGGCTGTGGCTGCGTCTGTTGCTATGCTGTTTCTAAGGACTTTCATTGTCCGCCCATAGCAACAGCATAGCAACAGCATAGCAACAGCCATAGCCACAGCCAAAGCCACTAATTCGGATCCAGCCATGGTCACATTTGCTTCAAGAATGTGTCATATAGATGGTTGAATTGACCGTGTATGGGTCTTTCCACGGTAAAGGGGGCATTTTGGCAACACAGACCATATTTTCAAAGAAATAACTTTGTCTGGTCTGAAAATTTTAATTTTAGGCCGTCCCGGTTACGAGCATATATTGGAAATTTGTTAGAAAGGCATGTTGTCACACTATTTGTAACCCTTTTTTGGCCTAAGATATCTCTTCAGAACAACTGAAACTTATTTCTTTTATTATCAGACCAGACAAAGGTATTTTCTGGAAAATGTGGTCTGTGTTGCCAAAATGCCCCCTTTACCGTGGAAAGACTCATATGGGAACTCTTTGGTTCAAACGACATACAACACACAACTAAGCGAGTGTGATTCAATTAGCCCAGCAACGCATAAACACACCGTGTCAAGCTCACATAAATAATGAGCCTCCACCCCCTGGGATTGTAAGAGCAGCTGCCCTACTCGGGCAAGGTATGGAGCGCGGTGAAATTCGTGGCACGAAATTTGTTCGTAATGTGTTCGTAAAGGAATTAATCTCTGTAACTGCACTCATTTCAGATTCGATGGGACATGAGGAAATGGCCCTCGAGTATGGTTACGACCAAGCTCCTACATGTACAGGTAACCACAGTAACAACGCCATGGAAACTGATTTTGACCGTATGCTTCGTGAAGCTATGAAGAAGACGAAGAGGTAACAGGGGACCGAGATTTAGCCACCGGGGGTATTACTGGGTGTGCCCCAAAATGTGCTAAAAATAGAGTACTAAAGTGAAAACGTCACCTTTTATGTGTTGCCAAGGTTACTGGGCTTGCAATGAAAAAACCAAACTTGGGATGAGTGAAAAATCGTAAGGGCCCTATCGGGATGCAAACCCGAGACCTCTGATTCACCGGGCAGATGCTCTACCAGCTGAGCTATATAAGGCACAGTGGTATACTCCCATAGGTTTCCCCCTATAAACCCATTTTGTCTCTGAGTTAAATGAGAGTGCAACTGGGCAAAGTAAAGCGTTCATTTAGCAATGGACGTTTCAGATTACCAGCGAGTGTTTAGACCCAATTAATCTGGCAACTGACGTCACACTTTAGGGCTGCGTTTGGGTGTACAGTTCTCGCTACTCCGGAGTAATGCGTGTGCATTGCACTCGGGTCACTTTACACGAACGGCAAGTCCGCATGCGCGAATGCCCATCAGTCAAGATGGCCGTCTCTTGCCATGACTGCACAAAAAACGCTGTTTCAGTGCTCACAAACTGAAGAAAATACAGACCGTAAGTCGTGAGAACCTTTGATGCCGTCTAAAACAAACCTTAGTGAGTTGTTGTTTCAGTTATCGAGTTGACACGTTGAGCAAATTCACCAAAAATCCCACCCATATTCCGCCATCTTCGTACAAATCATATGACACTCCGAGTAAGAGCACACTCCTCATTTCTTGGAGAGTAGCGAGAGCATACTCTCATTGACCCGAGTGTCGTTAATCTTGCCGTTCACGCACGCAGGATTATACTCGTGTTAACATGAATACACGCCCGAACGCAGCCTAGTAGTCTATGGTCATATGCAGCACGATATGTGGCAGAGGGTACCCCCGTCTATTGTTCCCCCATTGTGTCTCAAACATCCAAGGAATTCCTTTCAGTTTTTAGGGGAGGGGTATGGTCCATTAACAAAAGGGAAGAGTATGTTGGGGTACCTAAGAGAGTTAGGGGAAGTCCCTTTGTCACATATCTTGATGGGTGTATCGATGGTATTCAAGGCAGACACGGCAGTAGCCGGTTTTTTCCTTCAAAAATGCAAATTTGTAACAGAGGTCGGCAAAATGCTGATGGATTTCTTTTAATTTGATTAAGACACGCACAAGTTAGTCTAAGTTTGCAATGCATTTTCAGTGCCCATGTTTCCCCTAACCACCATAGTATTAATTTGTATTACATTATTACGCGCCTCCTGTGGTTTGAGTACACAAATGTAGGAGTGCCAAAAATTGGCTGTAAAATTTCATCATTTGTTAGCAAAATTTAAGGGTGGTCTTTAACTTTTAACTATTTTTTTACGGTTCAGAAAGAAACACAGTACTCTGAACAAAAACAATTGAGATATGTAACATTTTGTTGGTCAGTACTGTGTATAACTACGTCTAGGCTTGGGCGACTCCAGCATTTTCGGAGTAGATTCCAAAAAAGAATTGAGATTCCATTCGGAATCGATTCCATTTTTCATGAGAAAACATTGCATGTACATTGGCGATACTACCGTACATATTCTGCAGATGATGACCCAATTATTGGCACTACACATCCATAAAGTAATGCCGACCTGTGCCACACACACGTTTCTAATATGTGGAAATTATCAGAGGCTGAATATGTACACTTGCAAAAGTTGAGTGTAATTGTTTTGGCTTCTGAATTTGTAGGTACATTCTGGATTCGGCAAGCTATCATGTCTTGTGGCAAGGCTGACTGCACCAGCCTCCATAAGAACCACTGAGGCAGGGTGTGCTACTCTGCCTGAGGTGCCTCCCTGAGCTCCTGCACTTCTAGGGCTGTTTTGGAGATATGGGGCGGATTGCAATAAAATCAACTTAGCCACTGGTCTAAGACCCGTCTTTTATAGCTGGCTATCCAACTTAGGCCCGCTTCAAACGTCGCGCTTATGCCATGTCGAATTAAATTTAACTTGATTTTTTAAATTCGACACGGCACAAGCACGACGTTTGAAGCCATTTGGCTCGGCAAAATGAGTTCGACACGGCAGAAGATTTTAGCTCGACAGGGTCTGCCGTGCTAACTCAATTTAGTGCAGCACGGCTTGGCTTCAAACGTCGTGCTTCTGCCGTGTCGAATTTAATTCCAGTTCGAAGTTGGTCCGCAATTTTGTTCCGACTAGGAATGCGCATGCTCGCAGCGCGTATGTGAGTAAAGAAATAACCAACAAACAAGTGCATCAAAATGATAAAATGGCGACGTACAATGGACAGAATAGAAAACGCACGTGCACAACGTCCATGACGTGCACAATACTCATCCGCCATGTTGGATGTATTTAAGCTCGACTGGGAGTTTGCAATTAAGTTCGACGTTTGAAGCCACTGCTGTGCTAACGTCGTACCAACGTCGTGCCAAGTTGAATTTATTTCGACACGGCATAAGCGCGACGTTTGAAGCGGGCCTTAGCCAGTCTCGGCTTAGTGACTGGTTTAGACCATTGCAATAAACCAGTCTAGCTGCGCTAGCCAAAAAACACACATCTTAACGGAAAGTGACGCAGCCGGCTATCCTATTCAAGCCAAACAAACGTCCTCGCGAAGCCACTTAATGAAGCGTGTGTGGTGCAGTTTTTGCAGAGAAACTGACCGCGAAAGTTATCCAATAGCACTAAAAAGGCTCTAATGGGCACAACGTGCGTTTTGTTCGTCTTTTTTCATGCAAAATTACGAGATGTAGCACGGTGTCCAAAAATTATAGCCTGCTTGCCGCGGGCTTAAATTTTAAGACTGGTCTAACTTTAAGACAACGATATTGCAAGCAGGCTATAATTATAGACCGGTCTTAGTAGACGCCACGTTAGCCGGCTAAGCCTATAGACCGGTCTTGGACCGCATATTGCAATCCGCCCATGGTCCACTCATCTCAAGCAGGTTCAATCAGGTTGAATACCCAACAAAATGGGTTTTCTGAGAGCCCTTGACTGCAGGGTACTCCCAGAAACAGAAATGTCACATTTCATTACTGTGGGAATCACTTTGTGCAAACGGGTATTCTTGGAACTGGAGGAAATCACTGAAGCAGAATGGTCTTGAAAGTGATTCCAAAGTGATTGGACGATCAATGCCTTGTTATACACAATTTACTGTATTCAACAATCTGATTCTGATCAAGAATTTATATTTCAAGAAGATTCTATTTTTTTTTTTTACCAGTACGATGTAGGTCGTATATTTTCTAATCGATAATTTGTTTCATTATACCCCACACAGAGAATTTTGAAATAGAAAGTTCAACTCATTAATTTGTGGGTTTTTCTTACTGCATCCCATGTAATATTATTTCCATTAAATCATGTTAATTTTTATATTATTTGTGCATTAACGAAAGCATTAATGCAAAATGACCTCAATGGAAAATTGCAAATATTATTAGCTATTTTGTTTACAAGAAAATTATGAATTATTTTATTTTCATTTTATTTAGGAATTCCTAAAGCTAATCAAAAATTTACACAGCAAAACGTTTTGTGCTGTAAGAAAGATCAATGTATTTTATTTCCCTTGTTGGCTGTTCAAATTTCAGTTTTTACTTGGATTTATTTATTCTTTTGCATAAAAAATGTTTGATAATTGTCGCACCTGACTACTAAAGGGCGCTCTCTTGTTATGACAGTGCGCTGATTTAATTGAATAGCCAATAGCAGTGTGTGTACTATCAAGGACAGCTCTATAATAGACAAATCCAGTAAGCTCCGCCCATTTTGGAATTGACCAATCACAGCCTCAGGTTGAGGTAACCAAAAAGTGGATCTCCATTTTGGTTACCCGAGTCCTCAAAATTGTGTGCACAGAGCTACAGCGATATGCAGCACGAGTGACACAAAAACACCATAAACATAATTTTTATCAGCCTAGAGGACCCTAGCAGGTTTAAAACGGATTGTATAAGACTATCCTAACCTACTTTTAATCCCTTCATAAATGTATTTTTGTGTAAACGGGAAAAACTCACCAAAATTAGCTTGTCGTTTTGCTATGTTGTGCATTCACTGCGTTCTAGATGTGTGTTGAGATGTTTTTGTTCGATCGCGCGTTACGCAGGCGTGTTATGTTGTACGTGCACGCACACGTACGACCGGATACCTAAGTGCACATTTTGCTTGTATACGCGCTGACCAGGGCGCGACCGCTGACGCACGGCCACGCGACTCTACTGCACACGTGCGTGGCATGTTGCTAGGCAATTTCTAAATGAGCGGAGCTTACTGGATCGGTCTATTGTCAGACGCATTTTGTGAATGACCCTTTCAGCAAAGTGACCTGACGGGCCAGCATCCACATCTGGGTACGAGACTACAATGACATCACATTTGTCATTTTTGTTTTCATTATTCTGAAATTTTGCGTTCTCAATCCATATATTTTCAAGGATATTGTAAAAAAAAATGGCTTCCAAAGTGGAGACTTCAAATTTCCCATGAATGATATTTTACATGATTGTTGGGTTAAAACGAAATCCATTTTCTGGAAAAATCTGAACATGCTCCTTTAAGTGCCCTTTCCTTTGGGCTCCTTGTCAGGTGGTTCAAAACAGGGCATATGTTTGTCCAGCCTCACTGTTTAGCCGGCAGATCTATGTAAGATACTGAGCCATTTAAAGGAAATCACATTTGTAATGAAGTGTGACATTAAATTTTAGGTTGATTAGTCAGAAGTATGACATTAGGGTCTTTACACAGTAAAGGATACATTTTGGCAACACAGACCATATTTTTGAGAAACTACCTTTGTCTAGTCTCAAAATAAAAGAACCGAGTTTAAGTTGTTCTGAAGAGATAACTTAAAGGCCCAGTGAATCATTTGCAATGACCCCAAAAAGTAATAGACGAGTTTACAAGGGAAAAGTTCTAAAAGTAAAGATTGAATTTATTAATTCGCTCAAAATTATATAATTTTACCAGAAAATAATCCGTAAAGATGAAATTATTTAGATCGTTTGCAAACGATTTACTTATTTTTGGTTCGCATCTACGCGGTATAAAATGCATGGGCGCTGTGTACTCCGTGTTCCAACGCGATACATTTTTATGGATCGCGCGCACACGCAGTATGTGCGCCACAGAGTGCATGACGCAAGCCACATAGTACCCGATCAACTGAGAACGAATATTTGAAACACCCCGCCAAGACCAGGAAAATGCAGATGGATTTTCATGTTTTTTTTAAACGTGGTACATTTGACAAAGCTGAAATTTCTTCGGATGAGTTTGTTGATGTCTTTCTTTTCATTTATAATGGTTTTATTCGCAGAATCGCTCAAAAACGGATCATCTACAGGGCCTTTTAGAAATAGTGTCATGCCTTTCTAAAAAAAAATATAATATACGCTCTTAACCGGTTGTTACATTTTAGGCCGTCCCGGTTACGAGCGTATATTGGAAATTTGTACACGGGGTTTTTAGAAAAACATGTCACACTATTTGTAACCCTTTTATCTCTTCAGAACAAACTTTTATTTTGAGACCAGACAAAGGTATTTTCGGAAAAAATGGTCCGTGTTGCCAAAATGCCCCCTTTACTGTGGAAAGACTCATATACAGCCTTAATCATATACTTTCACTTGTGGAGACAAAGAATATTGTTTGTTTTCAAGGCGAAGATACAACCTTAATTATGTCTAAATCATTGTTAGAATAAACTACATTTTGTATGTACTGTAATCTTGCACACTATTGAGGAATTGCAAATGAAGACATGTGACACGAGGCTGCCAGTGTCGATATGGAACATGGGCGATTAACCAGTGAATTTCTCTGCTTTAACAATGGTTGTTTAGACCCAGTATAGGTTTTTGATATACAATATAGAGTTTGCTATAAAAGTAGCGGAAAGATTTCCGTACTTGGACGTCACTTTTTTCGGAAAGAATTCCGTTTACCACTTATAAATAGTTCGAAGGGAAGTAACCAACAATCAACAATTTCCTTGAAAATACTACTTCTGCCCTGTTCCATAGACTTAACACATGGCGACCAGTAAACGGAATTCATACAAATTTTTTTCCCTTAAAATGCATCAATAAGTGCAAATAATATGAAGATTTTACTAGGAAAAACTTATAAGTTATCCAGGAGAACTTGTAAATTCTTCCCGAAGTAGCATATGGAGGCTTATTTTTTTTTCAAACTATATCCATTTGAAAAATCGCGTCGAATTTAGTGCGGCAGTAGCATGGCACGGTTTTAACCATCAAAACAATAAATATGGTGACTTACAATGGAAAACGTGCACACTACATTTGATGTACTGGTATGGGAGTTTGAAAACGCTTCGCATTAAATTTTATTTGAAACGGGCTTAATGTGAATCAGGCAAATGTTGCATACTTTAATGCAGGTTAGAGCAAGTGTTCAATCCTAATGTCATCCATGCATGGTTGAAGTCATTTTCTATTTTAAATGTGGCGCATTGGCTTCAAAATTAATTACATTGAAAACAAGTGCCCCGGATTCCTATGACGATAATTTTAAACAAGTGTTTTCCCTACCATTACACTATGAGCAATGGAAATTAGGCACACACCATTGTTAATAACAATGGTTTGTGCCCAATTTCCATTGTTAGTTGCTCATAGTGTAATGAGGTTCAACTATTTGCACACAAACTTCATTTACTGTATATCAAATCTTTTCACAAAATCGTGTCGCTTTTAAAAAATTTACACAGCCTTTTAAATAAACCGTTGTGTATGAACATGATTAAATAAATAAATATTTAAACTCGAAAGCAATCAATATTCCACATATTGGAATTTTTGGTCAACTAATTTGTTACAGGGATTCTGGATTTAATTTACATAAGTGAAAGATGGGCACAACTATTTTTGAGTTAAGAAAAAGCCTAATTATCTGTTTACAATCAAGCTTATTTTAGTGAAAATCATGAATACCATGATTTAGTTCACTTTGAAAGACAGAGTTAATTTGGGCCATTTAAACAAGGGAGAACAGTTTGCTAGCAATAAATAATGAGTCTAATGCTGCTCTCACACTGGCAAATATGAATATGTGAATTCGCCCAAAAATTGCGATTGAGCTTACGAAAAATTTCAAATAAATACTACGAATGGGCTTACGAATGTCTTACCAACGCCTTGCCATTTTCTTACGAAGCATGGGTAAAGCATTTGTAACAGTGGTAAGACATTCGTAAGGAAGGGGACCCGGCGAAAGTTACAAATGCTTTTACGAACATTGCCAACGCTTATGCACGCGTTACCAATGCTTACGAAAATCGACGGCGAATGACCGTCTTCACAACATTCGCTGAAATTTAGGAAGCGCTTCCTAAATTGACCGATCTTCGTAAGGAGGTGGAGAATGACTTGTGAACGTTCCGAATTTGTTACCAACGCCGGCGAAGTTTGATCGATTGTCAAATATTTCCATTCGCTAGCATATTCGCCACAGTGTGAGAGCAGCATAACTAAATTTTGGTAAAATGATGCAGGCCCTTCTTCCACTCTGGTATACAAATAATTAATGTTTATGGGAGGAATATTTTTGTGAGGTGAAAGATGGAATGTTCCGTTGAATGGAACACATTCCTCTTTCACCGAATGAAAATATTCCTCCCATTGCACGAATTAAAACATTCATTATTTGTTTTATATAACGCCCAAGTAGATACTTGTCATCCTACCTTTTTTTTTTTACAAATTATTTAGGCCCTCCCCTTCAAATTTATTTCATCGTCCATCATAAAGTACAAAATCCGCCATGTGAGTTGTAGAAAAAACGAATGTACATTTGACAGCACATCACATGCAATACTGTAGACGCGCACCGTGCAATAAAAAAAACGTATGGAACAAAACTGCACGGTATAGTGACGTAGCATTAAATTTTAAACGTCACGTGACCTGCTATCATCCAATCAGATCACAAGGATCTACTTGGGCGTTATATAAACTTTTATCACGGTGCGGCCATCTTCCCTTTTTCCCTATTAAAATGAACGAAAGCGAGGCTTGCCGAAATAAAATAGTTTGGCCTTGTGTTGAAAATGTTCATTGTGTGCATCACAATGACACGCGCAGCGCGCACATGCACTGATCATGCCCGACACGTAATATGCAGTGGGGAACAAGACAAAGATGGACGCACCGAGCTAAAGGGATATGGTAGAGCTCTAAATTATTGTAAATGCAGGCACATAGCCCCCCTTCAGCACCCTATATAATTATATGGAGGGTCCAATCTCCTGTTTATCATCCACTTCAACACATGGATTTGTGTTGCAAGGATTCTGGATTTACATGTAAATTTCTATAATCCATGCGCTAAAGGGATATGGGTGGGGCTCTAGTGAATTGTTGTAGAAGTAGGCACAGAGACCCCTCCCGCACCCTGAGGAGGATCCAATCTTCTGTTTATTATCCACTTTGGCCCATGGATGTGTTGCATTTAAATTGCTATAATCCATGAGCTAAAGGGATATGGGTAGAGCTCTAGTTATGTCTAACGTGTGAATTGTTGTAGAAGCAGGCACACAGCCCCCTCCAGCACCCTATGGAGGATCCATTCTCCTTTCTATCACCCACTTCGGCCCATGGATTGATGCTCAGATAGGAAGTTGATGTTGTCACTACAAAGTTAAAGAAAAATTGGCGGTTATAGGTCAAGTCCCACTGGGCATGATGTGAGCTTTTAGCGTATGAATCAAGAAAAGTGCATATATAGTGCAACATTTCGAAAACGGTACCCTTCCAGTAGAGAACCGGCCTTAAACGGTTATTTGCTGGGTGAATGCAAAGACATATTAAAACCTGTTCGGAGGTTTTTTTCCTGGTGCACGCAACCAGTTGACGCCGGAATTATTTTTGGCAAAAATACAAATTTTTCAAAACGGCAAATGTGATGGGCCAATTTCATGGCGCTCTTTAGCACAAAAATTTGCTTAGCACAGAATTTCTTTGCTTTATTTTGCAAAACTGGATTGCCAGCCAAAATCGTATGTGATGTGTATTTACTGATTTAGCGCTCTGAACGATCTCCCTCAGTTAGTTGGGAAGAAGTGGGAAATGAAAATAATAAACCGTCTGAAAACGAAAACGGTGCCGATTTCCCCCTACAGCGACGCTTCGCATGAAACTCCTCGTTCTAAACACCCCTCGCCATCGGCAGCCCAATGGCGTGGAGAAAATTCTCCCTCAAGTAGCCAAGACGAAGTGGAAAATGAAAAAAGCATAGAGGACACGGAACATTCCGAAGACGAAAACAGAGCCGATTCTCCCAACATCGACGCTTCGCATAAAACGCCTCGTTCCAAACACCCCACTCGGTCGGCAGCCAATTGGCAAAATTCTCCCTCAAGTAGACAAGACGAGTGGAGAATGAAGACAGCATGGAGGAGACGAAAACGGAGCCGATTCTCCCAACATCGACGCTTCGCATAAAACGCCTCGTTCCAAACACCCCTCTCGGTCGGCAGCCAAGTGGCAAAATTCTCCCTCAAGTACATGTAGCCAAGACGAAGTGGAAAATGAAGACAGCATAGAGGACACGAAACATTCGGAAGACGAAAACAGAGCCGATTCCCCCAACATCGACGCTTCGCATAAAATGCCGTGTTCCAAACACCCTTCTCAGTCATCAAGTTTAAGACAGTGTGTACAAATGAATGGTGGACAATGGATGTGTTTACACGTCAGCGGTGGAAGACAGCGGCAAAGCTGACGTTTTAACTCGTCAACCGCCCTTGTGACTATACATTGCCGACCCCAGAACGTGTTTACACGGTCTCCGGCATCAAATGGTTATATTGGCTTTGTAAAGCGCCTTGAGCATTTTTTAAAAAATATATATTTGGCGCTATATAAGTGTATTTATTATTATTATTATTATTATTATAGTATACAGGTACATGTATAACTCTACAATTGAAGGCAGTTTTGCCTACCTTTGAGATGACTTGGGACCTCAATTTTGCGGCGTTGTGCTTTATTTGGAGCCACTCCTGGGGTCGACATACTGGAGGGTAAAGGGAAGTCCAATTCGTCTCTGCAGAAACCAGCACTCATTAAACGGTTTGTCTCGGGTGTGTCCGGAATAAAATCTGAAAGCCTGGAAGTTGGTTTATGGCAAAATGAAAAGGACTCTTATTGTGTTTTATAAATCCACATCTGGGATTGGTTGATTACTAAGAAGCGATAAAACTAACATTCATGAAAATTAATGAATTATAAATGTAAAATGGCCACCATTAAGAATATTCAAAATTTGACTTTACGTAAATGTGCTTTATTCTAAATATCTAACGTGTTTGATAATTTTATCCTCGCGAATGGCGCATCGTGTGTGGTGAACGAAAGCTATCTGCTTTCGGCTAATGCATAGAACGCATGCGTGATTGCGGCGCGGCCTGGCAATATCACAACAAAATGGCTGCGCCACAGCTGTGCATGCATGCTCATCCCACATGTCCCACTTCCAGCCAGCGTGGCATGGGTATCACGTGTGCGGCAGGCTTAAGGGATCAATAAACCTAATTACCTTATAGATTCTTAATTATTACTTTTAATAAAAATATCGCAATTTTTTTGTAGTATATATGTATACTGTAGTAATTCTTTGTCAAAATTATCTTCATGGGAAACAGTTTATTTAAAAAAAATAATAATGCACCTCATAAAACTACAACAGTTTCCAGTTAACTCACCCAAAATCAATCTCGTCCATCGTTGATGACTGGTTTATCGGTTCGTCTGTCTGGGATCCCATGCTTATAGTTTCCACAGCTAACTGAAAGTAAAAAGGCAAAATACATGGTTTTTCATTTCCCGGTCTTAAAAATTACCTTCAGAAGAAATGATCCTATAGTTTTGAGCTATTAAAGCCCTGTCTATTTTTAAACTCACTGAGGTGATCAGAACATACAAGTCCCTCGATCTGCACCCTTGCCGCCCTCCCCCTGGGAAAAATGTGTGCACCTTCAGGTGCCCCCTCTCATGTTTCTTCCTAGTGGAAATAATTAATTTTAAATACAAGGAACACTGGAGGTAGTTTAATCTCTCCCATCGGATTCCTTGGCCTACAAAACATACACATCAACACCAAAATCAACAGAATAGGGTACAGAATAACAAAGTTATGAAAATTATGGGCACTTTTTAGACCCCGCCCCAAATCATTTTTTTTGGGCTGCACCAACTCATTTTTGGGCCGATTTTAATAACAGTTAGTTGGTATCAAAATTCTCAGGAGAACTCACTGCATCAAATAAGCTGGTTCCCTAAGGAATTTGAAACATCCGTTTTTTGTTTTAACCCTGTTTAGCCCGCCACTACTTAAATAATAATCCAAACTGTGAACATGTACAATACCGGCCAAAAGTTTGAGTAGGCCTACACTTGTTGAAAACTATGTATTTGCAATTTGTTTGCAAGATTGACCCTCATTTCGTAAAGTAATCACAGCTTGCCCTTTTCTTTACTCAACTGGGGTCCTTTTGCCATTTTACAATAGTTGTGTATGCAAGAAAGGCAAATATAGACTAGATACCTATCTGATAGTGGTCAAGAACTGACTGGTGCCAGTACTGTGCATTCAGTTAGTACAAAGTGATTTTGGACACGCTCTAGGGACCTCAGAAAATCAGAGAACAGTCAGAACACATGCAAAAGAACCTATTACACATAATCTGTTACATAATACAATATTGTATACCATACTTCTTAAAACTTGTGTGACCTTCAGAGGCTATTTTTAAATATGAAGCCAGAGGTGGCTATTTTGGGGAATGAAAGATAAAGAGACATTTCTGAAGTTTCAAGGACATTTCTATGACATGCATTGAATATATTGGTTGCATAATGTGGTTTTTTGTACTGGGCATAAAATGCTGTAAAATGTTACTAAACATAGTTTTCAACAGGTGTACTTAAACCTTTGGCTGGTACTGTACAGGGTGTCTCAGAAATAAACGAAACCGAGATTTATCGATGTTTAATCATACTTTAATCTCAATCTTGAATAATAAATGACACATATTTGGAAAGCTTAGTTCCTCATCTTTCATTTGATACCACTCATATGATACATACTTCATGCATGAATGAATAAAGACAATATGAAGCAGGGCTACCAAAAAGTCGTTTGCACAATGATACCTGAATTTCAAAGAAATAATCACATTTCTAAAAAGTTCATTTCCTGCCCTTTCGTATGATACCTCAGTTAGGAAAAATGAGCCAGGGATGACAGAGATAACCTGCATTTAAATATGGATTGAATTTCCATGTTTTTTAAAAAATCATTCGTTTTTTTCACACCTGACCGATTTTTCGCATGAATGGATTCGGAGATGGTCACTTGTGCATTTAAAACGTGCGTGTTGAAACCCCTGAAATTCAGGTATCGTTGTGCAAACGACTTTTTGGTAGCCCTGCTTCATATTGTCTTTATTCATTCATGCGTGAAGTATGTATCATATGAGTGGTATCAAATGAAAGATGAGGAACTAAGCTTTCCAAATATGTGTTATTTATTATTCAAGATTGAGATTAAAGTATGATTAAACATGGATAAATCTCGGTTTCGTTTTTTTCTGGGACACCCTGTATACCGATATTCAAAGTAATTATTAAGACCACCAACCCAAAATGCACCGATTGCTTATAGAAGCTAGGACTAAATTTGTACAAAATTACCTTTTCAGCATCAAGTGTAAAGCCTCTGGTTCCAGCGACATCTTCAAGAATTTCAACTTTCTTCTTCAGGAAGGCAATTTCTGCTGAAAGCTGCCAGTAGAAGTAAAACGTCATGTACATTTACTGTTAAAAGCCCTTCAAATGTAATTTTGTCCCTTAAAAATCCCTGGTGGGAGTCTCTTATTTAAAGGCCATTTTATCATTTCCAGATGAAAATTTTTATAATAGCATCATCTGTTTAAAGAATAATTGTAAACTAGCCTGCAGAAATGTTGGCTACATACAGGGTGGTTAAAAAAAAAGTTGACCCAAATGTAGAGTGATGTTTTACCCACTTCCTGTAATTCCAGAGAATTTGTTTTTACCCAGTTTTGATGAGTAGGCTGTTTTAGCACTATTCCTGAAAAAAATGTATTGATTTAGCTTAAAGGCCCAGTGGATCATTTGCCGCAATGACCCCAAAAAGTAATTGACGAGTTTCCAGGGCAAAAGTTCTAAAAGTAAAGATTGAATTAATAGCAACTATCCAATGAAAGGTTTTCGCTCAAAATGATATAATTTTACCAGAAAATAATCCCTAAAGATGAAATTATTTAGATCGTTTGCAAACGATTTACTTATTTTTGGTTCGCATCTACGCGGTCCAAAATGCATGGGCGCTGTGTACTCCGTGTGCGTGTTCCAACGCGATGCATTTTTATGGATCGCGCGCACACGCAGTATGTGCGCCACAAAGTGCATGACGCAAGCCACATAGTACCCGATCAACTGAGAACGAATATTTGAAACACCCCGCCAAGACCAGGAAAATGCATATGGATTTTCATTGTTTTTTTAAACGTGGTACATTTGACAAAGCTGAAATTTCTTTGGATGAGTTTGTTGATGTCTTTCTTTTGATTTATAATGGTTTTATTCGCAGAATCGCTCAAAAACAGATCATCTACAGGCCTTTAAGTGGATTTCAAGATATGGCTCATTATACATGACATGTACAAAACTGACTTGTCCGCGGGAGCTTCTTAGCACTTTGGAGGTATTCATTGTGTTCAATTGTGCTTATGAGAAATGGGTTAAAAATGACCCTCGTCTGGCGGCTCGGGCATTATCAGCGTCCAGGCCCCGCATGTTTAAGACTGGCCAAACCCTAATTTAACTGCTGTTTAGGTGCATATTGGACCCCCATAATACTTGGTAGGTACTGGAAGAGTATATTTGCAACCATTAGCAGAACAATTTTTAGGTTATTTCGTGTCGATGTACATACTTAACCAAAGATAATATTTTATCTATGGCAACCGTGAATTCCTTGCATCCAGCCTCGTTTTGGCCAACGAGCCTCACCTTGGTATTTTCAAACACTAGCAGACTGCTGTTCAGGGCGCGTTCCACAAACAGCTCCTTTGCTGATGGATCCTCCACATTCTGGCTAGACCGGCTCACAGACATACATGCTTCAGCTAGTCTGCACATGTGTTCCTTTATCTCAGACAGAGTCAAACCTACAATGCAAAACAAATTTTCTCTCTAAACTGAATAAATGATAACTAAGTTGTTTCAAAGAAGATAACTTAAACCCCAAAGTTGTGACAATGTGCCTTTCTGAGACCTTTGTACTTTATTATTATTATTATTTATTTCTGGTATTCATACCAAGGATTCCTCAATAGTGCTCATTGCACTGTCACTCGCAAGCATGAGGAAACCCATGAAGAATTAGAATTAGAAACGGCCAGAGACACCGGAGAATCCCCTTGCTCTTCACGAAAGAATGCTCTGGGATCTTTAGAGTGCGTTACCATTACCTAACACACTAAACCAACAGCTTTACATCCCTTCCGAAGGATGGAGCTAGTGTGGTTGGGAGCCTTGCACAGGTACCGCAGCCAGATTCGAACCCGCAACCCCAAGTTTTCAGCCATGATTGCAAATAGGATAGACAAAAATGTCAAGTGCCTGTGTAAAAGGTAAATCTGTGCCCCACTGGTAAATGTGGGGGGCGGGGCGGGGGGTTGTGGCTGAGTGTATTTCCTGTGGACCGAATTTATCAAATATGAAAATACTTTATACATGGCAAAACCAGGAGGAGAACATTACCTGGAGGGGACAGAATAATCAGGAGAGGGACATGATTATACGGGCGAGGGGGACACTTACCAAGGTAATTCTGTTCCCCCGGACAGTTTTACCGGGGGACAGATTTACCCGGGACACCTGCCCTTGTTACATAAGTTGTACAGGAGGGGAGTCTAGAAGGGCACATTGTCACACTATGTTATTCTGTGGGGGTTATCTTCTTAGACAACTTAAAAATGGGTCCTGCTCGGGTCCAAAGCCCCTTTTGGCGATCAAGATATATTTTCATGCAAATGCTTCTATTTTTTTCTCAAAACAGAAGAAATAACTAACTTTCTATAACCTCCCTGCACAATTGTTTTTACTAACTTACCTAACAAAGACAGACACTTGTGGGACATATTTGTCTGTCAAGATAACAGTTAAATGGGAAATTTGTACATTGAGGTTGGAGAAAGGTATGTTATCATACTCTTCTGGGGTGAAAGTTATCTTCTCAGAACAGGTTAAAGATATTTCATCTATTTTAACAGAACATCAAGGGGCTCTATAGACCTGAGAAAGACCTAGCTATTTCTTCCGCTTTGAGAGAAAATTAAGCATTTGTAAGAAAATATCTCCAAATGCACCCCTGAATCCAACTAGCTTCATATTTGTGGGAAAAATAATTTTAGAAAGATAAAGAATTTCTCACCTTCTTGGGAATGGCTTGCCTTGATTTCATCAATGGAATTCTGGAGTTTGTCCTCAACAAATCTTTTGAGGTGCTGAAGCCGCTTTTGTAGGTCGTTAGCAATGGCTGCATCGTGTCCCGATAGAGGGCGGTAGTTCTCTGTCCGAGTTTGAATGATCGCAGACCCAGGGCTGAAAAATTGAATAATTTGGTATTGGTAGACAGGGTGTACCCCACCCTCCAAAAAAAACAAAAAACAATCCCTATGCCAAACCAGGCAACCTTAGAATCCAGGTTTCCCCGATTTCTAAAAGGTAATCTGCTTACAGATCAAGCTGAAATTGAGTAAGACTAGTGACTACCTATTGGCTTATCCTTAACTGGGCAGCCAGTTCTTGTTCTCCAATAATAACGAGACTTCCTCTGCTCGATTCTCGAGTCGAGTCACCTTCGAGTCCCGAGTCAAGTCGAGACGAGTAAAGTCGCCTTCGAGTCCCGAGTCAAGTCGAGACGAGTAAAGTCGCCTTCGAGTCCCGAGTCAAGTCGAGACGAGACGAGTAAAGTCGCCTTCGAGTCCCAAGTCAAGTCGAGTCGAGTCAAACTGCCTTCGAGTCCCGAATCGAGTAGTGATGACAGTAAATTTTTTAAAGCTAATTACAAAATGTGTCTAAATGCTGAAACTTGCATTTGTGTAGGGTATGTGTGTTGTTCTGACCAAGAATGATCTATGTTAAAACAAAGCTAAGTGTATCTGTAGTGCTCAATTACAATTTGGTCCTCAAAATGAAAAAAAAAAAGGTGCAATTTTGGGCAGACTTGAGTCAAGTCATTGAAAATCGGGACTCGAGTCCCGAGTCATTACAACCTCATAATCAGATCTGGTTCATGAACAAGATTTTGCTTCATTTGATTAACAAATTGTATTTTTTCATATAAGAAGATTCCCTATCGGAGGTAACATACACTCGGCAAAAGAAGTTCTTGGACACTGGTAAAAGTTCAAATAATTTAAAAAAATAATTCATAAAAAGCACATTATTGTATATCAATATGACCACACAATAGTTCTCTACCAGCATGATATGGAGTTAACGCGTGAGCAATCATGCATGGCTGGTTACACGCATTGAACAATAGCAAGTACAGTAACAGAAAATTGCAAGAAATGGAGCATTCAAATGCTAATAATCATGTCCATCCTGCAGGCCTACATTTTGTTAACAATTCCAGTGGAATAATGATGCATCCAACATGGATAATTTCCTCTTCTTTTCAAAATGGCATTTAATTTTGACTTGACAATGTGCACGGGATTTGTTCAATAATGAACCCCCAGCAAAGAAACATACTGCTTTTTTCTTTCAATGGATCATTATGCCACATAAACTGTTTCACAATTGAATAACTGAATGCTCCATTTCTTGCAATTTTCTGTTACTGTACTTGCTATTGTTTAATGCGTGTAACCAGCCATGCATGATTGCTCACGCGTTAACTCCATATCATGCTGGTAGAGAACTATTGTGTGGTCATATTGATATACAATAATGTGCTTTTTATGAATTATTTTTAAAAATTATTTGAACTTTTACAAGTGTCCAAGAACTTCTTTTGCCGAGTGTATATTCCGAGGTAGCGCGACTTGGCCTGGACTTTCTTTTGGGTCACCCTGTATTGATGTCAAAACCCTTTTCCAGAGAAAATTTTAAATTATAAAATTGCATGATTGACTAGAATAAATAGGCCTATGAAAATGCTATTGTGGACAGAACAATTTTAAGTTTCAATTTTAGGTTCCAAGAGACTACTAAAGTGTGACGTCATGTTTCCATCAGTAATTGGGTCTAAACATTCACTGGTAATCTTAAACATCCATTGCTAATGCGCAGGAAAACAGTTTACCAGTTTTTAGTTTAAAGGCCTATGTATCATTTGCAAGATAAAACCTTTTACAGATTCGTGGAGTAAGAGTGTAACATATCTAAGGAAGAATGTTGGTAAAGTAGTCTGAAGAAATTTGAGCTACTTAGATGCATCAATTAATGCTTAGAAAACCTTGAAAATCTATATATGGATTTTGTGTACAAGTAAATGGTAAAAAAGTCCCATGCACAGGACTTTTTTAGAAAACCACCTTCGGTTGTCAATTTCCAACATGAAATACCATTTTGGACGGAAATAAATTCATGTGGTGTTTGTTACCATTGCTATCGACACTGATTAAGGTTTTTCTTGTCAACTCATGAAAAACCAAATTGGGTCATTGCAAATGATACAATGGGCCTTTAAGCCCAGTAATTGTGAGCAGTGTGGTAATTTTATCTCACTTTTTAAGTTAGAGAAAGACCACATGAATGATTACACATTTGTGTATTAAATTACTGAGCAATTAAAATATGTAGGCTACCATGGTGAATATATATTTGAACATGTCACCTTGAAATGCCACTGTCGAATGTCATACACATTGGACGTTCAGTAATAGTAGTGTCGACCACAGTCCGCACATTCATGGAGTCACTTCTGGGCCGTGGGATTCCTTTAGTCTTGGACTTGCCAGCCAGGAAATCCTCGTATGATCTGAGATAAGTTTGAAACATTAAAGAAATCAATTGAGTGAAACAGGGCTTGGTAAGAATGTACAAGTCGGACATCACTATTTCTTCCTTGAAAGGACTTATTAGCCATTAATAAGTTGATATATATATAAACAGAAAAACATAAATTGGGCATGACAAAAAAAAATCTGATTTTTGGACCAGTTGGAAAAATAGCCATTTTCAGCCACTTTCAAGTTCATATGATTTGTACATAAGGCCTCAGGTGATGTCGGACTTTTAAAATCTGTCGAAATTGGGCATTACCAACGGTGTTGGGTAATTCAACTTAATAGTATAAACAACAACTTAAAAATACATTTTGGTGATAGAAGCATATTTGTGATCATGGTTGACCATGGCTTCAGATCTTGTGTACAAACATTATGAAACAGGCTGGACAAAAAAAATTGTTTTCTCACAAAATCTTAACATTTTCTCACTCCTTAAATGAGGGTTTTACCATCAAATATGCACTTGCCGATGCTTGATGAGTCATTTTAAAGAAAACATTTCTAATCAACTTAACTCTTACCGATTCAATAAAGTTAGAATACCTGGCTGGTAAACTGTTAAAGTGTTATTTCCACTCATAATTAAAACCATATGTCGAGAAAACTGCCTTGTAGAAATTTTTATCCACATACTAGATGCAGTAATTCTTCAGAAAACCTAAAAAATCCATGCATGGTTTTTGTATATGAATGAAAAAAAGCCGTCTGCAGACAACTTTTTAAGAAAACAAACAAATGAAAAAACACCATTCTAACACTTTTAGTCGGTTTTGTCTTGTCAGCTCGTGAAGTAAAATTCTGGATAACTGCAAATCCTGTCTTGGGCTTTAAGAGTAATTTGAAAAGAAAATTCTCTCCCTCCTGACCAAAAATTTTTGGGTTTCACTTTCTTGACAACCGGTTGCTATCCGCCATTACTGTGTCCATACTATGGCACGCCAAAGTGAAAATAAATCAACACTGATAATTTAATGTTGACGCATATTTTTGCAAATGTTGCGCCAGAAAAAAAAAGATGGCATGACTTTTAAATGTTGATAGATTGTTTGAAACTGGCATACCAATTAAAAATGGTGAGACTTGTTTTTCAGGGTTGATGGCAAAATTATCAGTGTTGAATTTGGCGTGCCATACGCGTGACGTCAATAACTATCATATCCGCCATTACTGTGTCCATATACTATGGCACGCCAAAACGGAAATAATTCAACACTGATAATTTTGCCATCAACCCTGAAAAACAAGTCTCAACATTTTAAAAAACTTGCCAACAAAAGCACGGTATGCCATAGTATGGACACAGTAATGGCGGATAGCAACCGGTTGTCAAGAAAGTGAAACCCAAGAATAGATCAGGAAACATTTTGAGAAACCAAATTAAAATAGAGTAGGCCCTCTGAGGACCAACCTTATACCTATGTATTTCTGAAGACATTTTTGCACTGGTAGAATCAGACGGTATGCAGACAGGTGTGCTGAGAATACTGGTTTTCTCATTCAGGTCTCGATGCGAAATCTTCCTGCACTCAACCACTGTGTTCTCAAAATCATCCAGGAAGGACATTCCTAAAATGTAGAGAAACCAGAAACGCTGCTTGATATTTGAGGAAATTAACACAAACATGCAGCTACTTTTTCAACTACCAACTAGGCCTACATGTAGTTCTTGATGGCAAGGTTACCAAACACGAATACTGGGGATTTGTCTTGGTATGACCTATAAAAATCATGTAAAAATGTTAGTTTGGTGATATTAAAACACACAAAGTTAGGAAAAACCGGTTTGTAGTTTGTCCCATATAGGATGTGTGAAGGGGAGTCCTAGGCAGTGTCCGTGTATATGGTAATCTCCACCGGGTGAAGTACCATACACCTTCGCCAGTTCAGACTCCATGCACTAATAAGATGGAACATGACATAAACATTCTAAGTATTTTCAAAGGAAAACTTGAAATTTTCTCACTTCTAAATTCATGTTTCCTCACTAAATTTACACTTTATGGGGCATTATCATGTCATCATAGGAAGCAGTGACGAAGGTGTATGGTATTTATACCCAATATAAGTTGGATAGTTCCCAACTTATTTGTTAGAAAGTCTCAACAACAAGATGGGAATAAGGTAATGTTGGCGTAGTTGGGGCGTAAGAAAACCATCTAACCATAGGCCTGGTACGGTATAGTCCAGATTCTGGACTATATTATTGCGATATTGGATCGTAGCGCGGCCGACTATAGAGGGCGGAATATCGATATTATTTGGACAGCGCATAATATAGTCCAGAACTTAACCTCCAGTTCCCTGAGAAATCTCAGGGAACTATAGCTCCGCCCACCTAGTCTGATTGGACGCAGCGCTTATCAATCATGTGTGTGAGGCGCGCCGAATAATCGACGGTCGGGAATCGATTCTCGAAAATTGTCCGCGCAATACATCGCATAGTCATTATAATATTATAATGTGTACATATCGGCCTCCTATGCGCTGTGCATTGTGAAACGAACAAACATACAGTATACACGTACACCTGCATGCGTGGCTATAGCCACGCATGCAGGTGTATACTGTATGTTTGTATAGTTGGAAAGAGTTGAGAAGTTGATCAGATTTTGTCTTCAAAATTACTCATCAAGCATATCTCATTGTACGTGCAGATTTGATGAAAACAATATATATATAGGATTGAGAAAAAAAAGAAGATTTTGTGCGGAAACACTTCTTCATCCTGCCGTGCTCAAATTTTCTCACTTATAATTTCAGGTTTTTCCCATGAAATCAGTGCACTTCATTTTAAAGAAACAAATCTTATCTACTAAATTCTGACCTCTTGACCTTAAAAATAGCTATTTTTAAGGTCAAGAGGTCAGAATTTAGTAAAATAAAGACACAGTACGCGTGCTTTGTGTATTTTATTGCATGGTATTTAAGAAAAATTTACATGGTAAAATAAAGCCAGTTATTAGTTCCAACAAAAGCAGGTGTACTAAATTTGTTGACTAATATATGGCCACTTTAGTACAAAATCCTCTAGTACATGTGGGCCAGGAAATTTAGGCTCTATACACATAGGCAAAAAAAGGCCCATATATACTGCAGTTTCTATTGCAGTTACCCATAAGAAAAACCCAACTAAAAGTGTAGATAACAATAACAAACTTTTAAACATCACATAATTTTTCCCGTGTAATTGTACATTTGTGGAAAAAATTGCCAACTAGTATTTCAACACAATTAAGTATTCAACACAAAAACCATACATGTATTTTTTTAGGTTTTCTGCCCTGATTTGAAAAATCACTGACTAGTATATATAGTGTTATGTTTTTGAAGATGGTTCATTGTCTGTGCACTTTATCTCACCCTGAAAATATGTTACATTTGAACATAAAATGCGGCATATACCTTTCTGATTTGATCTGCAGCTTTTTGGAGAAATTCCTGTGCAAAAAAGGGGCAATTTTTACAACTTCCTGATCTGTGCAAAGCTGCATTAATTCTACACTGATATATTTTGTTGTCTACAAAGTAATTTTGCTCCAAATTTAATTACGGCAGATGCAGAAATTGTTCATATATTTTATTAACAGACAGTAATCCTCTGCAGCAGCACGTATATAAACATTCTGTGCATGGCTGCAGGTTACATTGAACAATTAGTGTGAAAGGCAAATGTGTGTAGCTCATTTATTGCAGTTGTGTAGCTCAGAATGCATGTTTTTGAATCTTGTACTCCTACTGAATTCAGGAATTCAGTTTTGTTAAAAATTGCAACTGAAAGATTAATAATTTCTTGTTTTGCAGATTAACATTCCATTCTTTTGAAAGTACACTGTTAATGAAAATCCTCATTGCAATTCAAGAATACTCATAATTGATTAGTTTTGTGTTTCACATGTTGAGACACTGAAAAATATGAGACTTCTAAATTTGAAGTGCTCACTTGCAGTTTTGTTTCACACCCCATGCCATTTTTAAATGAATGTTCAGGTCATATATAGGCCTACCTATAGGCAATTATACTGGCTGAGGATTGTTGTATCAACTATTTAGGCCTAATTTGAAATGTTTGAACTTGAATAAATGTCTGGGAACTTATTTTGTTGAGTTTGTATTGAGGTGGCATAGTCATGAAGTCCCCCGGCCTGGAATTTTTTTCTACAGGAGGGAAACATTTCCTGTAAATTGTGTGCCTGCTTATTTGCACATTGCAAAAAAATGTATGTTATCTGAAAGGTCCCTTCAAAAATACTGGATCATGCAAATGGAATTGAAGGATTTAACACAAATAACCTCAAGTGTGTAACTCAGTCTTAATTCAGAATGCATTTTTAAAATCTTGATGTATGTCACACTGAATTCAGTTTTATTAAAAATTGCAACTGAAAGATGAATAATTTCTATTTTTTTGTAGATTAACATTCCCATCTGTTAAAAGTAGGGATGGGCATTTACGGTTAATTCAGAAACCGGTTTGCAATTCTTTCCAGTGTCGGTTAACCGGTTAACCGTTCAGCCGACACCAAAGTTGTTGGTGTTGTTTTACTTTATAGGTGCATTTGCAATGCACACAATACCCCTAGGCCCCCAAAATATCATTGAATCTTTATCGGGTGAAAATTTTACTACGACTCCATATACATTTATTTCAATTTCATGAAGTAAATACAAAGAACCTTTGAAAACTATTGTAAATTCTTTAAAATTGGGTTTCGTTTAAACGTTCGGCAAAATGGTTTTTAATTTTTTCCCCGGTTAACCGGTTAAATGTCCAATCCCTGGTTGAAAGAGTGCATTATGTTAATGAAAACCCTCAAATCAAGCATCCTCATGATAATTTGATTAGTTTTGTGCTTCACAAGTTAATCAGACAGATACATGAGACTTCCAAATTTGAAGGAATGGATTCAATGGACTGCTCACTTAATTGCAGTTTTGTTTCACACCCCATGTCCTTGTTAAATGAATGTTCAGGTCATAATCCCATTACTATAGGTGACTCTTGTGTCAAATATTAATTTAAATAAGACTACCGAGAACCATGTACCATGGATCAGGTAGTATCGTGTACCTGCTTAATTATTTTGTGCATTGCAAAACATGTCTTTATCTGAAGCTCCCACCCGGCGGGCCACAAAAATATTAGATCTGCTACTACATTGTACATGTACATGTTGAACTTCAAGAAAAGGATAAACAAGAACAGTTGGTTTTTATATTATTTTCGTTTTTTTGCACTTTTAGCATGAAACTGAAATAAATGGCACAGCAAGGAATAAGCTATCCAAATGTTGTTTTCCCATGTAGGACCCCACCCAATCACTCGCACCCCCCTCACAGTAAACCTCCCAGGTACACCAGTCCGGCCCCTACGCCCCACCCCCAAAGTGACCTAGCCATTAAAACGTTCGTGCTAGCTATATCTCTATTCTCGCTGCATGAGCTGAGTCACATATACTTACACACTGCATGCAATGTGTACAGTACAGTACTCGTATGTAGTTTGCGCACACGTACATGCATGCTGCGCTGCAGATATCGATATCGCGGTATCGAACACCGCGACGTGAATGAATATTTATGAGCTCGATTGACCTTTGACCCCAGCGGGGAATTGGAGGTTAAGTTCTGGACTATATTATGCGCTGTCCAAATAATATCGATATTCCGCCCTCTATAGTCGGCCGCGCTACGATCCAATATCGCAATAATATAGTCCAGAATCTGGACTAGGTACGGTACGACCCTGGAACGCCGAATGAAATTGATCAACTTCGTCTGCCTAGCTATAATCAGCCGTACAGTAGTGCGTAGCCAAATGCCACTTTTGGTTGGTAACCATTACTTTCGTGCGCTTGTCGGCGCGCAATACCAGCTCAATGTAATGCAAAAAAAAGGCGGGGAAAATATAATGTTGCTACATGCTGGTGACCACACATCATAACAGCACTTATCAAAGATTGTTACATCACCCTTTGTTCTGCCATTGATGCGATAAAGAATGTGGATTTTTAGCTGAATACTTTCTCGGAGCGACATGAAAGCGAACTTATCGGGACCACTTCAATATAAAGCGGGCCTCCCACTGTGCGATTTTTTTAAACAAATTTCCTACGAGTTGGTACGATTACTACAGTATAGTACCAGAGACTGTCCATAGACTCTACACACAATCGTACCAAATCGTAGGAAATTCGTGGCCAAAATCGCACAGTGGGAGGCCCGCTTTACGGTTGATTTTCCATTGTTTTTGCGGCGAGAACCCTGTAGCCGTTAGTAAACATGGAGAATGGACTCTCGGCAGAAAAGGTAGGCTACCCAACGATATATGTTTTGAGCTAACGTGCTTTTGCGCTTGTGAGGAAACCTTCTGGAAAACTTTCTTGTCAGATTTGTCCTAATGTCCTGTGATATACCACCGCTGCTGATACGTACGCCAAATTTGCTGGATTGTCTGTACTGCCGTAAAATATCATTTCTCTTGTGCGTGTTTGTGTGCCTCACGTCACAAAAAGAAGACTGCAGAATGCGAATCTTGTTTCCTTCCTCCATGGTTAAACACAAGCCGAGCAGGGAACAACTAGGAATCAGGTAAGATGAAATTGAACAATTCTTTCTTTATTTTGCCCATTTTATAATACAATGTACTGGCAAGATTGCCATAGATACACGAACACTGAGGATTTTGTCTAATTATGACCATGCAGGCACTTATATATCGTCAAATATCAAGTTACATACTTTATATATAAACGGTTGATTATTATGTTTATTATGATTATATAAACATGCAATTTGATGATAAAACATACAATTAAGAATGAAATATCACGACTTTACTCGGGAAAACAAAACTTAAGTTGTGTGCATAAGTTGTGTGCATGTTCCGTGCAATGTTCGTGTAGGCCTATGGTATAATCTTTAATCTGGTTGAATTCCACATCAGACCACCAATGATTCATCTTGTTATGACTTATATTTTTAAACCATGTATAAATTTATTTATTTATTTATTTATTCACCATATCCAACAGCGGAGAACCGCCAATTACAGGAAATGGGAGCAAGTGTGGTTGAGTGCCTTGCTCAAGGGCACAGGTGCCACAACCTGTCGCGGCCCGGAATCGAACCTACATTCTAGTACTAGCACAGGAACTTAAGTTCGACGCACTAGACCGCTCGGCCATAACACCCCACAATGCTGGTTTGATGTTAAAAACACCAACTTGGAAGGGGACATTTAAGGATTTTGCCCCGGAAAATTCGTATCGGGTCTTACCTTACGAAAACACCACAGCGGGGCAAATTTCCCGATGTCCGATGGGCTCTGGTATAGTGGTAGAGTACATCATTTTAGTAGGCCTACGCATTTGTAAAATCCAAGTATGAGCCGTGCATGCTCTGCGACGACACAAACCGTACACAGTCAATGCCGGTCAAATTTGAAGACAGCTGAAAGACTGGAATTCGCGGTGGCGTTGCAACCTATTGTATAGTAAACCTTTTGTCTCGAAAATCTTTTCAAATTTGCGCGAGACATTGGTTTGGCTGGCAATATCGACTTGCATTCTTTTCACAGGTGTTCCACAGTCGTGCCATGAAGACTGGACTAGGCCAGATAACAGACGCACACCTTTGTTGTGTAACAACTTTAAAAGGTTTTTTGGACCATGGTGAAATTCCTGCCTTAAAAGGTAAAAAAAAAAGCATAAATACAGCCCGAGTTATTTTGCCGATTTGTATTTAACAAAATGCTATTCCAAAGGTATCAGACAACTTTACACGTTAATTTTGTTGTTTTTTGAAAACCTAACTGATTTTGGTATAATAACATTTTCATGTTTGCCCTGATGATGAAATGAAATGTACAAAATGTACAAATTAATCTGACTGCTATAGAGCCATAGAGGCCGGACTGCACATGTAGAGCGGTTTCACAGCTGTCACGGGTCACTAAACAACACAGGTATGAAGAGAATAGAGCACGTGGCTCTATTGTTCTCTCCACATCTGGAGGACAAACACGGGAGGGTCGTGACCTTTTGACCCCATTTTAAACGCCCTATACATGTACAAGCGGAAAATATTCACGCCGTTCTCAGATAGGAATGCATGTACTAACAGTAAGTCACTCCGACAATAAACAATATTATAAACCATTCCGATTAATAACAAGAACAAGCTAACCTTTGCAGAGTGTGTATTTTGTAATGAATTTCGTTTATAATAGATACCGTGACAGTTAAATAGAGAAAACTGGATTGTGAATAGGCCTATATTGGTAAATTTAAACATGCACACAGAACGTGAAAGCATTCGGCAAACGATTGTACATGTACATACCACATTATAGCAACAATACCAGAACCTAATATTGTACTAATCGTAAACTTATTTTTAACTAAACGTTAAAGAGCAAACCTATATTTGATTATGGAAATTCAACAATCGTCCCAGCAGCAGAACCAAGGATTGCCGGATTTCAAAATAGAACTGGCAGCCTCGTTTTACATGCTCGGCCTTATAACGCTTCATTCACGCGTATTTTTCATTTTGTACATTTATCAAAAAAGAAAGCCTCGTTTTTTTATAACAATTTAAAATTCCTCCAAAAAACATATTTGATGAATTTAAAATCAAGAAAAGTTCACAACATTGCATTGGTAACACAAGAAGTTAAACAAGAGTTGAGAACGCCATGGTAGGGTGCCTAAACACCAACAGGTTTATTGAATCTCTTCAGGTCACAACATTGATGACTGAATCATCGTCATCACCTTCCCCCTCTACAATTTTATCCTGGTTGTTTTCCGGGTTAGTGGGTGGGGCATTCTCCGGCTGGACTCGCTCAGGGCATACCTCTGATGAATAAACATCAGATAGGAATCGCTCCAACAAGGGGACATCGACGACACGGCGGGAATTCGGGGAATGCTCGCCGGGTATGTGCAGATTCAGAGATCGCTCGTCATCGTCCAGATCACTCGAATGTGGGCTCGAACTGCACGAGGAAAAAGAGGATCCCACGTGATCCTTACCACTCTCTTGACATCCGAGACCTTGATCGGTAGCCTTTGTTGAGTGCGCAACACCTGTCTGTGAGGGCGCTGTGTATCTTCCTTGTGGAACAATGCCGGTCACAGCACCTTTAACGGTATCCAGCTTGGGACCCAAAACAAGTTGGGTTCCGCCACAGGGTGACGCTTTTGTTGTTGGGTGCACTGTTCTCCATTGTGCCGAAGTCGGAGGGTGCTCGGCTTGACTGGCCACAAGATGAAGCGGTCGTGCACCCGCTGGAGTTGGATGTGCCTGGGGAGGACACACAGTGAACGTCTGGATGTTCATTGGTTGGCCAGTGAACGTCTGGATGCTTATTGGTTGGCCAGCTGCTTGACCGACGGCCGTTTGATTGGCGGCTTGGCTCAGTGGCGGCTGGCGACGGGCGAAGTTGACCGGTTCAATTACAAAAAGCTAAATATGGAAGAATGGACAATATTTAACGTTGCGTTAACCGTACCGACGAAGGTCTGAACCATCAGGAATTTGGATATAAAGTAGTCAAGAACTCGAGATTTGAGAATCACTGAAACGGTCGTAAAGTAGTGCATCAACAACTTTAGCAATTTATTGGTATATAGTTGCACGCATCTTGACAGAGAGTTAATTCCAACTCACCTGTTTGCCTGTGTTTGGCGGCCAGGTGACGTTTCCTCCATTGGCCGCTGATAAAGACGTGGTACGTTTTGGCAGATTTGGTTTACCAGATTGTAGCCCTGTGTGTAAAGAAGATACATAAAATATTAGTCAACTTTTTTTCCTGGAGCTTCAATGCTGAAACAACTTGCAATGTCTGAATTAATGCATCTGATGCAACAACCAAACAGTGCAAGTGCTGCCGAGTAGCCGAGTAGTGTTTTAACATCTACAACAAAAATATGACAGAGCTATTGACGATAGATGCAGTTTAGCAACAAATCACACAGGATAACTATACGGACAAAATGGCGATTTCAATTTATCGAAACATTTATCTCGAATGAGAGTGCACGGAGTTTTGAAGATGTGAAGGCCTCATTTTGAAAGCCTTAGCCATATAAAACATTGTCACCGAGGCCGTACCATTGGCTGACTTTCCCGGGTTCGTTGTGACGACACCAGGCTGCGAGGCGAAGGTGAAGTACGAGGTTGCATTGGGAGTGAGTTTACACCTTGGGAGTATTGAGGACTGATCTGCAGAGCCGGGAACGAGAGTGAAATTCTCACGTCGTCTTCGTTTTGGTGGCCGAGGGGTGTACACCCAGCCTTTTAGAGACGGAATGAATAAAAACGCAGGGAAATGAAGTTAGTGCATGCATGTACTTTTCTCGCTTCTACCTCTTTAACCTGCGTTCGAATCCCCTCCTGCATCATGAACCAATACATATGTAATGTGAATTGCATTTTTAGCCCCGTTTGAAGTCGTGAGTTTCTAAAAGTAAATTTATGCGGTTGTGTATGTTTCCCCAACACTGCGTACAGTTTTTTTTTCGGAGAACTGAGCATTTCTTCTTCTTTGTTGGGGGTCTTTCTTGTCAATGACGCTGTTGAGCTGAATATTTAAAGCATGCAGTTATTTTTTGGTAAGATCCCCAAAGGACGGGTTGCTGAGATTAGCCGACCTAAGACGTTTGTAGCTATCTGGGAGGTTTTTTTTTTCAGCTCGGCCGCTGCGAGAGAACAGGAAGAAATGCTTTAAGAGGAAACCCCACACACGAACGTGCACGGAAACCCGCGGAATTAAGCATGGACTGACAACTCAATCCACATGCACTGTCCCGGACAAGATCTGAACCATGGCCACAGAGGTGGAAGGCGAGGAAAGAACTAACATTCCTTCGTGAGCAGTTAAAGGAGAAGTATATAGACCTACTCTGCTCAAGACACAAAAGACATTGTGCAAAACATTCAACAGAATGAAAAACTATGGATGACCTAACAGTAACAAGCCGTACCCGGATGGTCTTCGCTGTGTTTCTTTCTTAGCACTTCTGCCTCGTCGTAGAAAGGCTGCTTCTCCTCTGCCGCGAGTGCGTTCCAAGCGTTCCCCAGTCGGATGCTGATATCTGTGTTGTTGCTTCCGGGGAATTGGCGCGCCAAGCGCGGCCGGTGGATCCGGGCCCACACCATGAACGCGTTCATCGGTCGTCGAATATGGTCGGATTTTTGTCGTTTTCCTGAACCAGATGTATAATCTGTATGTACAGAAAGTGACCAAATACAAACAACCCCATTAAAAATCAGATCTAACAGGCCTGTATGTTGCATGCGGAAGCATGCAACAGTCGAGGACTCGTCAACCTATTTGTAGAACAAGATCTCATTAGATACAGGGTGTCTAAAAAAAATGCAAACAAATTTTATCGGAATGCCAGACGTAAAATGTGTAACCAGCATAAATAATATATACATGGTTCGGAAACTACGACCTTCGTCTTTCAAATGGGACATCAAACGTTCAAATCTGACAATTTTTGACAGAGTTATGTGTAATTTTCCAAGAGAGGTCAAAATTACTACGGGACCAAGTTTGGATTTGCAAGTTGTTGCAGTGTGGACAAACTATACGGATGATTACACGCTCGATGCACAGGCGGCATCGTCTCTCCATGTCTCTGATCGCTCTCCTAACAACAACTGCATACATGGAGTCTGCCGCAGGACGTCTATCTCGGCGGTAAAAATCACATGGGGTGAGGTCTGGAGATCTCAGTGGCCATTCATGAAGACAGTTCGATGCAATGACGTGGTCTCCAAACACTTCACGAAGGCGGTTGCGAACAGCCAGTAGACGATGAGCCGGAGCACCATCTTGAGCCCACTTCAGGCGCCTTAATACCCCTCGCTCCTTAACCTCAAATTGTTTGTTGTAGGATGTGGATGATGAGTATTGATGGCTGTTGTCATTTAGCATCTCGAGGTAACGCCGGCCGGTGGGGTTGTCTAAAAAAACAACGGTCCTACGATGAGACCACTGCCACAAACGTTATTACCAGCTGAACGCACGTTTCAAATTCCTGAACATCAATTTCCAATGGTTAAAGTACACTCTCCCTCATCATGCTAAGAATGATTAGCATGTACTTTTTTTAATAGCAAGACAGTATTTGGAGTTGTGTTTACTCGCTAAACACATTTTGCCCAAATGCCTAAAATTGAAAACTTGGTCCCGTGGTCATTTTAACTTTAAAAAATACATTTGATGTCTCATTTGAAAGAGGAAGGTCATAGCTTTCAAACCATGTATATATTATTTATGTTGGTTACACATTGTACGTCTGGCATTTTTTAAAAACACCCTGTACAGGCATCGTGTTTTTAAAGTTCCATCCGAACCTTCCTTAGTCTATTATCTTGTTGAAGACAGAACCAATTTGTATCTGGGAATAAAGGGAAATAAAGGAAAAGAAAGCCCAGTGCCCGGGATTTGTTTTTCTCTCCTGTGATTAGGACTGATACTTTTCGATCATCTAGTACAATTTGTCGTAATGAACATTTGGGACGGTATGTGGGCGACTGGGCGTTATACACCCACAGTACCGCGGATAGGGTAACCGTTCTCTAGAAATATCATAATGTCCAACTTTTATCCTTTAATTTCGATCTGATCATTGTCTCTGCAATATTTGTTATCATTATGTAGCCCAAAGGTGACATCGCAAAAATGATTTACAAAGACATTCCAAAGAAATTTACGACTTTGCAAAAGTTGATTTTTCTTTTGAAGTTTTGTAGCACCATTTAAAAAAGGGAAACATTTTATGAATTCATATATTTAAAATGCTGGTAGTCGACGTACCGTCAGGACTTTCCTTGCTGCCCGAAGGCGAGATCTCTTTGACGTCACACGCATTAATCACAATGGGAATTGAGACATCTGATGAACTTGTATTCACGGAGGCTGGAAACTTTTGTACGCCGTGTTTGCTTATATTGGCAACATTGGCAAATGAGGTGCTTCTCAGTGCATTGGAGCAGTTCTCATTGATGTGGAACGACGAGCCGTCAAATCGTGGTCTGTCCGCAGCGCCAGTCGTCCGGGAGTCTCTGCCTTCATCGCGGACCGTTGCTTCGGCAGACGACCCCTCCCGGTCTCCTGGCATTACTTTTCCGATGTTCTCGTCTCGGTAGATTGTTAGCTCGGTGTAAATTTTCGTCGAATCCACATCAGGGTTGGAAGCTTCAGCCGTCTCTTTTCCACCGCCAAGGGCTAATGATGCTTCTTCGTTCCGTGGCGCTGGCGTGTTTGAGTTACTGGGCGTCTTGTCTTGGTTACACGTGGTGCTGGTGGTTCAAGTGCATGGGATTTAGTGGCTTAATGCTACACGTGAGGTCGATTTTCACCTGAAGAATTGTCGTATCGTTATACTGTCGTATATTGTCGTTATATTAGTTATACATACATATTATTTTCCTATGGGTGATTTTGTACCGATTCCAGTGACTCTATAGCAAATGCGAGAGTAGGCCTATGTACCAACATCAAGACAACAGTAATCTGTTTACATTGCGCACCTGCAGTACGGTATTACGTCGTGAAACAATTTTCTTGAATATTTTCAAGATACTGAATGTTTAACCGTTGGTAAATTATTTCAAATATTATTTAGAAATTGCTCAGAAATTTCTTTAAACAATTTTGTTAACTTGAAAAGGCAATTTTTACAAAGCATCAAAATGTCACACCTTGGCTCCCGTTTTTATGGAAAGACCCTAATTATTGGTTGGTAATATATTGTAACAAAGTCAGTTCTCTCAATAAATTCTGTCGTCATGGGATTTTTTTTGGGGGGGGGGGGGGGAAGGGGGGGGGGTGGTCATTCACATTGACTGCTTTGAACATTTATAGAGATATTTCTTTCCGTCTTCAGGCCATTCTGGATTTCAAAAAACCGAATGCAAAACGAGTTTACAAACCTGGAAGAGTGGCTTGAAACTGCGGTCGCTGCAGCTGATATTTCGGCAGGCTGAGACTGAACCGACCCAGAGTGTGTTGGAATGGGCACAGACCTTATCGTTGGCTGTGTTGGGATGCTGGCTTTGGCTCCTTCGTATAAAGTTTTGGTCGTGTTCGATGTTGTACTCGTGTGTTGCTTGTCGATGAGCTCGTAACACTTGTACAATTTCTCGCCGATCTTATAAGTGAAACTGGGAGTGGTTGTTACCATTGTGGCGGTTTGTGTTGGGATATTTGGCTGAGAGGTGGTACTATCAAAATAAATAAATAAATAAATAAATAAATAAAACTGAAATGTATTCACAAGTAAAAGTTCAGTTTTGCCATCGTATGACAGGGCCCAATAATGAAGAAAAACTATTGCGTTCTGCAATTAAGTTTCAGTGGTCGAGTGGTTAAGACGTCTGCCTATATATTATGCAAGAGGTCGTGGGTTCGAGTCCCACCCGAGCCTAGCCCGCTATGTCTCGGGCAAGCACTGAGTCTACGGGTGCTAACCAACGTCGGGTAGAACAAAACAAACTGATAATTAGGTTTCGCCTCTTGTCTACATTAAGGTAGGCCTAAATGTTGGTTTTACTAACAAAAGTAGACTAGTGCCTGTGCTTGGCATTCCTTAATTTAAATACCTCCTTCCATATAACAGATTAAAAGTGTAATTTTTATCAAATCACTTAGGCTACCTATTGTGTTACTCTTAATCTTTTACTTCAGAACGATAAGATTATTTTTGTGAAAAGAGGGCAGGATTTTGATTTTTGAGGGAAATTGTGGGGTAAAAATAGGAATAACTAGCCAAAGGTTTAACAGATTAAAGATGGCGTTTTATGCTCAATGTTGCATGAAAGGCCGTTTTTGATTGGCTGAGAAGGGTTTCACTTTGATACTCGGTCTCTGTTAGTCAATTATTAGTGGGAGTTTTTTACAACATGAAACAGCAGCAAGCAGTTAGCAATGCTGAAACTGACAAAACAGGTAAACAAAATTTGATTTTTTTTAAAGGAATTATCGTCCAAAAGTTAAAAACTATGGATTTAGAGGAATGAAGAAGAGCTGGTTTTTTACTCAAAAGTGAAATTAGTGGGAAAAGTCCGTTTTTTACAGCTGTAAAAGTTACTACAAAAATGGGTGACCTAAAACTTAAGGAATGTCAATCAAGGCTTACGTACGTGTAGGCTACTCACCGATTAAGGACGGTATTCTCAACGGGCAAACCGTGATTGACGGCAGACGCCGGCACAAGACAGTAAACCTGGCGTTTGCTCTTAGAGCTAACTTTAGCAGCGGCTGCGTTTAGTGATGTTGGTGGTAATGATGTGGTAGAATCGGTTGACAAGACAACATTGGTGGCGCTTGAGCTGCTCAGCCGATCCGTGTAGTTCAGCGCCTTCCGTGGTGCATGCGTAGCTTGGTCGTTTGATTTAGCGGTGTCTCCACCGCCGTCAGCATTATGGGCACAGGCCGGTGATTTCACCCGCTGTGGTGTGCTTTCCTTCGAAGTGCAATTATCATTCGAATTTACGACAACGCTACGACTGCATCCAGTCTCATCATTTGATGTGTTTGTGGTTTGAGATGAAAACATCTTAATTTTGTTGATGATCACCAAATGAAACGCAAGCGTGTGAAGATTATTTAATTTGTTCAACATCCAACTCGCACGTCACTTCTCGATCATTGAGCAAATTCAAAATCGTATTATTGCATCATATTAAAAATAAACAATGGAACAATGCAGCGCGTATTAATACGGTTATTGCGCGCGCGTTATTACGCGTGATGCGCATTGTGAACGCGCACACAATTTACGCGCAACGCACACGCAGGCGGTACCGGACCGCATAGACTGGTTCCCGCTCCACATATTCCACATACAACGACTTTAATAATTATGAGGACCGGCTACCATCGTGTTTAAAATAGCACTAAGCATTACGCCATGCATATATTTTTAGGAGCGCATAACCGTTAATTTTCAAAGCGCGCTGTATAACAATTTGCAATGGGTTATTCCATAAATTGGCCGCCTAGAAATTTAATATATTAACATTAAAATGCCCATTAACACATGCCCATTATAGCATGATCAAAAATCAAATTCAAACCTTGTCTGCATCGTCATAAATAAACACGCGGCGGCACGCGGCATCAACTCAAATTTTCGAAACAATGACGAATCGTACCCGACGATTAACGATAACGTCCGGACGTGCATGGGGTAACTTCGGGAACCTTGAGTTCGGAAAAGGGAGGAATTCCTCCTGTTTCAATATGGCGGACTAACATGTATACTGCCGGTTGCCGCCGGACCTAAATATCATCTCAGAATAGTCGGGATATTTTGGTCTGGGAACCAGACTACGGACCGCATTCCCCTTTTCACGAGCCGATGGAAAGGGGAATGAGGTCCACGTTTTTTCCCCTCACTGACTGAATTGTTTCTTTTACACGAAATGTCTATACGTACGCATGGTTTGCTTCCCAAACAAGCCCATGGAATAAACCCTTTAGTGCACGGGCGGCCATGACAGGGGACAGTCCCATGTCACCGTGGGTCGTGCACTTTGCGGATCTATTGCAACATCATTTAAATATAAAAACATGTTCCCTGTCATCGCCGCCGGATGTGAAAATTAATACGCCCGAAGTCCCAAACTGAAAAATGTATACATGTACATTATAGAACGCCCTCACCGCTCTGTGTCGGCTTGCACACGTATTACGTACGCACACGGCACGGTCGCTGGTTCATGGCGTGATGTGTTGGCATGACAACCAACTATCTAGAGGTTCCCACTTGTGCCCAATATGAATAATAAACTGCAGTTGGAGCGCTGTTGATTTGATGTGTGGAGTGGGTCCATGAAACATGACAGACACCGTGCATTAAATAGCCCACCACCCCCGCTAGACTACGATAAAAAAAAATCGGATTAGGATAAATGAGAATTTGTATTCTTTGCAAACTGCTGTGTTGAGTGTTGACTATTATGATACGTGAAATGAATATATTCTTTTTGAGTAAAGTTGTGTTGCGCTTTGTGTAGTTTGTGACGCTGCTTTGTAAGGAGTCGTTTGATTTTTCATGGGCCAGTAGGCTCGCACGACAATCCGTCCGGACGCATGTTTTTCGAAAGGTCTTTGGTGGGACTTTTTCAGCACGTAGCACGACCCCACTGCGTGGAAACTGCCGAGTGAATGATGGAAAATCTGCGTGTGGGGTGAAAGGGTTGTTTTATGATTTACTTGGAAAATCGAGCCAGTGAAAGGTCGGGTCCCAACTCAACATTTTTCCTTGGCCGGCCTTTGCAGGAGAATTTCGCTGGACCTTGTATTTATGAATGAACAGCGATCGTCACTATTCTTCTGGTTTGAAGATCTTGCAGTTATCCAATTTTGACTGGAGTAAGCCCTACTACTTAATATCGTCGAGCAGTTAGTGGATTGTGGGATGAAATCTGTGCCAAAGTACGTACAGTTGCAGCGTGCTTGTGTAGATGCTACACGGTGTGTATTTGGCGGTACAGAGAACCCGTTATACGTGGATGCTTAGAAGCGATTGGGTCTATTTGTTTTCGAGCCAAGATGACTTTGGAGGTAACCTCCTCCACCCCCGCATAAAGAATGGCTCTGCTGGTGACACGTAACGTCTTGGACATGTTGAAGATGACATTTTAGATGTTCTGAAGATGACCAACACCCCACCGTCGTCTCCGTTAAACAGCAGTTTCCACGATACTGCATCCGGTCCTCAAAATCTTCAGCATCACCACCAGACTCAACTTCACCCTCAAGTGCCCACTACGCCGCCAACGTTCCTTTGTAACGGCAAGATGAAGCTGATAAAAAGTAACAGCAGTCCCATGACGTCTGGAGCGGGGGACCTGCCTCCTCTAGTCGGGGTACCTCATGACAGGCCTCGATCCAATCACCGGAGATCGCCGGACTCCGGCCCCATCCCGGCATCATGTCGAATGGAGGCCAGGGAGAGCGACTCCCCCGTCAACTGCGGCGTGTCTAGTCCACTTAGGAGACGTCGACTCAAGTACATGGTGAGACAGAATTCGGATTCGGAACTCTTCTTGAACAGCAACATATGTCCGGAACATCTGAGAGTGACGTCATCGACCAATGAGGCAGTCATCCTATTTCCTCATCCTCCGGACCAGAGTCCCCGTTCTCAAAACTCATCGGGATCCAATTCCCCAAAAAGCCACGGCAAGAACTCGGGAAACCCTTCCCGGGCGGGCCCCACCAGGCACAGTCGATCTCTGGAAGCCTCACCTATGATCGTTCGTCGAACCCTAGGCGGTGTCACGGTGAGGCGAAGCTCTTGCGAACCGGATTACAGATCCTCCTCTCCGCCACCGGGATCTGACCACAAGCGCCGCTTGAGACCCGTATCCTTGGGATGTGTCACCGATGCGCTTTGCCAAGTTAGCGGCACCACTGACCCATCTCTTAGAGGCTCAGGTTCGCCGTTTCTTGCCCGGAGGCTTCGGGGTGGAATGCTGCAATCTCCCAGCCGATCGGACACACCTGTCAACGATGCTCTGTCTGTACAGGAACTATGGAAGCTTCATCAGCTGCCGACATCCTCTGGTAAGTTGCGAAACCACCTTTAAAGGCCCATTGTGTCATTTGTAATGAGCCAAAATTTTACTTCATGAGTTGACAAGAAAAACTTACTCAAAGTAATTCTTGTTGTATTTCTGTCCATTAGATAGTACTTTCTTTACGCATTTAGCAACGGGAGGTGGTTTTAAAATAAGTAGGGCCCATGTATACAATTTGACATTCACTTTACTCAAAACCATGTATGGATTTTTAAAGGTTTTCTAAAGCGACAATGCATCTAAACTCCTCAAAAAAGTTCGGAAAGTCAAGTTCGACTGACGATTTATCTCTTGTTACTAAATTATTTCCCTTGAATTTGGTATAATTGGAAAGCCCTGTTATTCCTCTTTACAGTGATGTGTCATTTGTTATGATTAATCAATTGGGAGGATGTGCAGTATAGCGGAATACAGGGGTGGGTGGAAAGTGAAATGTCACAAAATTCACTGCTATTGTCATGCAGTGCATTCCCTTTTGCTTGAAGGGTGGGAATGTGTCAATGCACCTTTTGACAATAGCAGTGCATCTAGTGACATTTCACTTTACACCCGCCCCCGTATTAAGCTGTGCTGCACATCCCCCAATTGCTTAATCATAACAAATGACACATCATCGTAAAGAGGAATAACAGGGCTTTCCAATTATATAAAATTCAAGGAAAATTATTTTGCAACAAGAAAGAAATCGTCAGTCAAACTTGACTTTCCGAATTTTGTTTGAGGAGTTTATATAGCTAAAATGTCTGCATGGAAGTATTCTTCTTCAGATATGTAATGACGTTATTCCAGGAATGTGTAAAAAAAACAATCATCTTGCAAATGATAGATGGGCCTTCAACCAGATAGCAACTTAGGCCTAATTCTACATTTTAGTATAAAGGACAGACATTTTGTGTGGTGCATGAAAATTTGAGAACGTTTAAGAACGACTGAAGTTCATTAAGAACCGCTAACGTTTCTCACATGTTGCAAGTTACCTGGTCATACACTATTCAGTCAAATGGGAGACCGCGGAATAAAATTACCACGATATCAGCTTTAAGCACTTAGAAGCGAAGATTTTCAACCAAGTAAAAATGACAAATTCGTTATTACAGTATGAGAATAAATGTTGTAAAAAAATGCTAATTATTTAGTAATAGCCGATCGACCCGTTCCTCTTAATCGAACCACGACACGCCATTCTTTGCCGACAATGGAAAGTTAAACCTTGGGAACCTCTTTCAAAAAGACAACTGAAATACCGCCTCAGCACCACAATCAATATTGATAACCCCACGGCCACATACGCAACCTTGTGAAATCTGCCATTGGCTATATACGGAGAAACAGGCAAGGACAAACAAGGACACGCGGGAGTTAATTAAGTAAGAATTCCGATAATTTGATCAAATTAGATAATACAAACCAAGAAACGACATGCAAACTTCTGTTGAGATTCAGTCATTGCGTATATTAACGATGCGACAACTATGCAAATACGATGCAATATTTATATATAATTACATGGGTCTTTCCACAGTATAGGGGGCATTATGGCAACACAGACCATATTTTTAAGGAAATACATTTGTCTGGTCTCAAAATAAAAGAAATAAGTTTAAGTTGTTCTAAAAAGATAACGTAGGCCCAAAAAGGGTTACAAATAGTGTGACAACATGCCTTTCTAAAATCCCTGTGTATATACAATGTCCAATATACGCTCGTAACAGGGACGGACACTTGTGTTACATTATGAGTAATTTACCTGATAAGATGAGTTTCCTTTTTTTGTGGGAGACACTCTATATGCATCAATGTACAACCACTTATGATTCCGTTTTTAGAGAATGTTTTCATGAAAAGAACGATGTGTATTGCTGTTGTTTGAGCGACAGTGAGGTGGTTCGTTTCAGCACTTGTGCCGAGTCTAAAGATAGGTAGTTTCAGCACGTGTAAGCCTAAAGATGAATCACAAACATCGGACCATATACGTAGACGCATTACACCTAGATAGATCTCTCGATTGGCAGTCGTGAAAGCGTACACATTTTCAATTTAGGAAACTGTTCTAATTCCTGTATTTTATTCTGAACAAATTCATCCACTAAATTGAAACGCAAAAATATTGCTATTGAAATCTGTCAAATATGCGCATTTGGGTGATTTGTTTTCGGAATTATGAACCATTTTATTCAACTTTTTGATGCAAGCTTCCTTCTGAGTGGATGAAAATTAAAGATAGTATACATGATTGGTAAACTGTTACAAATAGTTTTATCCCCCTGTGTGATTGAAGATATGCATGATTAAAACCAGCTCCGTCTAACTAGAAAACAGTAAAAAAAGGGTTTGCAGTCCCAAGTCCCAAAACCACTTCGCCCTGAACCATTTCGCCCTGAACCACGGCCTGTACACGAAGTGGTTTTGGGCGATGTAGTGCGATGACAAAGAGTTGTATAAGCCGTAACGGCTTATACAACTCTATGTGTTTGGACGAAGTAATTTGGGGCGAAATGGCACTCGGACGAAGTGGTTTGGGGCGAAATGGCACTTGGGCGAAATGGTTTTGGGGCGAATTGAATTTTCGAATTAATTAAATTTTTAAAACTAATTGTTTTACTCATTTCTCAAAGACTATAGCACTTCAGACAAAACCATTTCAGGGGAAGTTTTCTACGGTCATCATGTTTACTCAGTATATTGTGTAAGTTATATTGGCGTAAATCTGTGAACATTTCTGATTTTCGAAATTACCAATGATGTATAATGCCTTTAAATTACAATCTCGTCAGAAGAAGGCGGGAAAAATACACTACTCACAATATGTTAGGGTAGAGTGTACACATAATATGCATTCTGCTTGAATGATTTTGTGTATGGTTAGACAATTGTATCTGCATGACAGACACACCCTGTCACAGGTATAGGTGAAGACAGTCATCTGATGAAAAAAAAATTGACAAAAATTGACAATAATTGACAATTACTAACTTATTATGAGTACAGTGTTTAAACTCTCCGATAAAACGACATTGCCGTACAGCGTAGCACATTTTTTGTTTAAAGAAAAAAAACCTCAATGAATTATATAGAAGTTTATTTTCTCGTTTTGTAACGTAGTCGGGTCATTAATACCAGACTTTGTTCGAGTATGTACTTCTACCGGCCTTCCATCTTTTCAAGTGCGACAAGTTCTGAACTAGATTAAACATAATTTCGATCTGGTTGGGGAAAATAAGGAATGTCCCCACCTGATGTAAAGAATATAGGCCCCGGCCTATACATGTAAAAATCATGCCGAAACGGTTTTGTTTTATCGTAGTTACTGTTTTGTTGTTGGTTTGTTTTTGATAGCCTATAGGTGTGAACGATTTACTATAGCATATTTATTTCAACAAAAGTGTTCAATACTGATAACAAGATACATGTACAAGAATTGTCGCTGTCACCACGAAGTGACACCTAAGTGCACTCATTATACAGTTCGTGAAAACCGCACAGTTTTTACGAACTGACTTCATGTAGGCCATGGGCCAAAATCTGTAAGAGGCCTAGAAATCGAGTTTCGTCTTTACTTTTTAGGGGCAACTAAACGCGCGCGCGCACTCCGTACACTGGACTCAAAACGTTGAATTTTTGTTTCCATCGCACGAACTGACACCTAAGAAAACGTCGAAATTATTCGAAAAAAACCTTGAAAATGCTCGATACGGGTAATATCATGCAAATAATTGTAGAATAATAGTACAAATTTGACCAAAACAATACCTAATTCGTTAATTTACGATAGGTGTCATAGTTCGTGAAAACAAAAATGTTGGATGTCACATTTACGTTCTGACGTCATTTTGTGCCCGAGACGAGCACTGAAGTGCTCCGAGTTTGCCTAGTTAGCCCCGCCCCCCTTGGATATTGTTGCTATGGCTCGCACGCTATCGTCAAAATAGCGACACACACTGCACAAAGCAATGGGACTTTCAACAAAAAGCACAGATTCATTGGAGAAAACTCAAAGGTATTCATGTTTCAGGGTCGACAGTTATCTTAGAACACGCCGAGTAAAGGGCTAGTAATACAGGAATGTCATATCATGACATACGTGCTTTCGTACCTTTGAACATGCTTTGAACAACGAAACGACCGGCCTTGAAACCAAACATTCACCCGGATCATCGCATACAACATTAAAGGGACACACCGGCTTTGTTGGGCTATTTTGGGCTCGAAATAGACCCAGACATTATTCTGAAGCGCTTTCCAGAGTAAATTAGATATATCCTGAAAAGACGCCGTCAAATTTGGCCGTTTTTGAGCATTTTTCAAAAATTCAAGGTCACGTGACTTTCCGGAACCAGATTCTGGTTCCGTAAAGTCACATGGTCTTGCGAGTTAGTTTTGTGTCCAGCTGCACGAAAGTTTCTTACTGCAAAACTGCACCAAATTCAACTCTGATTTCCCCCCAATATTTATAAGTACAAAAGAGAGACTATTTATACAGGTATGAAACAAAGTTAAACATAGGTATGAAAATTCGAACATAATTGTTTGTTTCGAGAGTCCGGAGAACGGGAGCGAGCGCGTGCTACGGCAGGCTACCGTGGAGTGTAGGATATTTGCCCCGCGCAGCACGACAAATAGCCCGAGTGCACACACACACGGGCGTATTGCTCCGGTGTATGTTCGTGAAGAAAAAACATGATGCCAACTCCTCAAAAGAAAACGGAAATTCCTATTCGGTCGTCCGGGCTGTCCAGTGAAATCGTGAGCAGAAAATTGGAGATATCATGAGCAGGAGAAGAGCGAATCGTTTGTGACAAAGTCGTGAGGCTCGCGCGTAGTTGCAACGGCTGGTAAAGCGTATAACCGTCTTTTGACCGTTTTTGTTAATTTTGCACTTCTTTAGTAAATTACGGGATATTTTGATGATCTTTTTTCACAACGACCACCAAAAAGGTATTGTCAATGCTGCTACATCACTAAATCATGTAAACAGTAGGCCGGTGTGTACCTTTAATAGGTATAAGAGAAACTGGTTTTATTGGAACAATCCTAAATATAGAGAAGAAAAGAAAAGAAACAAAATGTTTACCCTTACTACAAGCAAATTCATCAATACAAAGACATGTTTGGCATTTTAAAATTTGTACTACATGCATTACCTGTTGGTAACCATATGTTTAAAACGCAATATATCACAACTCTATGGAACTAATAATGAAAATCAATGGTATGTAATCGCACAAATTTACATTAGTATTCGTCGTGTACATTCATGCTCCGTGAATCTCTGATGCATTTTGACAATTTCAGTTATTATTTCAGCGATGTTCCATTGACCGTATGATCTTTTCGACACCCCAAAGGGCACTTGCCACTCTAAAACGACAAAACGAATGATAAACGTCACCCAAAACCTCGTAGTCAAGTTGATTAATCTTATTTGCACATGAGTCGTTTAGTAAGTTCAAGTGCACGCAGTATGCCCGTTATCTTGCACCGCAGACATCAGACACAGGATATGCGCACATATAGTACCAACAGGTGCGGGAATATTATCAAAAGGTGTGGAGTATATAATGATGTATAGATAAACCCGCTTTGCATGTGGTTGGTTTTATCGTAAGTTGACGGATTTAAAATTCATACATGCCATTTTTCCCCCTTGCAGAGCTGACGACCCTCCCGGATTTTAGGGAAAACACCTGGGAAAACAGGTTCATTCTGTGGTTCAAACGCATCTAAAAATCCCCAAGGTTGTTAATTGACAATAGGAGGGTTTTTATCCGTGTCAGGACTCGCATAATTAGTCATTTCCCGAATAATCTGTTGCAAAGTCCGGCCGGGAGCATATGCAGCGCGATATGTGGCAGAGGGTATCCCCCTATACCATTGTTCCCCCATTGTGTCTCAAACATCCAAATAATCTCCAAGGAATTCCTTCAGTTTTTAGGGTGGTGGGGGTGCGTTAACAAAAGAAAAGAGTTTGTTGAGGTAGGCCTATATAGGGGCGTTAGGGGGCAGTCCCTTTGCAACATATCGTGCTGGGTATATCCGGGAGGGTTGCCCTTTTTAACATTCACAGTTGGATGTCGTTATGCTCGCGCTCTCGTTAACATTTGGTACACGATATCTGACGGAGGCTATCACCCTTCCATCGTGTTACCATTCCCACAAGAAATGTTTAAGTTTTCGTTGGTGGTGGTGAGGGAGGGGCGTGGCATAGCTATGGTTCATTAACAAAGAGGAAAAGTGTATTAATATATAAACCGTATCGAATAGCCGCCATTTCGTGGGGCAGTTTCTTTGTTCCTTGAGGACATTTATGGTTGCACATATTGCGCTTCCATTGTTGAACGGTAACAAAAGGTGCCCCACGAAATGGCGGCTATTCGATACGGTCTATCATATGCAGCACGATATGTGGCAAACGGACTCCCCCCTACCATTGTTCCCCTATTGTGTCTCAAACATCCAAGGAATTTCCAAGGAATTCCTTTCAGTTTTTAGGGGGGATTGGTGCGTTAACAAAAGGGAAGAGTGTGTTGAGGTATAGGGGCGTTAGGGGGGAGTCCCTCTGCCAGTCTATAGGCCATTAGCCCTTTTGAAGTATAAGTCATCCTCTTAAAACAGTGCCCCTGTAACGCACTCCCCGATCGTGCGTACCGAGGCCCTGTTGAAACCGGCCCCATTTCAAGCGACAGAAATCTTGTCGCCTCCTCTGGACCAATCAGGAAACTTGGCAGTGCATTGCAGGCATTCAAATGTAACGCGCGCAGAATGTAAGTATATACCGTGCATGCATGTGATACATGTACTCGGTAATGCTGGCCGTTGTCCGCGTCGGCGATTGGCTGCTATTTAAAGCATACTGGGGAATCCGTTCTTATTCAATTCGTCAGCATGCATCCCTGTTATTAATTTGAAAAGCTGCGGAGTATAAATAAGATCGTCGCCGGGAATTTTGGTAGGAATGGGACAGTCGTAAGGAACAGAACCCAGTACAATTTCTGGAAAGTATAACAATTGTTTGTTTTCGGCATAACATAACCAAATTGATTAAATTACATCAAAATGCCTCGGGCGTGTGTTTGCTAGACGCAACAGCCTTGTTACTTCGCAGATTTGCGTGGATTTCCTCAGGGTATTTTAACGTGACTTCGCAGAGTGGAAATTCCCTGAGATCTCAGGATGTTTGAAGTGGGTATACAATCGAATAAAATGCAATATAACTGCATTTTTCACTTTGCACTTATTTATTTTATTTAAAATTATGTAAATCATGTTTTTTTGGAAAGAAATACAATTGTTAGAAAAATTCATACCCAAATAAAATTGCGCCCTCTCCTTTTGTTCCGCCATACTTCTAAAAGTCTAATAAGGCGTATCCTATGCCACAAACGGTACTGCTCATGGGATATCAAATCACTGAAGACGTTTTTTTAGTACCTGCTCAATACAAGTTCGTTTTTCATCCATCGGTATTTGCTTTTTGTTTTTTCCTGGAAAAGGATAATTGTTTCAAAAGTTTACATTGAATGTTTTCCTTAGCAACGGGCACTAAACGCACGCAATCCCTATTTGGGTTTAATACAAATAGGCCTAAGGCAAGTTAGCAAATAGAAACGGCACATTTCCAGCACCGTAGACCTTGAAATCTCACTCATTCAGAGCTAACAAAAACGCGGACTTTCTTTTCAATATCTCGACCAAAAGCCAAAGCATGAAAAGGGAGTTTTGGAATTTACGTGTGTGCCTCGCGGGAGGTCGAAAATAGCTAACACAATACGCCCTTAATAATGTTGTTTTGACGTAAATTCATTGGGGTCAGAGGTCGCCGCTGTTTCCCGTCCCTCGGTGCCAACCCACACCCATCAATCATACGGCAATTTATGTATTCACGTGATGAAATGCGAGTAGGCCTACATCATGTGCGCTGCCTACCGGTTCTGAAACCCCTTTTCACCTTTTTCGTCGAGACGAGACCCGAGTTATAATGTTTGGGTCAAAAGTTTGTTACTAAAGCAACTGCAGCATGGTTCCAGATGGTTCGTGTCGTGGTTTTATACTGGGAATGGATTGTCATGCGCTCAGGTCGTGATTCGGTAAAAGTCTATGAAAAGTAATAAATCCTTCCAGGAACTTTGGCTGTATTTGTCTATTCGGTTGTGGTTTTCGTAGGTCTGTCAATTCTCAATGAATCGCCTGTTGGAAATCAAAGACCACATAAAATATGGAGTTTTTTAATTTTATAAAATGCATACTAAAGTACAACATATGTGTGGAATGAGCTGACCTCTGGGGCCGCGAGTCTGAAAAAAACTGCCCTAGGCTATGTGCGCGAGCTCTGCAGGGAGGCCGCGTTTCAGACAGAGTGTCGTACCCTGCCTAGGTGGCTCCCACGAGAGCGTGTGCATTCAACTTTGCCACAAAAAGTGTTATAATGTTCGTTATTAACCAATAACATCTATCAGCCTCCTCAGTCTTTCGGTCATAGTGTATTTTGCGTTTTTGTTTTTAACCATTCAGACCGGCGACCATTGCAACTCTCCTAGATTTTGCAAAAGGCTACGTGAAAATGACTGATCTCGCGATGTCCGACACAGATAATAATCCCCTTGGGTTGTCATTTATAGCCTTTTAAACGTTCCAAGTGAATAGGTCTGGCGTACTGACGTAGGACTATACTTCCTTTCGCATGCACACGTATAGTATCCACTTAACCAGACAAATTTGTTGCTGCTATATATGGTGCACACGGCATGTGTTATGTGCAGAATCAATACCGTGTTCACCGTAGAGAACTTAAAGCAAATGAGACTGTTCGTTGCAAGGCAAAGGCTTGCACCATGTGTCAACAACAGCCTATAGTCTGTGGCTTTCTAAACTGTAGACTGGTTCCCGATCCACATATTCCATATACAACGAATGAATATGAGGACCTGCTACTGTGGTGTTTAAAATAGCACTAAGCATTACGTCATGCATTTATTTTTAGGAGCGCATCATTGCGCGGCACGAGTGTATAACAATTTAAAAAGGGTTATTCCATATTTGGCTAATACAAATACAAATTTAATATATTAACCGTAAAATATTACACATGCCAACCATAGCATCAAAATTCAAATTAAAACCTTGACTGCATCATCGTAAATAAATACGCGGCGAAACACTGACGAATCGTACCCGGCGATTAACGATAACGCCCGGACGTGCATTCGGGTAACTTCGGGAACCTTCGGAAAACCTGTTTCAATATGGCGGACAAACATGTATACTAGCAGATGCCGGACCTTAAAATCAGTGTAGTGATCGAATGTTTTGGTCCGGGAACCAGACTATCTAAACTGCAACATTTGAATGTGAAGAATTCTGGGCACCAGCCATAGTGCAAATGTTACACGCAAAAGGCTAATTAACAACCTTGGGGTTTGTTTAAGTGTTTGAAGTGCATTGAAGTGCACTTAACACTGATAAATGTACAGTAATGACCATCACGCGCTCAAATCCACCTAAACCAACCTACAGAATTGGTATGCAAGCTCTTGAATCAGTTGTGGAATACTAATACCTAGGTGTTATAATTTCTCATGATGTAACATGCATGGATGCATCACATCAGTAAAGTAGTGTCCAAGGCGAATAGAATAAATGGTTTCATAAGAAGATTGGTAAAATGTAGAGAACCTACTTTGCTTGTTAAATAATGTACTGTTCTTTAGTCCGGCCAATCATGGAGTATGCTGCCCCAGTCTGGTGCCCAAGTTCTCTCTCCGAACACAACTCTTTGGAGAGAGTTTAGCAAAAATTTACTTGAGGTTGTCTTAGGCCCTTTTCCAAATCTCGACTTCGTCTCCGTCTCCGTCTTCGGCTTCAACTTAGACCTTTCGCAAATACTGCTTGAGTGAACTTGGACAAAAGACAGAGCTGCAATGTGGGAAGGTTGTTGGATCGCTATACTTTCCACATTGCAGTTCTGTCTTTTGTGCAGGAGTATTTGCGAAAAGGTGTATGGCCACATGGAGCCGGAGCCGGAGACGGAGACGAAGCCGAGATTTGGAAAAGGCCCTTGGTCTAATGGTCTTCCACCAAGATACAACTTCATTAGAGACAAAGACAACATCGAGTACTCCGACCGTTGCACCAGACTGGAACTAATCTAATCTAATCTAATCATTTATTGTTTAAAGTGCACCACATACAATTATCTCAGCACACTGTACATAGTGACAATAAAAGTTAATGTTAAAAAGTTGAACAAGAAGAGTAAAAAACTTAAAGTAAACAACGACTACCATAATAAGAACGAAACAAATGAGTTTTAACCAATGACTTAAAGGATTCATAGCTGTGGGCTGCACGAATGTTTGATGGAAGATCATTCCATATCATGGGAGCAACAACTGAGAAAGCACGATTACCATATAGTACTTAGTCCTCGTAGAGTTCATAGGTGGAGGCTCCAGCCGAATCTCACTACTCTGCCTTGTTGATCTCTGCGGAACGCGGAGACCAACCAGGTCAGTGAGATAGATCGGCAGCCGATTTCACGAAACTTTACGCAATTGCGCAAGTCCACTTACGCCATAAATTATTGCGCAAGTAATGGCGTAAGTGGACTTGCGTAATTGCGTAAAGTTTCGTGAAATCGGCTGCGGCACATTGACATTCTCAATTATCCTATATGTAATGGCAAGGATTTTGAATCGAATCCGCTGTTCAACTGGCAACCAATGTAGATCCCGAAGCACTGGAGTAATACTCTCCCGAAATCCAGTTCCAGTTATCAGTCGAGCAGCGCAGCGGAATTATCATGACTAGGTTACATTTTCTTTTCCATTGTGTTTGTTGTCAAATGTTTGTACCACAATTTTGACTTTCTTCCTCCATACTTCCGTCAGAAAGTACATTTCTTTTCTATTTATACCTCATGTGAGACGAGAAAAGGACAAAAAAATAAAAAAAAATTAAAAAAATAAAAAAATAAAAAAAAAAATAAAAAAAAAAAATAAAAAAAAAAAAATTTATTGTAAACTCCGCTAATCCACAAATGATTAGGCTCAAAATATATACACAAATGCAATAACCCTTTAACTGTGGTTGAAAACCATAATACACATCTATGAGAACAAAATTACAGACAATACAATCAATCGAGCTAAAAAACAACAAAACACAACGTGTCGCAACTGAAACTGAATTCGGGTCGAGTGTCGGTCCAGCACTGTGTGCTGGCGCTCAGTGGCCACGAAAAACCCCCAGCCATTGGAGGAAACGTGGATGCACCCTGGGCACTCGACGGGGGTGCACTCCCCGGTCCGAATTCTGATCGAAGTGGGAAAATGGGGTGGGAGGGATTGTACGACAAGGTTGACACGGTTGACCGAGAGTGAGCTACTAAAGCGAACGTGGCACTTATATAGCCAGTGGTTATGTAAGTCTATTGTGTTCAGTGTCAATACACTGGCACCTGTCGTTCTAAAACGAAAAGAAATTCCACATCCCTGTTCTAAATTATCTGCGCGTCAAACAGACTTAGTTAAATTTTCCCACCAGTCAGCACGTACCAATGCTTTTCACCAGTCTCTGTTTGTTAGATTTCCTCGCATCTGGGACACTCTTGTGCTAGAAGTTTCAAACGGCATTCTTTATAGCTTGGTCACATTTATTCAAAACCTGAGAAATTACTTCTTCGGACATCACTAACTTCGTCCTCTTAAATGTTTTTCTAAGTGCTTTTTATTTGTTTGTTTGCTAAATTAGGATACTTCTTGCCAATTCATCTAATGATTACTATCTGTGTATTTTCCCCCTTTATTTTCTTTTATTAAATATATAGATATTTAATTTTTATTTTTTATGCAAATTCATATAATGCTCACTGTTAGTCTGTTGCTGTAATTGATAGCATTAAGGGAGAGCCATGCACCAGGTAGTGATTAGGTTCGCTTTTTTGCAATCCTTCAGGGGTGTTATCATTCTCGTTTTGTACTTTTTAAATATTTTTTTTACATGTACTGTTTATCCCCGGTATTTTATCCCTCTTTCTTATGTTACTTTTTAATGCCTGTATTGTACTCTGTCACGTTTGTTATTCACCTGTCAAATAATAAATGAAATGAAATGAAAGAAGGGAGTTATCTCCAAAATTCTGGAAAGTTGGCAGCTCTAATTATTGCTACTTTTTTCTTTTTTTTTCTACAGGAGAGCGCAGCGAAGTGGAAGGGCATGATCGTTGTAGCATCGGTTCTGAGGACTGCTCTGTCTCTCTGGAAGAGGCCAGCCTCCCGCGACGGATGTTGCGGCGCGAATCCGGGTCCAACCACTCACAGCGACGCACCACTTGCACCACGCCCTCCGACTACAAGACGAGTGACGCACACCATCACGCCTCTCATGCATACGACGAGCCCTGCGCTAATCACGTGATCGATGACGACACGGGACAGAACCCCAACGCCCTGTACGACATACAGGAAAGGCGGGAGAGCATTTTAAGTATGGAGGCGGTGCAGAAAATTGGGAGACGTTTTGCCAATACTAGCCTCGAACGAACCAGCGACAATGGAACGGGAACCAGCGATGGCGAGGATGATGATTCTAAAAAAATAGACGCTGGCCCAAGAACCATGGAACAGAAGGTTCCCGACTATAGGAAGAACCCGCTGCCAAGGGACACACGGGTAGCAAATTGGTTGAAAGGGATACCAGACCCCACAGAGAAGACGACATCGACAAACGTTGGCGAGAGAATATTACCCGACATATTATGAAATATATCTATACAGGGACCATAGAAAAAGGGCAGAACTGACACACGGGTTGATGAAACGGTATTTGCTTACGGTGCATGCAAACTACGGCCGTTTTCATTGTTTTGGACAAATGTGTGTGGTGCCTGTTTTTAATCCAACAGCTTCGGTACGACGGAAGATTAGGCCTACTTCCAGAGTACATTAAATTTCAGCGGAACTGTTTTTTTCTTTTCATAACCGTAAATAAAATCGGCTATTTTGTCCAGCAGACAAAGAATGATTGTTAAAGGCCCATTGTATCATTTGCAATGACCCAATTTGGTTTTTCATGAGTTCACAAGAAAAACCTTACTCAAAGTGTTGATAGCAATGATAACAAACACCACATGAATTTATTTCCATAAAAAGTGGTATTTCATGTTGGAAATTGAGAACCGAAGGTGGGTTTCTAAAATTTACATATTCATCAGCAAGGCTGTGATGTCACATTAGGCAAATTCAGGAAAATCTGATTCAGCTGTGCACAAAACATTTCAGTAACTTGCCGAAACTTTTCCAACCCATGATTGTTTTACATGTTGCCTGTTGTAAACCATGTGAAACTGCAGCAATTTTTCACAATTCCAGTTTGAAGTCTTATGTTTTCTTTGGTTTTTCTACTGTGTGTTCCTGAAGTGACATGTCCAAACAGCGCCCTCTTTCTGTGAGTTTCTGTGATGATGGAGCATGAAAATGAGCAGTAGTATTGTCTTTCTGAACAAGTAATCATTTTAGCAAAAACTGTGCATAAAGTTAGATAGCAATTTAGTTCTTTGAGTGTGACGCCAGTTACCATGGTAACTGGGTCTAAACATTCGCTGATAATCTTAAATGTCCATTGCTGAAGCACAAGGAAACAGTTCACTGGTTTTAGTGTATAGGTATAACACAAACATGTCACAACTTACTATAGTAGTACTCAATTGCGCAGTTCAGCGATCACAAAAGAATCGCCCTCACAGGGCGCTGGGGGACGGGCTGATGCAGCCTCGTCCCCAGGTTGGTTGAACATCCTCGTTCTACGCAGTAGACCATGGGAACAAGGTCGAGGCTAATGAGCCTTCACCATCGATATATATATACACTAGATGAATATGCATATCAGTTGGCTATAAGAGAATTGAAGCCACGCGCCGGCCGCCATTGTACCTCACGAACAATGCTTGGCATAGACTGCTCCCCGGTCCATGCGATCGCTTGCATTCCACTTAACACATGTAGACCATGATGTAGACTAGTGAAGACAGTATCACCATTTTAGACGTCGTTGCTTTATCCAGTGTATATATATCGATGGCCTTCTGTGAAGGAACACGTAACACAAAGGTCACAGATACAGACGCGCGGGGCATTGTGGGTTGCTTGCTGCCAGAAGAATAACTAATAAATAGGATGCTAATGCCATCATGTCCAGCGCAAAAATCAAATTTACGAATGAAATAAGTGTACTGTGTGCAAAAACCTGCCCTTTCTGCTGAAAAAAAAATGTTTAACGTCCGTTTACAAGAAAAACACCAGACCTCGTGGTCACGTGCCGTATAAAATGTGGCCAATGAGGGCGCAAACAGGGGCGCGTTCAATAGCGCAATACGTATGCATACCGACAATGCCTTCAACGGTGAAAGTATAGGAAAATACCCAATACCGGCGTACGTATTGTGCTATTGAACGCGCCCCTGATTAGCCCATGCCCAGCGCCCTGTAATACCCCAGTCACAATTAGCTTGCGGTGGGTTTGCGAGTAGTTTGCGAAGGATTTTTAGGCATTTTCGGCCGGCGCCCCACGGGACTCCTTGCGGCTGCCGGGTCATTTTTGGGCATCGGGCGGGCATCGAGTTACTTTTAAATCGGATTGTAAACCTGGTGCGGCGTTTCGCATCGAAAACTGATCGCCACTAAATCGGTCGATGCCTGACCGATGTCCGGCAGGGCATCGAACACATCGGGCGGGCGCCGGGCCAATATTTGGACAACCCAGACAATCCATATATCGGCCAGGCGCCGCTCAGACGCCGGCCGGGCCCCTCCCGGCGTCCGGCCGACTTGGCGGCGCCCGGCCGGCGTCTGGCCGACCAGCCACTGGGGCTCGCAGGTGCCCAAAAGCGCTGTGGATGTGGCCGCAAGCGCTGTGGAGGTATTAACGGCATTTTCTTCTTTGTCTTCTTGTTTCCTCGTCTCGTAGAGTGCTCCTAGAGAAAGGTCGAAGTGAATAAAGAAGGTCAGAGGAGCGCCGCTATATATACCTCACCCCCAAATTGACAAACGGCCGCCAGATCGCGGCCGTTGATCGCTGGCCACTCGACATGCACACTACAGATGCCCGTCCGGCCGCCGTACGGCCTGTAAGAATTGGCCGGCACCCTGCCGGATACCGCAGGGGTATCGCAGGGACATAGGCAGGACATCGGACGAGTGCCTGCCGGACACCGGCCGATAAACGGGCCAAGAATTCGACCCCATTTCCAGGAAAGTCGGCCGATCGCCGGCCGGCGATACCCCGGGCCCCGTCATGGCAGCGTGCGGGGCACTTTTAATTGTGACTGTGACCGCCCTATCGCGCGATCTTTCGCCGACCTCTACACGCCGGCCGATGCCTATAAATCGCACACGCCGCCCGGCCTCCGCTTGAATTGTGACTTAGGTATAAGGGCGGTGTGTACGATCTTCGAATCGAATCTGTTTTGAGGTTAATGGTTTAGTGAAATGAAAATTACCAAACCAGCTGTTTTATACGCAAATCAAAAGATCAAAGTGTTGCAGATAAAGGGGCATTCTCAAATTCTCTACTTTTCTCAAACATTTCTCAAACATTTCTGCGGCGAGGGCGCGTATCGCTGGTCATGAAGGGAACCATCGATATATATACACTGGATGAAGCAACGACGTCTAAAATTGAAGCCACCGTCCGCCATTGTACACCACCTAATACAATGCATTGCCTAGACTGGTCATACTGTCTTCACTAGTCTACGTCATGGCCTACATGTGTTAAGTGGCATGTAAGCGATCGCATGGACCAGGGAGCAGTCTAGGCCAAGTATTGTTCGTGGGGTACAATGGCGGTCGGCGCGTGGCTTCAATTCTCGTATAGCCAACTGCTATTGCATACTTCATCCAGTGTATATATAATCGATGGAGGCCCCACAATTGAAACACAAAGAAAGAACATTTACATTTTAAACAGTAACAGTAGCCAACTGAATTTACTTGTACTTTGGATCCTCGATATGTGAAAGAGGGCAACTACCCGCCAACTACCCGCCAACTACCCGCCAACTACCCGCCAACTACCCACTCCTAATGTGCCTCAAGCATCAATGGAATTTTAAACGAATTCCTTTTTGTGGGTGGGGGAGGGGGGGGGGGGGGGGTGTGGTTACTTTGAGAATTTAAGTTAAAAATTGAAAATTTCAAAATTTGTATCGCCCCTCCCCTATTTTTTCTCATAAAATTTGGCATTTTGAAAATTTCCTGTTTTATTCCCATGGATAGCTTTTGGTTAAAATGAAATCCATTTTGTGGAAAAATATGAAGAAGCTCCTTAAATTTGTTTTTATTACAATTTTTTATATAATAATATTACACGTCACACTTAAAAAGTGTTGATAGTATAAGGCATCAATGCAGTTATCAATTGTTGTGAAGTTTATATTTGCTTTTCAGTGGGTCGTTTTTCTTGTATAACAATGAAGTATGATTAACACTTGTTTAGCACAATTATTTTTTTATTTCTTGCTGGTGCATCTCATTCAAAACTTGGCCTAACAGTTAATGTTTAATTGTCAACTCCTTGGTTTACAAATTTGTACAAATTGCCAAGCAATTTGAAACTTGTGAAACCTGAACACCAAGGCGATTTTGTTCGATTTAAAAATTCCCAATGAAACAAAATTTAAAAACCCAAAAAGATTTCAAACAATTTCAAAAAAGATTTTAACAAATTTCCAACATGCTCTGGATTTTCAGTACTTAAAATAATGGCCCGCAGAAAGTTGTTAAAATGCAGCACACTGTCTTCAGCAGATTTACACTATATACCGACATCAAACAGGTGAAATCCTTTCGCTTTTCGATATCGAATAGCATGTTGAACATGAACACGAAGTCTAGCTATCGTCTGCAATTGTTCGGTTGTCTCTTTAGAAATTGTGCTAGCCTGTTGGCTGTACAAAATGGTGGAATGACCAGAACAAATCCTTTACGGTCAAGGTCTTGAATAACAAAACTTGTATCCATGGATGGTAGACTGGTTCCCGTCCACATATTCCACACAGGAGAATATAAGGACAGGTAAAGGGCGCTTCATCTTGATCTGTAATTGGTCGTCTTTGCGCGTGCGCATTGTGTTTTTATATTTAAAAATTGGCCAAGCCCTTTGCTTTAGGCAATGTACTTTATTTACATAATTGGATATGTTCGACACGCACGGCCAAGTTACAAATGTCAATGCAAAATGTGCGCACTTACTAAAAAGAAAATAATAATAATAACCACGTGACGGGCAGAATTCTGCCCGTCATGGCTGCCCTTTACCAATCCCTATATTTTCGCAATAAGCAAACCAATCTATAGGGATCGGGACATGGATGGGTGCAGCTTTTGATCAGGCTGTTCTAACTCTGTGTTCTTGGGCAACATAGAGTTGTTGTTCAATCTGCTCATTCTGCTGGTTGTAGATAGTCATGTTCAATAGTACAATGATGATCGATGTGCTCACGGATGTTTCCATGACTCTGCACATTCGGTTGTGGATCGAGATATGTTGATAAAACAGTAACCGTGCTTAGAATTAGTAAAATCATATTAACAGTGCCCTTTTTATCACGATTCGAATGGTCTTGTTTTGTGCAGCCAAATACAAGTAGTGTACACAAAATAGGCCTGTTATGCCCCAACTACATCGACGGTCTTAACGTACGTGTATTGTTCAAAAGGATTTCCGATAAGTTAAAACTGCCCCAGCAAAAGTTGGACCAGCTCTAACGTATTGTTAGGAATTCCTGACAATAAGTTGTGACTGCATACTATAGTTCGGGCATAACAGGCCCTCTTTGTCACAGATTAAATTAAAATAGGTATGTGCTCGGCAAAATTGACAGAGCAAAAACTGTGAGATAAATTGGGACGAAAAGTAAAAAATAAATATGAAATTTTCCCATAATTGTACTGATTATGTAACATTTACCCCCAAAAATACACTGGATGCCATCATGCATTGCAGCCTTTTCTATAGAGTTCAAGATAATTTTTCAAATTTTATTGTACAGTCAATAATTTCAAACTAAGTATACAAAATAAAATCAGCTTCTACAAACTTACCCATGCTTTCTTGTGTTCCTATTTAGTTGTCTGCACTATATGGCCTTGATTTCATCCAAGGGAAATGGTTGGGGCTGCTTCAGGTTTTAGAAAGATCATCACCCTTCTGTCAATGGTTTTTAAAAATCCTCAGGTCTAAAGTGTGATGTACAGATACCAGTTTTTTTGTTAGTTAATTAAAATTAACTACATGTATACTACATACTTTTATAATATGAAAATAAAAAAATGGGACAGATTTCCTTACCTAGCTGAACATCATTTAATAGGGCCTATCCCCTGCCCACAAACTATTTAACCCACCAATTTCCCCCACCCCCTTCACCTCCCCGCTACCAACACCCACTGCCCCGGCACTCAGTTGAATGTTGTCACATGCCCCAGCGGGTATATAGCTGGATGGGGATTTTTAAGCATGCAGTCAGCATGTCAGCGGACATGGGAGCAAACCATTTCTTTTATGAGCTAGATTTTGACCTAGGGGTGACAATGCCACCTGTTATGTGGCGTGGCCTGGGGGAGGAGAAAAATCATTACTGAGTGGTGCACGATGAGACATAGGCCTAGGCGCCTACAGGTCAAAGAATATGAAGAAATGTTTTAAGCTAAAGGCGTAGGCGGTAGGCCCTGACGTTTATCCCAGCTAAAATTGCATTCGGTAGGATTTACACATGTTGGTTGGTAAGGCATATTTTTTTGGGGGAAAAGTGATGTTCAGCAAGGTAAAGAAACCCCTAAAATAACATAGGCTATACCACCCTGGTTGCTTAACGCAATATTCACGATCGCAATAGCTATTGGAAAAGATGCTCAACATTTTCGCTGAATCTACGAAAAATGCACAATTAACATACTCACCGATACATTTATCCCAGGGTCTCTGTGTATATTACAAATCAATATTTTCTTCTGCCTCCTAACTTTTGGATAAGTACGAAACGAAAAAACTCAGAATAACGGGAGTCATTCACACATCGCGGAACACTGCGCCATTGCAATGTAATTCCTGTTTCGCGAACAGCGCAACCACAAAGCCTTGCTAACACTACGAACAACTAACAATGGAAATTGGGCACTTCTTCTTCTTTCGTATGATCCCCTAAGGGGATCTGGTTGCTGAGATTAGCCGACTTAAGTCGTTGCCCTGTAGCCACCTAAGGAGGTTCTTCAGCATGGCCACGAAGTACTATGGAACAGGAAGAAATTCTCAGTTTTAGATGTGGGAGGAAAGCCCCACACACCACCGTGTATGGGGAAAACCCACGGAATCAGGCAGGGACTGAGAACCCAATCCACATACTGACCCGGACGGGATTCGAACCTGGACGGGATTCGTACCAGGGCCACATTGGTGGAAGGCGAGGAAAGAGCCGCTACGCCAACCTGACTCCCCTGAAATTGGGCACAAACCATTGTTATTAACAATCATATGGTGTGTGCCCAATTTCCATTGTTAGTTGTTCATAGTGTAAGAAAGCCTCGCTTTGGTTTGCAAATGGCGAAACCGTGCAAGTGGTGAATACGAGCGAAATAAGCCAGTTGCCTCTGCATGCGCTATGGCGCTCATATATAAGAGAGTCATGCACCAGACTACCAGGCCGTTGGCAACGGTTGCCAAGTAGCAACGGGTGTGCACACTGGAACATGTTAGCCGGCGTGAAAGTCTGTACGGTACTGGAATACCTCGCACGTGGTACTCTATGCATTTTGAAGCTGGACTATCCGAAATTACATGTTGAAATAAGCATGTTGAAACATGTACTCGCCAGAACGTCTTGTTTGACTTGAAATGGACGTTAACTTTGAAAGCTTGATCGTTCCCAATCTGTGCATGATAAATTCAAGAAAAGAGTAACGATTTCGGGTTAATATGAGACGGGTTTAAAGTTGCCGATTGAACGTCGAACCCGAACGAAGGGAGACGTAGGCTATACACTAACAGCAAACTTGACTTAAAATAGGGGAAATAAGATAACATGCAGCTGGTAAATCTTGCCACAATATAATAAAATTAATATCAACCTTGATTGTTTATCCATTCGACGGAACATCGCCAGAAATTGGCGAGTTTTACTGTTCCAGAACGCACGTTCAACAGCGAGCGACTCTCGTTTTGCCGACCGTGCGTACATGACCGGCATACATGTAACTTAATCAAGTGGAGATATAGATACCGTACACCCTCGCCACTAATTATTTCTAATATGATATGATAATGCCCCCAGAAAGTGTAAATTTTGTTGTTTTTGTTTTTCACCAGGCCAGGAACGGGGAGCACAAAAAAGTATTGTGGCTGATTGTCGTAAATAGCGCCATCTGTCGGCAGTGTATGTCATAGCCTTGATCAAGGCGTTGGGCTTGTCTTCTAGACGGACCGCTGAAGATAAAACAAAGCGCTTACCAGCTACGGCATCTGTTGCACGTATTGGCTCACAGCGCGCTGCGCTACGAGTAGTACATGTATCGCGGCCGGTACGGTCCCTAAACCCAACGCCTTGATGGTTCTGCATTCAGCCAGCGAAACTCATTACAGTAATAGGGAAACCACCCCAGCGTGAGCTGAAATTTCATTGGTCGACGCACGACAGGTTATGTTTGAAAAACGCTATCTGTGATCCCCAGTTTGTTCATCCATGACAGTATTAAGAGCTCACACAAATCATTTAGGAAAGCTGTCATATTACGACCGTTGTCCCCCAGAAGTGTAATCAAATACGTAAACAGACAAGCACAATAAATGCTACGATACCCGGTGAAAATAATTGTTTTCGTCCATCGATCATGCCACGGTTCTCGTAACATGGAGTACGCCATCATATGCATAATGCATGCATCGCGTCATTTAATACGTGGTACTCACGAAGCTCTTGGTTGGCTCAAGACAAATTTTAAATATTAATATCTTGCATACACGCATATCCAAAGCCCGCCCATTTTCCGCCAAAACTGGCCGAAAAAAATAAAGAAAGACATTAAACCCAGAAGTACAGACGCGACAAGGCTGTCTTCCGAGCTAGGGCAGGTCGTACGCAGCTAGTGCTGTATGTACGCAGCCAGTGTGTTGCCGTACGGGTTGGTACTATATGGAAGTCCTGATCGCACTGTGGCTCGTTTTGATGCCGTTTGCATGCGCTAGACCCAATATTCTCTCGTACAGCAAAACAACTGGAGACGGCCTTGGACAAGGCTATGTATGTCAGAGCATAATAGACCGTGTAATTTAGTCTGGTTCCCGGACCAACAAATCTGATCACTAGACTGATTTTAAGGAGGAATTCCTCCTTTTTTCCAGAAGGTTCCCGAAGTTACCCGAATACACGTCCGGACGTTATCGTCAATCATCTGGTACGATTCGTCAGTGTTTCGCCGCTTGTTTATTTACGATGATGCAGACAAGGTTTGAATTTGATTTTTGATGCTATAGGATGGGCATGTGTAATATTTCAAGGTTATTATTGACCAAATATGAAATAACCCTTTTCAAATTGTTATATACATTCGTGCCGCGCTATGAATGCACTAGTACTCCTGAAAATAAATGCATGACGTAATGCCCCTTTTAATACCGCATTGTTTTATGGGGTCACACTGCCCTGTACCGCATTCTTTCTCACAACGCACTGTTTTATGCAACTTGCAATGTTTACTATTTGTAAACCTCAATTTTCCATTTGAAGACTTCGTTTTACAGAAATTAATTGTGTATATTATTTGTAGGCAATGAAATAGTCTTTTATATGATACCAAATTCAACAACATATGAAATTCAACAACAGAGGGCAGCAAACGCAAATAATGCAGCTTCTTGAATACAGCGGCCTTCTGTTGTCGAGTTTACTCGACATTGGTACGGAAGCACACTGCGTTGCGCTGTCGAGTAAACTCGACATTGGTATTGAAAGGGTATTAATGCTATTTTAAACGCCACAGTAGCCGGTCCTCATATTCAGTCGTTGTATGTGGAATATGTGGAGCGGGAACCAGTCTACCGTGTCACACTTTCGGGTCACACTTCCGGAGACCATGCAGTGAGGGAATGGCAATGAAGTTTTAACGTTGTGAACTTGTGACGATATTCTAAATGTTAGATGACCATGTGTCCCTATGAGTTGTCAAACATCGGAATGTTAAAAAGGTCGAAAACAGGCAAGATATATCTGATATATCTTGCCTGTTTTCGATTCACTATAGGCAAGTGTTGATGCGTTTTTGTCTGCTTCGCAGTATTATTTAACGGCGGAGCGGTCTGTGATTTGTATTCAAGACATTAGGCCTATTCATATAAACCATTAGGCAATATCATAAAGTAGACGCGCGCCTTGATCGGGTTTACCATGTGCTCGATTAACGATGTATTGTCTGTGCGTTTTGGGTGTGGCACCTCGAAAAATAAAACTTTTTTTTGAATTGATAATTCTCTAGAAACATAAAAGTTATTCGCTTTCAAATGAGACATCAACAAAAAAAGAAATCGACCAACGTTTAGTTATCGAACAATTACTGTCAATATTTCGAAATATTGGCGGTCCGCCAATAATTCAAGGCGTAGACCTCCCGTGTTTGGTCCGCACCGGTGGCCCGTCTAATATCTTTTCTTGTGTTTCTCCTGTCTCAAAAAGTCTTAACAAAAACAATTAACAGGCCACCAGTCAAGAGGGCGCGCCGCACACCGCGCATCAAAGACCAGACATGTGAAGTCAGACTTTGGCAGCTCTATAGACAAGGCGCAAAAAACAAACAACTTTTTTTACAGGGTTGCCGATGTCTAAAATACAAAGTATGATGTTTTTTCGTAAAAATAAAGTAGACGCTTTAAAAATCGAATTTGCCGAGAACCACGGACAATATTATTAGTACGTTTGTTCCACTGTTCGTCCTGAGAAGGGTTGATTTAAATATAGTAAACATGATTGGTAAACTGTTACAAATAGTTTTATTTCCCTGTGTGATTTTTTTGTATCCCCGGAGCTCCTGAAATGTGCCATCAACCCTATAAGCTCTGTCCTCCACAAGCTCTTCACCAGCGTATGGCAGTCTGGCAGAGTCCCTGTACAATGGAAAGAAAAAGGCATCATCATCAGCTTGTACAAAGGGAAAGGTTCACGCGCAGAATGCAGTAGCTATAGACCCATCACGCTTCTCTCTGTTCCTGGGAAGGTCTTTTCCCATGTACTACTTGCACGTCTAAACCCACTTTTCGCAAAATATAGACGACCAGAGCAGTCTGGCTTCACTGCTGGGCGCTCTACAGTCGACGCTATTCTCGCCCTCCGTTTGCTATGCGAACTGCATCGTGAATTCACCCATGCAGCCCCTCTCTGTGGTTTACGTCGAGCTGAAGGCAGCATTCGACTCAGTCGACAGGAATGCTCTGTGGAATGCTCTTCAAGGCATTGGGGTTCCTGAACATCTCCTGAACCTCATTAGAGACCTCCACACCGATACCACTGCCAAGGTCGGCCAAGGAAACGGCACCTCCCAAAGCTTCCTCACAAGATCCGGTGTAAGGCAGAGATGTATCTTGGCCCCATCCCTCTTCTGCTGTGCCATGGACTGGATTCTGGACCGTGTCACAGCAAATGTAGGAATCTCCATCGGTCAATTCCAATTCTCCGACCTGACCTACGCAGATGACGTTGCTTTAGTCAGCCACTCAAGCAACAGTGTGAGAAACACCCTCGATCTGTTTCAACAAGAGGAATCCCACCTTGGGCTCAAGATTTCCTGGCAAAAGACTAAAATCCAGAACATGGCCGGGAATAACCACCATGCAAACATCAGAGACCTGCATGGACAAACCGTGGAAAATGTCGATGATTTCATCTACCTTGGCAGCAAGATCTCCAATACCGGATATAGTGAGCCCGACACCGTAAGGAGGCTAGGTCTTGCCTCATCAGCCATGAACAGCCTACACAAAGTATGGAAGCTGAAGAAGCTCAAACTCACCACCAAACTGGCAATATACAGGACATGCATCATCCCTGTCCTTCTTTAAGGATCAGACACGTGGACACTCCTCCAATCTGACCTGAGAAGACTTGAGGCCTTCCATCAATGGGGCCAAAGAACCATCCTTGGCATCCGATGGTATGACTACATCACCAACTTGGAGGTCTCTCATCGGACTGCACTCCCTACCATTAGTCACCTAGTCATGCAGCTACCGTCGAGGTGCCCTTTTCAGCCATACTGCCCGCCACGCTGACAACACCCCGGCCAAGAAGACACTCTTAGTATTGCCATTAACTCCAGAGGCAGAATCCCCCCCCCCCCCCCCGGCTCCGGGCTGGTCAAGACCAAGAGGCCGTCCCAAGTCTTCCTGGCTTAAGCAACTGGGGCAGCCCAGCGAAATCAACAGGCTCTGGAACCAGGCTACAAACCGCGGACACAGAAGATCAGCGCGACGGACACCAAGGCTGCGTGTACTCGTGTTAACACGAGTTGTACTCCTGCGCGCGTGAACGGCAAGAATAACGACACTCGGGTCAGTGAGAGTATGCTCTCACTACTCCCCAACAAATGGGGAGTGTGCTCGTACTCCTGTCAAGTGTCATGTGATTTGTACGAAGATGGTGGAATATGGGTGGGATTTTTTGTGAATTTGTCCAACGTGTCAACTCAATAACTGAAACATTAACTCACTAAGGTTTGTTTTAGACGGCCTGTATTTCCTCAGTTTCTTGTGAGCAGTAAAACGGCATTTTTGTGCAGTGATGGCAATTAGAGACGGCCATCTTCACTGATTGCCATTCGCGCACGCGGACTGCGGACTTGCCGTTCGCGTGATGTGACCCGAGTGCAATGCGCACGCAGTACTCCCGAGTAAAGCCCAATTCATACTCGCTCGGCGACCTACGTGCGGAACGGAAATTTTGTCCGCCGAGTAGGGTCAAACGAGTTCAACAGTGCGCGGTCAGTATTAACTCTGCAGCGACTACACTCGGCGAAAGTGCGGCGAGTATGCGGCGAGTGAGTTCGGCGGAGAAGTATGAATCTAGCTTAACGAGAAGTGCACGCCCGAACGCAGCCTAGATGTCTATGCGGTGGAGTGAGTGAGTGAGTGAGTGATTGAACATATGCATGATTAAAACCAACCTGAGCAAAAACCAGCTCCGTACTTCGTCTAACTTTTGAGAAAACGGTCAAAAAAAGGGTTTGCAGTCATTTCGCCCCAAAACCACTTCGCCCTGAACCACGGCCTGTGCACGAAGTGGTTTTGGGGCGAAGTGGCATTTGGGCGATGTAGTGTTTGGACGAAGTAATTTGGGGCGAAATGGCACTCGGGCGAAGTGGTTTGGGGCGAAATGGCACTTAGGAGAAATGGTTTTGGGGCGAATTGAATTTTCGTCCTATGAGACGAAAACTAATTGTTTTACTCATTTCTCAAAGACTATAGCACTTTAGACAAAACCATTTCAGGGGAAGTTTTCTACGGTCATCATGTTTATATTGTGTAAGTACGTATAGTATAGTTAGGCGTAAATCTGTGAATATTTTTGATTTTCGAGATTACCAATGATGTATATACTACCTTTAAATGAAACCGGTTTGGAGTAAAAATCATCTATGGAAAACGCTCCATATTATAGGAACAACAGAGCATGGAGCACAACAAAGGTGGTCACGGCCCCTGCACCCCAGGGTTATCCGCTGCCCATACGAGCGCCGTTGCCAAGGTAACGATATACAGAAAGTTCAAGCGATTGACCTCAGCCCCACAGGCCAGGCAGGCCGCGTCGTGTGTGTGTACACGCGGCATGTGTGTTGGTGACAACATGCGAAAAGAGACGGGGAGAACAAGACCCTTGCAGTGACTACACAGACTAAATGAAGTAGGATCAGCTTAAAAACAGTAAAGGGCACACAATGCTGCGTCTACCATTTTCTGCACCTATCGATGTATCTATAATCTGTGATATGTTCTTGACAAACAGAGACGGAGTTTATGTGCGTGCTGAAGTGGAGTGAAGATAATCAGCCAGTGGCCACGGTAACGTGTGAACTTAACCTAACTGCGTGCCAAATCGCTTTTGTCATTTTGAAGACCACAAAATCGTTAAGCTAGTGGCTTTCAGTTTATAGCGACAGTGGAGTGCGCTTGAAACGTGGTGTCCTTGATGCTATGAATAGAGGTAAACCCTGACTGATTTAGCTCCGACAATGGATAAACCTGCTAAGATTGCAAGCGAGACCACCGCAGTCGAGTCGACCAGACCGACGGCAAAATACATGCCGTCTCTCGGCTCGAGAGCCCCCATGTTCGTCAAGAGCACGTCGGTCTTTGATTACACCACCATGATGTACAGAATGGACGACGTCTTGCCGAGGATGTCCCCGGCCAATCCTCCCGTGACTCCCTGGGACGAGACGGACGACGAGAGGGGATGCATCAGCCCGCCTCAAAGCCCCGTAAATATGCTCCTTGCTACCGATCTGTCCGAGGTCGTGATGAACGGACGTGAAAATACGCGTTCACTGAAGACTGACACAAAGTGGCCCTACCTGAAGCAACATGCTGCTCGCCACGTGTATGGCAACTTGCGATCCCGGCTTCAAAATCGAGACCTGTCCTCGCCACCAGCCGTTTGTTTGACATATTCTGCGTACGACGACCTCAACAAATCATTGGACGGAATACAAATCCAGACATTCGGTATCAAGCCAACATCCGAACCCTCCCGTTCTTCTACTTCGGACGATGTACATGCACCAAAATCGCCTCCTCAAGTGGCGAGAGAACCGAAGCTCATCGAAAAGAAGAAGAGCTACCGGATCTCCTTTAAATATCCGGTTAATGACACGCGGGGGTGTGTCTCGGCCCCACCGCCAACGGCTGAGTCGGTGGTCACGACTAGTAAGAGTGACATCAACGAAAGTGGTCCTTCAAAATCCATCCAATGTCAACCCCGACGCTCAAAGACAGCCCGGGAGTATTACCGACCGAAGAAGGACCCCCTGGTGAAGTTTGACTCCATGGTGCTGCCCTCGCGTCTGCAGCATAGTCCGCGACCTACTTCGTCCCACCATCCGAAGATCCACGCCCGTGTGACCTTGACTGACGTAATGGCCGCGAAGCCGAACGGCGTTTACCGTGATCCCCCGGATGGGCTCAAGGGGAAATCGCTTCAAAATAACGGGTCAAAGGTCAGGCTTTATCTGTCCCCAGAACTGTGGGGAATCCTAGACGAAGACATTACAACAATCAAGACATATGCTGGAAAGAGTTAAATAACACTTTCATGTTTCTGGGGGAATTCTCGGGCTTTTTAAATTTCAACTCGGTGACATGGGGTCAATATGACCATATGATGGTGCTACTATTATGCTACGTATAGAAACGACAAGCTAGTATTCTATGTACAGAAGTTTCTTTGTTTAGATATTTTATTGTTGTGCCAAATATATTTTCTTACGATTTGTTTTGTTTTGTAAGTTGCATATATATTAATCTTTGTACACGTATTAACGCCGTATAGGCCTTTAGATAAAGAATATACAATGATACGCAATTCTTGTTTCGGTTTGTCTGTTTAGTTTGGTTGTTTTATTACAATTTTTTTAAAAGTTTTACATCGAGCACGATGACCATTGCTCACCTCTGAATCATGTCATTGTAACCTCTTGTCTTGCACAATTGTTAAGTGTTTCATTAAGATTCTAACGGTCTACCATATACAGGTGAAATACTTATATAATATCGAAATCCATAATAACGGCAGCATTACGTATACTATGTACATACCGTATTTTCCAATTTGTACACATCTGCCAACAGATTTCATAAGAAGGGTTTCTGGGTGTTGATATGGACGAGAGAATCTCTAAGATCTTCGCTTCGCGGCGATAAATAATATCCGACAAAAAAACAGCTAACTATTGAGGGCGCTAAAGACACCAAAAAGTTGCGTTCGAGTTGCTTCCTAGAGTCAGCGCTGATCTGAGGGATCATGCAAAGTGTGATGGGTCAGGGAAAACGAGGAAACGAGGTTAAACACGTGTCGACCCATATCGAACGCCACCTTTATTTAAAAACACATGATACATAATACATCCCGACGGCTGGTAAACCGTATAGCCCAACATTTGTCTCTTTTGCTAATTTTAAACATTTCTAGTTAATTTCGTGACATTTTGATAATTTTTTTCTCACAACGACCATCGAAAAATTATTGTCAAGGATGCTATAGATGGCTACATTATGTGAACAGTATAAGCCGGTGTTCTCTTTAATAGATAGGGCCGTAGTGAATGGGCGGTTGCTTAGCATGTACACAATAACGGATCCTTGAACATCGTTGTGTCTTGAAACAAAGGAAATGTTCATTTCACATTGCAATTAAAATCAACATAATAATTAAAGGAAGCGAGAAAAGGCCTAAATATTATCCCCGACAATATCCTGGCTATTTTGATTTAAGTACCATAAACTCATTATTAATTGCAGTGGAGTAGTAAGACCGCGGCTCATTCTGAAGTGCACTGCAAACATTTCACGAGTGCTGCAACTCCAAAGTTCGGGCGTCATACTACGGGCAAATACATCATTTGCTGTTACCAAATTTTACTTCACGAGTTGACAAGAAAAAAAAATACTAAAGAAGTGTTGATCGCAATTGTAATAAACGCCACACGATACTTTTCCCTCGTAAAACGGTATACATTTGTGGGAGAAATTTCCAATTTTTGTACCATTCACTCGTGCACCAAAACCATGCATGCATGGCTTTTTCAGGTTATCTGAAGTATTACTGCATCTATGTGGCTGAAATTTCTACAAGGCAGTTTATCAACATTTAATTTTATTCATTTGTAATGCATAGCTGTTCTTCCTGTTTTTAAAAGTTCTTCAATCATGTAATCTGTCTTTAAAGGAGTGTGACTAGATCACTTTTTTTTACCCATAACTCCCCGGGACTTACCTTATGGGTCATGAGATGTTTATATCATAACATCCGTTATATTTTTCTGATTACGAAACTGAAACTCCCGCGCTTCTAGGCCGCATATTTCCGAGGATATCGTCGAAAATCCACCGATTATTTGTAAACTAATTTTCCAGTATCAACGTTTATCCGCTGAAAGCATACTCGATAGTTTTGTTCAATTTTTTAATGGAAATTGCGAATGTTTTCGGGTTTTTGGGACATGGGAGGTGTGTATGGGAGTTACTTGATAATATTGGTAAGTTACATCGAAAACTATTTTCCAGAAACTCTGGTCACGCTCCTTTAAGTGAGTGTGCGTTTTTCACAAACCGTAGAAATGCCCAGTTTTCTTGTAAACGAACGTAAAAAAACCCTGATTTTTCCAGCAGGCAAGGCAGGTTTTGCAAACAGTATACTCATTCCATTCGTAAATTTCAATTTTTGCGCTGGATATAATGCATTAACATATACTATTTATTAATTTTTCGTCCGGCACTAAGCAACCCACAATGCTCCGCGCGTCTGTAGCTGTCATCGATATATACACTGGATGAAGTATGTAGTAGCAGTTGGCTATACGAGAATTGAAGCCACGCGCCGGCCGCCATTGTACCCCACGAACAATACTTGGCCTAGACTGCTCCCCGGTCCATGCGATCGCTTGCATGCCACTTAACACAAGTAGACCTCGACGTAGACTAGTGAAGACAGTGTGACAAGTCTAGGCAATGCATTGTACTATGTGGGGTACAATGGCGGACGGTGGCTCCAATTTTAGACGTCGTTGCTTCATCCAGTGTATACATTTTAGGGACGTTCGAGATGCTGACACCGGGTAACACCAACTTACACCGGAGCGTTCTTTTAGCCATCACGTGCTACAAGAGTCTGCCCCGGTGGCAGCCACCACTACCCGAGCTCGCGGGTCTGTGGTGTAAAGCAAGGTGTAATGACGTCACCTATTAACCGCGAGTAGTAAAACATGGCGGACAGTTTGGAATCGCGACGTTATTATCTCCTGCAGGTTGGTCGCCGATTGGCCACTCAGTTCTTGTCACGTGCACGTAATGAGCCATATGGAGACATTCTATCAAATTAACAGGCTGTCATATATCATAGCAACAAGCGCGTGCCAGTAGTCTGGCCACCACGGATTCGGGTCGGTATATGAAGCCTCATTAGTGCATAAATCATGCATCTTGCGGCGGCAAATTATTATCTTCCGACCTTAAAGCATCTCCCACCTTTTAAAGTTGCACTGTCCGTGTTCGGTGAAAGGATTAAACAAATTAAATAATTTACACGAGCGAACGAATTTAGAAAGCTTACGTGTCTCTGTAACGAACAATAAAAAAAACCCTTAAATTTCCGACGTCGGGAATTTGAGATATATACAAGCCTTTTTCTTGAAACGGGCTTCACATGTTGTACATGCATGTGCGCGTACGCTCATATGTACATACTAGGGAGGTTTAGATGTACGTAAAACAAGGACGTGAACGCGAAATGGCTTGGGCACTGCAGGGCTTATCTTTATGAGGTCTCAGAACCCAGGTTCGAATTTTGGTCACGGCAAAAGAGTTATCTTGCCACGAAAGTTATATTTGTGGATTGTTGTTTTCGTCTGTTTTAAGATTTCATCAAAGCAACGACCAAGTTCGCAAAGCATTTCGCGTTCACGTTCGCGTTTTACGTGCATCTAAAGGCGGATACACACTATCGCGGAAAAATCACACTTTCGCGCTGCGCTCACCGCATTGCATGAGCTCCCAATCGCCGATTATTCCAAAATAGAAAATTCCAATTCTGGTATCTTGGGGTTTCTCTGATACCTCATTGGCTGCGCGTTGGATAGGTCAGCGCACCGCGGTCAAAGTTCAACAAATTTGAACTTTGACCCAGCTCAAAACGTTTTGCGCGTCGCGATAGATAGGCCGCGCACAAGCGGCAAACCAGTTTGTGTACCAACCAATGGAACAGTGTGATTTTTCCGCGATAGTGTGAACTCCCCTTAAACCTCCCTAATATGTGTACAATGTACACACGTGTGCATTTACGTCATAACCCTGTCAAATAAAAGACAGGGCCTGGCTTTTATTATTCCTTGACGGAATTTTACGTTTCTTGGTACCAAATGAAAGCTGATAACTTTTTCCATTCTAGAAAAATAGCAATTTAACTTTAAAAAAACAAAATTTACGCCCGAATCGGCCTAAATTCGGACAGTGCAACTTTAAAAGACGTTGATTACAATACGGTGGCGTGCGCTTGTTCTCCCAAACAATCGTGGACGTTTTAGGGAGGTCTAACAAAGAGAACAATATCGTCCGCGATTGGCAAGCGAACGTCCGCGATTCGCTCCTGTACAAAACCAACGAGAGTAAGGAAAAATAGACTACATGTACATGTATGTCCAAACAAAAGAGGAACAAAGGGACGTCCGCGATTGTCAGTGAGTTCACACCTGCGTGTGCAGGTCAAGTGTCAGTCCAGACCATGGAAACTCTACACATGCACAGCCCTTTCAAACCGAGCTAGATTGCTTGAAGTATTTATGGATCATAAGCGAGCAGGGTGTTTGTTTCTAGACATTGCAAACAGTATCAGGCTTGACAAATTGTACACAAGCTCCCAGGGACTGAGGGCTTCCGATTTCCTGTTTGTTGTTTTTTTAAAACAACAAACCAACGAGAACAAAAGGACGTCCGCGATTGGAGGTCGATTCACACCTACATCGGTAACGATACTCCGTGGGTTACATCACAGCGCGCAAGCTATCCAACCACAAAACTCGGCGCATTTATGGGCCAAAGCAGACCTCGATTCTAAGAGCTTTTTACACTAAAAGATGCAACACCTTTGAAATTTTAATTCCTAACTAATGGAACATGCTTCAATAAAGTACCCCTTTGCACAACTTTTGAAAGCGTAACCACCTCCAGTATGTTCGAATTATTCATCCACAGAGTGCCTGGTCCATTCATTTTTAATGAGACCAGCGCATGGGTAACGAAATGAGCTGGTTCAGTGCGCCAGTTGAGTTAAGACATTCGAATTCTGACGATATAACAGCATCCGAAACGGTTGACAATAACCGAATTAGAAGATAAAGTGCTATTTTGTGATCACACGTACACAAGCTCACATTTTATTTGAATTCTCACCGCCGAGAAATGAATCTGCTCCCGATTTTAGTTTTTCTCGCCATTGTATTTGCAACAGTCATAGGTTCGAATTCCGACTCTGACGGCGGCTTTATTCTTCAATGTCCATCGATGTGGCAGCGTTGGCGTGACTCTTGTTACCGTCTGACGACCGAAATAGGGTCGTGGAATGAACATAAGAGCAAGTGCCGTGACATGGGAGGCGAGATGGCCGCTCCTTATTCACTCGAGGAGAATAAGTTCTTTGCAACCATGGCGAAAGAGGCGGGTCTCGGCTGGCTGTGGGTCGCTTGCAGTGACATGGATAAAGAGGGTGAATGGGTGTGTGAGGGGCAGGACAAAGACAGCACCTTCTTGAACTTTTCCCCAGGCGAGCCGAGTAACGGTGGTGGGAAAGAGCACTGCGCATACATAAGCGTTAGCTCCTTGAGTTGGAATGACACCCCGTGCTCAAACAGAATCAAAGCATTATGCGTTAGTCGGTTTCGACCACCGAAAACTCGACAGAATGTGTTCTCTGGTAAAGTGCGCAAAAATTGCCACATCGGAGACGTGATCCGGGAGTTCACGACCCGTAGCAAGTTCAGATGCGCCGCTGCGTGTATCAAGCAACCCGGATGCCGCTCATTCAACATCATCGACCAAGGAGAGGCAAAACTGTGTCAGCTAAACAACGATACCCCATCAGATGACTCGGCTACTAGTACACTCGGAGAGCCAGACACACACTGCTCCGGCTATACTCTAGATTAATGTGCTAACTTCTGGTTCACATGTGTTATTGAAAAAAAGGTCATAACGAATATAGTTGAAAACATACGATGTGATTATTTAGAAACTCTACCTTTCACGAGCGTCATTGATTAAAGTCGGAGCAAGGGTCTGCTCTTCATATGCTTCAAATCATCCTGATGAGGAACAACCCTTTAACTTAATCCCGGTTAGTCTTGGCCCAAAACTATTCTAGTCGATATTGGTTTGTGTACCCGTTGGCCATTCCCGTTGGCCATGACCATTCCCATTCACTAACATACCAGCCCTTTGCTCGACTAGAATAGTCTTAGGAATCTCTCCCGGAAGGTTTAACTTTTTCTTTGTTTTTGCCTAGGCTTTCCTAGGGAACCAATCAGCGAGTGACCCAAGGCTTGTCCAAGGCTATGAAATTGTGTGAATCCGTGAAGAATTTGCCTGTATGCTATGTAGCGAAAGTGCGCCACCACGCGGTGAATTGTAGCCAACTGCCAAATAGTCTGGTTACCGTAATATCTTGGTCTGAATCTTGACTTCACGGGCGAGGCTGGATCATAGCCTTGTTCTTTATGTACTCGATTTCTTATGTGTTTTATAACTGCGTTGGAAATCCAACGCAATTACTTATGCGAAACCAGAGTGCTTATAAATATTCATATCTTACATAACATCCAATCAGAGCTCACTTTTCGAGTCAAATGGTGCGTACGTGATCGGTTTGCAAGCATGAACGTTTGTACGTCGTACGTGTGTAGTGCAGTGTACAGTATGTTGTTGTTGTTGTTGTTAATTTTATGGCATCTTCGGCAACTAAGGCCCTTTATGCCATTAACTATACGGGTTTAGCTTTTAACTATACTTTATTATCAACTAGAGATGACGAAGAAGGAGTTGCAGTTTTAGAAGTGGGAGAAAAAAACCCAGAGAAATTCCCAGGGGAAAACCCACGCGGTCAAGTAGGGACTGCAATCCCAATCCACACACACGGCCCGGATTCGAACCCGGGACGTCAGAGGTGAAAGGCTTTTTATAAAATGTTTTATTCGTCCGAATAAAACACGCAAGCCAGGTCAAGTCCAGTCCAATGTCGATTCCATTTATAACCAGTTCCTCAATCATTGTCGTTGCCAGTCCAGGCCAATATCCACTATCATCACCAGTCCAGGTCGAGCCAACATCAAGACCGCAGACACGGGATCCAATCGTGTTCCAAAATTGCACCGGCATTCCCAGTGACGTACGTACTGGTCACTCCGTCATTGAGCAACGTTCCAGGACATCACACGGGATTCCGCAAAACAACTCCTCCAAACCACCTATGTGCGCGCAAGGGTAGTCCTTTGGAAAGCAGTCATCACAGGCAGGCCAGTAGTCTTGGTGCAAGACGATACTAGTTATACTGCGTGATATTTGTCACTGACCGCCGCGCGCTAACCAACACTCACCGACTATCGCCAAGAGAGGGCGCCATACACACCAGTCTCTAGACTGGTTCCCGTCCACATATTCCACACAGGAGAATATAAGGACAGGTAAAGGGCGCTTCATCTTGATCTGTAATTGGTCGTCTTTGCGCGTGCGCATTGTGTTGTTTATGTTTAAAATTTGGCCAAGCCCTTTGCTTTAGGCAATGTACTTTATTTACATAATTGGATATGTTCGACACGCACGGCCACGTTACAAATGTCAATGCAAAATCTGCGCACTTACAAAAAAAATAAAAATAATAATAACCACGTGACGGGCAGAATTCTGCCCGTCATGGCTGCCCTTTACCGATCCCTATATTTTCGCAATAAGCGAACCAATCTATAGGGATCGGGAACCAATCTAACCAGTCTCCAGCACGGACGTAGACTGGTTCCCTGTCCTCATAGTACAGTGTATGGCGCCCTCTCTTGGCGAATGTCGGTGAATGTTGGTTAGCGCGCGGCGGTCAGTGACAAATATCACCCAGTATCGTCTTGCACCAAGACTAGCAGGCCAGCAGAAAGAACCGCTACGCCAACCCGACCGCCCCGTGTACAGTATGTACTAGGCTAGGCCTGTCTGGTGCAATTATGGCGACATCACACGTAGTGTTACAACTGAGGAAATCAACGGTAGTTTGAATTATGCAGCCTACAAATTGCAAATTGATGACTTGAAGACCAGAAGATATCCCTCACATATTTTCTGTAAAGGTATGATGTGTTTGTGAACTCACCGACTGGGTATAGGCTACGTACGGAAAATCTGCTATTTTTCAAACGGCACCGTATTGTTCTGTCAAAACAACCGTTAACCAATGAGCTTTTACGTCTCGGTGCTCTCCTTGAAAAATTAGCATAAAGAGTCCCCGCCCATAAAACACATCGAGTACATAAAGAACAAGGCTATGATCCAGCCTCGCCCGTGAAGTCAGGATTCAGACCAAGATATTACGGTAACCAGACTATTTGGCAGTTAGCTACAATTCACCGCGTGGTGGCGCACTTTCGCTGCATAGCATACAGGCAAATTCTTCACGGATTCACACAATTTCATAGCCTTACACAAGGCTAATCGGAATGCAGCGAGCGACCCAAATACAGCGCGTCGGATGCAGCGCGTGACCCAAATACACCGCGTGCACGCGCTTCGAATGGTTTGAAAAATACAAGGCGGCTTACAAGAATCATCGAACATGACCGTTCTATCGTTGCTAATATTTTCGGTGGCATAATTTTCTTGGCAAATGTTTGCGAATATATTTACAAACATGTTTGCAAATACAGCGCGTCGGATGCAGCGCGTGACCCAAATACACCGCGTGCACGCGCTTCGAATGGTTTGAAAAATACAAGGCGGCTTACAAGAATCATCGAACATGACCGTTCTATCGTTGCTAATATTTTCGGTGGCATAATTTTCTTGGCAAATGTTTGCGAATATATTTACAAACATGTTTGCAAAGGCGTATGACATCGCAAAATACATTTGTTTATGAAGATAATTGCGACATTGCAAATATTTGCAAAGATATCTGTGGTATGCCATGTCCCTTGTGTGCCTTGAAACCCTGTGCAGCTATTTACATAAAACGGTACCGCCTCCAATGCTGAACTTCCGGGAGAGATTCCCAAGACTATTCTAGTCTAGATTGGTTCCCGATCCCTATAGATTGGTTCGCTTATTGCGAAAATATAGGGATCGGTAAAGGGCAGCCATGACGGGCAGAATTCTGCCCGTCACGTGGTTATTATTATTTTTATTTTTTAGTAAGTGCGCAGATTTTGCATTGACATTTGTAACTTGGCCGTGCGTGTCGAACATATCCAATTATGTAAATAAAGTACATTGCCTAAAGCAAAGGGCTTGGCCAATTTTTAAATATAAAAAACACAATGCGCACGCGCAAAGACGACCAATTACAGATCAAGATGAAGCGCCTTTACCTGTCCTTATATTCTCCTGTGTGGAATATGTGGACGGGAACCAGTCTAATTCTAGTCGAGCAAAGGGCTGGTCTGTTAGTGCTGCAAGAGGGCGCACTACCGGGAATGGCCAATGCGTACACAAACCAATATCGACTAGAATAGTTTTGGGCCAAGACTAAATCCCGGTGGGCACCTAGATAACCTTCCATGAGGATTACGTAACAATTTAAGCATGTTTGCTCAAAGTTGTGAGAGAACCTGGGAACCTGAAACGGCACTCATTTTTACAAGCATCTACTTTTCCGACTTTCCTTAGTTGTTTGTCTCGATTTTACCATTTACCCCACAATTACTCTTTTCTCAAGGGACAGCTGATAATTAGAACCGCACCCAGAGGGAGCACTCTGAAAACGTAATGAACGCAATCAAGCTGAACATTTTTAATTTACGTTTCTCGTTATTGTAAATTTGTATGTCGATATTACGTGGGATAATTATTTACAGACAATTGTACCTAGCAAAGTGGATTGTTTTAAACGCAAAAGTGAAGGCCACGATTAACGTCAGTGTACTAAGCCGTGCTATATACCAGAGACGACGCTCCTGATTTTCATTCAGTTAAAACACTTGGATTGTGACGATTACAGCAATTTTTGTTCAGCTGATTCTGAGAAGTTAACAAATTGAATATTATTTTTCGAAGTTCTTGTACGTCGACGGGCTAACCAGTGATATGAATTTCCTTCAGATCATTATTGTTTTGGCTGCTGGATTGCCGATATCTGCAGAATCGGGTGGGGCGATTGTCGATTGCCCACCGATGTGGCAGCGTTGGCGTGACTCTTGCTACCGTCTGACGATCAAAGCTGGTTCATGGAATGCCCAGCAGAGCGAGTGCCGTGACATGGGAGGCAAGATGGCCGCTCCTCATTCACTCGAGGAGAATGAATTCTTTGCAAACATGGCGGAACAGGCGGATCTCGGCTCGTTGTGGGTCGCTTGCAGTGACAGGGATAAAGAGGGTGAATGGGTGTGTGAGGGGCAGGACAAAGACAGCACCTTCTTGAACTTTTCCTCCGGCGAGCCGAATAACGGTGGAGGGAAAGAGCACTGCGCGTACATAAGCGCTAGCTCCTTGCGTTGGAATGACGCATCATGTTTAGATATGCGAAGAGCTTTGTGCGTTTGTCGATCGCCACCACACGGCAGACATATGTCCTTCTCTGGAGGGAATTCCTGCTTCGTCGGTCACGTGATCCGAGAATTTACAACTCCGAGTAAGTCCAGATGCGCCGCTGCGTGTATCAAGCATCCCCAATGCCGCTCATTTAACATCATCGACCAAGGAGAGGCAAAACTGTGTCAGCTAAACAACGCTACCCCATCAGATGACTTGGCAACACTCGGAAAACCTGACACACACTGCTCCCGCTACACTCTAGATTAATAAGCCTATGACGGTTGAAATGTGTCTCAGTACGAATGTTAACGATCAATTTTGACACCTTTGTTGATGGTGTAAGAACAAAATCCATCTTTTACAAATGTTATCGTTGACAGCCAGTGTGAGACTTTGAGAATATTTTAAGGAGTGACGCTTTGAATTGCAAGTCTCTAAACACACTTCAACTCGTCCCAAATGTTGCATAATATCGTGAGGACACCTGCGAACCTGGATACGAGGAAATGCGTCAACGGGAACACGGTACCATCATCTGTATATATTTAGTCTATTTTTTTTTAAAATTCTTAATTGTGTTAACATTATGAAACGACAGAGAGCACCCTTGGTGCAACACTTAACAGTTTGGAGATCCGAGGGATCCCGCACTTGCCCTCCTACTCCCAATTTAAAAAAAAAATGCGATGCTATTCTTGGGTTTCAGTTGGCTTGACAACGGTTGCTATCCGCCATTACTGTGTCCATACTATGGCACGCCAAAGCGAAAAATAATTCAACACTGATAATTTAATATTGACGCATATTTTCGCAAATATTGCGCAAGAAAAAAAGTTGTTTGAAACTGGCATACCGTGCTTTTGTTGGCAAGTTTTAAAAATGTTGAGACTTATTTTTCAGGGTTGATGGCAAAATTATCAGTGTTTAACTTGGCGTGCCATACGCGGACGTCAACAACTTTTATATCCGCCATTATATCCATACTATGGCACGCCAAAGCGGAAATAGTTCAACACTAACAATTCTGCCATCAACCCTGAAAACAAGTCTCAACATTTTTATAAACCTGCCAACAAAAGCACTGTATGCTTGTTTCAAATAGTCTATCAACATTTAAAAGTCATGCCAGCTTTTTTTTCTTGCGCAACATTTGCGAAAATGTGCGTCAACATTAAATTGTCACTGTTTAATTATTTTTCGCTTTGGCGTGCCATAGTATGGACACAGTAATGACGGATAGCAACCGTTGTCAAGCCAAGGAAACCCAAGAATAGTAAAATCTACCATGTCGGATAATTGACATTATGTGTCAGTTGTACGAAACATATAATTATTTTAATGTCTTTTCGTCGACGTGTAGGTTTCAATATCTTTCTTGATTAACGATGTGTAAATATAACCACGTGTCCGTTATATTGATTATTTATATCAGATTAAAGGCACAGGATCGTCAGCAATGCGCGCGCGCCAAATTCGTGCCACGAAATACGCAGCTCTATGCCTTTGCTATAGAGCTGCGTATTTCGTGGCACGAATTTGGCGCGCGCGCATTGCTGACGAGCCTGTACCTTTAAAAGCCCATTGTATCATTTATGATGCAACATTTTACTTCATGAGTTAACAAAGAAAAAAAATTATAGCAATGAACAAATACCACATAAATCCATTCCTCTCCCTACTGTCTGGAGAAATTAACAACTGAAGATAAATTTAAAAACAAAAGTGTGCGCACACACATTTTTACTATTCACTTTAGACAAAACCATGCATGGATTTAAAGGTTTTCTGAAGCACTGATGCATCTATGCAGGCTGGTTTACCAACATTCTTCTTTAGGTGTGTTATTATTCCATGAATCGGTAAAAAGTTTCATCTTGCAAATGATACATTGTCCTTTAAGTGATAAGCTGTCTCTGCGCAGATTCACGTGAGCCGAATGTTACTTAATGTCCGTTTATGCACTACTGAAGTAATAGAACTGCACGAAAAACAGTAGTTTACTAAATATACGATACCATTTGTTTTGTTTTGTAAGTTGCATATATATTAATCTTTGTACATGTATTAACGCCGTATAGGCTTTTAGACAGTATATTCAATCATATCAAGTATATACATTGATACGCAATTCTTGTTTCGGTTTGTCTGTTTGGTTTGTGGATTTTTAAATATTTCTTTTAGTCTTACATCGAGCACGATGACCATTGCTCACCTCTGAATCATGTCATTGTAACTTCTTGTCTTGCACAATTGTTAAGTGTTTTATTAACATTTTAATGGTCTACCATATATGCAGGTGAAATACTTCACACGAAATCCATAATACCAGCGACATTGCGTATGTATCTAAAAAATAAAAATTGGATAATTTGTCCTCAGAAATTTCAGCATGCACGTAGAGGCAACAATATCCCAGAAAACCTTTAAAGGAGCGTTTCAGATACCCCCCGCCCCCCCCGAAAATGGATTTCATGCTAACCTATAACAATCATGTAAAATACCCCCCAAAATACAGGGTGTCCATAAAAAAGGAAACCCATCTTTAAATGCACATTTTTAGAAATCTGTGCAATATTTCAAAAAGAGGTGTGTATGTAAGAGAAAGGCCAGACTGTCCTCTGTCCAATGGTACCAGGGTCATTATGGAACTTCCATGCATGACTGAGCAAACTTGGCCATTATGCAAGGTTGTGAAATCATCACTGTGACAAGTTATTTTCCTGTGTGGTAATGGATGTGTGGGCATCTTAAACTTTATTTTGTTGTTAATCACCTCGGCCAAGAACATGGAATAAGACGAACAGTCAGAGACATGAGGAGACGATGTGAGCTGTGTATTGAGAGAAATGGTGGGCATGTCGAGGGCACACACCCCTGAATTTATCTGTAAGGCAAGGTTAGAAAAGAAATGTTTCATCACTTCATTGCCCTTATCCCACTTTCAAGTGCTAACTTGTCACAGGGATGATTTCACCACCTTTCATAACGGCCATGTTTGCACAGTCATGCATGACAGTTACATAATGACCCTGGTACCATTGAACAGAGGACAGTCTGGACCCTACATACACGCCTCTTTTTGAAATACTGCACAGATTTCTGATATTTTGCATTTAAAAATGCGGGTTTCCTTTTTTATGGACACCCTGTACTATATCCATGGGAAAGAAACAGGAAATTTGCAATTTATAATTTGGGTATGAAAACAAAAATGCTAGTGTAATCACTGTACTACTTTATAAAACTGGATAAATAGTTTACAAAACATCGATGTTTTTTTAACGGTATCCAAGCTGAAAATATACGAATTGAGAATCCAGAATGGTAATGTGAAAAATATGACAAATGATATGGTATCAAAATCTCAACACCCATTAAAAAAATGGGGGACTCAAAAATGTGATCTGGACACGCTCCTTTAAAATCCATGCTCGTTTTTGTGTTACGTTGGAAATAAAACAATGCTTCATGGGCTTTTAAAAAAAAAATTCGGAGTTTGCAAATTTGTGAATCGGACGGAATAATAGATAGGGCCGTAGTGAATGGGAGGTTGCTTAGCATGCATGTACACAATAACGGATCCTTGAACATATTTGTGTCATTTTCATTTCACATTGCAATTGAAATCAGCATAATAATTAAAGAAAGCGAGAAAAGGCCTAAATATTATCCCCGACAATATCCTGGCTATTTTGATTTGAGTACCATAAACTCATTATTAATTGCAGTGGAGTAGTAAGACCGCGGTTCATTCTGAAGTGCACTGCAAACATTTGACGAGTGCTGCAACTCCAAAGTTCGGGCGTCATACTACGGGCCAATACATCATTTGCCGTTACCAAATTTTACTTCACGAGTTGACAAGAAAAAAAGAAGACTATAGGCCTAAAGAAGTGTTGATCGCAATGGTAATAAACGCCACATTATATTTTTTCTTAGTAAAACGGAGAAACTTTTTGATCATTTATTCATTCGTGCACCAAAACCATGCATGGATTTTCAGGTTTTCTAATTTTCATTAGTGTATATATGTGGCTGAAATTTCTACAAGACAGTTTATCAACATTATTCTTTTCTTATGCATCGCTGTTCCCGTTTTTAAAAGTTCTTCAATCATGTAATCTGTCTTTAAGTGCGCGTTGTTTTACAAACCGTCCGTAACCGTATAGGAAGGCAAGGCAGGTTTTGCAAACAGTATACTCATTCCATTCGTAAATTTGATTTTTGCGATGGATATATAAGCATTAACAAACTGCCTTTCCCGTATTAGGGCGACCGGTTATGGGTAAAAAAGGCGTATTAGGACGACCGACCGCATTAGGGCGACCGATAGCCGGTCGTCCTAACGCCAAGTGCTTCAAAAACCATCTTTATTAGGTCAAAAACCATTTTTATTAGGTTTCTCACCATTTTTATTAGGTTTGTAACCATTTTCGTCTAGGTTGAAAAACATTTTTATGAGAACTTTAAGTCGAAAAAATGGGTGTCAACGGCAGAGTTTCTTGCCGACAAATTTGCCGTTTTAGTGGTTCCCCAGAGCACTCTTCCCAAAACGGTCGTCCTAATACGGGAAAAGTAGTTATTTAACATATACTATTTATATATAATTTTTCGTCCGGCAGTAAGCAACCCACAATGCTCCGCGCGTCTGTAGCTGTGACCTTTGCGTCAAGCGTTTCCTTCAGAAAACTGTGAAGGCACATCGTATCAGCCTGTCCTAGCGCCCTGTAAGGGCGGTGGGTACGAGCGAAAGTCTCACTATCTTGAGGTTGATCGCCGATTGGCCACTCAGTTCTTGTCACGTGAACGTAATGAGCCATTCTATCAAATCAACAGGCTGTCATATTGTAATGCTACAGTCACACGGTCATATACGGATCTTGCGGACGCTGCGGATTTTTGTCCGTAAAAAATCCGCAGAATCCGTATCTATCCGTAATTAATCCGCCGAATCCGCCAAATCCGTTAAAAACTCTCCGTAAACTATCCGTATTTCTTCCGCAGTCAACCTTTCCTGACTTGCCAGACATCTGGTAGACAGTCCTACAAAATCTAGAGATATTTGTGAAAAATAGAGCAGAACTTGTCCTCTTGGCATCCAAAATGCGACTGAAATGGCGTCGCGTCCGCTGCTGATGAAAATCGGAGAATGCGGACGCGAAAGTAAACCGCATCTTTCCGTAAGTCTCCGTAAGTCTCTGCAAGTCTCCGTAAGTCATCCAAAAGTCATCCGTAACTATCCGCAGCATCCGTAAAAATTAGATGTCACCTGCCGCAATTGTTTTTCATTTAGGCGTAAATGTCGGTATTTATCCGTAATTTATCCGCAATTATCCGTATTTCATGGCTAATTTAACTTTTCTGCGCAGTTTTTAAGTGATTTTCTGCGGGAAAAAAATATTACAAATCCGCAGCATACGTATTTGACCGTGTGACTGTAGCATCACGAACCCCCACTTGGGGAACGCCAGTAAAAGAATAGCTAATAAATTCATTCAACGAAATAATAAACAATATGGATCTACAACCCAAGTAGAGGCATCAAGCCTTCGCAGCGGGCACGGTCGCTTTCCAATGGGAAAACCCCGTGACGAAAATCAGCCTCGCCCGCTACCCGACACACTGGATACCTCTACAAGAAAATAAAACAGATACTCACAAATCAAAATTATATGGCCGAAGCAAAAAACCCAAGACACCTGCACGCAAACCAGTAGAAAAATGACTAAGTATAAATACTGCAAAACTAAAACGAAGTTAGCCTCACAACTGCCCAGACGCAAATCCCTGCCTGCATACAAACGCCCAGGGTTTTTATACATTTATGAATAACTAAACGAATTTAATATACAAAAGGAATTATTTATATTATTAGCAAAAGTCCTGGCCCAACCTGGGCAGCAGGAACCAAACAAAAGTTAAAGAATTTAAAGAATGATTTGGGTCTGGCTCCACCTGTGCAACAAAGAATACCACGGCTGGAGTCCGCACTTTTGCTTGCGATTTATCCACTTAAAACGGACACTTTGAAATAAACAGCGGTATAATGATGTTGTTTTTCATCGTCTACGGATGGGGATGGGCAAAAATCTGAATAGTTATCTTCATCTCATAAACAAACATGATGATGGCTTATGTTCTCAATGCGGTGTAGCTGACACAGTAATGCATTTTCTTTTAGCATGTAAAAAATACAACCAACAACGAGCTTGGCTTAAAAGAAAATTGCAACGCGACAACTTAAACTTAAAATGTCTTCTTGGTGGTCCTAATCCACCTTCTAAACTAGTCATACAATTTACTAAACTTTGCAAGGTGGACATCTGATTTTTATAGCCTTTCCATATGAACGAGCTGAGTTCGAGTGGCGCTGTTTTGATCGGATGGTATGCAATATCATCTCCTCACTCCCGGAGATGAGCCATGCGGACCGGTGTTTGCTGGACCCATGCTTGTTGCATATCTTGATGATCACTATAGCGCCTCCAACACTCTTTCACTTTACATTATGAGAGGTTTCATTTATCTTTAATGTATATAGATAATATATTCCAAGATGTTTCTTAAGTTACCATATATTGTATTTTTTATCACCTTTCCTTATGAATGAGCTGAGTTCGAGCGGCGCTGTTTTGATCGGATAAGTATGCAATAGCATCTCCTGATCACTCCCGGAGATGAGCCATGCGGACCGGTGTTTGCTGGACCCATGCTTGTTGCATATCTTGATGATCACTATAGCGCCTCCAACACTCTTTCACTATAACTTATGAGAGATTTAATTGATCTTTACTGTATAGATAATATAATCGAAGATGTTTCTTAAGTTATCATTTCCTTTAATGCTCAGATAACGTGTTTGACCTGCTGTACCTTCGACATCCCGTTATGACTGGCGTGAATGGCCTTAGTTGCCGATATACGCCATCTTAAATTAAATAAACAAACAAACAAATAAACAAACAAACAGCGGTATAAGTCGGCTGGAGGGATATGTGGACTATCGAAAAAGGTGCAAATGCTGGATTTTTGGTCAAGGGGGATTCTAGCTCTTTAAGCCTGCATTTTGGCCTTATGCACAATTGGCCCGTTTTTTAAAACAACTTTAATGTGGTGTTTGTTTTTGTCATAGGCCCCTATATGTGTATTTATTTCTGGATTTTAATGTTCTATTTTTACTAGGCCTATATGGATGAATGTATACGTTTTTGTAAAACACGTGCAATTCAACCAATACGGTTGCCAGTTGTGTTTTTGTAATAAACCATAAATAAATGATAAATAAATAAATAAATAAATGGGCGTGCGTTCAATGTATTGTCTAGTAAATGGCCTCATTTCATTGGTACAAGGACACTGTGGAATCGTGTGCGAAGAGAAAACCCAGAAAAAGTAATGATCATCACGCTCAGACGTATTTCAATACTACCCATTGTTGGAAATTTGGAAATTATCTGCACGTTCAGGAAAAACAATTAAGTGGATATTTATGAGATATCGCATACGTGATGGTATGGTCACGATTGGCGACACAGTCAGCCGTGCTATATACAGATCATTAACGCTCTTGACTTCAAATCAGTTAAGACATATGAATTCAGATGATGTTAAAATTTATTCAACTGATTTCTGGGAGTTTGAAAAATTGAATCCCAAAGACAGGATTCTGGTTTTACATCGGTATTAATTCTCAGCGTGAACAGGCTTGTCAGTGAGATGAATTTGTGTCGGATTCTCATTCTCCTCGCCTCTGGATCTGCGACAACCGCAGCGTCGAATTGGGAACCTTACGATGGGGTAACTATCTATTGCCCACCGATGTGGCAGCGTTGGCGTGACTCGTGTTACCGTCTGACGACCCAAGATGCTGAGTGGGACGCCCAGCAGAGCGAGTGCCGTGACATGGGAGGCAAGATGGCCGCTCCTCATTCACTTAAGGAGAATATTTTCTTTGCAGCCGTGGCGAAAGCGGAGGGTCTCGGCTGGTTGTGGGTCGCTTGCAGTGACATGGATAAAGAGGGTGAATGGGTGTGTGAGGGGCAGGACAAAGACAGCACCTTCTTGAACTTTTCCCCAGGCGAGCCGAATAACGGTGGAGGGAAAGAGCACTGCGCGTACATAAGCGTTAGCTCCTTGCGTTGGAATGACACACCATGTTCAGCCAGGCCAAGAGCTTTGTGCGTTCTTCGATCGCCACCACACGACAGACACATGTCCTTCTCTGGAGGGAATTCTTGCTTCACCGGTCACGTGATCCGAGAATTTACAACTCCGAGTAAGTCCAGATGCGCCGCTGCGTGTATCAAGCATCCCGAATGCCGCTCATTTAACATCATCGACCAAGGAGAGGCAAAACTGTGTCAGCTAAACAACGCTACCCCATCAGATGACTCGGCTACACTCGGAGAGCCAGACACACACTGCTCCCGCTACATTCTATATTAATCAGCTTATACGGCGGTTGAACTGTGTCTCAGTACAAATGTTAACGATCAACTTTGACACCTTTGTATATGGTGCAAGAAAACAAAACATCTTTTATAAATGTTATCATTGACAGCCAGTGAGAGACTTGGAGGGTATTTCAAGAAGTGACGCTTTGAATTGCAAGTCTTTAAAACATACTTCAACCCGTTCCAAATTTTGCATAATATCGTGAGGACACCTGCGAACCTGGATGCGAGGAAATGTCAATGGAAACGGTACCCTCATCTGATTTATTATTTCTTTTTCTTCAATTTCTTGATTTTTGTGAACATTATGAAACGACAGAAAGCACCCTTGGTGCAACTCTAAAAACTCTAAACAGTTTGGAGATCTGAGGGAGCCTGCACGTGCCCTCGTACTACCAATTAAAAAAATGCGATGCTTGTAAAATCTAGCATGGCGGATAATTGGCATTTCGTGTCAGTTGTACGAAACATATAATTGAATGTCTTTTCGTCGACGTGTAGTTGGTAATAGAGAGGTTTCGGTGTGCACGGTTAGTGATTACGACTACGATTAGCCAAACCTCAATATCTTTACCTTTTCGCTGTCCGTTTTTCACCAAGGTTTTAGAGGTGTTGCCATCAGACAGCAAAACTACACTTGGGATATTTGTGAAAAAACCACAAGTACTCATATACCGATGATGTAAAATTCACTAAATGTCGTCGTTTTGCCTTATCGTGTGCGATCGAAACCTCACTATTATCTTTCTTGATTAACGATGTGTAATGACCTCGCGTCCGTGACCTTGCTTATTTATCTCAGATTAAAAGTCCACTGTATCATTTGCAATGACGCAACATTTTACTTCATGAGTTAACAGAGAAAAAAAATTAATAGCAATGAAAAAACACCACATGAATATATTCCCGTCCAAGATGGTACTTTCTGGAGAAAATAACAACTAAAGATGAATTTAAAAACAAAAGTGTACGCACACTAGTTTGTACTAGTATTAACTTTACACAATAAAACCATGCATGCATTTTAAAGGTTTTCTGAAGCATCACTGTTAAACAAATCTCTGTTCATCTACAGTACATTCATCAATTGGTATTACATAGCGTACTGTTTTTGAACAATACATTCTACATTCCTGTTTTCTCTTTATGCTTACAGTAGACTCTGTACTGTATTTGGAATTTTAAATTTACAACCGTTTCTTGCTATTCAACAGTTAGACGATTAAGTGCTTCGTTTTGTTCTGGTTTTCTTCTTGAACATGGCCTTCTGTACAGAAACAACTCTATGTACAGGCCTACTACAAAAAAAAGCAATAATGGGTTATTGACGAAGATGCATGTGAGCCGAATGTTACTTGTCCATTTATGCTCTACAGAATTATTTTGCGGTAACTGCACGAAAACAGTTAGTTTACTAAATTATAATTTACTGTGAAATTTAAAGTAAAAATTGTTTTGGAGTTTAGTGTGGGAAACGTTTCTCAATACAGTTCTTCAATGCATTTAAAAATATACATAAAGGGTTCGGGTTTTCTTAATTGTTCTTTTCGATAACAGTTATGGTTTGTGTTCAAGCGCTAAGTCCACCAGCCTACCAAGTACTAACGTGAAATTTAATTAAACTTCATGCCTTCGTTTACTGAATGTGGTTCAGATTCTCGTTATTTTGGGAGAAAGATCTGCAGCCGATTTCACGAAACATTGTGCAACTTGCGCCATGGCATAAGACTTACGCCATAAATTTATGGCGTAGCTGCGCAATAAACCCAAGATCTATTTCACGAAACTCTCCTTAGCTGCGCAACGTTCATTTTTTCACTTTAGCACTTGTAACTTCTAGGACGAGGATAATTTCTAGTTTTCACAAATTTTGCACTGTCATCATGGCTGCCATCGCTGATGTCGCTCGCTCATCATGCGTCGCGTCGCAGATATCACTGATGATAAAAGGCAGTTTTCTAGCGGAAGGCCGGGGTTGACGATGCGGTAAATAAGCACGTGTATAGCTAGCTGCATTATCGCCAGTTTTCACTGTCCTATTACACATTTTTTAAACTTACGCCACCAAAAACCATTGCGCAAGTTACGCCACATTTTATGGCGAGTTGCGCCATATCCAAATGTGGCGTAACTTTCGTGAAACGGGTCGCAACGTATTGCGCAAGTTGCGCAATAATTTATGGCGTAAGTGGACTTTGCGTAAAATCGGCTGCTGCACGTATACATCCACAGAACACAAACCCCTGCCTCTGCAATATAAATGATTGTGTTAAATGTTAGATATTTAGCTGGACAGAATGTGTTCTCTGGTGAAGTGCTAAACAATAATTATTGCCACATCGAAGATCGAGACGTATTCCGTGAGTTCACGACTCGTAGCAAGTTCAGATGCGCCGCTGCGTGTATCCAGCAACCCGGATGCCGCTCATTCAACATCATCGACCAAGGAGGGGCAAAACTGTGTCAGCTAAACAACGCTACCACGTCAGATGACTCGGCTACACTCGGAGAGCCAGACACACACTGCTCCGGCTACACTCTAGATTAATGTGCTAACTGCTGGTTCACATGATTGAAAAAAGGTCATAACGAACATAGTTGAGAACATACTACGATGTGATTATTTATAAACTCTACCTTTCACGAACGTCATTGATTAAAGTCGGACCAAGTGTCTGCTCTTCATATGCTTCAAATAATCCTCATGAGGAACAGTCCTTTAACTTAATCCCGGTGGGCACCTAGATAACTTCCCATGAGGATTGCGTAGCAATTTAAGCATGTTTGCTTAAAGTTGTGAGAGAACCTGGGAACCTGAAACGGCATTAATTTTTCCAAGCATCTACTTTTCAGACTTTCCTTAGTTGTTTGTCTCGATTTTACCATTTACCCCACAATCACTCTTTTCTCAAGGGACGGCTGATAATTAGAACCGCATCCAGAGGGAGCACTCTGAAAACGTAATGAACGCAATCAAGCTGAACATTTTTAATTTACGTTCCTCGTTATTGTAAATTTGTATGTTGATAATACGTGGGATAATTATTTACAGACAATTGTACCTAGCAAAGTGGATTTTCAAACGGAAATTTAAAGTGAAGGCCACGATTAACGTCAGTGTGAGCCGTGCTATATACCAGAGACGACGCTCCTGGTTTTCATTCAGTTAACACACTTGGATTGTGACGATTACAGGAAATTTCGTTCAGCTGATTCTGAGAAGTTAACAAATTGAATATTATTTTTCGAAGTTCTTGTACTTTCTCATATACGTCGACGGGCTAACCAGTGATATGAATTTCCTTCAGATCATTATTGTTTTGGCTGCTGGATTGCCGATATCTGCAGAATCGGGTGGGGCGATTGTCGATTGCCCACTAATGTGGCAGCGTTGGCGTGACTCGTGTTACCGTCTGACGATCCTACATGTAGACGCCGGGTGGGACGCGCAGCAGAGCGAGTGCCGTGACATGGGAGGTAGGATGGCCGCTCCTCATTCACTCGAGGAGAATGAATTCTTTGCAACCATGGCGAAAGCGGAGGGTCTCGGCTGGTTGTTGGTTGCTTGCAGTGACATGGATAAAGAGGGTGAATGGGTGTGTGAGGGGCAGGACAAAGACAGCACCTTCTTGAATTTTGCCCCAGGCGAGCCGAATAACGATGGAGGGAAAGAGCACTGCGCGTACATAATCGTTAGCTCCTCGCGGTGGATTGACGCATCATGTTCAGCCAAGCAAAGAGCTTTGTGCGTTCTTCGATCGCCACCACACGGCAGACACATGTCCTTCTCTGGAGGGAATTCTTGCTTCGTCGGTCACGTGATCCGAGAATTTACAACTCCGAGTAAGTCCAGATGCGCCGCTGCGTGTATCAAGCATCCCCAATGCCGCTCATTCAACATCATCGACCAAGGAGAGGCAAAACTGTGTCAGTTAAACAACGCTACCACGTCAGATGACTCGGCAACACTCGGAGAGCCAGACACACACTGCTCCCGCTACACTCTAGATTAATCAGCTTATGACGGTTGAACTGTGTCTCAGTACAAATGTTAACGATCAATTTTGATACCTTTGTGTAAGAACAAAATCCATCTTTTACAAATGTTATCGTTGACAGCCAGTTTGAGACTTTGAGAATATTTTAAGGAGTGACGCTTTGAATTGCAAGTCTCAAAACACACTTCAACTCGTCCCAAATTTTGCATAATGTCGTGAGGACACCTGCGAACCTGGATACGAGGAAATGCGTCAACGGGAACACGGTACCATCATCTGTATATATTTAGTCTATTTTTTCTTAAAATTCTTAATTGTGTTAACATAATGAAACGACAGAGAGCACCCTTGGTGCAACACTTAACAGTTTGGAGATCCGAGGGATCCCGCACTTGCCCTCCTACTCCCAATTTTAAAACAAATGCGATGCTATTCTTGGGTTTCACTTGGCTTGACAACGGTTGCTATCCGCCATTACTGTGTCCATACTATGGCACGCCAAAGCGAAAAATAATTCAACACTGCACTGATAATTTAATATTGACGCATATTTTCGCAAATGTTGCGCAAGAAAAAAAGTTGGCATGACTTTTAAATGTTGATAGACTGTTTGAAACTGGCATACCGTGCTTTTGTTGGCAAGTTTTTAAAAATGTTGAGACTTGTTTTTCAGGGTTGATAGCAGAGATATCAGTGTTGAACTATTTCCGCTTTGGCGTGCCATAGTATGGATACAGTAATGGCGGATATGATAGTTGTTGACGTCACGCGTAAGCCACGCCATATCAAACACTGATAATTTTGCCATCAACCCTGAAAAACAAGTCTCAACATTTTAAAAAACTTGCCAACAAAAGCACGGTATGCCAGTTTCAAACAGTCTATCAACATTTAAAAGTCATGCCAGCTTTTTTTCTTGCGCAACATTTGCGAAAATGTGCGTCAACATTAAATTGTCAGTGTTGAATTATTTTTCGCTTTGGCGTGCCATAGTATGGACACAGTAATGGCGGATGCAACCGTTGTCAAGCCAAGTGAAACCCAAGAATAGTAAAATCTACCATGTCGGATAATTGACATTATGTGTCAGTTGTACGAAACATATAACTATTTTAATGTCTTTTCGTCGACGTGTAGGTTTTAATATATATTTCTTGATTAACGATGTGTAAATATAACCACGTGTCCGTGATCTTGGTTATTTATCTCAGATTAAAAGCCATTGTATCATTTATGACGCGACATTTTACTTCATGAGTTAACGAAGAAAAACATGTTCATAGCAATAAAAAAAATACCACATAAATATATTCCTCTCCATACTTTCTGGAGAAAATAACAACTGAAGATAAATTTGAAAACAAAAGTGTGCGCACACACATTTTTACTATTCCATGCATGGATTTAAAGGTTTTCTGAAGCACTGATGCATCTATGCAGGCTAGTTTACCAACAAGCCTGCAACAATACCAGGGTCATTATGGAACTGTCATGCATGCATGACTGAGCAAACACGAGTTGACAAGAAAAAAAAACTAAAGAAGTGTTGATCGCAATGGTAATAAACGCCACATGATATTTTTCCCTCGTAAAACGGTATACCTTTGTGGGAGAAACCTTTTAACCATTCATTCGTGCACCAAAACCATGCATGGATTTTTCAGGTTTTCTGAAGTATTAGTGTATCTGGCTGAAATTTCTAGAAATGCCCGGTTTTCTTGTAAACGAACGTAAAAAAACAGCGATTTTTCCAGTAGGCAAGGCAGGTTTTTCGTAAATTTGATTTTTGCAATGGATATAATGCATTAACATATACTATTTATTAATTTTTCGTCCGGCAGTAAGCAACCCACAATGCTCCGTGCGTCTGTAGCTGTCATCGATATAACGAACAATACTTGGCCTAGACTGCTCCCCGGTCCATGCGATCGCTTGCATGCCACTTAACACATGTAGACCATGACGTAACTAGTGAAGACAGTGTGACCAGTCTAGGCAATGCATTGTATTAGGTGGGGTACAATGGCGAACGGTGGCTTCAATTTTAGACGTCGTTGCTTCATCCAGTGTATACATATCTATGGTAGCTGTGACCTTTGCGTCACGTGATTCCTTCACAGAAAACTGTGAAGGCACATCAGCCCGTCCCAGCGCCCTGTAAGAGCGGTGGGTACGAGCGAAAGTCTCACTATCTCCTGCAGGTTGGTCGCCGATTGGCCACTCAGTTCTTGTCACGTGAACGTAATGAGCCATATGGAGACATTCTATCAAATCAACAGGCTGTCATATATCATAGCAACAAGCGCGTGCCAGTAGTCTGGCCACCACGGATCCGGCTCGGTATATGAAGCCTCATTAGTGTGTAAATCATGCATCTTGCGGCGGAGGTTTTGTGAGGTGGAAATTATCACCCAGCTGTTTTTATACAGAAATCATAAGATCAAAGTGTTGCAGACAAAGGGGCAAACTCAAATTTGTTTTCATTTCAGAAAGAAGTGACATTTTCTCTACTTCAAAAATGTCTTGTCAGGCGAGGGCGCTGTTTGTTGCTGGTCATGGAGGGAACCCACAGTGGAAAAACAAAGAAAGAACATTACATTTCAAACAGTAGCAGTAGCCCACTGATCCATTTTTGACCCAAACAAACTTGTTAGGGTTGTTGCAAATGACATACTAAACAAACTCAGTAAACTTATATAGTTCATGATATCAAGAAGCCACTGAAAATGACATTAACTTTTGTACACAAGTCTATGGAGAATTCCTCTGTTTTTCCTGAGATGACATCACGGCTTTGCTCATGAATATGGAAATTCTCATTAACATAAAAATAGAAAACGTGCAATTACACCAAAACGCAACTATCAAATTCTCTGAAATTGACCGAAATGTGTAAAACACATCCTCTACTAATATTTTACGTAATAAAAACCCTATTTCACACGTCCTTTATAGCATCTTCCACCTTTTAAAGATGCACTGTCCGTGTTCGGTGAAAGGATTAAACAAATTAAATAATTTACACAAGCGAACGAATTTAGAAAGCTTACGTGTCTCTGTAACGAAAAATATTTAAAAAAATTCCGACGTCGGGAATTGGAGATACAAGCCTTTTTCTTGAAACGGGCTTCACATGTTGTACATGTGCGCGTACACATGTACGCGCACATGTACATTACGTCATAACCATGTCAAATACATGGTTGATTATACTGCTCCGTGCTCAGTCATGTGTGACCGTAAATCGGATTTCGTGGTCTCATAAGAAAGAGGACACCATTAGCTAATAGATCATGGTGGTTGCCAATTTCCAAAATATTTAGCCATCTCCACAAAATTAACAAATTAATCTCGGTTTCCTTTTTTTTTTAAAACACCCTGTATAGTTCGGCGTTAAACGTTGTTTGTTTTGTTAGATACAGTGTATACAGTACGTGAAAAAAGCACGCGTTTTGCGTCTTGTGGAGACCATTTGGTGTCTGTGCGGTACTGATGGGAGTGTAGTTTCTGTGCCTTTCCCGCGTGCTAAATCACACTGAACATAAATGAGCCACAACATTCACGAGGTGTGGGGATTCCGCACTGATATTCGATAGGTGCGGGTGTCAACCAATGCATAGTTCCGACCTGTCAATCAAGCCGAACCCGCCGACCAATCACAACAGAGCTAGCAGACAGCGCCCACATAGGTCAAAGTGCATTGCATCACAAACAATCACGAGATTTTCTGCCCCATACAGTTTGTACAGTGTTGTATGCGCCAGTGACCGGGCGAATTTTGGTTTCAATGTCGGGCGATTCGCTGTTCAAGGGTAGGAAAGCGCATTTTTATGAATATATATCATCCCTGCATTAATTGCCCTTCGCTCAGTGTGTGCTACGGTAACTGTCGACCCTAAAACATAAATACCTTTGAGTTTTCTCCAATGAATCAGTGCTTTCCATGCCGAGTTCCGTTGCTTTGTACGTTGTGTCGCCATTATTTTGCGATGGCTTGTGAGCACATATAGCAACAGTATCTAAGGGGCGGGGTTAACTGGGCAATTTCGGAACTATGCATTGACCTGAAACATAATGACGGGACAGTTTGTTTACGTACGTGCTTTCCTATGGCCCTACGTCGTCTAGTAGGCCTACCCCGAGATTCCTTCATAGATTTGTGCGCATGTAAACAAACCGTGACGTCAAATGTTTCAGGTCCATTAAATCAGCAAATGAGCCTGTTGTGCGAGCGCCCCATCTGGGGCCAATTTCATAGAGGTGTTTAAGCACAAGTATTTGCTTAAGCACAAAAAACTCTTGCTTAGTAGGGAACGTTACCAGTGAAATTCTCATTTTTGCTGGTAACCTAATTTTACCAAGCAAAGTTTTTCATGCTTAAGCAATTGTTTATAAGCAGCTCTAATTGGCCCCAGGTGATAGGCATGAGACTATAGTTGCGTTCGTGCGTTACAAACGTTGATTACAATACGGTCGGTGGGTAACGATACTCCGTGGGTTACATCACAGTGCGCAAGCTATCCAACCACAAAAACTGGGCGCATTTATGGGCCAAGCAGACCTCGAGTCTGAGAGCTTTTCACACTAAAAGATGTAACACCTTTGAAATTTTAATTACTAACTAATGCAACATGCTTCAATAAAGTACCCCTTTGCACAAATTTTGAAAGCGTGACCACCTCCAGTATGTTCGAATTATTCATCCACAGAGTGCCTGGTCCATTCATTTTTAATGAGATCAGTGCATGGGTAACGAAACAAGCTGGTTCGGTGCGCCAGTTGAGTTAAGACATTCGAATTCTGACGATATAACAGCATCCGAAACGGTTGACAATAACCGAATTAGAAGATAAAGTGCTATTTTGTGATCACACGTACACAAGCTCACATTTTATTTGAATTCTCACCGCCGAGAAATGAATCTGCTTTCGACTTTAGTTTTTCTCGCCATTGGATCTGCAACAGCCACAGGTTCGAATTCCGACTCTGACGATGGCTTTATTCCTCAATGTCCATCGATGTGGCAGCGTTGGCGTGAGTCGTGTTACCGTCTGACGACCGAAATAGGGACGTGGAATGAACATAAGAGCAAGTGCCATGATATGGGAGGCGAAATGGGCGCTCCTCATTCACTCGAGGAGAATGAGTTCTTTGCAACCATGGCGCAAGCGGAGGGTCTCGGCTCGTTGTGGGTCGCTTGCAGTGACATGGATAAAGAGGGTGAATGGGTGTGTGAGGGGCAGGATAAAGACAGCACCTTCTTGAACTTTGCCTCAGGCGAGCCGAGTAACAATGGAGGTAAAGAGCACTGCGCACACATGTACATAAGCGTTAGCTCCTTGCGTTGGAATGACGCATCATGTTCAGCCAAGCAAAGAGCTTTGTGCGTTCGTCGATCGCCACCACACGGCAGACAAATGTCCTTCTCTGGAGGGAATTCCTGCTTCGTCGGTCACGTGTTCTCTGGTGAAGTGCTTAACAATTGCCACATCGAAGATCGAGACTTGATCCGTGAGTTCACGACTTGTAGCAAGATCAGATGCGCCGCTGCGTGTATCCAGCAACCCGGATGCCGCTCATTCAACATCATCGACCAAGGAGGGGCAAAACTGTGTCAGCTAAACAACGCTACCACGTCAGATGACTCGGCTACACTCGGAGAGCCAGACACACACTGCTCCGGCTATACTCTAGATTAATGTGCTAACTGCTGGTTCACATGTGTGATTGAAAAAAGGTCATAACGAACAAAGTTTAGAACATATATACTACGATGTGATTATTTATAAACTCTACCTTTCACGAACGTCATTTATTAAAGTCGGACCAAGGGTCTGCTCTTTATATGCTTCAAATCATCCTGATGAGGAACAACCCTTTAACTTAATCCCGGTGGGCACCATGAGGAATGTAAGCATGTTTGCTCAAAGTTGTGAGAGAACCTGTACCTAAAACGGCACTCATTTTTACAAGCATCTACTTTTCAGACTTTCCTTAGTTGTTTGTCTCGATTTTATCATTTACCCCACAGTCACTCTTTTCTCAAGGGACGGCTGATAATTAGAACCGCACCCAGAGGGAGCACTCTGAAAACGTAATGAACGCAATCAAGCAGAACATTTTTAATTTACGTTTCTCGTTATTGTAAATTTGTCTGTCGATAATACGCGGGATAATTATTTACAGACAATAATGTACCTAGCAAAGTGGATTTTCAAACGCAAAAGTGAAGGCCACGATTAACGTCAGTGTGAGCCGTGCTATACAGAGACGACGCTCCTGATTTTCATTCGGTTAACACACTTGGATTGTGACGATTACAGCAAATTTCGTTCAGCTGATTCTGAGAAGTTAAAAAATTTAATATTATTTTTCGAAGTTCTTGTACTTTCTCATATACGTCGACGGGCTAACCAGTGATATGAATTTCCTTCAGATCATTATTGTTTCGGCTGCTGGATTGCCGATTTCTGCAGAATCGGGTGGGGCGATTGTTGATTGCCCACCGATGTGGCAGCGTTGGCGTGACTCGTGTTACCGTCTGACGATCCAACATGTATACGCCGGGTTGGACGCGCAGCAGAGCGAGTGCCGTAACATGGGAGGCAGGTTGGCCGCTCCTCATTCACTCGAGGAGAATGAGTTCTTTGCAACCATGGCGAAAGCGGAGGGTCGCGGCTGGTTGTGTGTCGCTTGCAGTGACAGGGATAAAGAGGGTGAATGGGTGTGTGAGGGGCAGGACAAAGACAGCACCTTCTTGAATTTTGCCTCAGGCGAGCCGAATAACGGTGGAGGGAAAGAGCACTGCGCGTACATAAGGGTTAGCTCCTTACGTTGGTTTGACGCACCATGTTCAGCCAAGCAAAGAGCTTTGTGCGTTCTTCGATCGCCACCACACGGCAGACACATGTCCTTCTCTGGAGGGAATTATTGCTTCGTCGGTCACGTGATCCGAGAATTTACAACTCCGAGTAAGTCCAGATGCGCCGCTGCGTGTATCAAGCATCCCAAATGCCGCTCATTCAACATCATCGACCAAGGAGAGGCAAAACTGTGTCAGCTAAACAACGCTACCCCATCAGATGACTCGGCAACACTCGGAAAACCTGACACACACTGCTCCCGCTACACTCTAGATTAATAAGCCTATGACGGTTGAACTGTGTCTCAGTACGAATGTTAACGATCAATTTTGACACCTTTGTTGATGGTGTAAGAACAAAATCCATCTTTTACAAATGTTATCGTTGACAGCCAGTGTGAGACTTTGAGAATATTTTAAGGAGTGACTCTTTGAATTGCAAGTCTCTAAACACACTTCAACTCGTCCCAAATGTTGCATAATATCGTGAGGACACCTGCGAACCTGGATACGAGGAAATGCGTCAACGGGAACACGGTACCATCATCTGTATATATTTAGTCTATTTTTTCTTAAAATTCTTAATTGTGTTAACATTATGAAACGACAGAGAGCACCCTTGGTGCAACAGTTTGGAGATCCGAGGGATCCCGCACTTGCCCTCCTATACTCCCAATTTAAAAAAACTGCGATGCTATTCTTGGGTTTCACTTGGCTTGACAACGGTTGCTATTCGCCATTACTGTGCCCATACTATGGCACGCCAAAGCGAAAAATAATTCAACACTGATAACTTAATATTGACGCATATTTTCGCAAATGTTGCGCAATGTTGATAGACTGTTTGAAACTGGCATACCGTGCTTTTGTTGGCAATTTTTAAAAATGTTGAGACTTATTTTTCAGGGTTGATGGCAAAATTATTCGTGTTTAATTTGGCGTGCCATACGCGGACGTCAACAACTTTTATATCCGCCATTATATCCACACGGCACGCCAAAGCGGAAATAGTTCAACACTAACAATTCTGCCATCAACCCTGAAAAACAAGTCTCAACATTTTTATAAAACTGCCAACAAAAGCACGGTATGCTAGTTTTAAACAGTCTACCAACATTTAAAAGTCATGCCAACCTTTTTTCTTGCGCAACATTTGCGAAAATGTGCGTCAACATTAAATTGTCAGTGTTGAATTAGTTTTGCCATAGTATGGACACAGTAATGACGGATAGCAACCGTTGTCAAGCAAAGTGAAACCCAACAAGAGTAAAATCTACTATGTCGGATAATTGACATTATGTGTCATTTGTACGAAACATATAATTATTTTAATGTCTTTTCGTCGACGTGTAGGTTTTAATATCTTTAATAATATAATAATGAATATTTGTAATGCGCCGGTATCCATCAGAAAGATGTGTAAATATAACCACGTGTCCGTGATCTTGGTTATTTATATCAGATTAAAGGCACAGGATCGTCAGCAATGCGCGCGCGCCAAATTCGTGCCACGAAATACGCAGCTCCATGCCTTTGCTATAGCGCTGCGTATTTCGTGGGACGAATTTGGCGCGCGCGCATTGCTGACGAGCCTGTACCTTTAAAAGCCTATTGTATAATTTATGATGCAACATTTTACTTAGAAAGAAAAAATTCATAGCAATGAACAAATACCACATAAATCCATTCCTCTCCCTACTATACTGTCTGGAGAAAATAACTGAAGATAAATTTAAAAACAAAAGTGTGCGCACACACATTTTTACTATTCACTTTAGACAAAACCATGCATGGATTTAAAGGTTTTCTGGAGCACTGATGCATCTATGCAGGCTAGTTTACCAACATTCTTCTTTAGGTGTGTTATTATTCCATGAATCGGTAAAAAGTTTCATCTTGCAAATGATACATAGGTCTTTTAAGTGATAAGCTGTCTCTGCGCAGATTCACGTGAGCCGAATGTTACTTAATGTCCGTTTATGCACCACTGAAGTAATAGAACTGCACAAAAAAACAGTGGTTTACTAAATATACATGTGTGTATATGTATACTGTGAAAATGAAAGGAAACTTGTTTTTGTGTTTCGTGTAAGACACGTTTCTCAATACATTTCTTCAATGCATTCCAAAATATACAGGGTTCGGGTTTTCTTTGTTCTTTCGATAACAGATAATAGACAGCCTTCGTGTACTGAATGGGGTTCAGATTCTCGTTATTTTGGGAGAAAGATCTGCACGTATACATCAACAGAACACAAACCCGGGTCTGCCTCTGCAATATTGAGGAATCCTTGGTATGAATACCAGAAAGAAAGAATAATAATAATAATATACATGATTGTGTTAAATGTTACATGTTTAGTATATCGGCTATAAACTACTAAAGTATGACGTCAGTTATCAGGGTACTGGGTCTAAACATTCGCTGGTAATCTAAAACGTCCATTGCTAAAGCGCAGGGTAACAGTTCACTGCTTTTAGTGTATACAATACCATTGGCAACACACACGTCAAAAGAAATGACGTTTTCTTTTGTAGGTAATGAAGTGAAAACGTACACCCTTTATGTGTTTTGATAGTTACTGCACATACACTAAAACCAGTGAATCGTTTCCTTGCGCTTTGGCAATGGTCTTGCAGATTACCAGCGAATGTTTAGCCCTGGTTACCCTGGTAACAGACGAATATTAGTCTAAATTGGATTGTATATATCCTGGAACGACGAAGTGTAAATGGAGTCGGAGTAAACTAATCCGAAGAAATTCAGTCCATGTTAAAAACCGTGGCAATCCATGCGTGTTTGCACATGCATTAACAAAATGAGTGTTCCATTAAAATGAATGTTCCACTATTGTCTTTTAATAATGAGATCTTGGTATGAAGTGATATTGCACGCATTCTGCAGTATTTACACGTTGTTTCTTTCTCGTCGCCAAAGAAGCATTATCATAAACGACATTATTGCTCCCTTCCAAGCGTGTTATTGAAGACTGCTTTATTATACCAACTGCATGCACTACTTTGAAAAACTATGGGAATTCACCATTGCTCCGTTTGGTTTTTGTGAGAGCCGACGCATTCTGGCTCAGCACATTTTTATCAGCACAAAGCCACAAAGCTTTGCAATCATCTGCACCTTTTGATTGTGCAAAATGACATATGAATTTGACTTTATATTTTCTAATTAAAAGGCGGGATCTGAACCATTTTGAAGTTTTATACGCAACTGCATGTAAAGACTAAGTCTAGATATAGAACCGCAACGACGTTCTGCTTGACCTCTCTGCGAACAGGTTTTGTCTCACAGGTTTTTCCATATTCTTGATTTTTTAAAATGCAATTCCTACTCGTAAATCATTTTACAAGTTTGCATGAACTATATAATAAAAACTGGCAAGCCAAAAGAAAACATCGACGGCCAACAGCCCACGTAGAGCTAGACACGCGCTGAAATAGCGGCAAGTCCACAGTATATAGGCTAAAAATGGACGCTATAGTTTCTTGTATATGCGATAGAAACCGTGGAAATGGCAGCGGGGAAAATGCAATATTTGTCGTGATTTTTCTCGAACACGAAACATTTGCGATGGAAATGTATGTAAATATTTATATTCTAAAACCGGTATTTTTTTCGTATACATTGAACAAAGATTTTAAGGAAATTACCTCCTGGAATCAACACATAATGTAATTTTAAGATATACTTCCCACTTGCACTTTTGTCGCAAATGTTGCTTTTCTGTAGAAAAATCACATTTTCTACTTCAAAAATTGCCTTCAGTTAGTGCACAAGATAACCATTCACGCGCGCGCGCAGCGCCCTCTGTTGTCGCGCTTACGCACAGACCGCTCGCCGCGTCATTTTGTGCATTACTTTATGCAGTAATTTTATCATTTATTTATCTCAGAAATGCAATATTTGCGACGGAAGTGTCAGTGGGAAGTATATCTTCGAATTAAATAAGCTATCGATTGCACTATATAACTTCACCCAAATCCGTGTTCAATGTATACGAAAAAAATACCCTAAAACCATCCAAGCTATCGATTACAATAATTATTTTCGTTAAATTCCAGTTGTGACCTAAAGTAAAAAAAATACCGAGTTGACTTCAGTTGAACGCACGGTCGAGTTGGTACAACGGTGGAGTTGGTTCGAGTTGACTTGCGCCAATGTGGCGATAATCGATACCATCGATAAGGTACAATACGAGAGGGCGGTGCTACCTCCGGATTTCTATGGCGACACGCTTGATTGACATCAACACTTCGCACAAACACTATGCGATTTGTGCAAAGACGGGGTTTCGGGGAAAATACACCAGCCGCTAGACTTGACCAAGTCCGACTCGTGATGCGGGATAGAAAACACAGGACATTTGTAATTAAAGTTTTGTAAGTTTTTAACTTTAATCTGTTTGTATTTTGCTGGTCTGTGTGTAACGTATGTTTGCTTAAAACCATTTTTTCCGCGATTAGTCTTTCCTCGCCTCAAGCGTTGGTAAAACTAACTGCGCGCGGAACATAACTCGCCACTGTCGCCTTGACCAAAGGCTAATTACACGCGCGCGTGAAAAACAGGTACTACCTACACTGTTAAAAAAATCTGTTCATTTACAGTACATTCATATGTAAATTGGCATTACATAGCGTACTGTTTTTTAACAGTACATTCTACTTTTTTGTTTTCTCTGTTTGCATACAGTAGACTCTGCTGTTATTTGGAATTGTAAATTTACAGAAGATTCTTGTTTTTCAACAGACGACTAATGTTCGTTTTGTGCATGGTTTTGTTCCTGAACATAGCCTTCTGTCCAGAAACAACTCTTATGTAGCTGAACGAAGCATATTATGGGTTATTGACGACTGTTTTTTGTTGTAGACGTTTGAGTGTGAATATGCACAGTTTGCCCTTCACTTTTTGTGTTGGAGATGCACCATCACCACGTGGAAAATAAGTCGGCATTTTCCTCTCAATTTCGTAGCTTTTATTTGCATGCTCAGATGTAGTGGATGGTCAACACAACGTTCAGTATACCGTGGATTTAACTTGGCTCATTAAAATGCAGGAATACCATGAATTTAGGGGCACGTTGCCGTCTCAATCCTTTTGTAGGTAATGAAGTGAAAACGTACACCCTTTATGTGTTTTGATAGTTACTGCACATACACTAAAACCAGTGAATCGTTTCCTTGCGCTTTGGCAATGGTTTTGCAGATTACCAGCGAATGTTTAGCCCTGGTTACCCTGGTAACAGACGAATATTAGTCTAAATTGGATTGTATATATCCTGGAACGACGAAGTGTAAATGGAGTCGGAGTAAACTAATCCGAAGAAATTCAGTCCATAGATGTTAAAAACCGTGGCAATCCATGCGTGTTTGCACATGCATTAACAAAATGAGTGTTCCATTAAAATGAATGTTCCACTATTGATTGCTTTCGATGACGTAGAACATCCGGGAATGTTTGGTGGTCAACGGTCACGCACGTACACGCGCGCGCCAATAAACGCACATGAACACGCGTAAAAAATACAGCGTATTTTCATTCGAAGATGCCGCACGCGGGCGTTGTGATACCTTCAAATTATTGAGCATGCACTCGGCTTGTAAAAACGAAAGTGCTTTTACTTGATCGCGGTGTTTAGCCTGAAGAAATGCGTTTTTATCTTTCTCAATACAACAGCCATGGCGCAACAACATAAAGCTAGTTCAAGCAACAGAGGTAAGTGCAACCAATGCGCTTTTCTTGCTCTTTTTGCCAGTTATTACTCGAGCCACGTGGGTCATGAAAAATGCCCACCAAAATGGTGGATGGAAGGGGTGACGTCACCGGAAAGCAATCAATTGTATTTTAATAATGGGATCTTGGTATGAAGTGATATTGCACGCATTCTGCAGTATTTACACATTGTTTCTTTCTCGTCGCCAAAGAAGCATTATCCTAAACGACATCATTGCTCCTTTCCAAGCGTGTTATTGAAGACTGCTTTATTATACCCACTGCATGCACTACTTAAAAAAACTATGGGAATTCGATCACCATTGCTCCGTTTGGTTTTTGTGAGAGCCGACGCATTCTGGCTCAGCACATTTTTATCAGCACAAAGCCACAAAGCTTTGCAATCATCTGCACCTTTTGATTGTGCAAAATGACATATGAATTTGACTTTATATTTTCTAATTAAAAGGCGGGATCTGAACCATTTTGAAGTTTTATACGCAACTGTAAAGACTAAGTCTAGATATAGAACCGCAACGACGTTCTGCTTGACCTCTCTGCGAACAGGTTTTGTCTCACAGGTTTTTCCATATTCTTGATTTTTAAAAATGCAATTCCTACTCGTAAATCATTTTACAAGTTTGCATGAACTATATAAACATCGACATTTAAAAAAAAAAACGGACGGCCAACAGCCCACGTAGAGCTAGACACGCGCTGAAATAGCGGCAAGTCCACGTAGACAGTATAGGCCTACAGTAGCCGACCGCAAGACGGCCAGCTACTGTACGGTCATGTGGCATGTCCCGCTCAAATGCGCTACCAGTCTGTTTCAAATCCAACATTCTAAAAATGGACGCTAGTTTCTTGTATATGCGATAGAAACCGTGGAAATGGCAGCGGGGAAAATGCAATATTTGTCGTGATTTTTCTCGAACACGAAACATTTGCGATAGAAATGTATGTAAATATTTATATTCTAAAACCATCCAAGCTATCGATTACAATAATTATTTTCGTTAAATTCCAGTTGTGACCTAAAGTAAAAAAATACCGAGTTGACCTCAGTTGAACGCACGGTCGAGTTGGTACAACGGTGGAGTTGGTTCGAGTTGACTTGCGCCAATGTGGCGATAATCGATACCATCGGTAAGGTACAATACGAGAGGGCGGTGCTACCTCCGGATTTCTATGGCGACACGCTTGATTGACATCAACACTTCGCACAAACACTATGCGATTTGTGCAAAGACGGGGTTTCGGGGAAAATACACCAGCCGCTAGACTTGACCAAGTCCGACTCGTGATGCGGGATAGAAAACACAGGACATTTGTAATTAAAGTTTTGTAAGTTTTTAACTTTAATCTGTTTGTATTTTGCTGGTCTGTGTGTAACGTATGTTTGCTTAAAACCATTTTTTCCGCGATAGTGGGAACTCCCCATTAGTCTTTCCTCGCCTCAAGCGTTGGTAAAACTGACTGCGCGCGGAACATAACTCGCCACTGCCGCCTTGACTAAAGGCTAATTACACGCGCGCGTGAAAAACAGGTACCTACACTGTTAAAAAAATCTGTTCATTTACAGTACATTCATATGTAAATTGGCATTACATAGCGTACTGTTTTTTAACAGTACATTCTACTTTTTTGTTTTCTCTGTTTGCATACAGTAGACTCTGCTGTTATTTGGAATTGTAAATTTACAGATTAAAGATTCTTGTTTTTCAACAGACGACTAATGTTCGTTTTGTGCATGGTTTTGTTCCTGAACATAGCCTTCTGTCCAGAAACAACTCTTATGTAGCTGAACGAAGCATATTATGGGTTATTGACGACTGTTTTTTGTTGTAGACGTTTGAGTGTGAATATGCACAGTTTTCCCTTCACTTTTTGTATTGGAGATGCACCATCACCACGTGGAAAATAAGTCGGCATTTTCCTCTCAATTTCGTAGCTTTTATTTGCATGCTCAGATGTAGTGGATGGTCAACACAACGTTCAGTATACCGGGGATTTAACTTGGCTCATTAAAATGCAGGAATACCATGAATTCAGGGGCACGTTGCCGTCTGAATCCATTGTATTCCCACACTATGAGGCAGGCTGCACGCTCCTGTATACCTCCACTGCAGGCAGTATAGCACTGCACTACATTACAAATAACACGCAAATAAAAACCCAAAATGCAAGAGAAATACCGACTTGCCTTTCACGACATGTAGAGCAGTTATCACGTTTAAATCAGCACTTCACTGAGGAATTTCCAGTACACATTTCGGCATGAAACGCCTGGCAAAAGCTGGTATTTTCAAACATGAAATTGCACGTCCAACTGCATGCAGCAGTGCAGTTATTTATGGCTGAATTTTGCTGTTGTCATTTCCCGCGCGCGACAGCGGACATTGGTACTCGCTATCAACGTCACACAGTTGTTGCCGCGTACCAGGGAACATGGGCGGAAAACAGCAAATTTAACTGTTGGTGAACAGTAACCTGTCTGTACTTGAACAAATAAGTATTCAAAGTGTCTTGTTCCTGAACAAAACTGTAATTCAACGGCAAATCGTCTGTAATCAAACAGAAAAATATTTTTAAAATGTACACAGACGGAAGAAAGTTTGTGCAATAACAACAAATTCCAAAAACAGTAAAAGTTACTGTTGGTTTTTGACTTTTTCAACAGAAAAACACAATTTTTTACAGTGTAGCGCTATATTGCGCTCAGCTGACATTTTGTTTTCGATTTGTTTTCAAAATGTTTACGTGTTTAGTGGGCCAGGCGCGGGTAATGATGTTGTGACGTTGCACAGAGCTTATAGCTCGAATTTCGTGGTGCCAATTCCCATCGCAAGTATTTATCTAACTTATAAGGAGTTATAACAAAGTTATTTTGAAAGTTCCAACGACCTTGAACGTATTTGTACTAATTCGTACCAAACATACAATCTCGATATATGATTGCCTTGGTAACGATTTTGATACTCGGTGCATGTTATAGGGGACGTCGACCGCCTCCCCTTCCTACTCTTTGAATCGTGAAAATGTCGACAACTTTAGACGGCCCCTAAAACGACAAAAGCTTCAGATTAAATGAGTCTCACACTTTAATGAGTCATCTGTATATCATTTTATCAGGTTTAATTAAAAACCACCAACATTAAGAAATAGGTTCCCCACCAAAACATAATTCTGCGATACATCAATGACTGAAACACGATTTGAAATTACAAAAAAATACAAATAAGCGCCCTTTTCCAAGGAACAAAAATGACAAGTTTGTAAAGGCATCAACAAATAAAATCTCCCAAGCCGTTAGTTAGGCGTTGCATTTTCCCTTACCCCTTTGCATTAAAGATATGCATGATTGGTAAACTGTTGCAAATAGTTTTATCCCCCTGTGTGATTGGAGATTATTCATGATAAAAACCAACCTAAGCAAAAATAAAAACCAGCTCCGTACGTCGTTTAACTTTTGAGAAAACAGTCAAAAAAGGGTTTACAGTAATTTCGCCCCAAAACCAGTTCGCCCTGAACCACGGCCTGTGCACGAAGTTGTTTTGGGGTAAAGTGGCTTTTGGACGAAGTAATGTTTGGACGAAGTGGTTTGGGGGCGAAATGGCACTAGGACGAAGTGGTTCAGGACGAAGTGGTCCAGGGCTAAATAGTTTTCGGGCAAATTAAATTTAAAAAATAATTGTTATAAAAATAATATAAAAAAAAACAAACGAAAAATAATTGTTTTGCTCATTTCTCAAAGACTATAGCACTTCAGACAAAATAATTTCAGGGGAAGTTTTCTACCGTCATCGTGTTTATATTGTGCAAGTTATGTATAAATCTGTGAACATTTCTGATTCTTCGAGATAATAATCATGTGTAGGCCTACTGCCTTTAAAGTCCAGTAATTAAACCATTTGCAGTACTATAATCCAAAAGTTTACTTCATAAGTTGAAAAGAAAAAAATTACGACTAATGTAATCGATAGCAATGGTAACAAACACAACATGATTTTCCCCGTGCAAAATGGTACCTCTGTATGGGAAATTGCTAACGGAAGGTGTTTTGTTTTCGTTTGCAAACGATTTGTTTACCATTCACGCTACAAAACCATGCATGGATTTTTATATTAATTTTCATTACTCATTTCATTACTCAAGTATTACTCAGTGCATCTATGGCTGAAATATCTACACTGTACAAGGCAGTCTATCATTTATTTAGTTACGTAATGTTGTTCCTGGAACTCATAAAACAAAATAATGATAATGGGCCTTCAACGCTTACGAAATGACCTTCAATTTCAAGTGTTCAACGTATAAAAAGAGTCGACACTTTCTGACCCCGTTCTCACTAGAGAAATAACTTCGATCGACGAAGATTTGACGATGATTTGACGAAGAGATCGCCTGGTGTGAACGCATGTCTCTTTATTCGGCGAAGAGATCGCTTCATTCGACGATTTTTCGATGAAACGATTTCAGTGGCAGATCTGGTCTCATTCAAATACAGGAACACAATGGATTCCAGGGGGTTGCAACCCTCTGAATTCAATTGCATTCCTATATTTTAATGAGGCCAGATCCGACACTGGATTTGTTATGTAAAATGGGGCGTCACACAACTTGATTTTTTATTCGATCTTCGTTGGGCCTTCGTTCAGCGGTGTTTTTGAACGGTGTCGCTCGTTGAGCGAGATGCGAATGCACACTTCATTAACTAACGATGATTAACTAATCGTTATCGAACGAAGCGATTTATCTATAAAAAAACGGGGTCAAAGACTATAACTACGCCTAGCTACATCACTATGTACTCGAAGCCAAACATTTATAATGCGTTAAGTTAATGCGTTAAATCAAGTATCCAAAGACTAATTTCGTAATAGGGCCGTCATTTCACGAAAAATTACTTAAATTGATAAAAATTTAAATCTATCAATATGTGTCAATTGGCATTTTATGTTGAGTAATCACTTTTATGTAGTAATTCAAAATACATGCCTTAGCTGTCTTTGTAATATGGCTAACTTGTTCCGAGTATTAGGAGAAAACGACATGACCGTCACATTTCATGAACATGTCGCAAGTCGCATTAAACCATATAATAGGGAGGACAAATCATTAAACATCGGTTCGTCAGTCCAAATATTAATAATATGGCAATGTATTGAAAATGCATATGAATGATAGGTACGCTCGGTAGACAGCTTAACCAGTTTACAAAGACTCATGACGTGCAATCTTAACACGTAACGAGAGCGAAATGCAACTACCATGTGTACAATAGCTGTACCAATATCTCATTACAACACCTGACTCGGTTTAATTTCAAAGTGTTAAACATGTATTGGCTAAAACTATATGGATTTGCACTGGAGCCGTTTGGCAACCAAACCATTACTGATTCATCCAATGATCAACTTTAATCGTGCGTCAACAAGGAAAGCCTCACTGAAATTTAGAAATACAAAGTCACAAGTATTCCTGTACACATTCAATGTATATTTTTAGTTTACTGTTACACAGTGCTTTACAGATAAGTTTGGTTTTCGTCGTGTATATATACCTGCAGACAGAAGGGCGTATAGCGCGTACAATTATTATGCCCCCTTTCCAGGAACACGACGATGTTTCCTTCTCCTTAATTAAAGTTGCAATAAGGCACTGTTCTTTATGCAGGAGTCACCCCACATAGCTTTAAAAAAACCACTTGGAAAGCGCGTGATATTTTTTTAAAAACATTGTTACCAAAAGTCACAATAGAAATCTGACTGGTGACCATTTTAAATCTAGGGTCTAACGCAGCAATTTAACTGCACCAAATGAAGTGATTGGCATTCGCTTGTTTCCCAGCCGCCCAAGGCGCTGGGACGAGCTAGTTTGCCTGTATATACCGTGATTTCTGTGCCGGAAACACGTGATTTTGAAAAGATCTTTAGAATCATGAATATTGTCAAGCCCAAAAAAGCCGGTGTGTTCCTTTAACAAAATAACTTATTTGTAGGGCTGTGAAAATTCGAATAATTCATTATATACATATAATTCGAAAATACATACATACATTTGTACTGTAGTCATCAAATTATTTGATCAAATATCAAATAATTTCATTTCGACTGAACATTTTCTGTGCATATTAAAACAATACTACAACACTGTGATGTAGTAAAAAGTTTCTAAATATCATTTTAGAGTGGAATTTAATTTTCTGTTTAAAACTTTATCAGTTGCTTTAAATTTTGGATATTTTGTTTTCCTTTAGCAACTTACGGAATATTGTCGTTACAGAAAATAGTAGTAATTTTGTCTGTGCATTTGTGCATTAAATTACTGTGATGCACTATGAACATTCATATTCCCAGATTATTATCCAAATACTTCATCACTTATTAAATATTCATATATTTGCCACAGTCCTACTTATCTGTCACCTTATGATTTGTGCAGATTTCAAAAAATTCGAAAAGGCCAATATTCTAGGTTTTTGACAGGCCTGCATCATTACATACTTATGGTTGTTGTACAAAATAGTAAGGTCTCATTTGAAAAGACAATTTCTTACTGTTTTGTTTTGCCACGGCATCCACTGGTTAATAAGGTTCGACTGTAACACCGTTTGTAACAGTGTTCCAGTCATGTAATCTTTCTGTAACCCTTTCAATCCCAGGTTATGTCAAATTGGGATAGGCTTGTGATTAATCTCCATTAATCAATTCAATGCATAGCCAGAGCCCACCTCGGGTTTGCAGTGACCACCTACTGAAACTTGATGAGATATTCTGGATATGTTTGAGCATCCTGAATGATGACATAGATGACTGGAGTGTCGGTATTGTCTACCACGCTGTCATAATGCTGGTCTGGGCTACCAGGCTTGACTGGGGAATCGATCATTCCCTGGCTCCCTCTGGTGTAGTCCCCAACCAGAACCTTGGCCAAGTACATGTGTCTAATACCATTCGCATTGGGCTTTGCATACACGTCTCTAGCAGAATAACTTGCTATGGCAGCAAAGTATGTACCATTTCCATACTTTGCTAATGGACAGAAACAGAAAAGAAAACTGCATCACTTTGCTGTGCAATATCAAATGCATATTTACAGAGTATTTTCAAGCAAACTTGAATCCATGATCCTTACAGCAAAACCAACGGCAGTACACAGTATAGCTATATACAGCCCTGCCTCTGTCCATTATCACACTCAATTGATATACCTCATTTATAAATTCCTGTCATCTGATTGGTTACAAGTGCGCCTCACACTGTCAGACGCACTTGTTCAACCGACACCAAACAGTTACAAGTTTGCGTACATCGACAAAACTGACCACAACTATACAGTCAAACCTGTGCATAAGGACCACTCAGGGGAGAGGAAAAAGGTGGTATTTATAGACAGGCGGTCTTTCTGGAGTTTAAGCGGGTAACTATGAATTTGTAATCCTTTGACCTGTGCGCATGTGGTTCATGTAAAAGGGATACAACGGCTTACTGTTTACATAATGTAGCAATCTAGCATACTTGACAATAATTTTCGATGGTAGCTGTGTAAAAAATTATCAAAATGCCACGTAATTAACTAGAAATTTTAAAATTAACGAGAGACAAAATAATGTTGGGCTATACGCTTTACCTTCCGTCGCGATGTATTATATGTATCATTTACTAAATCAATACTCATCTGCTGTCTCACGATGTAGTCAGCGAAAAAGATGGGCATCTAGTAATTATGATCCGGTTATCGATGCGCTTTGATGGTGTGCATCCAAGCCTCGGGGATCTCGATGCCGTTGTCAATGTTGATGTTGCTACCATGGAGCCTAATCTGGATAGCCTCCTTGACCCGCCTGGTGTACCATGTGTTTTTAAATAAAGGTGGCGTTCGATATGGGTCGACACGTGTTTAACCTCGATAACCTTTTCCCTGACTCATCACACCTTGCATGATCCCTCAGGTCAGCACTGACTCGAGGAAGCAACTCGAACGCAACATTTTGGTGTCTTTAAGCGCCCTCAATAGGCCTATGTTGTGTTTTTTCTTTGGATATTATTTATTGCTGCGAAGCGAAAACACGAAAATCTTAGAGATTCTCTTGTCCATATCAACACCTATAAACCCTTCTTATGAAATCTGTTGGCAGATTTGTGTACAAATTGGAAAATACGGTATGTAGGCCTACATGGTTCAGGTTCTATTCAGTCTATTTCGGAAAGACTTTCAGAATCATGTATATGGGTCTATTTCGAGCCCAAATAGCCCAGCAAAGCCGGTACATGTATATGTCCCTTTAACTAATGAGGATTTGGACCTAAAGATTTGTGAAGCCTTTTTAGCATGATGTGTTGTATTTAAAAGCCATGAACACCACTTTTGTTCATTATCATATATAATTATTACATTTCTTAGCACTTGGAGTAAGAAACATTTGGCCACTATACAACAGTGTAAGATGGAGGCAAAATGGGTGGTCGTTGGTCACATTAAGCAGTTGTCTTTCGGCACAGGTTCAACAACGCATGATTGTTCATGGGGGAGGGGTGGTGTTGTGTGGTCCTTCTGTGGAGGCTAAGACAGGTTTGACTGTAGTTACCAGAAAGTAGAACTTGAGCAACTCGCGGCAAGTGCGCATACATGCAACTGATCAGTTGCTTCCAGTTGCCGAAAACATCAGTTGCCTCTATTTGCTACCAGTTGCAAGGTCGATGTATGTTCGGCTTTAAAGTAAACTCATCTTACCATTCTTTCCATAGCTGCGATTGAAGCCACGCTTGTTGATTTTATCACATGTCTGTTCATCGGTTCCATGGAAAAGAGACATTTCAACGTTGGTACGTGCAAGACCAGCCTCCATTGCAGTCTTTCGAGCTTGATACTGCATCATTAGGTGCTTGGTTTGCACCCTTTGAATCTAAAAGTGTGGATAAAATATCTCATTAATAACCATAGATCCTTGTCATTTGATTGGATGATAGCCGGTCAGACCACATTCAATATAAAGCATTTCATGCTACGTCTCCAACTGTGCATTTTTGTTCCATATGTTTTTCCATTGCACAGCATACAACGTACCTATATTTCCAGTGCTACCTGCATGCATTTTCAGTGCATGTGTGCCACAGTGCACGATGCTGAGGCAGATGCGTTCGTGTACAATTTAAGATGCACATGTGGTAGATGAGTTGGATTCTAGCCCACACCTGCAGCCGACTTCACAAAACTAAATAAATTATTGCACAACTTGCGCAATACGTTAGGACGCAATTCACAAAAGTTGCGCCACATTTGCATATGGCACAACTCACCGACTTAAGTCATAAAATGTGGCGCAACTTGCGCAATGGTTTTTTTGTGGCGTAAGTTGGAAAATGTGTCGTAGGACAGTGAAAAATGGCGATATTGCAGCTAGCTACATGTGTTTTTTTTACCACATCGTCAACGAACTGAACCCCGGCCTTCCGTTAGTAGAAAGCGGCCTTTTATCGTCAGTGAAATGTGCAACGCGACGCATGATGAGCGAGCGACATGCGACTATTTTATCAAGCGCAAACATCAAATAGTTGTTGATAAAACTATAAATAATCCTCATCCTAGAAGTTACAAGTGCTAAAGTGAACAAAATTAACGTTGCGCAGCTCAGGAGAGTTTTGTGAAATCGATCTTAAGTTTATTGAAATCAGCTGATGGGCCAAGGGTCTAATAGACCTTTATCCCAGTGCGGCCATCTTCCCTTTTCCCCTATTAAAATGACCCTAACCAAACCGAGGCTTTTAGGCATTATGTGCATCACAATGGCGATTAATTGCCTCATCAACCCAAGCGATATGTAGGAGCTGTTAGGGGGAATGCTGAACAATCTAACTGCTGATAAGGTTGTGTGCCTTGGCCAGGTATATAGCCACTTAGTTGAAGCGAAATGGTTCTGGTGATTTCTTGATGGCAGCGGTAGTAATGGCAACTTTGAACGAATTGAGCAGGTGAACGCACTTCTCAAATCCAAAGCTGATGAGAACAACTGGAACTTTATAGACAACAGCAACATCAAATATCATCATTTGTCACGCGACGGAGTTCATCTCAGTCCGAGAGGAGTTGGTGTATTCGCAGGCAACATCATCCATCAACTGAGAAGTGCACCACAAGAGAAGTACAACAAAACGGATTTTCAAATATCAAATCAGTTTTACCCGCGACAGAACACACTGCAGACGAGACAGATATCACCATCCCAGTCCAGGAACCAGACACGGGAGGATTGGCTGCAGCACCTGACCATGGTAAATCAACTCCTGAACCCCGGCAGACTACCAAAGTAACTGTGACTGATGGTATCATCACGTGTGACACACGTGACTTTACATTCGCTCTTTTGAACATTCGGAGCTTAGTAAGCAATTTCGACCAACTGAAAATAGTCATGTCCAATACACCGTTTGATATTTTATGCCTGAATGAAACATTTTGCGATGAGACCATTTCCAATACAGAACTTCATCTTGCAGGCTATGAACTCTTTAGAAATGATCGTAATCGCCACGGTGGTGGCGTGGCTATTTACGTTCGTAACAATTTAAATTGTGTTCGTCGGAATGACCTTGAGATTGAAGATGTGGAAGGAATATGGGTCGAAATTATACATAAATACAGAGAACCCATGCTCTTAAGCACCATTTATAGACCGCCCTCTACTCAGTTACCATTTTTTGATAAATTAAATAATATATTGGATAAGGCTTCGTGTGAATTTAAGCAGATGTTAATACTTGGTGATTTTAATTATGATGTTTTAAATGTAAATTCCGCGTTTAGTCGGTTAATCTCTTGCTTCGACACTTTTCAGTTGTCTCAAATTATTGATAAACCGACGCGCGTTATACTCAAAACTCCTCTAGCCTTATTGACCTGATTTTTACTTCTAAACCTGATTTTATTAATGAATGCGGCGTATTACCAATTGTCATTAGTGATCATTACATGGTTTACGGTGTACATGAATGGAGGCCACCTAGGCAACCTGCCGATTGCGTATATTTCCGATCATTTGCGAACATTGACCAGAGCGCTGTCCAATGCCCCGTGGCAAACCGTCATTGATTGCCAAACTGTGGATGAGGCTTGGGCTCTTTGGCATTCTATATTCATGGACATTGTAAATTTCCATTTGCCTATGAAATGCAAACGCGTTCGCAATGATTCTTTGCCATGGTTAACCAATGAAATCACTAAATTAATGAGACAACGAGACCATGCCCACAAGAAGGCTAAAATTTCCGGATTGCAAAGTGATTGGGAGAATTTTAAAAAAATTCGCAATTGTGTTACCTCTAAAATTCGCGCAGAAAAAAGCAATTATTTCACTAATAAAATTCAATCTAATAGAGGTAACTCGGCTGCCTTCTGGAAGACAATAAGTAAAATTCTCCCAAAACAGCGCAAGTCTGGTCCTACTCTTATCACTTCTAAAGATGGAGAACACATAAACCAACCTGTGGCAATTACAAATGCACTGAATGAACATTTCTCCACCATTGGACAACGAATGGCCGATAAAATACCAAATAGTGAAGAAAGCACATCGCTGTTGCGTGACGGTCACCAGGGTGGTGATCGTGATACCAGTGCATTTGTAATCCCTGTCATAACGGATTACTTTGTCAAAAATGAGATTATGGGCATGGCCACAGGGAAAGCCACAGGCCCTGATGGTGTCAGTGTAAAACTCTTGAAATTAATTTGTCCACGTGCCATCACTGCTATAACTCATATATGTAATCTGTCGATACAAACCGGTAATTATCCCACTGTTTGGAAAACTGCATCAGTCGTACCTATTCATAAAGGTGGAGATCATTCATGTGTAGATAATTATCGGCCAATCTCCATTTTGCCCCTTGTTTCTAAAATCTTAGAAAGAGCAGTCCATAATGCTCTGTATTCGTACATAGAAGAAAATGGCCTAATATCTAGATGTCAGTCCGATTTTCGACCAAAGCACTCAGCTGAAACTACACTCCATGATTTCATTAACAACTGTACTTCAGCAATGGAACACGGAAAATTGACTGGCACTGTTTTTATTGATTTAAGTAAAGCTTTCGATTCTGTGAATCACACACTTTTGTTAAATAAGCTACGAGACTGGAATCTATCTGCACCAGCTGTGAAATGGTTTACGTCCTATTTATCAGACCGCAGACAAACGGTACGCATTCGACAAACCCACTCTGAATGTCGTCCCCTTAACACTGGGGTACCCCAAGGTTCCATTCTAGGCCCTTTACTCTTTATTATTTATACTACTGATCTTCAACATTGTATTCCTGACAACTGTAATCTGTACATGTACGCCGATGACTCCACAATCACGTGTACGTCCTCAAATGTACAAGAAATTGAATGCTGTTTAAAAAATGCACTACATCAAATAAGCGACTGGGCAGCAAAAAACAGACTCACTATAAATGCTTCAAAAACTAAATGCATGCTTATTGGCTCTAAACAAAAGATCTCATCGAGTAATCTTGACATTTCTATAAAAAACATGCCTGTGGAAAAAGTGAGTTTTTTTAAGTGCCTGGGAGTGATTATTGATGAAACATTATCATGGACACCACACGTTGATTATGTAAAAAAGTGTGTCTCGTCTAAATTGGGAATGATAAAGAGAGTACGGCATTGCATTCCTCAAAGAAGCTTTAGCTGTCTGGTTCAGAGCTTGGTAATGCCCATTATGGATTACTGTAACACAGTCTGGGGTGGCCATTTTGAATTCCAAAACGCCGAACTAAACAAATTAATAAAACGGGCTGCCAGAATCACTCTGCGTTGCCCCTTTCGAACGCCTTCAGCCGACATGTTTAGTTCATTGTCTTGGCTTTCATACAACCAAAGAGTCATGCTTAGAAAATGCATTCTTGTTTTTAAATGTCTGAATGGTATAGCCCCTCCTTACATGACGGATCTTTTTACTAAATTTACGTCAAACCGGGCAACCAGACAGAGCACAAATCTAACTTTAAAAGTTCCTATGGCTAAAACTGAACATTACAGGCGAAGTTTTGCAACGTCAGGTGCCAAACTGTGGAATTCCCTCCCTGTACACCTTAGAATGATGACGTCACTGATCTCTTTTAAATTAGAATTAAGTGCATTCCTTGTAAATATACATTAACAATACGGATAATTATATTTTAAACTCATAGTGGCATTTTTTAGTTTGTATATTCTTATGTTAATAGTTTGTACACACATGTGTATATGCGTGTATGTGTATATATTTTGGTATAGCCTATATTTCCTTATCTGTTGTGATTTTTTATTTGTTTGTTTATTGGGGCCTGTTGGTGTGTTTATTTGTTTTTTGTTTGTTTTGTAATATTCTTATCATAAATTAATTTTTAGACCTGTTTGCACGCAGGGCGTCGGTGGAAACCAGCATATTGCTAGCTGTTATGACTTACCCTGGGTAAATATATGAAATAAATAAATAAATAAATAAATAGTGCCAGGGTAGACATGTGCGCTATACAGTCGAAGTCCACCATTATTATTAGTAACTCGCCAAATCCTTCGTAAGTTTACAACAGGTTTTATGGCTGCATTTCACAAAATACTTGCCACACTGTACTATATCTTGGGGCAGAACCCTTCACAAAGTTGCGATTACCTATTTGGTAGTCATAACTTCGCAATGGATTCATCAGTTGTTACGACGCGTTGCAAATTATTTCTTTGAGAAATTAAACCCAAGAAGATTTTCTCCTGAGCAGTGATTTGTTAGTAAAATTAGTAATTACCGAAAGTATATATCCTGTAGCTACATAAAATGGTGAATGTATTATTGGTTTGGCAACTTTACACCTTTTTGCCTAACAAAAGCAATCATTTCATCAAATCATGCAACATTTGAAATATATTTGACTGCCTTTCCCTGTATAGGACGACCGTTTTGGCCAGAATGTCGTGAGTGACCACTAAAACCACCAAATTGTCGGCAAAAGGCTTTGGGATTAACACCAATTTGTTCACCTAAATTTCTAAGAAAAAATGTTTTGCGACATTGACCGAAATGGTTTGTGACCTAATAAAATTGGTTACAAACCTAATAAAAATGGTTTTTCGAGCGCTCTGGTTAGGACGACCGGCTATCGGTCGTCCTAACGCGGTCGGTCGACCTAATACACCTTTTTCACCCATAAACGGTCGTCCTATTAAAGGAGTGTGACCAGATCACTTTTTTTTACCCATAACTCCCCGGGACTTACCTTATGGGTCATGAGATTTTTATATCGTAACATCCGTTATATTTTTCTGATTACGAAACTGAAACTCCCGCGCTTCTAGGCCGCATATTTCCGAGGATATCGTCGAAAATCCACCGATTATTTGTAAACTTAATTTTCCAGTATCAACGGCCCGGTTTCGTCCATAATGCGATTTCGATTTACATGACTAGCGCCCTCAATCATCTGAATAAGAATTTATCTTATTGATAAAAATAACGTACACATTTTCAGTTCAGTTTATCACTTTTATTGAAATAAATAATTTATTTTGTCTATAAACTTTTTTATAAATGTAAGATTTATAAGTGTCATTTTTTTGTGGGTGAGAAAATATCAACATTTTTAAGCACGTAGGCTAACGCAACAACCATGACAAGTCGCGCAGTCGTGGGCGCCATGTTTGATATTCGCGTGCGTGTGTTATCTACATAAACGCGTACATATAATTAATTTTTCTTCATTTTGTGTTGCTTAGCTGATCAAGAAAAATATTTTTAAGCACAAGTACAATTTATACATTACACATTTTGTTAAATAAATTATTTAATGTAAACAAATTAAATATCAAGACTAAAAGTACTACGTTGTTGAGCGAGAGGTTGTCTTCAGCCGACGCCTTCTCGGGAAACTCTGATGGTCGTCTTCCACGCATCCCGGTCCAGCATCAGCGTCCTAAGCTCAGTTGTTTCTTGTTGTGTTGCGTCCCTCTTCAGCTGATCTACGAAAGTCAGTCTCCTCCTGCCCTTGCTCCTGTTTCCATCGATGGGTTCCCAAAGAACTAGGGGGCTCACAGCTAGCTCTGGATGGCGGACACAGTGGCCAGCCAGCCTCATCCTTCGTTCCCTGATCTTGACAGATACTCTTGGTAGGGAATCGTAGAGCTGGGAGTTGGGCATATGGTCTTCCCATTGTATATACATCAAGGGCCATCCGTAGCATTCTTGTATAGACGCCGTCTAGTGCTCTTTCTTGATTGACTTTCAGAGTCCATGTCTCGGCTCCATACAGAAGTACAGACTCAACTGTAGCAACGAACAGACGTCTCTTGATGTCATCGTTGAGACCAGCCCTCCAAACTCGCCTCATGCTATGAAGGGCCTTCCATGCCAAAGCTCTCCTCACTCTTATCTCACTCTCAGTTGATCCTATGAGGACACCAAGGTATTTAAACTCTTCAATGGCCTCTAGGGGAGCGCCATCTCGGGTCTTGATGGTACTGTCTACTGAGTTAATTGCCATCACCTTTGTCTTCTTCGAGTTGAGCTGCAGGCCAACTCGGCTACACTGAAGCTCAACAGCTGCAAGCAGTTTTTGTGCCTGATCCACTGTGTCTGAGAGGAGACTGATGTCGTCAGCATAGTCAAGGTCTGTAATCACTACAGCTGGCACTCTCCTACTCCGGCGCCTGGCAAGCGTGAAGCCTAGCTCTTCCTCCCTTCCATTGATAGCACACCTCAAAGCATAATCCAAAACGAGCACGAACAAGAATGGTGCTAGTGTGTCCCCCTGCAGAACTCCAGCCGTGATTTCAAAGAGGTCTGTGGTACCATCTGGGGTGACCACTTTAGCCCACGTCTTGTTGTAGCTTGCAATGATTGCCATGACTACCTTCCCTGGAACACCATATGCTCGAAGGATCTCAATGAGCTTGCCTCGGTGTACAGTGTCAAAGGCTTTCTTGAAGTCGATGAAGGTGATGACACACGTACGACATGTTCTTGTCCCTGACTCCTTCCAGTATTCGCCTCAGGGCAAGGATCTGCCCAGTTGTGGTTCTCTTTGGACGGAAACCATTCTGCGAGTTTCTCAGAAGCGGATCAAGCACAGGGCGTATGCGATTTAGAATCATACGGTTGTATGTCTTCATGACAAGCGAGGACAGACTGATCCCCCGGTAGTTATCTGGTGTAGAGAGGTCACCCGATTTGGGTACTGGTATGATGTTAAGAGTAACCCACTCCGACAGGTAGCTCTCCCAACTCGTAGGCTTTGTTAATGAGCGCCAGAACTACGTCGTCAAGTGGGACATACATATGCATGAGTCAAGACTTCAGCCTGATACTGAGCGTATTCAGACTGTAGAGGGCGGGCTTCATGCAAAGTTTATCCGCTGAAAGCCGACTCGATAGTTTTGTTCAATTTTTTACTGGAAATTGTATGGGAGTTACTTTATAATATTTGTAAGTTACATCGAAAACTATTTTCCAGAAACCCTGGTCACGCTCCTTTAAGGTATTACTAGGTATAATACTAATAAATAACCGAGAATGGGGCATTTGGGGGACATTTTCGGGAACCATTTCTTGAATGATCACTAAGCTATCGGTAACAATTTCTAAAATGAACACTAACTTATTTTACCTAAAGCTCCTAAAATGAGAAAAAAAACCTTGGCTGCTCTTCCCGACGGCTGTTTCATTACTTAACACTTAATGTCAACCACATCCACATTTTAGTAAGTGGACGTGGTTGACATTAAGTGTTAAGTAATGAAACAGCCGTCGGGAAGAGCAGCCAAGTTATTTTCTCAGTGCGTACAGCGCTAGCGGCACGGAAAGGACTGCGTACGTGTAAATGTATTTGTGCCCGATTAACGATAAGGCTTGATACAGTCTGTCTGCAATTGGGCATTGGGCAGGCCCAACTGTAATTTATTTTTACGTAGGAAAGCGCCCTCTCTCACGTCCAGACTTATTAACACGGCAACGACGGAAGCAGTCGTTCAGTTTGTACGTTGGACAACATTTTGGCTTCAAAAACGGTGTTGTAAGTATTTCTTTCCAATCATTTTCCAATCATGGACATCTCAAACCACTGCAGGACACAACTAGGAGGACATTTTTGGGTGTGATTCTAATTTCGAGGCAAAAATGACAACAATACACTGTATGAAAGGAAAGCTCACTGACTACATGTCTCCCTAATATACCCTTTTTACACCTACCATGTCTCTCTATTATGAAGTTAAGGAAAATAAAAGAGATGGCTTACCTCATTAATTTGAATGTATAGGCCAACCATAGACAAGTTAAACTGTGTTTGTACGTTGATATATTCTTCAGAACCTGCCTTCAGTGTTGCCATTGCGAAGTTTGTGTTACCAGTCATGGGATCCCAGTTACTTGGTGCCTTAAAATCTGAATAGAAACAAAAGTTACATTTTATTCAGAGGCAAAACAATTTCAGATTAAAAACTCATTAAAATATAGCAGATATTGCTGTTTGTGTCCCATGTTCCACCATTTTTGACACTGCCTGCACTGGTGCGCGTTTAACACATTATGTGCACAGATCACAGCGACCATTTTGAGAATACTAATTTTTACATCATGTAAAGGGTGCACACAAGTAAATAAGCAAGATCTGTGCGCCGAGCTCATGAATATTTTGTATGCCCTCAAATTCTTTTATATTAGAGAGAATAGACTACTAAAGTGTGACGTCGGTTGCCATGGTAATTGGGTCTAAACATTTGCTGGTAATCTGAAACGTCCATTGGTATAGCGCAGGGAAACAGTTCACTGGTTTTAGTGTAGACCCAAAAACCATGGCAACACACAAAGGGTGACGTTTTCACTTTAGTAGTCTATTGCGAGCTGAACGAGTGTGGTCTTGTGTAGAATATGACTATCGCCGCGATGTGGGGTATTTTTTCTTTCAACTACAAACATTTTGGACACTGTAGCTCCTAAAAGTGGCCCTATTTTGCCCAGTAGCGTATGTGCCTTTGTTCCAAAATGGATGCAGGTCTGATTAGCAAGTTTCACTGTTGTAGGCTTAGTTTTGTTTCAAGTGGAAATTAGGGAATAAAAGTGACAGATTTCCCCCATAAAATTGAACAGAATTAAAAAGATGAGAAATCAGTGAGTATTCTGGTTGTTGTCCTGAGAAGCTGAGAGAGTTGTGAGTATTTTAAAATGATTTTTGAAAATTGGGCATTTAGCATTGGTTCCTATGGAAGCAATATTTACTTGTGTGCACCCGTAAGGCTGGATCCGAATTAGTGGCTGTGGCTGCGGCTGCGGCTGCGGCTGTTGCTATGTTGTTTCTAAGGACTTTCATTGTCCGCCCATAGCAACAGCTTAGCAACAACCATAGCCACAGCCACAGCCAAAGCCACTATTTCGGATCCAGCCTTAGTGCCATTTCTCAACCGTCCAAGCTATATAGCACCCTCTCTCGTTTGTTGGTGCTTAGAATATTGGGCACTTTGAGATTCGACAAGCTGAGCGTTACCTAAAGAAAGGTTCACAAGTTTTTAACCATCGTCAATTAAGAAATGTTCATCGGAGTCGTGAGTACAAAGTTATTGTCAACAGAGATTGAATACGAGTTAAAAACATGCAAATATTTGTACCAGAATGAGCATTGGGCTCTATAATCGTCCGGTATTTACTTTCAAACTTTTCACTCCTAAACTTGCATTGTGGGATATCAAGTTCCTGTGCCAGTACTAGAATGTGGGTTCGATTCCGGGCCGTGACACTTAATCACACTTGCTCCGTCCTTCGGAAGGGATGTAAAGCCGTTGGTCCAATGTGTTAGGTTTCGGTATAACGCACTTTAAAGATCCCAGAGCATTCTTTCGTGAAGAGCAAGGGGAGGGATTCCCCGCTGTCTCTGGCCGTTTCTAATTCAACTTAGAAGTTGATAGTTATTTGAATATCTATGTTAATTGATACCATTCCTGTAATTGGCGGTCCTTCCGCTGTTGGATGTGATGAATAAATAAATGAATAAATAAATAAATAAAACATTATCTCTGTACTGCCGTGCCAAATTTTGTGCACTGGTACTATATTTCCGACAGGGTAGGGCCTACACCACTCGCGCATGCACAGCAAGTATCGCTCGCCCCAGGTTGACATTGCTCAAGTGTGAAATCCTCCCGTCAAACTCGGGGTTCAACTCGCCCCAGGGCAAGATAAAACTCGCCCCAGGTCGAGATAAACACAAAGTAAGGAACTATTGCGTCGGTCCAAATTATGTTAAGTGGAATTAATTTTGATCATACATCTTAACCACGATAAACACAGTTTGTGAACGATGTGGGATAAATGCACGGTTGAAAATTAACTATTTAACCCGGGGTGGACTTGGGGTTCAACCTGGGTTGAGTTAAACCTGGGCCGAGTAGCCTTGTCCAAGGTGAATTGTAGCCAACTGCAAAATAGTCTGGTTACCGAAATACCTTGGTCTGAATCCTGACTTCACGCGCGAGGCTGAATCATAGCTTTGTTCTTTCTGTGCTCGATTTGTTATGTGGTTCCTTATAACTGTGTTGGAAATCCGACGCAATTACTTATGGGAAACCCGAGTGCTTATAAATATTCATATCTTACATAACATCCAATCGGAGCTCATACTCGGGTGAAATGTAGCCTTTAGTCAAGGCTGCCTTGGCGAGTTATATATTCGCGCGCATTCAGTTTTCCAACGCTTGAGGAAAGACTAGCACGCACGGACTGTCCGCCCAGACAGCCTTTACCATAGCGTTTTTTGGAGCTTATGTTTTTCTTTATTTCCGTCTACCGTTTTGGTAGAGGGGTTACGTGCATAATGCATGAGGTCAGGATTCCCCATTGACCAATGAGAAGGTGAACTGTTAAACTGCATGACGTCATACGCATAGAAAATTAGGCAGTTGTAGTTTGTGCATGGAGGTTCCTCTATGGTTTGTGTGAATCTTCGAAGAATAAAAAGATAAATATTTCGGGAAACTTAATAAGTCCCAACATATCCAGGCCAAGAAAATGCTCGCTGGAGATGATCGCGATTTAGGGGAATATTAAATTCACCAAGGCCTACTCGTACTAGTTCCCGAACCGGCCGGCCGCACAGTACACCGTGCCGCGCCGGTATATGCCGCCGGCCGGTCGTCTGCGGCGGCCGCCCCGCTAGTGCATGGCAATGCCGCACGGTGCTTTGTTTGTTGTTTTGCGTACAATGTATAATGTACTAAGGCAATGAAGCATGGCTAAAAAAAAATTCAACAAAATCTTACTGCAAAAGAAAATTTTCTTACTGCTAAAATTGCTTTTTTGTCACCCAATTTGTCACCCTCTCTGGAGCATTTATCATGTCCTTACTATTTGTTACGATAAACAAGTTCAAATGTCTGTCAACCTGTGACAAGCCACGACAATTACTTACAACAACTTACAACAACTCTTAAGTTACGATTACTTACGAAAAACACTGCCACTGTGTGACAATTGTACTAGCTGGCTCTGGTGATCTTTATAAATCATAAATTTTGGGAATTTCAAAGCCAAATCGCACAGTGGGAGCTAAGCCGGTATTCCGCTGTGCAATATTTTCTTACGACTAGTCGCAATTATCTTAAGATATAACAGGTACAATTTCTTAGCGTCTCGCAGGTTGTCACAGACTTTTGTACAGTTTTTGGTCACCCACTGCATGATTTGCCACAATTTGTTGCGACTGCGACACATGCAAAAGTAGGAAGTATTGTACGTGTCGTAAGGATTCTCAGCCACTTCACGACATATCTTTTAATTTGCAAATTTTAATGCTTACGATATGGTTACAATGTGCAATTTATTCCGAAAACATACAAATGTTTCCCTTTATTTTTGTTAGTGATCTCCCAATTTAACAGTTCCTTAAGAGACGGTACGATCAGAAAATTTGTTGATCCTGTTTAAATGTCCATGACAAGCCACAGCTTACGAAACTCTACGACAAGCTACGATTGCACTGTAACAAATCTTAGAAAATCGTAATGCTTAGCGCTTATTGTATTGTTGTGATATGGATTTTTTTTATAAATACATACGAATGTCTGCGATTCTTTAAGATTCCTTACGATGACAGTACAAATCTACGACAGCATCTGCGACTTGTTCAGACACATACGAATGTCTGCGATCATGATCATACATTGTGCGATTCATTACGATTCCTTACTATTTGTTATGATCCCTTACGATGACGCAGTACAAATCTACTGTTACGACATCTGCGGGTTGTTCACAGACAGTCATTTTGTTACAAATCTTAGAAAATTTTAACACTTAATTAGCGCTTATCGTATTGTAAAGATAAATGCATTTTCAGTATACGAATGTCTGCGATTCCTTACGATTCCTTACAATGACAGTGCGAATCTACGACATCTGCGACTTGTTCAGAAACATACAAATGTCTGCGATCATGATTACGCATTGTGCGATTCATTACAATTCCTTAAGATTTAGTTACGATGACAGTACAAATCAACAACATCTGCGACAAGCCACGACCACTTACGATACTCCATGTCAATCTTCGAAAAGCTGTGTTTTACGTAACCCTCCCACTTTGCGATATATCGTATGAAAATTCCAGTTGAAACCAGTTGAACTGGTCTGAACTGGTCCAGTTGAACTGGGAATTGGTTACTGGTTTTCAACTGGTTCTGAGCTGGTATCAATAGGATGAACTGGTTTTGAATAGGTTTTTAACTGGAATGAACTGGTTATAATAGGTCTAACTGGTATTTAACTGTTTCTGAACTGGTTTCCAACTGGAATTAACTGGTTTTTAATAGGCACAATTGGTTGAATTGGAATGAATTGGTTTTATACTGGTTCACAACTGGTTGTCAATAGGTTGTGAACTGGGCTTAAACTGTTTTCCAACAGGTTTTCAATTGGTGTACTGGTCCTGAACTGGTTTTAAACTGTTTTCCAACTGGGTTGAACTGGTCCTGAACTGGTTTTAAACTGTTTTCCAACTGGGTACAACTGGTCCTGAGTTTTGGCACTCCTCAATTGGAACCAATTGGAGAAAAAAAAACAATTGGAAAAAATACGTCTTATTTAGGTCGTATACATTACTTATACATTATTCATGCATACACTACTCATACACTACTCATACACTACTCATACACTATACTTATACACTATACTCATACATTATCTTTATGCGCGACTTCTATTTATGCTCCACAAAAACCTGCACCCTGTAACCCATGGTTGGCACACACCTACTAATCGAATAACAAATTTAATTTTAATCTCTCGCCACTTTGAGTTTGTTCATTCCCGACAATTGCCAATTTGCCTATTATCAAGTAACAACCCATTTACAAAAAATCAAAACAACTGCCAAAACTGAAGCAAATTACTTGTTTTACACGGTAAATCTGTTCAGTTACATGAATCCCACAATGCATTGCATTAAAACTGTTTTCTAACTGGGCAGAACTGGTCCTGAACTGGTTTTAAACTGTTTTCCAACTGGGTATAGAACTGGTTTTAAACTGTTTTCCAACTGTGGGTAGAACTGGTCATGAACTGGTTTTAAACTGTTTTCCAACTGGGTTGAACTGCTTTTAAACCGTTTTCCAACTGGGAACAACTGGTCCTGAACTGGTTTTAAACTGTTTTCCAACTGGGTAGAACTGGTCCTTAACTGGTTTTAAACTGTTTTCCAACTGGATTGAACTGGTCCTTAACTGGTTTTAGACTGTTTTCCAACTGGGTAGAACTGGTTCTGAACTGGTTTTAAACTGTTTTCCATTAACTGGGTAGAACTGGTTTTAAACTGTTTTCCAACTGGGTAGAACTGGTCATGAAGTGGTTTTAAACTGTTTTACAACTGGGTTGAACTGGTTTTAAACCGTTTTCCAACTGGGTACAACTGGTCCTGAACTGGTTTTAAACTGTGTTGAACTGGTCCTGCACTGGATTTAAACTGTTTTCCTACTGGGTAGAACTGGTCCTTAACTGGTTTTAAACTGTTTTCCAACTGGATTAAACTGGTCCTTAACTGGTCTTAAACCGTTTTCCAACTGAATTGAAATGGTCCTTAACTGGTTTTAAACTGTGTTTTCCAACTGGGTAGAACTTGTCCTGAACTGGTTTTAAACTGTTTTCCAACTGGATTGAACTGGTCCTTAACTGGTTTTAGACTGTTTTCCAACTGGGTAGAACTGGTTCTGGAAAACGGTTTAAAACCAGTTCAGGACCATGCAGTTGTACCCAGTTGGAAAACGGTTTAAAACCAGTTCAACCAGTTGGAAAACAGTTTAAAACCAGTTAAGGACCATTTCAATCCAGTTGGAAAACGGTTTAAAACCAGTTCATGACCAGTTCTACCCACAGTTGGAAAACAGTTTAAAACCAGTTCTATACCCAGTTGGAAAACAGTTTAAAACCAGTTAAGGACCAGTGTATACCCAGTAGGAAAACAGTTTAAAACCAGTGCAGGACCAGTTCAACCCAGTTGGAAAACAGTTTAAAACCAGTTCAGGACCAGTTCAACTGGTCCTGAACTGGTTTTAAACTGTTTTCCTACTGGGTAGAACTGGTCCTGAACTGGTTTTAAACTGTTTTCCTACTGGGTAGAACTGGTCCTGAACTGGTTTTAAACTGTTTTCCTATTGGGTAGAACTGGTCCTTAACTGGTTTTAAACTGTTTTCCAACTGGATTGAACTGGTCCTTAAGTGGTTTTAAACCGTTTTCCAACTGGATTGAACTGGTCATTAACTGGTTTTAAACTGTTTTCCAACTGGGTAGAACTGGTCCTGAACTGGTTTTAAACTGTTTTCCAACTGGGTATAGAACTGATTTTAAACTGTTTTCCAACTGTGGGTAGAACTGGTCATGAACTGGTTTTAAACTGTTTTCCAACTGGGTTGAACTGGTTTTGAACTGGTTTTAAACTGTTTTCCAACTGGGTTGAACTGGTTTTAAACCGTTTTCCAACTGGGAACAACTGGTTCTGAACTGGTTTTAAACTCTTTTCCAACTGGGTAGAACTGGTCCTGAACTGGTTTTAAACTGTTTTCCAACTGGGTAGAACTGGTTCCGAACTGGTTTCAAACTGTTTTTGAACAGGTTGCAGAAACCAGTTATCAACTGGTCTCTGGTAACTGGTTTCTGCAACTAGGTTCCAACTGGCCCTGTGACCAGTTAGTAACTGGTTTCTGCAACTGGTTTTGGCCCCATACTGTCAATAAGGACCAGTTGGTAACTAGTTACTGCAACTGGTTTCGGCCCCGAACTTTCAATATAGAAACCAGTTGGTAACTAGTTCCTGCAACTGGTTTCAACTGGCCCTGTGCTGACAAAATTTAAGGGACCAGTTGATAACTGGTTTCTGCAACTGGTTTCAATTGGCCCGGTGCTGTCAATAGTGAATTGGTAACTGTGCTGTCACAGATGCAACTGGGTTTATTATAAACTGGCTCTGTGCCGGGAAAAAAGTGATCAGTTGGTAACTGGTTGTATCGGCTGTTTTCAGCTGGCCCATTCACAGAATTGCCCGGGTGGAAACTGGTTTCAACTGGCCCGGGCCGTCCTGACAAAGGTGACCAAATAGCGCAAATTGTGCAACTTGTTTAATAGTCCCGTGCTGAAACGCGTACACTCATGCGAAATCAGATAGTTGATGTAACTGGTTTTGACCGATTTCAACTTGTCGGAAAATTACCAGTTGATAACTGGTTTCATCAACTGGTTTCTGTTGATCTCGCAAAATGTTACCAGTTGGTAACTGGTTTCTTCAACTGGTTATAACTGGTCCCAGTTGGTCTCGCTAAAATTACCAGTTTTAACTGGATTTCTAAAGTTGTTCTAACTGGCTCCAGTTGGCCCCCAGTTGCGTTCAACAGGTACCAATTGGTGCCAGTTAATCCCAGTTGAAACCAGTTGAAAGTTTAACTGGTTTTAACTGGAATTTTCACCTGGGATATTAATATATATACGTAATCTCAGCAAAATTGAACAGTGAAATTTGTGCTTGTACATCTTGAAATTTTTGCTTCCAAATACAAAATATGGTAGTCGACAGGCCCAAACCGATTATCCTTGCAACTTGAGAAAAACCTAGGAGAAAAGTCAGATTTTGTTCAAATTAATTGTCATATGGGCTATAGGTTTTGTACACGGGGTGCAAGGACGACTTGTCTCGAGGACGACTTGAGCCGGGGACGACTTGTCTCGGGGACGACTTGACCTGGGGATGACTTGACCTAGGTGTTAATTGAGGGGAGCGAGTTGACTCGGGGACGACTTGACTCGGGGACGACTTGTCCCGTTTCGCGTACTAGGCCTACGCGCGGTGTTTCTGTTTGCCACACGAAAAGCATTGTTTAGCGAGATTTTATAACTTTAAAAATGGTTAATAAATTTATGTGGAGTTACTCTATAGAACCATAGAGCAAGAACTTTGACTAATCATGTTTCTTGTATTTTGTTTTCCTGGTACGAATAATAACTTTCGCTTTTTTCGTGAATGCTACCTATATTTATATGGATGATTCCAGAAGCTCCCCGCCGCTGGTTGGTTACAATTTATGAATAATTCACCACCTCCGTTGCTGTTGAATTATTCAGCACGAAGGTCACATATACGCTTTGGTAAAGGCGTTCGGGGCGAACAGTCTGCAGTATGAATGTTAGTCTTTCCTCAAGCGCTAGCAAAACAGTGCACAAAACAAACCTCGCCACGGACGCCTTGACTAAAGGCTACAATTCACCGCGCGTTTGGCGCACTTTCGCTGCATAGCATACAGGCAAATTCTCACGGATTCACACAATTTCACAGCCCTTGGAATTTTGATTACTGGGAGAAAATGGAGGTTTTTTTAGTAAAACACACTTTATTCATACCTTTCAGCAAGTCAACACGCTGAACAACAAGAAGAGAATGGGTTGAAATTTCCTGCATGGTTTGGAAGATTACTGTTGTAACACGCCCTTCCTCACGACTAGAGAGTTGAACTGATGCCTGTTTTTGGGCATGTGCCTCTTCTATCAAAGCATTCACTTCGGGCTTATAAGGTTCCATGCCGTTGGGAGTGGTGTACTTCCATTGTACCTGCCAATTAGAGTACAGAATGAAGTGCATGCACGAATGTGACCTGTCGCGACAAAATGAGCATAAAGTCCGAATTAAAAAAAAAAAATGTATTTTTGTATTTTTGAATTCAACAAAAAGAGAGCTTTTCAATGGTATATAACACATAAGGTAAAATTATTCCCCCAACGCAACACAGCTTAAAACAACATTTCTTATGGGTTACGAAGAAAGCTATTGTCAAAATTAGTCTAAAAATTATCTTTGTAATTGTTGGATGACACTAACATTTTTGAATCAAATAAAATAAGAGTTACTCTTTCGAAATATTACAAAACCCTAAAATTCACCTTGACTTTGAACTGTCGTTATAAAAATTAGCAGAGTGTGATTTTACGCTCATTTTGTCATGCCTTATTTTCAAGCTAAAGAAAGAAAATCTGTCGTTTCAAGAAAACACAGTCATTCTAAAAAAAGCCCCCACAACTCTTTAGTGCAAAATTTAGGCAGTCACTAGCGACCACCAAAAACAATATGTGCTTCAAAGGGTTAAAATACAGCTCTCGGCTTTGGGTGTGTTTGTTCGGACGGATTTCAGATCAAGATCTGCGCAGATCTAAGGTGAACTTGTTCACTTTGCACAGATCCTGATCGAGATCTGTAATCTCTGGAATCCTTCTCGCGAGTAGTTCAGTGGGAGATCCAAAATGGCGCCGTAAACTTTGTGAAGATTTTCAAGTGAGTAAATCTTGTCGTTTGCATTTTCGGTGACAACACACGATACAAACAAACTGCTATTCGCGTAACTTGAGATCCTGGTTGAGAGCAGTTTCGTTTGTTTCTGCGTGGTGACGCATCTCGGGATCTGTATTTGGATCCGTGACAAAACAAACATGCCCTTTGCCTTCAGCATTTATATATGTTCTGTCCCCATTGAGTCCCAGATTTTGGCGAAGACACCTGGAAAATGTTGATCTCCCAACTTCAGACAACTTTTAAAATCTCAGATTTTAACCGACAGTTCAGCAGGGTTTTATCTTTGTCAGAATATGTGAGAATTCAAGGAAATAGGAAATGTTTGCAATTGTTTGTTGGAAACAATTTTCTGCTAATTCGTTAAAAATGTGTTTTTTAAATGTTATTTTTTAAATTTGGAGGTGTGGTAGTCTGGTGGATAGTGCATTGGACTCCCGAAAGCTTGAAAGTTGCAATGTGCCTTATGCACGCGGGTATGCCTTACACAGGTTTTTACAGGAGTAAAATTATAAGGGCCTTTTTATCAGGGTTCGAACCTGAGATCTCCGACTCAACTGGGGAGTCGGAGCTTGGTCTGTGGTTTGAATCCCGATAAGGCCCTTACAATTTGTTACTCATCCCAAGTTTAAGTGGTGTCACCGAATGCAACATCATACCATATAAAAAACAACCAAACTGTTACGCTACCATGCAACACCGAGAGAAAAATTGGGTCTGTATAACTATAGGAAAAATATGAGGGAGTACACCAACTGTGTCTTATAGCTTAGCTGGTGGAGCGTCTGCCCGGTGAGTCAGAGGTCTGGGGCTTGAATCCCGATAAGGCCCTTACGATTTTTCTCTCATCCCAAGTTTGGTTGTTACTACTGTCACCATTAACATTACTGAAATGATTGGTTACCTGTTTGGACAAGAGCTCTCTGCGTTGAGCGACAGTTTTATCCCTTAGCATCTGAGTGAACAACTCTTGAATTTCAATCTGGGCATTCTTCACATCTAAGACACAGCCCTTAACACGCATAACATTTCCCCTGTCTTGGTAGTAAATTTTTATATCCACCTAAAGAAACAAAAAAAAAAATAGAAAAAAAAATTATCTACTATTATTGTTGAGATATGATGCCCAATAAAAACGTTTTCTTTCCTTTTTTCACAACATGGAAACAGAACAAATGAGGTTAAATTTAACAACCGACTGCTACCGATTTTCGCTGTAAAAACGGCTGTACGTATCCCAGGACTATTTTCCTCTGGAACTCATTGCCATCATACAAAATCAGCGTCAGATAGCCTGGCGTCCAGTCCCATATCCGGTTCTAAACGTACAGCCTTTAAAATAATTATTGGACCACCTACAACCTGACAACAACCATAAATACATAACAGTTTGTTAATGAATGTCTTATAGCAATATTTGATGCGATGTACACCTTATGAGCTAATGGTACAATTGTGGGAGAAATTGCCAACAGAAGGTTTTGTTTTATTGTATGCAGGTTTTGTTTTATTGTATTCGATCAACACATTTCTTCAGATATTTCTACAAGGCAGTTTACCAACATAATTCTTTAGTTATGTAATGCTGTTCTTGTTTTTAAAAGTTTTCCAATTCGCTGACAGTCGTGACGTCACATTACGGGCGCTGGACCGTAACTATGGTTACTGGTTCACGCTCACTTTTTACATCCATTGTGTTTGTGCACAGTGTATTTTTAGAAATAAATATTTAAAAATAAGGACCACAATGACTTCCAATGGTTTGCTCATACCTACTCTCATAGCGATACGCCACCATACCGCCTTTTTTTGTGATGTTTGTAACAGAAAAACGCCTCAGAAAATGTCCCCCTTGGGGCTTCCGTGCAAAGCGAATGGAGAAACGCTTTGCCATGCAAGTAGCATAAACCGTTGTCAAAGAAGTGAGCGCGTCCGCGCGGAAATGCATAGTTCCGAGTTTGCCTAGTTAGCCCCGCCCCCTTGGATATTGTTGCTATGGCTCACACGCTATCGTCAAAATGGCGACACACAACGCACAAAGCAATGGGAATTTCAACGGAAAGCACAGATTCATTGGAGAAAACTCAAAGGTATTCATGTTTCAGGGTCGACAGTTATCTTAGAACACACCGAGTAAAGGGCCAGTAATACAGGGATGTCATATCATGACATACGTGCTTTCGTACCTTTGAACAACGAAACGACCGGCCTTGAAACCAAAAATTCACCCGGATCATCGCATACAACACTGTACAAATTGTATGGGGCAGAACATCGCGTGATGTTGTTGTGAGACAGCTCTGTTGTGATTGGTCGGCGGATTCGGTTGATGGACAGGTCGGAACTATGCATTGATGTCACACCCTACCCTGTCACACTATGAGCAAGAACATGTACATGTTCATTGTAACCCCATTGTTAGTAACAATGGTGTGTGCCCAATTTCCATTGTTAGATGTTCATAGTGTCAGCGAATAATCTGTACTTAAAGTATAACAGTACTTACATTATTTTTTTTCTCAATGTACTTTATGTGCTCTTCAGACATTTCCTCAATCAATCCAAATGTATCAGGCATAATCTAAGGATATAATAATGGAATGAAAATAATTGTTTTATGCCTGTACATTTATTATATGTCACAGCCATCTTTGCCTTCTTCCCGGTATGTGTTGGGCATGATCTGTTCATCAGTGCAATAGTGCTTCTATTAACTCTTTCATCACTTCCCATTGTTGTTAACATTTAACCTTAAAGTTCCCTATTTGTTGCATTTTTCGTATTTAAAAAAAAAATTGAAGCCATACATGCAGTTGGCATGTTGGAAGAACAAAATCACGCAATCAAGATCGTACGTGTACAATAACACTTTCAGGGGAAAAATACGTTAGATCGTATATATACAACATGGGCAGTAAAGAGTTAATTGTTGTAAGTAAAAGCCACAGAACTCCATTTAAGTTCTATATAGAACTGAAATGGAGCCGGGATGCGCATAACCGCACCTTCTCATTAGCATACTTTTCAGCACCTTCATTTGCATGATTTTGGGCACTCTCCTGTTGAATTACATGTAAAACCTTGCGCATGCGCACTTTTTATATGTTTGTGATGACCAGGCGTGTTATGTTCAAACACAAAACACTACGTGCATGTGTTCCAAATCGATCCAAACCGGTTATATGGTGATATGCCATTCAAGAAAAGTTGTTTCTGATCTAGCTTTCAATGCAAATATGTGGTGAAAGAATACATATATCATGCTTGCTAACATTCCTTTGTAATTATGTCACAAATTTTAGCCTTAAAATTGGCAATGACAGTCTTTCCCGCCTAGAAAGAACCAAAATGTAGACAGCCACAAGCGCCAGCCCTTCTCCCCCTTCACCCCCTCCCCCAATACATAGTTCTGAGATTGCCAAATAAATCCCGCCCACTTGCTACTTCTCACAAGCCAACGTAAAAATTGGTGCTACACATGACTGGCAAACGACCACACGTACAACACAACCGGGTGCATTTGAGAAAATGTTTGCATGTTTGTATCAGGGTCAACAGTTATCGGACCGTCTACACGAGCCAACATTTGTTGATCAACAAGGTCCAACGTGTCCGACGATGTCGGCCGACCAAAATTTGGATGGTGTGGACGCCACTCCAGACAAAGTCCAACATCATCCAACATGTTGGAACATGTAGCTATCGCCTCTGTGTTGGAGAAATGGGCCAATATAGCATATTAGAACGACTGTCACTTGAAGGCAGCAACCAACTGCAGTCGAGATATGCTGGAACACCTATCTTTGTGCGGACGAGCACATCCATGTATACCAACAAGTTCCAAGTTTATGTTGGTCCTTGTTGGCCAACAAATGTTGGCTCGTGTAGACGGGCCTTCAGGACACACTGTCAGAGGACTACTAGTACATGTGATATCATACAATGTAAATCAGTATAATGCACGTTTTCTACGTTCTTTGTTTTTGTCATTGTTAAACTTTAGTAATGTGCATGCTAATATACCTCTGACTAATTTTTTTGGGTGCCTTCCTGTAGCGAGTTTAGTAAAAAACGTACAATTGACGAATGTATCTGGAAGCGTGGGGAAAATGGTCCAAAACTTTGCGATATTAGGAATAGTTCCAGTTGCTCAAATTCGACTTTAAAATGATTTTTTAAGAGATGGAGGATCCCTTTTTCAAGTGATGTCTCAAATTGTACGAAATGCCGAGTTTAACACTGTAAAATGTACCTTCCAATTTGACATACTCGGCAAGTTATTTTTGTGGGTTGCCGGAGTGCGCGGCCATCTTGCTTGATGACGTTGCAGACAGACGTCATAAAAAGGCCACTGTGACCTTTCTCTTTTGACTTATGACCTTTGTTCCATTTTCATCGTGAAGATTACGCTCTCGATGGATACGGTAACCATGTTTTGTTGTATTTCGGTGGAGGGGACACCGTCGTCTAGTTTGTTTAATTTGCTCCAAATATAGGTAATTTTCCTGTTTAATTTGTAAAGAAAATGATGGATTTTAGTACTAAAGGAATTTGAGACACCATCTGAAACCATTATAAATGAAAATAATGGATTTTTTAAAGTTAATAATGACATAAAAAATGACAGTTTAACGCTAGCGAAAAATGGCGACACATGAATTTTCAACGCCATGTAACTTAGTCCGAGACCTACTTCAAAACGTAGCGTATCACTAGCAGGAGCTCATGGGGCCGGTGTGTATAAATTGCCGGCCTCCTATACCTGGCGGCGCCGGCGGGGATGGGTGATACTGAGGAATGGGCGAGGTGGGTAGGCATGACATGTCATGGCTTGTATAAGGGTGGGGCCGATGCCGGGGTGGGGCTGATTGGCTGGATTGAATGGTAGGGCTGGTGGGTGGGGCTCATGGGCGGGGCTGGTGGACGGGCTCATGGGCGGGGCTAATGGGTGGGGCTGACGGGCGGGACTAATGGGTGGGGCTGATGGGCAAGGCTCATAGGCGGGGCTGGTGGTACAATTCTGGTTTTTTAAATGCCATATAGAAACCCAACTATCCATCAGTGCAGCACCGTCCAGTCAGTGTGCCGAAAAAGACGGTCATACCTCCATTTTTAAAGAAACTATATCTTTTGTATATTAAAAGGTATGGATTTGATTCAAACATCAACGAATGGAGTTTTAAAAGGGCTTTTTAATGATACTAAACTTGTTAGCTTTCATAAAAGGACAAAATAGTAACTTGTGATAATATTAGGAGAGCGGTGTCAAATCAAAATTTACAGACAGGAAGTGGTCAAATTTTAATGTAAAAAAATTGCATATAACTCAATAATGGTTTGAGATATGAAGCTGATCCATTGTTATGATTTGGGTAAAGAATCTAAAATCCACTGAACTCACTACTTCCTGCACGGGTGGCGTACTATTGGGAACGCGGGGTTGAATCATTTCTTGTGGTGTGCCGCCAGAGAATGTAGACAATGCAGATATAGCAAAATGAGATTGACAGATTAAAGTATGTTTCAGGTCTTCAATATTAGTAATTACACTTTCAGTGATTTTAAAGAGATTTTTTTCCTGGCCAGTGCACAATTTAGAAAGCTTACGTGTCTCTGTAACGAAAAATATCAAAAACTTAAATTTCCGACGTCGGGAATTGGAGATACAAGCCTTTTTCTTGAAACGTGCTTCACATGTTGTACATGTGCGCGTACGCTCATATGTACATAGTATGTGTACAATGTACACATGTACGCGCACATGTACATTTACGTCATAACCCTGTCGATTAATTGACCTGCCAGCCTTTTAATCATTTCTTGTTTTTAATCGACTGGCATTAATCCTTGACGGATTTTTACGTTCTTGGTACCAAATGAAAGCTGATAACTTTTTCTATTCTATAGAAAAATACCTATTTAACTTTAAAAAACAAATTTGACGCCCAAATCGGCCCAAACACGGGCAGTGCAACTTTAAGTGGAATTAATTTTGATCATTCACGACACGATATGCACTATTGATTGCTTTCCGGTGACGTAACGCCTTCCATCGACCATTTTGATTTCCATTTTCATGACGCACGTGGATCGAGTTCTTACCGGCTAAAAAAGCAAGACAAGCGCATTGGTTGCACTTACATCTGTTACTTAACCTTGCTTTATGTTGTTGCGTCATGGCTGTTGTATCGATAAAAATAAACATGTCTTTCTTCAGGCTAAAAATCGTAATTGAGTAAAAACATTTTTGTTTTTACAAGATGAGTGCATGCTCAATCATTTGAACGTGTCGCAACGCGCGTGTGCAGCATCTTCAAATGAAAGTACGCTGGTGAGTATTTTTTACGCGTGTTCATGTGCGTCTATTTGCGCACGCGTGTACCCGTTGACCACCAAACATTCCCGGATGTTTTAGTACGTCACGGAAAGCAATCAATTACTAGTGTACTAAGTGTGTTTCCTGAGGACATGCTAAAACTCTATAGCATGCTCGGGCGACCTCCTGCATACTAGACATACATATTAACCACGATAGACACAGTTTGTGAACGATGTGGGATAAATGCACGGTTGAAAATTCACTATTTAAAGGCACAGGCTCGTCAGCAATGCGCGCGCACCAAATTCGTGCCACGAAATACGCAGCTCCATAGCAAAGCTTGGAGCTGCGTATTTCGTAGCACGAATTTGGCGCGCGCGCATTGCTGACGAGCCTGCGCCTTTAACCCGGGGTGGACTTGAGGTTCAACCTGGGTTGAGTTCAACCTGGGCTGAGAGGCTGGAGCGCTTTGAATTTTGACTACTGGGAGAAAATGGAGTTTTTAAAAAGGTAAAACACACTATATTCGTACCTTTTAGAAAGTCAACACGCTGAACAATAACACTAGAATTGGGTGAAATTTCCTGCATGGTCATGAAGTTTACTGTTACACGCCCTTCCTCACGACTAGAGAGATGAACTACTGCCCGTTTCTGGGCATATGCCTTTTCTATCAAAGCATTCACTTCGGGCTTATAAGGTTCCATGCCATTGGGAGTGCTGTACTTCCATTGTACCTGCCAATTAAAGTACAGAATGAAGTGCATGCACAAATGTGACCTGTCACGATGGAAATGAGCATAAAGTCGGAATTTTCAAAAAATGGATTTTTGTATTTTTGAATTAGCTAAAAAAGAGCTTTGTTCAGGCCCCAATCCCAGATTTTGGTGAAGACACCTGGAAAAATGTAGATCTCCCAACTTCAGACAACTTTTAAAATCTCAGTTTTTAACTAACAGTTCAGCAGGGTTTTATCTTTGTCAGAATATGTGAGAATTTAAGGAAATTTAGGAAATGTTTGCAATTGTTTGTTGGAAACAATTTTCTGCTAATTCGTTAAAAATGTGTTTTTTTTTTCACGGCAGTTTTTAATGTTATTTTTTAAATTTGGAGGTGTGGTAGTCTGGTGGATATTGTATTGGACTCCCGAAAGCTTGAAAGTTGCAATGTGCCTTATGCACGCGGGTAGGCCTATGCCTGGCAGGTTTTTACAGGACCTCAAACTTGGGATGAGAGTAAAATTGTAAGGGCCTTTTATCAGGATTCGAACCTGAGATCTCGGACTAAACTGAGAAGTCGGAGCTTGGTCTGTGGTTTGAATCCCGATAAGGCCCTTACAATTTTTTCTCATCCCAAGTTTAAGTGTTGTCACCGAATGCAACATCTGGTAATCTAATCACCATATGAAACAACCAAACTGTTGCACGACCATGCAACACCGTGAGAAAAATTGGGTTCATAAGAAAAACCTGAAGGAGTATACCAACTGTGCTTTATAGCTTAGCTGGTAGAGCGTCTGCCCGGTGAGTCAGAGGTCTCGGGTTTAAATCCCGATAAGGCCCTTACGATTTTTCTCTCATCCCAAATTTGGTTGTTACTACTGTCACCATTAACATTACTTAAATGATATTGGTTACCCATTTGAACAAGTGCTTTCTGTGTCGAGCCTCAGTTTCCTCCTTCTGCTCCTGGAACACATCTTGTGATGTGCCGCCAGACAATGTAGACGATGTAGATATAGCAAGGTCTATGCCAAAATGAGATTGACAGATTAGGCCTAAAGTATGTTTCAGGTCTTCAATTATTAGGAATTACACTTTCAGTGATTTTAACAAGATTTTTTTTCCTGGGCAGTGCACTTTTTAGCAGGTTTTCACTGTTTTGTGGAGCGTACCATATTATATATTCCGCTTTTTTCCTAGTGATGTGGTCAGTTTTTAATGTGCTTGAAAGAACGGCCTCTATTGACTGATTCAGTAATATCTTAAAGCATATTTGAGTATGTAAGGGTGTCTCTATAAAAAGTATACCCATTTTAAAATTCAAATTATCGCAAAACTACACAATATTTCAGAAAAAGAAAAATACCTGTGGAAAGCTTGGAATGTCCTCTGTCCATTGGTATGAGGTTCATTATGTCACTGTCATGGATGACTGAACAAAAAAAACAGTTATGAAAGGTGTCGAAATCAGCACTGTGACAAGTTTGTAGACAGTGGTGACCGGACAATGAATGAAGAAACAACACCATTTTTCTGATCCTTTCCTTTAATTGTGGTATTTACATGTAGGCTACCCGACACATTTAGGGTGCTGTACCCTCCACATGCCCACCATTTCTGACGATGCATAGTTGGCATCTTCGTGTCATGTCTCTTACTGCTCGCCTTATCATCCCATGATCTTGGCGGAGATGATTCACTTCATCCACTAACCGGGCTCCTAACTCCTGAATGTTAGCTGGGGGTGTGGTGAACACTTTGCCTTTTAAGTGACCCCACAGGAGGAAGTCGCATGGTGTCAAGTCTGGTGATCTTGCAGGCCATTCAACCTGGTGGAATAATGCAATCACCCGGTTACCAAAAAGCTCTGCTAGACGATTCCTCACAGCAATAAGTCTGTGTGCAGGGGCTCCATCCTGAGCCCACCTCACCCGTCTGAAGGCTCCACGTCGCTGTCTATGGAAGATCTGATCCATCTCTGGTACCACAAAGTCATTGATCATATTCAGGTATGCCTGTCCGTTCAAATTTCCTTCAAAGAAAAATGGTCCTAACAATGATCCATTACCACAAAGTCCAATCCACACATTAACTTTCTCCCTACTCATGTTCACGTCATAAGAAAAACCCGGTGGATGATGCAGTTCAGCGTACATGTGCTCGTTATGAAAATTCACTTTCCCATTCATGGAAAAGGCTGCCTCATCTCCGATACTAAGGAACTGCAGAAACTGTGGATCTCTGTGACATTTATCCACAAACCATTGTGAAAAGGCAAGTCGTCTGGCAAGGTCAGCTGGTAGGAGTTGATGTTGAACATAAGGATGGAGATGCAAATCCAGACGTGTGATCCTGTTGAAGGTAGCACGAGGTAATCCTGTATCATTCCTCCTGGTGCTTAGCGTTGGGTTACCTTCGATCGCCTCTCTAACCACGTTGATATGTTCCTCTGACCTTCCAGTTCGTCTGTGCCCAGAATGTCCCTTGTTACGGTTTAAGCTTGTCCCGTGTTCTTCATACTTTCTCACACTTTTCCAAATAGTCATTTTGGTTGGCACTTGCCTCTCAGGAAAGTGGTGCCTAAAGGCATTTTGGACAGCAATGAAACTTCTTGTCTCATGGTATGTCTTGACAACAAATGTCCTCTGTTGAGTTGTGAGCTGCACCATGTTTGCTGTTGGTATGAACCTTTTCTGTGGCATGCAACACTTTTGGTGCATCCAAGAATACTTACATAATGTGATGCATAAATGTACATCCCTGACCTATAAGTCTTACGTAACGGCAAAGAAATTGTGAAGAACACCTGTCTGAGCTTTGTCATTCCAGAAAACAACTTGTCACAGTGCTGATTTCGACACCTTTCATAACTGTATTTTTTGTTCAGTCATCCATGACAGTGACATAATGAACCTCATACCAGTGGACAGAGGACATTCCAAGCTTTCCACAGGTATTTTTCTTTTTCTGAAATATTGTGTAGTTTTGCGATAATTTGAATTTTAAAATGGGTATACTTTTTATAGAGACACCCTGTATAATGGAGTATCGCCAAGCGTCCCGACACTTATGTGTGTGTGCATGCATGAACTCTGCACTAGTGCTGTTGATGTCTTTTTTGGGGAGGTTTAACAAAGAAAACAATATCGTCCGCGATTGCCAAGCGAACGTCCGCGATTCGCTCGTGTACAAAACAAACGAGAGTAAAGCGGGCCTCCCACTGTGAGATTTTTGCTACGAATTAGGTACGATTAGCTACGATTTAGTACGATTGTGTATACACTCTATACACAATCGTAACAAATCGTACCTAATCGTACCTAATTGTGCCTAAACTGTGCCATTTTTGCCACGATTCCCCTACGAATTGGTACGATTATCGGAGACTGCCTATAGGCTCTATACACACAATCGTACCAAATCGTACCAATTCGTAGGAAATTCGTGGCAAAAATCGCACAGTGGGAGGCCCGCTTAAGAGTATGTCCAAACAAAAGAGGAACGAAGTGACGTCCGCCGTTGTACTATGTGGATTCGCACCTGTACAGTACGTGTGTGTACATGTACTATGCGCGTGTCTGCACAGCTGAAAAGACCGCCTTGTCGGGTCTGTTACTTCCGGGTTTAATGTCTTTCTTAAATTTTTCGGCCAGTTTAAATCTGGAAGCTAGTCATGGCGGATCCAGAAATTGTTCCAGGGAGGGGTCAGGCCCATCAAATTAAGCATACCAGATTATTTCGGACAAGCAAACACATATGCAATACATTTGTTATTGTTGGTATCAGAGCACTCAGCAGAGGGGGTTTTGACGCTCCCAATCACCCCCACTGGAGAGCCCACAATGCGGTCTTTCGAGCTGTGCAGACAGTCAAACATACGCATTATATTGCTAGTGCAGGACTGTATATTTGTACATTGCAAGTACATACAGGCCAGTTCTGTGTGCGGCCGTATGGGTTTGTATGGAAGCCGTGACCGCACGGTGGCTCGTTTTGGTGCCGTGTATGGTTTGCGTTTGCAAGGCCCAAAATTCTCTCGTGAAGCAAAAAACCGTAGATACCGCTTTGGACAAGGCTAGAATCGAGTGACCATACGATTACAGAATGTATACAAATGTTGTCTGTCTGCCTACAATAGGGGGACTATTTTTAAAGTGAGAATTCAAACCGGGATGCAGGGTGACACCCTCCCCCTCCCCCTCCCCAAGGGGTCTTGATGGCAATATATTGCAACACTCCATATATCATACTTGATGGTGTATTCGAATTTGACGCAGCTTCCTCAGTGGCTTCTGAGGATACTCCTGTAATGAGGCGTTGAAATTCATCCACAAAAGCCTACAAATTGCAAGAAAAAAAAAATGTAATCGGGCACAATGGACATGACGTCAAACACAAATGACACCGTAACATTGGGTGGAAACAATTTGGGTCTGACAGATTAGAAGCATCAATTTATTTCATATTACAACAAATGCAAGAACATACAAAGACAGTTATTTGAAGGAAAGTTGAAATTTTTGCTCCGAGTGTGGTGCGAGTGTACTTGGTATTGCTTTTACTGTCCATTGTCAGGATTATACAAACCATAACATGGTTTGTGGGTGGATAGTCCATATTGTAACGCGACAGGGGTATATGGATTGCTGCGGGCCGCCTAAGATTAATAGGGCGCATACACAGATTTTGTACACCGCACAGTGAATACACACCGTGTATATTTCCAATACACCTGGTATGTAGGTGGTTGACGACTGCGAGGGGATTGCGTCGTGGAGACTGATGGTGGGGTGTGCCTAGAGGTCTGTTGTGAGATAGTGTGACAATGTCGCCGTCATCATCAGAAATAGAGTGCTGTAGTGCGGGGCCTGAGTACTTCTTGAAGTAGGAGGAATTCCGTGTGATCTTATGCCGGTTGTGCTGTGCTGTGATGAGGGATCCACGTGTAATGATGACTGTGTATGGCTGTGGGATGTAGGGCGACTTGTGTTTGGGAACATATCCATCACGGCGGACGAGGACACGGTCACCAATGTTGATGTCCCGAGTTTGTGTGGTACCGCGATTCTCAGCGTATAGGCTTTCATCTGCGACTTTTTGCGTTGATCGCGTGTTGTGGCAATGGAACAAATTCTGGTTCGGGTAGGCGTGTCTGGAATGATCTGTTGAAGAGTAGCTTGGCAGGTGAAATACCGGTAGTAGAATGTGGTGTGGCGCGGTAGTTGCGGAGGAATTTGAGGAGTTCTTGTTTCCATGGTTTGTTGTCAGTGAATGCAGCGGAGTAGGCTTTTTTGAGGGTTTTCATGAACCGTTCAACTTCACCGTTAGCTTAATATAAGTCCAGCGAGGAGTAACTCTGCCGTGTTCAAATCCTATATAATGTGCGAAGTTGACAAATTCCCGACTGTTGAACGGTGGGCCATTGTCCGTGCGGACGACGTTGGGAATACCAAAACTGGAGAAGATACGATCAAGTTTTGGGATTACGTGCTGAGCTGACGTTGACGAAACGTGAAGAAAGCGTGAAAAGTCATCCATGGATACGAGCAAGTGTTCTCCTGTATAGGGAGGTCAGCAGAATCAATGCTTAGCTCTGACCACGCTTTGCTTGGAAGAGGTGACATCTTCAGTGGTTCTTTGGTATGTTCGACTGTGTTAGCCTGGCCGGAAGACAGTCACGGACTGTATAGCTTCGGTCAAACGGTCAATGGATGGAAACCAGACTTTTTCGCGGAGAAGGGCTTTTGTTTTGGTTATGCCCTGATGGCCTTCGTGAGCGATATCGATGATGCGTTTGCGAAGTACTCGGGGTATGACAAGACGATGATCGCGCATGAGAAGTTTTGAGATCTTGAGACACAGAGAGTTCATCGCGTACGTTATGGAAGCTTATTAGTTCTGCTTTTAGCTGTTTGTCTGCAGTTGCGAGGATGTCATCCCAAGTTTCATGATTAACTGCTGGCTGTCATGCAGAGTTGGATGGCCTGGTCAAGGGCGGTTGCGTCAGCGATTTCTGAGCACGTGATGTGTTTTGGAACAGCGTGATTGGCGATGAAGTTGACATGTGCTTCTGCGATGGTTTGTTCACTGGAGACTGACTGGTTATCGTCTTGCGGATGTCTAGACATATAGTCAGCAGGATTGTGTTTGCCTGGTTGGTACGCTACCGAGTAGTTGTATGCTTGGAGTTTCAGGATCCATCGCTCTATACGGAGAAGGGGCTTGGAGTTGCAGTTGTTGAAGAGAGTGACTAATGGCTTGTGATCCATGATGATTTGAAATTGACTGCCGTACAGGAACAGATGGAAGTGGATGACGGCCCAAGTTATGGCTAATGCTTCACGTTCGGTTTGTGAATATCTCTGCCCGACTGGAGTGAGTGCTCTACTTGCTAGTGTGACGACTGATGTTGTGTTATGCGGATCACGTTGTGTTAGGAGTAAGCCTAAGCCCACAGGACTGGCGTCGACGAACAACTCGGTGTTGTGTTTCGGATTGAAGTAAGCCATTGTACAGCATTCAGTTAGGCGTTGTTTGATCAGGGTGAGACTGTTTAGGAGTCCATTTCCAAGAATTGCCGGCTTTGGTCAGATCGCGTAACGGAGATGATATGGTAGCTAAGTCAGGAATGAAACGACCACAATAGTTTACCATGCCGAGGAAGCTGCGTAGCTCAGAAACATTCTGAGGCTCTGGGACTGACTGAATGGCTTTGATCTTTTGAGGGTCTGGAGCGATTCCGTTGGCAGAGAATACATGTCCGAAGTAGGTGACTTGACGAAAACTGAACTTGCATTTGTCGCGATTCAGAGTGAGATTGGCCTCGCGTATGCGTTGGAGACAAGCCTTGAGACGACTGTCATGTTCTTCTTGTGTGTTACCGAATATAAGAATGTCATCACTAATGTTTATGGCGCCTGGGAGGTCACGTATGGTGGACTGAATGGCATGCTGGAAGATTTCTGCAGCAGATGATAGGCCAAAATGCAGACGCTTGTATCTGAATAAAGCCTGCCGCACACGAGAGCTATGTGCTGAGCCAAAATTCATTCGTGGCCGATGGCGTAAGGAGATAGCTCTCGTGTGCGGGCAACTTTCGTGAGCATTTGGTCACTCGTGCCACTTGAGACAAATATCTAACGTGTTTGATAATTTTGGCCTCGCGTGGCCAAAATCTCACGTGTGCGGGGGTGATGAGCCAAGTGCTGAGCTAAAATAAATGTAGCTGGCCAATTAAAAACCATCCCCATATTCACGTGATATGAATACAGTGCGCGCGGGCACCGCTAAGGTCACCAAACTTTTGCTAAAGTGTGTTGACCTTGGCGGGGTTCGCGTGCGCGCGCTGTTTTCGTATCGCGCGCGTGGTTTTGATTGGCCAACTATATTTATTTTAGCTCAGCACTTGGCTCATCACCCCCGCACACGTGAGATTTTGGCCACGCGAGGCCAAAATTATCAAACACGTTAGATATTTGTCTCAAGTGGCACGAGTGACCAAATGCTCACGTAAGTTGCCCGCACACGAGAGCTATCTCCTTACGCCATCGGCCACGAATGAATTTTGGCTCAGCACATAGCTCTCGTGTGCGGCGGGCTTTACCCAGCATGGGTAGAGAAGGCAGTGTACTGACGTGATTCGGGGTCAAGCTCGACTTGATGGTAACCAAAGTTAAGGTCTAGTTTGCTGAAGATTGCAGCACCGTTAAGGGCGGTGATGATGTCGTTAACAGTAGGGATGATATGACGCTCGCGTTTAATTGCATGATTGACACTACGCATGTCAACGCAGATGCGAATTTCATTAGGTTTGTGTGGCTTATGGACAACTGTGATTGGTAACACCCGTGGTAATGGAGTGCCATGGACAATCTATCAAGTTCTCGTTCCACTTGTCTGCGTATTTAAAGTGAAACGGTATTCGACGATGTGGTAGGGCGACAGGGGCAACTGAGTCACCAACGTGAAGTTTGCAGGTGAACGATTTCAGCTTACCGATGCCTTAAAAGCGATCTGTGTACGATTCGACCAAGTCGGACGTTGGAATAGTTGGATCAGACTGCAAGTTGTACGCAATGTTGACAAGTCCGAGAGCAGACGCTGTGTTAAAATTCAGAAGAGTGTCAGCCGCGCGAGATGTAACAAACACTGGACTCGTGACGGACACCGATTTGTAGGCTACTTGCGCTACAACGGATCCAATAATCTCAAGAGGTGTGTTGCTGCCATATCCATACACAGGGATTGTGCGGGCGTTTAACTGGGGGCATGGCTTCAAAGTGTTGAATGTGTTTAGACTCATCAACATGACTGATGCACGTGTATCAATCACTGCTTGTACGGGACTACTATTGACGGACACAGTGACCAGTGGCTTGGTCAAGGTCGGCGAATGGAGGTGGAATGCAAAGTCACTGTCCGATGTTATTGGGGGTGCAGTGGAAGGGGCCTCGCCGCTTTCAGGAGGAGTGGTGTCAACTGCATGAACATTTGACCTTCGTTGAACAGGTCTGGCGGAACTCATGCAGTATTTAGCAAAATTATTGAGTCTACCGCAAGCATGACAAGTTTGGCCTTTGGCTGGACAGTCTCTGTTGCTGTGGGGGTACCGGCCACCACAATTACGACACTGGTGAAGTCATGGGACTAGACTGGTGTGATTGCCATTGCTATGTGGACGTGTGGGAGTACCAGGTCTCTCGCTGGCTTTGGCTGTCGGCGTTCAAATGCGTGTGTATGGTGTGCGCATGGACTTTGTTGCCCAGATTTGTTTACGTCGACTTTTTTCACAGTTGGAGTTGGCAACTGTTCCATTTTAGCAGCATTCCTCTCTGCAGCCTCGTAAGTGTGAGCAGTTTTGAGAAGCTGAGTCAAAGTAATGGATTGCTCACGAAGTGCATGTAGCGACGAAGTTTGTTCGAAGAGCAGGCTTAAATTATTTGAGACTTGATTTCTCCATCTTTGTTATGGTATTCGCAGTGGGTTACGCACTGACCTAGATGTAATCGCTACATATGTATGGAGGGCAAATGATACAATATTACACTGCGGAGCCCGAAAATTCCAGAAACAAGATCGGACGTCGACATATAAGCCGCACCACCGTATAAGCCGCACCATTGTGTAGGCTGTGGCGTCCTAAAAACCACCGCCAAAGTGCTGCACATCGGACAGTGCACGCATCAGCGGTCACACTCACTGTCATCAGCACATCGGCAAAATGCCACAAAGTAATCACTGTGTGGCGTCCAAGTTACAATGGCGTCCAACGGCACAATGGAAAGCAAAACATTTCTATTAAAATCGTGAATTAAGTTGCACTAAGGGGATTTTCCCCCAGAGATAAAACATTGATTTTTCCCCTGGATAATTTCAATGAACTGATCAACATGAAAATGTCAGATATCCTTTTTTTTCTTTGGTAGCCAAAAAGAGCTGTTTGTTTTTCGTTGTCTTTTTGTCTGTTTTTCTTTTCTGCAGAAACCGTACGCTGCAGCGTTGTGCACCATTGAACTGCATGTGTGATGTTGACGATCGTGAACGGCTTCGTCAATGTTAAAATCATCAGCGGGGCCCAGGGCATGGCAGAAGTGTGGCCGGCGGTGTTCTGCCACAGCGACGGTGAATATGGCAGCCTCAAGGGCCAATGATTCGTATTGTCGCTATACTTAAAACAAACAGCTTTTTGGCAGAGCTAACACAAACCCCATGCCCCGATAAAGATATTAAAAGGAAAGCAGCTTGCCCCAAACTTCTCTTCATGTGTGTTGTGTGAAAAATGTTTACAAGAATTTCGCACGCAATGCGTGATACCATACCTTGCGTGATGCTTGTTCGAATGCGTCTAATTTATCGTCAATAAAAATGAATAGACGGCAACATTGTGATGTGATGCAAAGCGTCCTGTTAATGTTTGGCACCAAGCACATTATGTTTTCTTGGTTAGTCTTAAATTCAAGCGTTATATATTTATCTTGTCCTTCAAGAGCAGACTGTAAACGGGGCGCCATTAACTGACATTAAAGGCTGAGGCTCGTCAATACGCGCGTGAGGCCAAATTCGTGCCACGAAATACAGCAGCTAGCTCTATAGCAAAGGCATGGAGCTGCGTATTTCTTGAGACTAATTTGGCCTCGCGTGCGCATTGACGAGCCTTACCTTACCTTTAGGCCTAAACAGTTTCGTTATGCCAAGCACAGCATGAGGGCGCTATAGGCACGTGCTTTGTTATGCCCATGGTAGTTGACAGCCTGCCGACTGCCGATTTTGGTGTTTTTTTTGGGCGGGAAATGTCACCACTGCACAGGTGGATTTGCGTAATATTTGACACAAATATAAAAGAAAACCAGCCCTAATAGACCTGCACCAAAACAAAATCAGCCTGACAGATTAAATGAGAGAAACAAAAGGCGGCATGATTTACAGTGCTATTTCACGCCGCCGTCCATCAAGCTTGCAAACTTTGGTTACGAAAAATACCAATAGGCTGCGTTCGGGCGTGTACTCGTGTTAACACGGGTATACTCCTGCGTGCGCGAACGGCAAGATTAACGACACCCGGGTCGGGAAGAGTATGATCTCGCTACTCCCCAACAAATGGGGAGTGTGTTCTTACTCCTGACAAGTATCATGTGATTTGTACGAAGATGGTGGAATACGGGTGGGATTTTTGGTGAATTTGCTCAACGTGTCAACTGGATAACTGAAACAACAACTCACTAAGGTTCGTTTTAGACGGCATCAAAGGTTCTTACGACTTACGGTCTGTATTTTCTTCAGTTTCTTGTGAGCAGTGAAACAGCGTTTTTTGGGCAGTCATGCATGGTATGTAAGAGACGGCCATCTTGACTGATGGCCATTCGCTCATGCGGACTGCGGACTTGTATGAGGTATGGTAATTTTGGGTGCCACTTAGGATTTACCTTGATCATTTCCACATCCTTGTCATAGACCACAAATCGCACATCTTTCAGTACTCCAGTGGGATATCGCTTGCTGAAGTCCAGAATAGCTTCGCACATGACACGAGCAGCGACGTCGCCCGGGTAGTTCAGATTACCGGTGCCTAGCGCAGGGATTGCTATGGACAGCATTTCACTTTTTTCTGCTTGTTCCATCATACTGGTCACAAGCTTTTTCAGAAACTAAATTTTAAAAAGAAAGAAATCAAAAATACCTAATTTTTTATTGTTTCATTGTTTAGACTTGTTCAGGTCGTACTATGTAAGTATACCGAGCAACAAAAGAAATGCAAATTGTAAGTAAATTATCATCAAAACATTCACATGATAGCTTCATTATGCATTTCGGCATAAAACTTCTGTGTGCTGAAAATTCCCACTCAGATTGACTTTGTTTTAATCAGAAAGTGTGGAAAGCTTTAGCCAAAATTTGTCAATCTTAAGTGCCATGACAACTGCAGCTAAAATCTGTGCATTTCAAACAACGCACAACATAAAACAAAAACAGACTAAAGTAAAGGGAGTCAGTGTAAAAGTTACCGAGAATTACATTTGTTTTGTAGGCCAACAACAACAAATTCAATTACCAAGTTGATAGGCAAAAAGAAAGCCTTGCTAACATCTCACAATTTTAATATCCGCTTTTAAACAGCTCCCTCTTATAATTATTTGCAGCCCTGTAAAACTGTCTTGAAGTATCATTTCGCTCAGTATTATTTCACGGTAATTTCACTGTGTTCTGACTTTTCACAGAACACGTTTAATTACGTTAACACTATTGACTACCACTATGCATATTCAGTTTCAGCTAGGGCTAAAATTCCAGTGCACAATAGTCCACCCACCTGCTCAGATTTACCCTGCCGGTATCCCAAGCAGACACAGTGATATATTTTCTTGCAGGCAAGGGCACCAGCTCCCGTTTCTATGAATGAACCTGTGGGTATCCGACCACCGCGAGACGCAGTCACAGTATCACACTCCTGCTGTAAGGCAGGGCCAGCAGCTTGCAGAAAGGCCTTCGCCACTGCGCCGTTACTCAGTTTCATGTCTGGTCCTGCTGTGTTGACGAGCACATCCACCTACATTCAAACAAAAATACAGCAAATTACAGTCGTAATTATTGCTCATCATCTAATCAAATTTTGAGATAAATTTTGACAAGCAGGGTCTTTCCACAGTAAAGGGGGCATTTTGGCAACACAGACCATATTTTCGAGGAAATACCTTGGTCTTGTTTCAAAATAAAAGAAATAAGCTTAAGTTGTCCTGAAGAGATAACTTAGACCCAAAAAAGGTTACGTGACAACATGCCTTTCTAAAAACCCTGTCTACAAATTTCCAATATAACGCTCGTAACTGGGACTGCCTAAAATGTAACAAGCGTCCGTCCCGGTTACGCACAATATATTGGACATTTTTACATAGGTTTTTTAAAAAAGCATGTTGTTTGCACTATTTGTAACATTTGTTGGCCTAAAGTAATGATAATAAATGATATGGATTGATAACGCGCACTTACTCGAGAAATCATGATCAAGGCGCCTACATTATCATCACCCCTGATCAATGGGAGTACATGTATACAGCCCTGGCTGCCTTAGGCGCTCGATGGCTAATCAAACACACGTTATCTCTTCAGAACAACTAAAACTGACCAGACAAAGTTATTTTCTGGAAAATATGGTCTGTGTTTCCCAAATGCCCCGTTTACCTTGGAAAGGCTTACATTTGCCGCTGTGTTTAAGTCACAATTTTTGTGTGCTGATGTTGGTTTTCGATACATATAAATGTGCATGTAATTAATTAGTTTAAAAGTAGCTTGGATTTACCGTTTCGTTGGCAATGCTTCCTTTTTTCAGGGTTATCATGATGCTTTCATATGTCAGCAAAATGTTTGGTCCAGCTGAAGTGTATATTATAACTGGAGCAGGGGGCACGTCATCGACCAGTGGTAATCCTCCAACTGTAAAGTATCAAAATGAGCAGGACCAAATTTACACAAACTGTGCTTTAGTTGTGTTGGTGCCAAACCAAACAGTACGTCTTCATGACAACTGGTCAAAAATCATTCTGACAATACACATGCGCACTAACACTTAAGTCTGTTTAGTCAATAGACCCTTTGCATGAGTGGCCATGATGGTGCACATTAGCATTGTACATCATGCCTAAGTAAGCACATTGTGGATCTATTGTCACTTTATTTAAATATGAAAACATGCCCCTCTGTCCTGGCTTCTGGTGCAAAGCATCTACATGTATAGACCGTATCGTATATTTGCCATTTTGTGGGGCACCTTTTGTTACTTAAACCGTTCAAAGAAACTGTGTACGGTTTATTTCTGGGCGGAAGCTTTGGCGGCAGCTTGTAGTGCCGTCCTTCTGTACCACGTCCCGTAAGTAGCAAGAAGTTAAGGTGGAAGGGTTCTTTCAACAAGCTGCTTGCATAATGTCCGGGATTGAAACACTTCGGAAGAGGGCCCGGGATGTTGAGATGCTGCGGGTTTGATGTGCTTGGATGGTTGCTCGGTGCACTTTGCTTGGTTGTTGAACCTTAGGCTTTGGGTCCGAGCTGTTAGGTGCTGGTGTGCTCCGTCCTGGAGAACACTATGTGTTACGGGGCCTTTCTGGAGTCTTGAAGACTTGGGGTCTCTGGTCTCACTTAATTGTGGCCCTTCATGGTTGTACTCCAATCTGGTGTGCTCGACCAGATTTAAAGACTCTCGTCTCATCTGTGGCCCTTGGTTGTACTCCAATCTGGTGTGCTCGACCAGATTTGGAGACTGATGTGGTCTCATCTGTGGCTCTTGGTAGTACTCCAATCTGGTTTGCTCGACCAGATTTGGAGACTGTGGTCTCAACTGTGGCCCTTGGTAGTACTCCAGTCAGGTTTGCTGGACCAAATTTGGAGACTGTAGTTGTGACAATTGCTTCCACAATCCATGATATGGTAGTAGTGGAGGTTTGATCGTGGTGATAAATATTTTTTGCTTGAACCTCGTAGGGACTCGGTGCGATTAATGTACCATTTTAGGCTTGACTAGACACCACAGTTTGTCCTCCTGGACACTGAAACAAAACTATAAATACTTGGGACGAAAATGTCTGGAGGATCAAAGTCATAGATTGTTTTTTTGTGAGAAATCAACACCTCCAGGTTCCTAGCGAATATGGCCAGGTTCAATTGGCAGGGCATGGAGCTCGCTCCTACGTCCTGCAGTGGAAGCAGCAAGGAGGAAAGCTGTCTTGATAGTGAGATGGTGCAAGGACGATTTGGCTGCTGGTTTGAAGGGGGTCGCTGCTAGACCACCAATGACTACTTTTAGAAGGCTAAAAGTGATTTTCTGATGTTTACATTGGGACGTTATCATTTTTTATATATCACTTTTAGCCCCTTTACCAATTTAACCCCATTCGCCGTGTTGAATAATCGTGCATGCCCTTACTGGTCCAAAAACCTTAAATTCCAAATCAGACATTAAACAAAAACACCATGGAGGTCCTTGTAATCTCAAGTTGCACCCTTGTCGTTCTTTTCCAATGATGCCTCGAACATCAGAAAACGATAAACTACATGAAGCAACATTTTGGAAGAATGGCAGCATTCTGTAGCAGTGTGGAAACTTGACTTCTTGCTAATAATGATAATGGTGGATTCTTATATAGCGCACATGTCCACCCTGCGGGGTGCTCCTGGCGCTGTTACCAATATCACCGCTGCCATCAGGGAATCACCAGAACCATTTCGCTTAAACTAGGTGGCTGCTGGCCAGGCGCTCAACCCTATCAGCAGTTATATTGTTACATTCCCCTTAACAGCTTCCCAAATATCGCTTGGGTTGACGAGTCAACTGGGATCAAGTGCCTTGCACAGGGACACAGACACGTTGGTCATAGTTTTGTGGGATGTTATGGCCGAGCGGTCTAGTGCGTCGAACTTAAGTTCCTGTGCTAGTACTAGGATGTAGCTTCGATTCCGGGCCGCGACGGGTTGTGGCACCTGTGCCCTTGAGCAAGGCACTCAACCACACTTGCTCCCATTCCTGTAATTGGCGGTCCCTCCGCTGTTGGATGTGGTAAATAAATAAATAAAATAAAAACAAAAATAAATAGTGGGGCTAGAACCCACAACCTCCGATTGAGAGACCCGCTTCATAACCACACACACTCCTAACAAAAAATTGTGGACCGCGTCTAAAAGAAATTAGTCCCACCAACGCAGATGAATTTGGTTAAACTCCTCAGCTGGTTAATAAAATGTAGCTACGATTTTACACGTTGCCCCTATAGAGCGCCCTCTACACCAAGTTTAGAATATCCTCAAGACCAACGTTCGCCTTGTTGTTTGTCCATACTAGTCTTGGCCCAAGACTATTGTAGTCGATATTGGTTTGTGTACGCGTTGGCCATTCCCAGTTGTGTGCCCTCTTGCAGCACTAACAGACCAGCCCTTTGCGCGACAAAAATAGTCTTTGGAAATCCTCCCGGAAGGTATAACGTTTTCTTTGTTTTTGCCTAGGCTTTCCTAGGGAACCAATCAGCGAGTTACCCGAATACAGCAGCGCGTCGGAATGCAGCGAGCGACCCAAATACACCGCGTGCACGCGCTTCGAATGGTTTGTAAAATATAAGGCGGCTTATAAAAAATGATATCGTCCCAATGTAAACATCAGAAAATCACTTTTAGCCTTCTAAAAGTAACCAATGACCTGACCAAGATTCCAAGAAGGGATGAGCTTCTTGACGCGAGGGCGTTGAATGAACATATACCTTTGATTAGCTTGGAAATTGGTATGCTACTGTGAGATTAGAATTATCGTCAAAGCCTGTGTTGATGGCAGAGATGGCCGATCTGTAGCCCCGTATTGTAGCCACCTTGAGGCCAGAGTTAAAGAGGTGTAAAAGAAAGTCCACAATGTCTTTCACAGATGCAGATTTGGGACTAATCTCTTGAGAGGAACACCATTTGATGTAATGGCGTAGTCTGTTATCATAAGTAACCCTTGTGGAGGCTCTTCTGCTCCTGGCTGCAAGGGCTGCAGCGTTTTGAGAAAGGCCTTTCTCTTAGAGAGAGAGTTGGAAAGCTTCCAAGCTGATAGATGCAGACTGCCCGGGTCGGGGTGGTGAGATCTGTCCGTGCGTTGAACCAGCAGGTCTTGACGTCGAGGTATATTTATTGGGAAATGAATAAGCAGGTACAGGAGTTTCGTGAACCAAGGCTGGCGGGGCCAAAAAGGAGCTATTGGGATGATCTCGCATTCCTCCTGCTCTATCTTTCGGAGAACTTGAGGGAGAAGGGAGTTTGGGGGGGGGGGGGGGGGGGGGGGTATCCCAGGATTCCCTTCCAGTTGAAACTGAGAGCATCTGTTCGCCAAGCTTCTGGATGGGCAAACCGGGAGCAGAAGGTCGGTAGCTGTTTGTTGAGATAGGAGGCAAATAGGTCGACATGAGGACTTTCAGGATGTTGAAAATCTGGTGCACTGTGGGATGATACAGAGACCATTCCGTGGGGAGTGGACGTCCCCGTGACAGGGCGTCTGCGGTGGAGTTCGTTTTTCCCGCCAGATGGGTTGCTTTGATGGCAATCCCGAGTGGAATGTACAAGGTTTAAAGATTCCATATAATCATACAGAGCGATGGGGAGTGAGTGCCTCCCTCGTGGTTGATGTAGGAAGCTACTGTCCAGTTGCCCGACTTGACCAGGATGGATTGGTGGGCCACTCTGTCCTTCATGTGTTGAAGGGCCTTGAAAACGGCAAGGAGCAGAGCTGATTGATATGGATGTTTGATTCCGATGTTGACCATATCCCTGCACATGATAATTCGTCTAGGTGGGCCCCCAGCCCTGCTGTGACGCATCACGGTTATTAACGACAAAAGTTGGTGGAGGAGTCGGAAAAACCATACCTCGAAGAAGGTTGTGTCGGGCAATCCACCATTGGAGGTGAGTTTTGATGAGGGGGACCGGTAGCTGGATTGGGTCGATCCGCGATCGGAAACTAATAGAACAGTAGGTGGAGCTGAATGGGACGCACGGAGTCTGCACCAAGGAACTATGTCGGTGAGGCTTGCCATGAAACCCAGTAGACGAAGCCACATTCTCGCTGGGATGGTTGTGGACAGCAGAATAATGTGAATACACTCATGTAGGGACTGGACCCGAACTGGTGAAGGAGAAGCTAGGCCGTCTGCTAAATTAAGGGACGCTCCCAGAAACAAAGGTAAACTGTTGGGTGGGGACAAGGGATGACTTGACAGTATTGATTATGAATCCAAGACTGAGTCAACTGGATGGTACTCTCTAGGGTACTGAGTGAGGCCTGCGGAGAGGGCCCTAGGATATTAGCCAGTCGTCGAAGTACACGTAGAGGCGTAGGTGCCTTTGAGGAAGTGCCGCAGCTTAAACCTTGGTGCATGATCCTGGTAAAAACTCTGGGAGCCGTGGCTAGCCCAATTGGGAGGCAACGGAACTGGAATGTTTGGTTTTGGTAAACAAACTGGAGACATTTCTGGTGGTCTATACGACTTGGAACGTGGAGGTAGGAATATTTGAGGTCGATGGATGTGGCCCACCATCCCCGAGGGAGCGACTGAAGAACGGTTCCCAGAGACTTCATGCGACTCAAGTGTTGAGGTCGGATGAAGGAGTTGAGGGGACGAAGGTTGATAGAGCGCCAATCGCCGGTCTTCTTGGGTGCGAGGAAGAAGACTGATGTAAAGCCCTTAGTGTGGATCCGCAGTAATTTGAGTACGGCTCATTTCTGCAGAAGGGAAGCAATGTCTTGCTCGAGTGCAGACCGGCGGTCTGGATCACGTGGCGTTGGAGTATAGCATAGAGAGGGAACCCGTCTGCATTGGGAGGGTGAATTGTAAACTCTAAACGATAGCCTGTGAAAATGGTCTGGAGTACCCAAGGATCCGTTGTGACAGTGAGCCAGTTCTGAGCGAAATGGATGAGACGACCTCCTACTGAACTTGAGGGGGTAGTGATGAGACCGATAATATATAGTCATTGTCTTCTGTTCGGTCTCGAGCTTCTGGATTTGAAGGAGCGTGGTGTGAAGGAGGACGAGGTTCTCCTTGTGGCCCCAGTGGATTTGGAGAAGCCTCGTTTTGGTGTCGAAAAGGAGACACTGTGTAGTTGGTCTTGTCGTCTTGGGCATGGAAGGGGGCCACGTTGGGTATAAGGCCGTGATAATGGAAATCTGCTAGATGGGGTCCGACTCTTCATACTTGATGCATTTGGCCTCTTGCATCATCATGTCTTTAAATCCCAGTAATGGTAGAGCATCCATGCGTTCTCTTGCTCCTGTTGATGGAAGGAACATCTTGTCAAGGATGATGTTACGACGCATACGCGTTACAGTGCCAGTACCCTTTGAGGCTATAGTCGGATGCAAGAGCCCATGCTGTCGACTTGAAATTTGTAAAGAATCGAGGCTGTAGTTGGATCAACAAGTGCAGGATTCTCGATAATCCGGCGTAATGTGTCCGACACCTTCGTCATTGTGGACCACACCTTCGTCATTGTGGACCGGTCAGGCGTCAGCGGCTTGCTGCAACATCTGAATAGCCAACAGCCTTCCATCAAATTCACCATGGAGGATGAGAGTGACGGAAAGATCGCCTTCCTCGACACCCTCGTCCATCGGGAAACTGACGGCCGACTCATCACCACCACCGTGTACCGGAAAGTAAATAGGCAGAGATCTGTGCGCCGAGCTCATGAATATTTTGTATGCCCCCAAATGTTTCTTTATTAGAGAGAGTTGCTATATAGCTGAACGAGTGTGGTCTTGTGTAGAATATGACTATCGCCGCGATGTGGGGTATTTGTTACAACTATAAACATTTTAGAATGCATTAACCCTGCAATAGGACCACTCATGTTTTCTTTTCGAAATAAAGAGCCATATTATCCTGTAAATATTGTAGCGAAAGCATGAATGAGACTAGGGTACCATTGTGGGAATCGGAAATGCTGTGACAACATTCTTTAATTAGTTACACTGCACTATTTTCGCAAAGTGTGCGTTCAAATTTGGTAGGTTAGGGGGTGTTTTTTGCCTTCAAAAGCGGTCACGCGCACACACAATAAATAAGAATGCACATGGATAATTCATACTGGCATGCACAGTGACACAACCACCTCCCCCCTCCCCCCCCCCTCCCCAAGGGGTCTTTATGGGAATCGGCCTATATTGCAATACTCCGTATATCATACTTGGTGTCTTGACGGTGGGTCCATCCACTGCTCCTCGGGATACTGCTGTAATGAGGCGTTGAATTTCATCCTCAAAAGCCTACAAATTGCAAGAAAAAAATATATAATCGGGCACAAAGGACATAACTGTTGTTAAGGTCCAGAAAATTCCGGACTGTAACAAGAACAAAAAAATGGAAACTCGCCAAACGCAACAAAGGAGTCAAACAAGATCACACCGTGATGTAAAGAACAAAGAAATAATGATTTATGTTATGATCTGAGAATCCCAAATAAATGCACAGTGATTAAGTTAGGTTAAGTTGTAGTGAGAAAGATCTTATACAAAATAAGAAAAGATCTTACAAAACTAAGGTGAGGACTTGACGGCTTGGAAAAACGGCGGCTCCACGAACAAAATTGGCTATCACAGTTCCTGGCAGTGCAATATGCTGACAAAAGTTCCCGGCCACGACGAGACAACAAGATGAACTGCTCTTTTACTCAGTTCACAAAGTCTCTGTCCCGAGAAAATCCAGCAATGAGCACTCCTAAGCCAAGATTAACACAGTCTCTTTCTCTCAAGAAACAACGGATCGCACGAAGAAATAATGCACGGGTAACGTCCGGCATACGTGGACAGAAAATCCTTTCGTTGAAGGCTCAATCAAAACGCTGTCGACAAATCTTGCGTCGATAATGACAAAACGTCCTCCTTCCAAACAATAAGTGCTCTCGACTAAAACCCTTGATTAAAACCATTGATCGAATCCCAAAAGAAAACAGAAGCCCTGGCTTTAAATACTCATCTCACATGTTCTAGAAAATACTACACAGAACTGGATGCACTTATGCACACTTAATTCCAAAAATCCTGCTTAGAAGCTAATTTGAATATTCATGACATTATGTCATTGGAGAGCAGCCAATAGCACGAGAGCTAATTGTTGCCGTACGATGTAAACTATTCCCAAGACTATTTTGCCGAGTAGCCTGATGGTAGTTTACTACACATACATAATTTTGACCTATCGCCCGGATGCGATTTTTTTCCGTACCACATATTCGCTATGGGACCGCAATATAAGCCTCTGATTGGTCCGCTTGGCAGCGCCCTCATTATACATTAGCATAGTTAATCAGATCGAGCGTACATGCGTGCCTGAATAACGTGTACTAGTACATGTACATCATGGTCGCGAGGAAGGAACAGATGTAATGTATAGGGCGAACAACCATGCACATGCAGCACGATAATGTTGCAAAGAGGGAACGCCATCCAAAAAATCAAATGTTGAAGCCAATTCCCCTTTATTTTTTTCGCCCCTTCCTATAATTTTTTTCTCAAATGAAAACAATAAAAAAAAAGGCGTTTGTTCGCAACGGGGATTACAATTAATCAGTAATTGATTTAGCTTGCGTCGGGGAGAATGAATGTTAGGGTTTGGTTTTGCCCTTACCCGACGTATATTAGCACTGGAATTTGGAACATTAATGGTTTCTTACCTAAAAAGTCAGGTTTTCTTTTGTTTAATGAATTTCCGAAAATTAGGGAGACACTGAAAATGTATGCCAGGGTTTTGTGTGTAAAACGACGGTAGCCATTGCGAGACGAGAGCAAGGACATACTGCATTCCTGGTTTCGCCCAGTACAGCGGTGGGGTCTTGACCCTTGCCTGACTGCAAACCCGCAGCGCGGTCAGAATACTGGCGCATTAGTAATGAGGCGGTAGTTTCAAATTTGTACGTACCGCTATGGTTCAACTCAAACACCGTGACAACGGCAATAAAAGCATACTGTGGACTTACGGCAGTTCTACTTCAAGATAAATTTAGTGGATTTTCATGCAGTATTGTGTTTTGTTTTTAATTGTTTATGAGTGGTTTTTATTTGTATGCACTAGCTGTTACACAATCTTTTGGACTTCAATCAATAGACTAGCTGCCGAAGTGAATACGTCACCTTTTGTTGGTTGCCTATAGGCAATTGGATCTAAATTAAAAATCACTCAACCGTGTCTCAGTGCTTTTCCAATGGTACTTTTCCCGACGGCCATGATAGTTTAGATCCAATTGCCCTAACACTTCGGCTGTCTATTCATTGAAATGCAATCCGAAAGCGTTGATGCCAGAATTAGTACACCGTACCCGTGCAGTACATACACTGCAATGCTTGTAATGCTATTGCGTTGCGGATATGGATCCACCATGTAGCCAGCGCGCGATTGACACATGTACGCCACGTGAGCCTATCGTGCATTTTGGATGATGCATAATACATGACTGACTGAGGAGAGCGGACCAATCAGAGGCTTCAGTTAGGGTCCATAGCGAATATGTGGTACGGAAAAAAAATTCGCCCCCCGGATCCCAGCGTGCGCGTATGTACGTGTGCACTGGTAAAACAGGGAAAAAAATACCCACTGGCACGTGATGGTGAATTGATGAGTCATTCATGAATACTTGTATGTATGAGGTATGGTATTTTGGTTGCCACTTAGGATAGGCCTGTGCATTTTCGAATAATTTACTATTTAAAAAGAAATCGGATTTTTTCCTAAATTTTAACGAAAAAGTTTGCCGTGAAATTAATTGATTTTGGCACATCCGAATTCACAGCTCACAGGAATACAGTGCCCAGTCTTTTTATTGCCGAATCCAAAAATAATCTGTGCTCAACCATAGACTTCATGTTGTACATGTAACTTGCATAGCAGTCTCTCGCCCGAAGAGGTTTTTGCAGAGATTATCGTCGGCCCTTGTACACTGGACTCGTGGTTGGACGCAAATATGACATCAAAGCAGCTGTTTCGGCAAAGGAAAAGGTTTATTTTTACCTCTTCCTAGCTGAAAGACATCTTTGGTTTGGAGTGATAAAAGCACATACCGAATATTCGATTTGGTAAAATGCTATTCGAATATTCGATGGACGACCGAATATTCGAATATTCGATTCGTTAGGCACAGCCTTAACTTAGGATGTACCTTGATCGTTTTCACGTCCTTGTCATAGACCACAAATCGCACATCTTTTAGTACTCCAGTGGGATATCGCTTGCTGAAGTCCAGAATAGCATCGTACATGACACGAGCAGCGACGTCGCCCGGGTAGTTCAGAATACCGGTGCCTAGCGCAGGGATTGCTATGGACAGCATTTCACTCTTTTCTGCTTGTTCCATCATACTGGTCACAAGCTTTTTCAGGAACTAAATTTGAAGAAAAAAAAGTTTCATTGTTTAGACTCGTTTAGGTCGTACTATGCATGTGTAAACAAGTGGTAAAATAACATACAAGGAACAGGGTTCGACTCGCACAAACAGAGGCTTTTTAATCAATTTCAGAATATACAGGGTGTATCAAAAAAAAGGAAACCCAACTTAAAATAGTCACTGTGGCAAAACTATACACTTTACAGCAGAAACTATGGTATCATCTAAAAGTAGACTACAATGCTTTCAGACGATACTTCATTCATGAATTTTCGGTTACGCATCGCTGAGCAGCAGTGTGTTGGAATTTGGGTAAATTTTTGGAGGTGGCTCACTCTGATATGCAACAAAATTAACACTGACTCGTGTTTTTTTCTCTGAAATTTTATTCAAGAAATTCCCAAACACGTTTAACTTGTTTCACTGTCCAATGCCCTCCACATGCCCCCCCCCCCACCTCTCAATTGCTGTCGTACGGCTGCAATGTTTTCTTCAGTTCTTGCGGTCCTCCGCCTCCCTGAGTGCTCCCTGTTACGGTTAAGGCTCATTCCGTGGTCTTGATACTTGTTTACGTTTGACCAGATGGTTTTCTTTGTGGGTGGTTCTCGATCAGGGAAAGTTTCTGCGAACGCATTCTGAGTGGCCTGAAAACTTCTGGTTTCGTGGTAAGTCTTCACCACAAAGATTCTCTGTTCAGGTGTAAAAATGTAAGCTGAACCATTGTGATCTCAGGTACACACACTGTCTGAAGGCAGAGCTCTTAGGCTCATCCACAAGTGGTTGCACAATCAGCAAAGACATTTCCAGTTATGCACCTATCAATTGTCCCCCCCCCCCCCCCCCCCCTGGGCTACCCCACCTAAGAGGTAGGGATTGTCACTTTTTGCGTGACAAAATCCCCACCCCTGGGGGACCATTTAGGTGACAAAAATCCCCACCCTCGGGTGCAAAACATGCGCAAAAATGCACAAAAATGCACAGATAATGGGCCAAATGCCCCACCCTGGGGCATGAAAAATGTGACCAAACCCCCACCTATGGGGTGGGGTAGCGAGGGGGGAGGGGTGGGGAAACAATTGACAGGTGCATTACACCCAAATCAATTATGAAAGGAGCCACGTTGATTTAATTGACTTGGAAAGTGAGCCACGTCGAATAATTGACCTAAATTTCAAAACGCTGGTGCTCAGTGATGCGTAATCGTAAATTAATGTGTGAGGTATCACCGGAAAGCATTTGTTGTCTACTTTTGGATGGTAACATGGTTATTGCTAGAAAATGTATATCTTTGCCACAGTAGCTAGTTAAAGTTGGGTTTCCTTTTTTTTGATACACCCTGTACACATTGTGGTTTCAAGTTTATTTTTAAAACAAATTTTTTCCAGGTATTATATACAATTTACCTGCATGTGTATAGTACCACAAAGTTGAAAACGGCTACTAGCAACCGTTTAAAACCAGCAATCAATAAATCAAGTAAAACATTCTCAGAAGTGCAGGGTTCGAGGAAACACCACAGCCCATGCAGGTTACAGCTAAATGTACTACGCCAATACTCAGGACAGAAGAACTGACCACGATGTTGTTGTGGCAACTAAGGCCCGTGATGCCATCAACTATACGGTTTTAGCTTTAACTATACTATATTATCAACTTGAGATGACGAAGAAGGAGTTGCAGTTTTAGAAGTGGGAGGAAAACCCCCAGAGAAATGCCCCATGGGGAAAACCCACGCGGTCAAGTAGGGACTGCAAACCCAATCCACATACACGCCCCGGAGGTGAAAGGCGAGGAAAGAATTACCCGTACGCCAACCCGACCGCCACCGACCACGATACCCACATAGGCGCCTTATGTAGGAACCGGGCGAGCTCTCTGCAACAAAATAATTCCAATTAAACAGCTAGAATCCCCCCTTCCACATTTTTTTAGTTTTTCTGTTTATCATGGAGGTGTATGTGTCTACAACACCATCACAACTTGTTTTTCACAAAAAAATCGACAGGCTTTTGCTTAAAACGTAAAGCAGTTCCGACCCTCTTCACCCGAAATTCTGAAACGCTCGAGGTCACTTGGTTTGTTTATCAACAGGGTTTTGACGTCATCCTGAGAAACATACAAAACGGCCTGTGCAGTATTGAATGGAAAATACACGAAGTGAATGTTTATCATGCCTGTTTTGTCCTTGTAATTCAAAATACAAACGTGAAAAACACTTCATGTAATATGACAACAATCTACTATTACCTGTTTTGTGAAAAAACGATGAAATTGTGGCTCACAATGAAGCTCTTTTGAAGTAAATACTGGTGCATTCCGACGGGTGGTTTTGTCACGGAACGAACGGCATTCACAGCGGTCTGTGTACAGCATGGTACGGTCCCCTGCGGGCGTAGTTCCCACGTGTTTGAACATCGGCCGTACAAGTTATAGAATGAGCGACTAATTTTTCTCTCTCTTGGTAATAGAAAAGAAAATCTTTCTGCTCTTTTTTTTTCATAGTGTCTGGTAAAACATACAACCACGCAGCTACTGGGCATATCTCTGGCTTTTTGGACCAACAAAATTCTTCAAAAAACACCATCTGACAGAGACGGTTTTCCAAGTTTTGTGCGTGTAAACGTATGGAGCTAACAATCGTGTTGACTTCTCTTTCTCAGGATTGCGTCACGGGGTCACGCGCATATCATGAATACCTAATGAGCGTTTCAGAAATCGCGAAAATCTCATTTTCGAAAAGCGCACTTTTGCTTGCAATTTATCCACTTAAAAAATTAAAAAATAAGAAAAATCCACGTCGGCAAAAGGGATGTTTGGACTATCCAAAAAAGCCTAAATGCTGGATTTTCGTCAAGGGGGATTCTTCCTCTTTAAGCCTGCCAGCAAGTACACAATAAAGTAAAAGTAACAATGTCCAAAATATTTAAGGAATGCCAAGATGCAGCCCAGCCACCACAAGGAAACAATTGCTCCTAAGGAATTCTATCAAGTGACAACAGTGGCATGTGACAGGCTGAAATGCAACTGGGAAAACCATGAGAAAACTATTTAAACAATTTAGATTTAAAGTGACTGACCACTGGGTCCGGTCACACATGTATACTGAGCAACGAAAGAAATGCAAATTGTAATAGGTACACACCAGCTTTGTTGGGCTATTTTGGGCTATTGTGAATGCCCTTCTGAAATAAACTGAACATATCCTGAAAAGAAACCACGGAATTTTGCCGTTTTTTTTAGCAATTTTCAAAAAACAGAGGTCACGTGACTTTTCGGAATTAGATTCTGGTTCCGAAAAGTCACATGGTCTTGAGAGTTAGTTTTGTGTCAAGCCGCATGAAGGTTTCTTACTGCAGAACTGCACCAAATTCAACTCTGATTTTTCCCCAATATTTATAAGTAAATGACAAAAGAGAGACTATTTATACAGGTATCAGACAAAGTTAAACCAAGTATGAAAATTTGAACATAAATGTTTGTTTAGAGACTCAAGAGAACGGGAGAGCGAGCGGGTGCTATACGGCAGGCTATTTGCCCCGCGCAGCACGGCAAATAGCCCGAGTGCGCACACGGACGGGTTGGTGTGCTCCGGTGTGTGGGCATTGCGTTCGCACTGTGGACTCGAAACCCATTTAAGTCCACAATTTGCGGGAAAAAGTGACGGATTGTGGACTTGCACTCGTTCGCTCAAGTCCACAGTCAGGTTGACCAAACTTGGGACAAGGGGTTAGGGTGGGGGTGGAGGGTTAAAACAAAAAGGTTAGGGTTCAGGAGTAAAGTTTAGAAACATGGATTAGGAAAAAATTGGGGTGGATGAGGGAAGAATTTTGAGAAAACAACGATTTTCCGACCAATTCTCTTAAGTGCACGAATACAAAGAAACGTCCACAGTGCGTACGTAATGTACACATGGGTGTACATACATGTACGTTCGTGAAAAAAAAACATGATGCCAACTCCTCCAAAGAAAACGGAAATTCCTATTCGTTTGTCCAGGCTGTTCAGTGAAATCGTAAGCAGAAAATTTGAGATATCATGTGTAGGAAAAGAGCGAATCTTTGTGACAAAGTCGTGAGGCTTGCGCGTAGTTGCAGCGGCTGGTAAAGTGTATAACACGTCTTTTGACCGTTTTGGTTAATTTTGCACTTCTTCAGTAAATTACGGGATATTTTTATAATCTCTTTTCACAACGACAATTAAAAAGTATTGTCACTGCTGCTACATCACTAAATCATGTTAACAGTAGGCCGGTGTGTACCTTTAAGTTATCATCAAAATATTCACATAGCTTATATGCATTTCGGCATCATAAAACTGCTGTGTGCTGAAAATTCCCTCTAAGATTGACTTTGTTTTAATCAGAAAGTGGGGAAAGCTTTAGCCACAATTTCTCAATCTTAAGTGCTATGACAACTGCAGCTGAAATCTGTGCATTTCAAACAACGCACTAACATAAAACAAAAACAGACCGCGAATTACCGCGAATTACATTTGTTTTGTAGGCCAAACAACAACAAATTCAATTACCAAGTTGATAGGCAAAAAGAAAGCCTTGCTAACATCTCACAATTTTAACATCCCTTTTTAAACAGCTCCCCCTTATAATATCACCCTCAAGTTTCACTCAATGTTTATTTGCAGCCCTGTAAAACTGTCTTTTAAGTATTATTTCGCTTAGTATTATTTCACGGTAATTTCACTGTGTTCTGACTTTTCACCACTATGCATATTCAGTTTCAGCTATAGTTATAGGGCTCAAATTCCAGTGCACAATAGTCCACCCACCTGCTCAGATTCACCCTTCCGGTATCCCAAGCAGACACAGTGATATATTTTCTTGCAGGCAAGGGCACCAGCTCCCGTTTCTATGAATGAACCTGTGGGTATCTGACCACCGCGAGACGCAGTCACAGTATCACACTCCTGCTGTAAGGCAGGGCCAGCAGCTTGCAGAAAGGCCTTCGCCACTGCGCCGTTACTCAGTTTCATGTCTGGTCCTGCTGTGTTGACGAGCACATCCACCTACATTCAAACAAAAATACAGCAAATTACAGTCGTAATTATTGCTCATCATCTAATCAAATTTTGAGATAAATTTTGACAAGCAGGGTCTTTCCACAGTAAAGGGTGCATTTTGGCAACACAGACCATATTTTCGAGGAAATACCTTGGTCTTGTTTCAAAATAAAAGAAATAAACTTAAAGGCCCTGTGGATGATCTGTTTTTGAGCGATTCTGCGAATAAAACCATTATAAATCAAAAGAAAGACATCAACAAACTCATCCGAAGAAATTTCAGGATTGTCAAATGTACCACGTTTAAAAAAACAATGAAAATCCATATGCATTTTCCTGGTCTTGGCGGGGTGTTTCAAATATTCGTTCTCAGTTGATCGGGTAGTATGTGGCTTGCGTCATGCACTCTGTGGCGCACATATTGCGTGTGCGCGCGATCCATAAAAATGCATCGCGTTGGAACACGCACACGGAGTACACAGCGCCCATGCATTTTGGACCGCGTAGATGCGAACCAAAAATAAGTAAATCGTTTGCAAACGATCTAAATAATTTCATCTTTACGGATTATTTTCTGGTAAAATTATATCATTTTGAGCAAAAACCTTTCATTGGATAGTTGCTATTAATTCAATTTTTACTTTCAGAACTTTTTCCCTGTAAACTCGTCGATTACTTTTTGGGGTCATTGCAAATGATCCACTGGGCCTTTAAGTTGTTCTGAAGAGATATCTGTGCGCCTTCGTGGCAGCCCGCAGAGCTTTTGTGCTCTGCTTTGTTTTATTACCACAAAGTCATCAGTGATCCTTCTGGCACTTTCTGGTTATCAGTAAACTTGTTGTGATCCATAGATCTTCATGGAAAAAGTTTCAACTTCTTAATTTTTGGAGTTATTTGACATTTTCATATTTCATCGTTTCATCATTTGAGCCATGGCATTTCTGCAGTGCAGTACCTGCTCAATCAACCACATCCAGCAGCCTTTGTCATTGCTGTTTGCGTCCTTTGTGTGTCTCTTCATTGTCACGATGCTCTTACCAGGAAGTCCTGACCTGGATAATCACAATGGGCTATTGTGCTACTCACCAGACCAGCTTCATGCCTTGAAGAACAATGACTTGGATAACAATTGGATATCACCTCATCTGATGCACCACATAAGGACCCTTGGCATCAATAGAATAGCAGCGACACATCGTGGCGTTCGAGCTGGGCGCAACAAACAACGGCCGTTGCCAGTCAGGATAACAAAGCCCTTTGTTCGGAACAGTAAGAACACTGCCAGCATTAATAGACGATGCTACCTGCGAAACATCCCCCTAGCTGGCCTTTCACAGTCATCAAAAATTGCCTTGCTGAATGCACAGTCTGTGTGTAACAAGACCGAACTTCTCGAAGCATTTATCGTTGATAACTGCTTCGATGTTTTCATCATCACTGAGACATGGGTGTCTTCAAGTAACCATGTGACACTCAATGCTGTGACACCACCTGGTTTTATATGTCACTCTGTTGCCAGGAATGGTAGAGGAGGTGGAATTGCTATCATATCCAAGGCCTCACTCCATGCTTCATTGCAGCCCTCACAAACATTTCGTAGTTTCGAGAGCGCGGAGCTGGTTCTGCACTTTCCTAATCAAAACTTAAAGGTCATTGCCATTTATCGACCTCCCCCATCACCTAAAAATGGTTTAACCAGAGGAATGTTTTTGGATGACTTCTCATTAATTGCAGACACCGTGGCTTGTTCAAATGATAACGTCCTTATCGTGGGCGATTTCATCATTCACGTAGACAACCAAAATGAAACAGAAAGCAGGAATTTCGCTGAACTTCTTACGAGTACCCATTTGGTGCAGCACGTTGAGGGACAAACGCACATGTCTGGACATACACTGGATCTTGTTATCACTAGAGCATCTTCAAACATCATTGACAGTATTCACGTTGGATTATTTTTCTCCGACCATGCTGTTGTTTCATGCACCTTGGAAAACATTCAGTTTCAGTCAAGAAAGTAACATATAGGAAGCTGCGTGAAGTCAACCTTGACTCATTTCCCCAGGATATACATACGTCTTTTACCGCATTGGACTCAGCAGATGGTGTATCACAAAAGGTTCGCTTCTACATTGCTAAGGTTCGAGAGATCCTGGATACCCATGCACCAGAGAAATGTACGACCATCCCTCTCCGTCAGCATATCCCCTGGTATTCCGAACACATTCGAGCCTATAAGCGTGTTGTAAGGCGTGCCGAGAGATGTTGGCGTGTTTCCCATTCCCTGAAAGATCGCACCTCATTTTGTAACAAAACGCAACATTCTTAAATCAATGATTAGTGAGGCTAAGACACAATACATGAACTCAAAAATATCTGAATGTTCCAGTGATCCTGCCAAGTTATTCAGGACAGTCAAGAGCCTGCTTGGCATCTCAAAGACGGCTGCATTACCTCTTGGTGTCGGCAATTTAGATCAAGCTAACAGATTTAGCACTTTCTTTGCTGATAAGGTCCAATCCATTCGTGATTCTACTAGAGGTGGTGTGGTCACAGCTTACCCCTTTGAACCACCTTGCAATGTCTCTGCCAGTCTGACGACATTCGACTCTGTCTCTGCTGAAGACATTGCTTGCATCATAGCCAAATCTCCCAGCAAAACTTGCCAACTTGATCCTGTACCGACATGGATGGTGAAACAGGCGGTAATGTCATTTTCTCCGGGCATCATGTCCATAATTAATTCATCGCTGGCATCTGCTGAAGTACCCTCAGAATTCAAGTTGGCACATGTGACACCTTTACTGAAGAAAGAGGGCCTCGATCACCAGCAGCTTTGTAATTACAGACCAGTCTCAACTCTCCCATTTATCTCCAAGGTCCTGGAGAGGGTCGTTTTACGACAGCTCGTCACTTACATGGAAGACGAAAATCTGCTGGAGGACAGACAGTCGGCCTATAGACAGGGGCACAGTGTGGAAACTGCTCCTGTGAGAGTTGCAAATGATATTCTTCAGTCTATAGACAATCGTCAGATGGTTATGTTGGTCCTTCTTGACCTATCTGCAGCCTTTGATACCGTAGATCATGAGCTTCTACTGCAACGTCTTTCGAACAGGCTTGGTATCACTGGTTTAGCTCTACAGTGGATAAAGTCCTACCTCCAGGATAGAGCCCAAGTAGTATCCATTGCCGATATGAAGTCTGGAAGAAAGACCCTCGACTGCGGTGTTCCACAGGGCTAAGTCCTGGGCCCTGTTCTTTTTACATCTTACACACTTCCATTGGGTGACATTGCCAGGCACCACAAAATCCAGTTTCACTTTTATGCTGACGATACCCAGCTGTATTTGGCCTTTTCCCCTAATGCCGATCCCACCTCTTCCTTCAACCAGATGCAGGAATGTCTTTGTCATTTCCAGACATGGATGAGTCACAATTTTCTCCGTCTGAATGCCGATAAAACACAGGTTCTCATACTAGGGTCTCGGTACAATCATGCGAATTTCATCTCGCCCCACCTCACCATTGTAGACCAAGAATCAGCCATCGCGAACTCTGTGCGTAACTTGGGGATTGTGTTCGACCGTTTATTTACAATGGATGCACACATCTCTAGTCTATGCAGAAGTGCCAATTTTCACTTACGCAACATCAATAGAATCCGCAAATACCTTTCACAAGAGACAGCAGAGAAAGTTATCCATGCTTTTGTTTCCTCACGCCTGGACTGCTGCAATGCCTTATTAGTTGGCCTGCCCGCTAAATCCATATCTCGGCTGCAACGTGTCCTGAACAACGCAGCTCGTGTCGTTGTCCGGTGTGGAAAATATGACCACATTTCCCCTGTGTTGAGACAGCTACATTGGCTCCCAATTTCTAGGAGGATCACCTACAAAATATGTCTTCTTGTATTCAAGATTCTGCATGGCCGTGCCCCTCAATACTTACATGAACTTATTTCTCCTAGGAGTACCACTCGTGTTCTCAGATCTACAGGCTCAAATTTGCTAGCCGAACCAAGAACTCGAACTATCCGTTATGGTCAGCGTGCGTTTGCCAATGCAGCCCCTGCCATCTGGAATAAACTCCCAGCAGGGGCGGATCCAGGAATTTTTCCAGGAGGGGGTTTTGCCACCAGGGAGGGGTTTTGCCTATCAGATTTTTATGTCTGCTTGTTTCGGACAGGCGGACACGCAAAAAATGCATTACATTATATTTTTTTGTGTCGGAGCAGGGGGGGGGGGGGGTGTTTGACCCCCAAAACCCCCCCTCTGGATCCGCGCCTGCTCCGTCTAATAACGTCCATGGACACTTTCAAAGGGGAACTTAAATCCCATTTGTTTCACTAGACATTTTCATATATTGTTGGCGCCTTGATTGGTTTTCCGGATAAGTGCGCCTTATAAATCTATATTATTATTATTATTATTATCTTAGGCCCAAAAAGGGTTACGTGACAACATGCCTTTCTAAAAACCATGTGTACAAATTTTCAATATAACGCTCGTAACCGGGACTGCCTAAAATGTTACAAGCGTCCGTCCCGGTTACGGACATTATATTGGAAATTTGTACACAGGGTTTTTAAAAAGGCATGTTGTTGCACTATTTGTATTCTATGATAATAAATGTTATGGATTTATACTGCGCACTTATCCGGGAAATCCTGATCAAGGCGCCTACATTACCATTATCACCCCCGATCATAGGGCTCCATTAAATCACTTCATATACCATCTCAGCTCCCTGGGGAGTATACAGCCCTGGCTGCCCAAGCTTAGGCGCTCGGTGGCTAATCAAACACAAGTTATCTCTTCAGAACAACGTAACTGAAACTTATTTATTTTATTTTGAAAGGCTTACATATGCCGCTGGTGTTGGTAAGTCACTATTTTTTTTGCGGACTCTTGTTGGTTTTCGATACATAATGTTTATGGAATTGTGAGTTTAAAAGTAGCTTGGATTTACCGTTTCGTTGGTAATGCTTCCTTTTTTCAGGGTTATCGTGATGCCTTCATTTGTCAGCAATTTGTTTGGTCCAGCTGAAGTGAACATTATAGCTGGAGCGGTGGGCACGTCATCGACCAGTGGTAATCCTCCAAATGCACCTGTAAAGTATCAAAATGAGCAGGACCAAATTTACACAAACTGTGTTTTGAGTTGGTGCCAAACCAAACAGTACATCTTCATGACAACTGGTCAAAAATCATTCTGGCAATACACATGGGCACTAACACTTAATATAGACCCTTTGCATGAGTGGCCATGATAGTGCACATTAGCATTGTACATCATGCCTGAGTAGGCACATTGCCCCTCTGTCGTGGCTTCTGGTGCAAAGCATCTATTGGTTCCTCGCAAAACGTTGCCTCAACTCAAAGGCTTTGTTGGGCTATTTTTAAAGGCTCGAAATGGACCCATACAAGATTCTAAAATTCTTTCAGAAATAAACTAAATATATCCTGGTCTTGGAATTAGTTTTATTTCCAGCCGTAGAAACCAGCGTGAAGTGCGAGTTGCTTTTGTCATTCGCGGTTGGTTTCTCTTCTTGATGGAAAATAATGTCCTTTCCTTCCTCCATGGTCCTACGAACACTATTTACATACTGTATTTTCCAATTTGTAGACAAATCTGCCAGCAGGTTTAATTAGAAGGGTTTCTGGGGGTTGATATAGACGAGAGAATTATGGTATGGCTATTAAGCAACTAGTGGTTCCCCAGCAGTATAGAAATACAGTTTTGAAGTTAGCTCATGATTCTCCCTTAGCAGGACACCTTGGGGTCAGGAAGATGACAGATAAGATTTTATTGAATTTCTATTGACCGGGTTTGTCAGGTGACGTACGACGTTATTGCAGATCATGTGACATCTGTTAGAAGACTGTGTCAAAAGGCCGAGTGTGTAAGGTTTCCTTGAGCGAGATGCCATTAATAGATACACCATTCAAACGCATCTCGTTGGACCAATCCACCCTATGACTGAACGAGGAAATCGCTACATTTTAGTCATCGTGGATTACGCAACCAGATATCCCGAGGCTGTGGCACTCCCCAGGATAGAGGCAGAAAGAGTCGCTGAAGCACTGCTGGAAGTCTTCACCAGATTGGGAATTCCAGAGCAAGTGCTAACTGATATGGGAACACAGTTTACGTCGGAGGTAATGAGAGAGGTAGGTCGTCTTCTTCACATAAAACAACTTACCACTACCACTTACCATCCTATGTGGAATGGCCTTGTAGAGAGGTTTAACGCTACCTTGGAAAAAATGTTAAGGAGGATGTGTTCAGAGCGTCCAAAGGACTGGGACCGCTTTATACCTGCTTTGTTGTTTCCCTATCGTGAGTCACCACAAGAAAGCCTTGGGTTCTCCCCGTTTGAGCTAATGTATGGACGTTCCGTCAGAGGTCCCCTCTCCATCCTTCAAAATATATGGACGGGTGAGAAAGTAGACGAGGAAGTGAAAACAACATACCAGTACGTCATTGACCTAAGACAGAGACTCCAGTCTACTTGTGAGTTGGCACGGGAGGAACTAGCCAAAGCATCAAAAAGATACCGTAAATACTATAATGCAAAAGCCAAAGACCGACGCTTCAATGCAGGTGATAAAGTTCTAATTTTAAGACCAACAGATCATAACAAACTTCTTATGCAGTGGACTGGACCTTTCCCTGTAGTACGTCAAGTGACCAAGCATGACTATGTGATAGACGTTGGAAAGGAGAAAACCTATCACGCAAATCTCCTGAAGTTGTACATTGACCGTAAGAAGGAAGTCTCTATATGATAAATGCTTTAGGGTTTGCAGGAGTAGGATTGATTGAGGAGGATCCAGAAGACAAAGAAATCACGTTGGAAGTAATTCTACCCTCAGTGGAAGCTCAGGAAAGTGTCGAGGATGTCCATGTGAATGCAGATTTGAGTGACCAACAGAAAGCCAACAACTACTGCAACAAAGTAAGTCTATTCTAACTGACTTGCCTGGTCAGACAAACCTCATAGAGTACAAAGTTCATGTTACATCAGATGTGCCTGTACGTTCGAAGGCCTATCCAACACCACATGCAACTAGGCAGGTCATCAAGCACGAGATTGAGTCAATGTTAAAATTAGGTGTCACAGTACGATCGGAATCGCCATATGCGTCTCCCATAGTTCTGGGGAAAAAGCCAGATGGTAGTAACCGCTTTTGTGTTGACTATAGGCGTCTTAACGCAATAACCGTCTTTGATTCTGAGCTAATTCCTGTTCCAGATGACTTGATGGCAAGGCTTGGTGAAGCGAAGTTCTTCTCAAAATTAGATTTAGCCAAGGGATATTGGCAAATACCCATTAACTAAACAGACCAAGCAAAGACGGCTTTTGTGACATCAGAAGGTACTTATGAATTTAAGGTTTTATCATTTGGATTGGTGAATGCACCAGCAGTGTTTTCAATAATGATGCGTAAACTTCTCAATGGTATGGATCACGTAAGAAATTACATTGATGACATACTAGTTTTTACTAACACCTGGAAAGATCATTTACAGGTTTTAGGAGATGTACTCCACAGATTGACAGAAGCAAGGCTAACGACTCGACCGTCCAAATGCTTCTTGGGGTTTGAGACATTGGAATTCCTTGGACATGAAGTTGGAGGAGGCAAGGTGAAGCCCCAGCCTGGTAGGATACAGAAAATCCTTGATGCAGAAAGACCCAAAAAGAAAAAAGAGGTAAGATCTTTTGTTGGTCTAGCCAGCTACTACAGAAAGTTTGTGCCCAACTTTGCGGCCATTGCGGCACCAATTACTGATCTCGCCAAAAAAGGATCACCAAACGTTGTAGAGTGGGGCCCTTCTCAGGAGCTTGCCTTTCAAACGCTGAAGATGCGCCTTGAAAGTGAGCCAATCTTGTGCCTACCCGACCCAAATAAAACCTTCATTCTCGCAGCTGATGCGTCAGATATGGGTATTGGTGCAGTACTCATGCAAGAGAGTGCTGGCACAAAGCACCCTATATGCTACGCAAGCAGAAAGCTTCTGCAGCGTGAGCGTACTTATGCAGTGATTCGGAGGGAATGCTTGGCATTGGTATGGGCAATTTGTAAGTTTCACACTTACATTTATGGTCGGGAGTTTCTCCTTGAGACTGATCACCTCCCTTTGACCTATCTGGCCACAGCCAAGTTTACCAACAGTAGGATAATGCGTTAGGCGCTAAGCCTACAGCCATATCGGTTTGTTATAAAAGCCGTAAAAGGCTCAGAAAATGCCGGGCCGGATTATTTAAGTAGATGTACGACTTAAGTACAAGTTGCCAATGTCATGAGTGATGAAAGTATCATCAACTTAGGTGGGGGATGTTGTCACAATATTTTTTCTTTCTTAATATATATATATATATAGCAGTTAGATTGTTACTTTCTTGCCATGGTTGGCACCATTAAGAGAAAGAGGGAATTTTGGTCAGTCTACTCCACCATACCATAACATGAATATTTAATTATGCAAATTAGTTTTTGTATGCAGATCTGTGTGCTGCCTTCTTTCCTTGGGATTGGGAAAGGCATTTTCATGCTTGAAAGATTCCTTTTTGTTTGAGTCTGGAGAGTTATGTGCACGCATGCAGAGTTGGGGTCAGACACACCCAAGTTTTCCTTGAGGCAACATGTGTTGTGTAGGATTTGCAGATAGTGGTCCTGGGTGTGGTCCAGCTCTAATAGTTGGCAATTCACAGTATGTAAAATACTATGTGGCTCATATTTACAGCTCAGCTTTCCTGGTTGGGACAGACTGAGCTTTAGCCTGTGTGGAACTATTGCTGAATTTGGCGATGTCCTGTGTGGAACTCTTGCCAATTCCCTACCGTTAACGATGTCCTGTGTGGAACTCTCGCCAATAACCTACCGTTAGCGATGTCCTGTGTGGAACCGTTGCCGTAACCTCCTGGATTTCCTGTGTGGAACCATTGACATTTTTTTTCTTGGAACTTCATCGTCCAAGACTTACCCTCGGGTATTCGTCATCAGGCATCAAGCACCATATTCGTTGGTACTTCGCGACACTCTTATGGAGCTCATCGTCAACCAGGGAACTAAGTGCTTGAACTGTTAAGGCGGATACACACTATCGCGGAAAAAATCACACTTTCGCGCTGCGCTCACCGCATTGCATGAGCTCCCAATCGCCGATTATTCCAAAATAGAAAATTCCACTCTGTTAACTTGGGGCTTCTCTGATACTCATTGGCTGCGCGTTGGAAAGGTCAGCGCACCGCGGTCAAAGTTCAACAGATTTGAACTTTGACCAAGCTCAAAACGTTTTGCGCGTCGCGATAGGCCTAGGCCGCGCACAAGCGGCAAACCAGTTTGTGTACAAACCAATGGAACAGTGTGATTTTTCCGCGATAGTGTGAACTCCCCTTCAGACAAGTAGGAATCCCCTTATGGGATAAAGTAACATTGGTGGATGGTTTAGTAGAATTACTTTCAAACCAGTTAAGCTGCAGCCAAGGTTTTGTTTATATGTACTGGTATAATAAATTATTAGATGGGAAATTAGATGCGAAATTTTAAAAGAGATAAGAAAGGTGACGGGTACACTGCAGTGCACTGTTTCCTGAAAGATTGGCGAAATGGAAGAATATTTAACAGGTAAACAGTAGGTTAGTACAATCTTTGTTTATCATCTTTCTTGTAATAAACCTTATCGACGTTCTCAAGGCATCATGGGATTGGATGACAGATGAAACAGGGAATTTTCACACAAACCTATGGCTCTGGGGACACGACAACGTTCATCGATTTCATTCTCATTTCTGTGAAGCGATTAACATGTGATCTTCTCACACGCTTTTGATCAAGGAAAGATGCAATTTTTGACAAATATAATTTTTATTTTAATTGAGAAATAAACCAAGAAAACTCGACTTTTTGAACGGCGCCAGCTTGTACCATTATAGACTGAGGCGCTGTCACGATTGGTTGAGCCAGGGTTGAGCTACTACGTTAGCGGTTAAAGCACAAACTGGTACTGTGCATTATTTTAAATGTTTTCATTTTATTTCATTTTACTAGGCCTACAGTTAGAATAAAAATGATAGTTATCAAATATTGCATTTTTTCTTGATGAAGAACGTGTGGGAAGATCATATGTCAATCGCTTCACAGAAACGAGAATAAAACCGATGAACATTGTCATGTTCCCAGAGCCCCATAGGTTTGTGTGAAAATTAACAGCTTCACTTGTTATAAAAGTAAAATACTATGCCTATCGAACTTGCCGCATGAAAGCTAAAGATCAGTGACCCGGTTTCAAAATATACATGTAGCTTATAGGACGCTAGCCTATATAACTTAAGGGATTGTCAACACGTTACGGGATTAACGTTAACTTTCTTAAATTCTTTGAAAGAAGACGCACAAATTTCCAAAATAACAAATTTCCCAATACTCCTACTTTACGCATAATATGCATTGTATACATACTGCAGCAAAGCATGCAAAGTCGTTAAGCAGGAAAAATTTGAAGTTTGTCTGGAAATTCCTTCAGTTCCAAAATTGCGATCATACCAGACGCAGTGTTCCCAGAAAGCGGAGTCTGTTTGTGCCAAGAATTAGTGTGCCGGCACTGAGTTTTAGCTACATTCGACAATAACTCGGTCGGTTTGAACGGGAAACAGTTCAAATTTGCAGTATACGTTTGCGATGTCGGTCTGTTTAAGCAGGCAAAATGCGAAGTTTGTCTGGAAATTCTTTCAGTTCCAAAATTGCGATCATACCAGACGCAGTGTTCACCGAAAGCGGCGTCTGTTTGTGCCAACAATTAGCGTGCCGACACTGAGTTTTAGCTACATTCGACAATAACTCGGTCGGTTTGAACGGGAAACAGTTCAAATTTGCAGTATACGTTTGCGATGTCGTTCTGTTTAAGCAGGACAAATTTGAAGTTTGTCTGGAAATTCCTTCAGTTCCAAAATTGCGATCATACCAGACGCAGTGTTCACCGAAAGCGGCGTCTGTTTGTGCCAACAATTAGCGTGCCGGCACTGAGTTTTAGCTACATTCGACAATAACTCGGTCGGTTTGAACGGGAAACAGTTCAAAGTTGCAGTATACGTTTGCGATGTCGTTCTGTTTAAGCAGGCAAAATGCGAAGTTTGTCTGGAAATTCCTTCAGTTCCAAAATTGCGATCATACCAGACGCAGTGTTCACCGAAAGCGGCGTCTGTTTGTGCCAACAATTAGCGTGCCGGCACTGAGTTTTAGCTACATTCGACAATAACTCGGTCGGTTTAAACGGGAAACAGTTCAAATTTGCAGTATACGTTTGCGATGTCGTTCTGTTTAAGCAGGCAAAATGCGAAGTTTGTCTGGAAATTCCTTTAGTTCCAAAATTGCGATCATACCAGACGCAGTGTTCCCCGAATTAGCGGAGTCTGTTTGTGCCAAGAATTAGTGTGCCGGCACTGAGTTTTAGCTACATTCCACAATAACTCGGTCGGTTTGAACGGGAAACAGTTCAAATTTGCAGTATACGTTTGTGATGTCGTTCTGTTTAATACCCTTCTTACGCGCCGCCATTGTTCGGCCGCGCATTTCTACACAAACACTCCCAGATAGCGTATCCAGCATATGTATGTAAATCAATGGCACAAACCAAGTTGCGCAGTGTGACGTCATTTCCGACTGGAAAAAGGCACACGGTAAGTTAAAAAAACGCTCATTTCTTTAAAAAACCAAGTGCAGAGGATTAAAACGCTTTGTATATAGATAAAGAAGTATGTCTTACTAACTCACTTGACTGAAGATGTCATTTAACCGCTTCGCGGTGCTATAGGCATTCTCCAATTTATTTCCCTGGCATGGGAGATTGAACTTGCATTTTTTGTTATGTAGTATACATGTATGTCTCTGGGGCTGGAGACTTGATGAATACTTTTTATTTCAAGTCGTAAATCAATCTTATTTTCCCAAATCCAGTCACAAGTCATTTTCTCCAGAGTCAAGTCAGAGATATAAACCCAAAACTGACTTGACTCCAAGCCAGCAAGACGAGAGACCAGCGCTGCCCTGGTACTGACCCATGGGCTGGCTGTTTTACCGCCCCAAGACACTCACTCTTAAAACTGCATATGCATAATTTCACAAGAAATTATGATGATTTATTTTGGGGAGAGTGACTTAATTGTTGTGTTGTGTTTAAATACATGTACTGTAGGGCCTATCATGAATTTACAAAACACCAAGGCAAGTGGTTGTACATTTACAAGTGGAATGATATATTACATGTGCTGCATTTTATGACATACTACAGTAAAATCTCGTTAAGTCGAAACTTAAGGGAATGGGTAAATATTTCGAGGTAGCCAGAGTTCGAGATAAGCGGAGGTCCTGATTCGCTCCGCTCAATGCGCGAAAGGTGCTCACTGTAACTCACTAGCCCCATGTGTATAGTGTGGACTCGGTATTTAGCCCAAGTTTTGTAAGCCTTTTTTTCCCAGCTACAAATCATCGTTTTGGCAAGATTGTTGTTGTTAGGCCTACTCGAAAGTCCAATTTCATGTACTAGATCAAAATTAAAACATTAAAATGTCCATTTTGTGTTTGTATTTTTATCATACGTCTGTGTTTTGTGGGTGGTTTGCAGCTAGCGAACGATACGCGCGCGCGCGCGCACGGCAGTGTGTATGTGGTGCTATCCTGTACCTATATAGAGGGCGCGCTTACCATTGGAGACGGGGTACTGCTGCTCATTAGCGCCCCAGGCAAGTTGGCTAATGGCCTTGCTTGTGCCCTCCACGCCTTCTTGGTTTCCCTGGATCACAAAACCCTCGCGGTCACTCATTTGCCATTTGATCGCGACGTGGTTTTTGGTATGTTTTGCCATCAGATATGTTATCTCCTTTCCGTAGAACCTGTTGATGTGGATCATTGTGTTTTTATTAGCTGGCACAAATGTCTCCAGAATGACATTGTCTTTCATGAATTCCACGATTTTCTGCTTTTTCTCCTCCAAAGCAGTCTTGAATCCAGCCAGTTCAATTCTTCCTGGAGATCAAACAAACCAAAAAACAACACAAATCAAAACACTTTTGCAATAATTTTGTTTGGGAAACATTGGGTTGTAATAGAAACCTTGTATATAAACAATTCAAAATAGAGAAAAGCAGAGATTTGGCAGACCAAATATTTTCTTCTTAAAATAAAAAGCATTATGAAACAATTCCAAATAAAAGACAAATGTTTGTGACTGGGGTTGAGTCATGTTTTATAAGGAACCGATTTGCAATTACTTAATTACTGACCCACAGACATACAGGGAGTTTTAGATTGTCACATCCACAATGACCTAGTTCTCAGTAGAGCAAAAACATTCATTTGACGAAGACATCGCTTAATTCGACGAAGCAAAATTGTAATGTGAACACTCCCTTCGTTCGAGGAAGCGATTTGACACGTAACAAGATGGGGGTTCACTCGATCTTCGTTAGTGGTTGTCTAAAGCTTCAGTCACATCGAAGCCGGCGTGTTCCCGGTGACCCACGGAGAGCCACGGTGCTGAAAATGGCCGAGACGGTGTCGTCCCGGAGCATCACGGTGTCACGGCGCTTCACGGCGAGTCACGGTAGTTTAAAGCATGTTTAAAAATTATTTTTTGGCCCACGGCGCGCCACGTTTCATCACGGCTTATCACGGAGTGCCAAGGTGTCAAGACGGCGTGGCCCCGATCGACCACGGTTCGTCACGGTTCTCACGCCGTGGCTCCCCGTGACTCGCCGGGAGCCCTGTGTGACTGTAGCTTAATGTGAACGGTACAACTCTTCATTCGATCTTCGTTATAGGTACACACCGGCCTGTCGTTTACATGATTTAGTGATGTAGCATCATTGACAATATTTTTTAATTTACCAGGGGTGTGAAATTTCCGATTTTTAACTAATTTCTTTAGTACGGTACTTGCCACTTGCCACTGCTAGCGCACGCCATGTGCAAGCCAGCATTCAGTACAAAATTCCATTCTAGAAGACATAAAATGCACCAACTGGGGACATTAATTCATCAAGATGTCAGTGCAACTTAAACGGGCCCGGACTCACGGGCATTAGGGTTTCGGGCTTCGCGCTCGGAATTTCAGCTTCACTAGCAGTTTCATATTTTTTCAGATTTTTTTGGGGTTCTCTATATACTCACACCCCTGTTTACTAAATAAGTTTAAAATTAACAAAAACGGTAAAAAGATGGATTATACGCTTTACCAGCTGTTGCAACTATGCGCGAGCCTCACGACTTTGTCACAAACGATTCGCTCTTCTCCTACATAGTATATCTCCAATTTTCTGCTCACGATTTTACTGGACAGCCGGACGACCGAATAGGAATTTCCGTTTTCCTTTGAGGAGTTGTTTGTTTACTTCACGAACGTACAATGTACACTGGAGCAACCGGCTGTTGTGCGACAGTTCCTCGTTTACACATATTTATTGCATGTCATGCACACTACCGGAAGCTCCCCGGCACTGTACCGGTAGCAGTGTGCGCACTGCCGTCGTGCGGCGCGGGGCAATCCCCTACACTCCACCGTAAGACACGCTCCCGTTACTCAGACTCTCGAATCAAAAGTTTATGTTAGAATGTTCATACATTATGTTTAACTTTGTTTCATAACCTGCATAAATAGTCTTTCTTTTTGTCAATTACTTATAAATATCGGGGAAAAATCAGAGTTGAAATTTGTGCAGTGCTACAGTAATAAACTGTTATGCGGCTGGACACAAAATTAACTCGCTAGACCATGTGATTTTTCCTTACCAGAAATCTGGTTCGGATAAATCATGTGACCTCTGTTTTTTGAAAATTGCTCAAAAACGACCAAATTCTGTGGTTCCTTTTCAGGATCTGTTCAGTTATTTCGGAAGGGCCTTCATAATCTGGTATGGGTCAATGTCGAGCCTATTTGCCCAACAAAGCCGGGGTGTACCTTTAAGTGAGATGTCAACGCACGCTTCATTAACTGATGATGATTAACTAATATTGGTCGAACGAAGCGATTTATCTCGTGAGAACGGGGTCTATTTGGACTGTGACATGACGACGTTAACGCTGAGGCTTTGTGCATGTGTCAAGTTGTCTCTCACATCCACTGCCACAATTGAGAATGCCAAAACCTCAGTTGCCGCTTTCTCGACTGTAGCGGTGAATGTGAGAGACGACTTTACGCATGTGAAAAGCCTCAACACTGACGTCGTCATGATCATATGTCACAATCCACATAGACGACGTGACAATATAAAACTCCCTACTACAACTTCGTGCCAAGGGGCCCAAAATTACAGATCTTATGTTTTGATAACACAGCAATGGCAACAAAATTCACCTGCTTCACTGACGAGCTCCACATGTGCAAACTTCTGCTTGTTGATTTCATCAAAAAGCTTCCTCCCCTCTGGGTTCTGCAGAACAGATATAGCTGCTTGGCCTTCCACTCGGATTTCAGTCTCAGTAATTGCTTGACCTATGTAAGCCCTTGCTTTGGTTACATCGACCTTTTTAGCTCCATAGATCATGATCCTACCATCCTGAATCACACTGCACATAGCTAGAATGTTCTGTGCTCCCAACATCGCGTGAATTTTATCCGAGACATTTAGAATGAACAGTGCCTTGTTCTTTCCTGTATTGATCTCTACTTGCTCCAAATTGTCTATCTGCCTTCGCATGAACAGCTCTGCTTCTTGGACGTCCTTTCGAGGCCCATCGAGAAGGAGTCCTCTTTTACCGGCAGAAGTTTGAATGCCGATCTTCAGGCCAGGGAAGTCTTTCTCCATTTTGTCTTTAATACCACAGAGAAAAACTTGTTGAAGCTTCATATGTTGCAAGGGTATATCTTCCTTTATTTGTTGCGCATCAAATTCTGCTTTGGCTTTCAAATCACAGAAAATTTTGTAGATATCATACGACCCTTTGTTGACATCACCCTGCTCTCCAGCCAAATGCACTGTGTGACGTTGGGCGTCTTCCTCAATGAAGTATCCCTTGCTGTCAAGCTGTTTTACCTCGTCGATGACTTCTTTCCAGAATGGTGGCGGAATTGGGATTTTTTCCGACTTGCAGCGTCCCAAGTAATATTTCAGGACTTTCTGTGAATTCTCAGGCCATTTCAGCCAAGATGACTGGCATTGCTGATCTTCAAGTGGCTCTAGTCTTGCGGAAGATTTATTGCTCCCATCCGGCCAATGCAGAACAGCATTAACTTTCTTCAGCTCATTCACAAGCTCGATTTTGGTGTTTTCTCCTTTCCCAAAGAAGAACTGCATGATCTCAGCCGGCACTTGAACAGAGGCTGGTTTTGGAATGTGTGGTGTCGGAGCATCTAGTGGACTCATGCGTCCAAAACTGCTGTGGTACTCTTCAACTCTTAGCAGTTCACCACTAAATGTGTGTAGTTTGCCTGTTGACAACACATCGGCAACAACTACAGAGGGAGAGGGAAAATAAGTACAAAATTGTGACCATCGTTTCAATGTTAGGTGGTCAGGGCAACTGACAACTGAAACGTTTCAGTGCATTTACTGTAAACTTTGTTTATAATGCCCCTTGATAAAAAGCTCTTTCTGTAAAGCTCCATTTATAATTTCTGGCCGTTACTCTATCCATTGTGTATGCATTGGTCAGGGCTGTAGTCGAGTCCACACTTTCTGAGTCCAATTCCTTGGTTTCCCGAGCCCGAGTTCCCAAGTCCGAGTTCCTAAGTCTGAGTCCAGCATACACCCGAGTCATCAGCAGGCCGAGTCAAAGTCCGAGTCCCGAGTCCCGAGTCCTTGTTTCAATCTTAAAGGAGCGTGACCAGAGTTTCTGGAAAATAGTTTTCGATGTAACTTACCAATATTATCAAGTAACTCCCATACACACCTCCCATGTCCTAAAAACCCGAAAACATTCGCATTTTCGGGTAAAAAATTAAACAAAACTATCGAGTCGGCTTTCAGCGGATAAACGTTGATACTGGAAAATTAGTTTACAAATAATCGGTGGATTTTCGACGATATCCTCGGAAATATGCGGCCTAGAAGCGCGGGAGTTTCAGTTTCGTAATCAGAAAAATATAATGGATGTTATGATATAAAAATCTCATGACCCATAAGGTAAGTCCCAGGGAGGTAAAAAAAAGTGATCTGGTCACACTCCTTTAATGCATTACTATCTAGTATCAATAATCGTGTCTATATATGAACTCTGGCAGCTCTTAAGTTTGCTTCAGGCTGAGAAAAATATATCTTTGGGAGGTGCCCAAAATCATTTTAATCGGTTGATATAATTTATTTCACATTCTCAAAATTTCATTTCACATGTTAACAATATTTTGGGCCACCAAAGAAATTTGCAATAGGCGCTTGAAATAATTTCGGGCTCATAAAAATGTAATTTTTGAAAAATGTTGTATACGTATTTTACTGAACTTGGATGGACTCAGCCCAAATTTTTGAGTCTTTACTGCCAATGTCCGAGTCCTGACTGGCCAGATCTACGACCGAGTCCTTGAAATTCGCGACTCGAGTCTGGAATTGGGTTCGAACTCAAGTCCTAACAGCACTGGCAATGGCTATTGCATTCCCATTAACATAAGGCTTGCATCAGTTTGGTCCCTCGAAGTTTGCTTTAAAGGTAGATGAAACGTTTTACAGATTCTTGCAATATGGGGCAGGCATTACATAGGCCTATAGGCATAATGTTGGCATAAACTAGCGTGCACAAATTTCAGTGACATAGATCCATCAATGCTTCATAAAACCTTTATAATCCATGCATGGCTTTTGTGAACGGTAACAAATCTGTGTGGAAACATTTTCTTTTTAAACCACCAAGTTGTTTTTCTAAACACAATGACATCGTACAGAATCTTCGACAGAATTTGTGGTTTTTGTGACCAATGCTATAAACACTTGTCAACTTATGAAGTAAAATTTCAGGTCATTGCAAATAATATAACAAGCCTTCAAAACAAAAAGCAGTTCAACATGTCCATTGTGGTGTATACCTTTCCAGTCTTCAAAGTAAACCACAGCCTGGCCGTCTGCCGGTCCTTGCTCTACCTCTCTGACTCCGCCAGAGTAAAAATACAACTTTATCAGGTCCAATGTTGTACCAGATGAAAATCCTTTTTGTGAGATTGAAAAAAGCAATGGAGATGTTAATAAGTGTTTTTTGTTCTTCTGCCAAATAATTTTCCTATTACATGTAGGTCTCCTTCCCTGTACATCCGCCATAGCTGGGGGGCTTCCACTGAATGAACTGTATGTTTTTGCTGTTGCTAAAGCTGCATTTGTTTACTTCGAACAAGTTGCGCGTCTTTGTAGGGTTGTGTGTACGCGAAGGCGGGCGCGTCGCGTATACGCGAAGGACGCGCGTCGCGTGCACGCGAAGGGGGCGCGTTCGTGCATGTAATAGATGAGCGCTTTTCGTTCTAACAGCAACACAAAACGCACAACCAATGCATTGGACGCCCCCAGCTATGGCGGATATACAGGGAAGTAGACTTTCGTTACCGGATTGGTCTATAGACCAATCCGGTAACTAATGTCTCCTTCTTTGTATATCCGCCATAGCTGGGGAGCACCCAGTGCATGGACTCTGCGTTTTGAGTTGCTGTTAGAACAAAAAGCGCGCATCCATTACATGCACGCAACGCGCCCCCTTCGCATGCACGCAACGCGCCCCCTTCGCATGCACGCGACGCGCCCCCTTCGCGTGCAAGCGACGCGCCCCCTTCGCGTACACGACGCGCCCCTTTCGCGTGCATGCGACGCGCTCCCTTCGCGTGTACGCGACGTGCCCCCTTCGCATACACAATCCTACAAAGACGCGCAGCTTGTTCGAAGTACACAAACGCAACTTCAGCAACAGCAAAAAAACATACAGTCCATGCACTGGAAGCCCCCAACTATGGCGGATATAATGAAAAGGAGTCCTCGGCTACATATTTGGTACTGAACACAATATGAAACAACCAAACTTGGGATGAGAGAAAAATCGTAGGGCCTTATTGGCATTCAAACCAGAGACCTCTGAATCACCGGGAAGATGCCCTACCAGCCGAGAATGGTATATACTCCTCAGGTTTTCCCAATTAACCAAATTTTTCTCTCGATGTTGCATGATAGTGCAAAGTAACGAAAATCAATGCAATATTTGAGACAAAATTTCATACGGAAAACCCGAGGGAGTGTAACATTGTGCCTTACAGCTAAGCTCGTAGAGCATTTGCCACATTGAGTCAGAGGTCTCGGGTTCGAATCCTGATAAGGCCATTACGATATATCTTTCATTCCAAGTTTGGAATGGTTTCGTTTTAATGGCGATTAAGGCCAACAAAAATATGTTCGGTCTATGGTCCACGTGTCCAAGCATGTACGTAAAACCTTTGTTCCCCTGCGGCAGCTAAAACAGCGCCCTCTATTGCCGCACCGCCTCACATTTTCTAGACTGATCGCCACCATGTAGACTACGTAGGGAATGGGAACAAGTTTATTTTCCCGGGCAGCTCGACCTCATACTCGGGGCAATAGATTCAGACGATGCTGATATCGAATGAGAATGAAAGATAGTGAGTATGAGGTTGTTTAAAGGAACACACCGGCTTTGTTGGGCTATTTTGGGCTCGAAATAGACCCATACATTATTATGAAGCGCCTTCGAGAGTAAATTAGATATACATGTATCCTGAAAAGATGCCGTCAAATTTGGCCGTTTTCTAGCACTTTTGAAAAATTCAAGGTCACGTGACTTTTCGGAACCAAATTCTGGTTCCGAAAAGTCACGTGGTCTTGTGAGTTAGTTGTATTTCCAGCCGTATAAAGGTTTGTTACTGCAGAACTGCACCAAATTCAACTCTGATTTCCCCCAATATTTATAAGTAATTGACAAAAGAGAGACTATTTATACCTGTGTATGAAACAAAGTTAAACATAAGTATGAAAATTCGAAAATAATTGTTTGTTTCGAGAGTCCGGAGAACAGGAGCGAGCGCGTGCTACGGTAGGCTACCGTGTAGTGTGAGTGCACACACACGGGTGTGTTGCTTCGGTGTACGTTCGTGAAGAAAAAAACATGATGCCAACTCCTCAAAAGAAAACGGAAATTCCTATTCGGTCGTCCGGGCTGTCCAGTGAAATCGTGAGCAGAAAATTTGAGATATCCTGAGCAGGAGAAGAGCGAATCGTTTGTAACAAAGTCGTGAGGCTCGCGCGTAGTTGCAACGGCTGGTAAATCGTATAACCCGTCTTTTGACCGTTTTTGTTAATTTTGCACTTCTTTAGTAAATTACGGGATATTTTGATAATCTTTTTTCACAACGACCATCAAAAAAGTATTGTCAATGCTGCTACATCACTAAATCATGTAAACAGTAGGCCGGTGTGTACCTTTAATCAGCTGATCAGCAACTTCGATCAAGCGACAATATTGACAGTCGACCAGAGTCCCTCGAACAACGGAGATAGTCCCTTGAACAACGGGTAATTTCCATTGTTCGAGGGACTCTACACGACTATAATCGCCATTTAAGTGTGCTGGGAAACAGGCCTGTTAAAGTGTAACAATATAGCATATAATCGCGATTAATTGATCGAACTTGCTCAATGGCGACAATGAAGGAATTGTGATTGTGAATTAGAGCGTGTCTGAGCTGAGCTGAACACTGAAATATGCCACTTATTTCCGTGTCCATTGTTTGTTGAGTGAAAACTCTCAGACCGTTCGGTGTTGTGTCATGTGACGGCTTTGTAAGTTTACTACAAAGCAAAATAGTAAAAACACCTGGTATGTGAATCCAAGCTTGGGGAAGAGGAGGGAAAAAACCGTGTTGCCGCATCAATTCCGGAACTTTGGTCTGACTGGAGACTGACATATAATGTATAAACACAAAATGTGCACCCATGCATGTCTTCAAGGAGCACAGAAACTGCTTTACAAGATGGCACCTATTCGATACAATCTATACAGTCAACACAGAATAAAACCTCATCACCAATCAATGCTCAAATAAATAATTATTTTGACTACTGTTGTCACTTCTGTACCTTGTACCAGAATGGAGTCTGACTCATGGACCCTCTCGGCCGTCAAATTGACGTTTTGTATCTTCTTTGAGCAGATTTCATCGATGACCTTGTCAACATCTGTATGTCATCACATCATGAAAACAATTATAATTGATGCGACACTTCTTTGTACGTCCATTCATTGAAGCATTTGCTTCTATGTACCTTTTATAATGAGGGTCATATGAAACTATACGACTAAGGTCATTTTTAGCACATTTTTTTTACGGCCAAAAATGAACAAAAGGTGTTGTTTTGCATGTGCTGCACTTCTGGAATCCTTTGCTTGATGCAAGTTAATTCACCACTTGCACAGAACCGCTATATTGGCAAAACAGCGAGACTTTCCTTGCATGAACAATGACTCCTCGTGTCGTTACCATGTCGGTTGCTGTGACGTTACGATTGTCCATTGTAAAATATGATGTATGCCTACAAAGCCTCGTTTTGAGAGTGACTGTGCAAGTGGTAAATATTCTTTCATCATTCTCAAATTTCAGAGTTTCAACATAGCTGTTTTATCTTTATAACTTCTTCCTTTGTAAAAACCCTATCTGAAATGGGTCCGTGTGACACAAAGCACTGGTATTGATTGCTTTCCGTGACGTAGAACACTAGGGAATGTCTGGGTGTCAATGGTCATGCGCGTACACGCGGGCGCCTACAGACGCACATGGACATGCATAAAACATTATAGGCATGTTCAGACGGGCACTACCTTCGAAAGTAAAGTTAAAGGGGCTATGTCACGGTTTGCGCATGCGCCAAATCCTTTCATATTTTGACATACGTGCGGGCTCAGATGAATGTAGTGCAATTTCGTTACACAACGCCATTAGTGCGTGTGCTAAAGTTGTGTACATCGTGTACTTTGCACGTCCCGCATGGGCAGTGTGTTTGTTTATGAGTGTTTACAATACGCAGAATTCAACTACATTGTGCATCGTGTGCGCGCAGTCATTCGATTTGGCATCGCGCGCGCGCGCGATTGCTCGATCAAAACAAAATCGTACAGTGGTGGCGGCCACTCTTTCCAAGGACAGAAGGTATGCTGTAAAATTGCTGTCAGGACCAAATAAGCAGGTCAGTTTTTATGGGAAACAAGGTTAAGTAAATTGCTGTATCCAACCATGTCATTCATATCATTCGATGCCGTTTCTGTCATGTTTTGTCGAGTTTATTGATGGGATGAAAAAACTCTCTTTTTAACGACGGCCGCACACACGGTGATGTCGATGTTTGGCGGCTTAAAAATACGGCAAACAGTGCGATTCCAAGTAAAAAGTAATGCATCAGGACATCCTGGACGTTGACAAGTACACCACTGCCAAAATTACTAAAGAATTATAAGGATGGCAAAGATTGAATAGGATATGCAAAACCTGGCGACAAAACTTGAAAAAGTTCGCCACACTTTTTCAAGTTTTGCAGCGCATGCGCAAACCGTGACATAGCCCCTTTAACAACGACAGTCCCACTAACAACGACGCGTGTCCACACGGTGCTTTAACAACAACGCGCAGGCATAACACCAATCCGGTAACTAAGATCTCCTCCCTGCATATCCGCCATAGCTGGGGGGCGTCCAGTGCATGGGCTGTGTTTTGTGTTGCTGTTAGAACGAAAAGCGGTCATCCATTACATGCACGAACGAGCCTCCTTCGCGTATACGCGACGCGCACGCCTTTGCGTACACGCGACGCGCCCGCCTTCGCGCGCACACAACCCTACAAAGACGCGCAACGTGTTCGAAGTAAACAAATGCAGCTTCAGCAACAACAAAAACATACAGTTCATTCAGTGGAAGCGCCCCAGCTATGGCGGATGTACAGGGAAGGAGACCTTATTACCGGATTGGTGTATATACCAAAGGTGCGCGCTCGTAAGTAGCGCGCTACTCATAATATTTCTCGTTGTTAAATCGTCGTTGTTAACTTGTAAGTAAGTGCGTCCACACGGTCACTACTTACGAGCTTACTCACGATTGCCCACCAACAACGACTTAACTTTAAGTTAACAACCATCGTCTGAACGCACCTATTTTCATTCGAAGATGCCGCACGCACGCGTTGCGCGCTTGCGATACGTTCAAATTAATGAGCATGCACTCAGCTTGTAAAACCGAAAGTGCTTTTACTTGATCACCATTTTTAGCCTGAAGAAATACACTATCTTTATCGATATAACAGCCATGGCGCAAACAACACAAAGCAATGTTAAGCAACAGAGGTAAGTGCAACCAATGCGCTTTTCTAGCTCTTTTTTTCAGTTATCACTCGGGCCACGTGGGTCTTGAAAAATGACAGCCAAAATGGTGGAACGAAGGCGTGACGTCACCGGAAAGCAATCAATAGGTCTATATTTTTGCCACATATGTTATTTAAAAACCACACACATTACATTGTTTTTTTTATCTGTAGGAATGAACGCAATTCACCATCGGGTACGGTGTCGGGGCTTAAAGGGCCCCTTATTTAGGATTTTTATCAATGAAATATATGCTTTAAAACAACTGTACTCAGTTAAAGTCATACAAATCCTATTTGGAGCTTGCTTTGGGGGTTAAAACAAAGGTTTTTAGTTTTTATGCTAATGCGAATATACATATTCATGACCAAGGTCACTATGTCACAAGAGGCAAACACAGAAAAATCACAGGATGACACTAAATAGAAACATGGAATGTTCTCCAAAATTAGTGATTTTTAAATTTTGCTGATAGTTTAATCCTCTAGATTATGAATTTGGGCAATTAGGGACGAAATTTCAGCTCCCAAAAAAAACTGTGCTTGAAATGGGAGTGTCATGACGAAACTTTTTAGCAAATTCAAGCCATTGTTCAGAGTTTGTGCACGAGAACAAAGCCATGTCTCCACAAGGATGTGGGAGAGGGAAAGCGTCGACAAAAATGATTAACAGACAATCCCTCTAGCGACGCCGCTGTACAGTTGGTACCAACAAATTTTGAACTTCTCCCAAAATAAGTAGGACTTTAGGTTAAAGTCACACATTCCCAATTTTGCATCCCAATTGAGCTACAATTGGACTTTGTAGTTAATCCTAGGCAATCCTAGTTGGACAGTACTCATACCTAGTGACCCGTGGTCAATCCTTACCAACCGTCTTCAATCGGCAATGTGTCCCGTAGGAATTTTGCCTGCAATACTTTGCCGAGATCACCCGGGAAGAAACTGAACTTGTAGTAACACCTAGCAGGACTACTAGAGCCCTCGTGGACCCCTAGGGCCGCTGGCATAGCCGTAGTGGCCCGTGGCTCTCTTCCTGGCATTCCTTGGAAGAATCGCAAGATCAGAAATTCATCCCGGTTTTGAGCTAAAAAAGAGGGACAACGAGACGCACCGGTGCCAACTGGGATGCAAAACTGGGAATGTGTGACAGGGCCCTAAAGCTGTTTTACTTCAAATAAGACAAAATCAGGGTCAAACAGTTAATTTTATGTGAAAACCTAATTTCATGCAATTATTCAAAACTCAGCAGCACTGACCAGGGATCTTCTCTGGGAATGTACAAATCGCAGTTCCCGGCATCTCGCCATATTGGATATTTGGCTTATCCAAACCAGAGCAGCTCTCAAGAAACAATCCATTAAGGTGTTCTGTGCTACAGCCATTTGGAATTCCACTGATGAACAGACAGCGCTTCTTGACTGGACGAGGTCGGGGTGGCTTCTTTATAACTTGGTTTACAGCGAGATAAACCCCGTCAAGCTTGTGAGTTCTCCTGGCCACAGAAGCAGCCACTACATTTGGGGAATTGAAATTTTACAATTTAAAATCTTTTAATTAATGGAAAAATGAATCCAATGTAAAATGTGAAGAGTTGAAGATAAAATTCAACAAAATATATATGTACTCAAGAACACACCATCCCACTCGTTCCCACGCATCTGGAGTAACCTCCCTTCGCATATTAAAGTTGCACTGCCCGTGTTTGGGCCGATTTGGGCGTACAATTTTTAAAAAAAAGTTAAATAGGTATTTTTCTAGAATAGAAAAAGTTATCAGCTTTCATTTGGTACCAAGAACGTAAAAATCCGTCAAGGATTAATGCCAGTCGATTAAAAACAAGAAATGATTAAAAGGCTGGCAGGTCATTTAATCGACAGGGTTATGACGTAAATGTACACGTGCGCGTACATGTGTACATTGTACACATAATATGTATTATGAGCGTACGCGCACATGTACAACATGTGAAGCACGTTTCAAGAAAAAGGCTTGTATCTCCAATTCCCGACGTCGGAAATTTAAGTTTTTGATATTTTTCGTTACAGAGACACGTAAGCTTTCTAAATTCGTTCGCTTGTGTAAATTAATTTTTTTAATCCTTTCACCGAAACACGGGCAATGCAACTTTAAGGACTCAGCAGTTCTGGACTCACTAAACTGTTTTATAAGAACGTTGGCTTCACATTTCTATAAATTGTAACTTTGACTTGCCTATTTTGCGAATTTTCCTTGCCTTTGCAGATTTCAGCTTACAAGTACATGTACATACGAGCATCCTAACAATTTAGTCAATCTATTTTTAATATTTACTATCATTAGTGGCATATTGTTCATTGTTCACTTTAAATGCTATGTTTGACTGGGTAAGATTGGCTTCACATAAACGTTTGTTTGTTGTTGTTTGTTTGCTTGCTGCAGATGGTGTTCGGTTGTTTGTTTGTTGTTTGTTCGTTGTTGATGTTAGACACTTTATATTTATATTTAAATTGATGATTCATTTACATGTATATTTATTGATGATTTATATTTTTTATTTTTATGTCATGAGCGCTATAAGTCTGGATAGGCAGGTCTTTGGACCACAGCGTTTTGGTATACTTTTGCTTATCCTGGCCAACTTATATTGCTTTGTTGTTGTATCGTCTCCCCCACCCCAACCACTCCCAACTTCCCCAAATCCCCAACCCTCTCCCCGTCTTATTTTTCCGTCCCGTCCCCTCCATTATTCATCCGAAATCTTTCTTGATTCAAATTGTTGCTTGTTTTGCCCTAGTGTAATTGCTTTAATTATACCTTACTTATTTTCATTTTTATATGTACACTGTCTTTGTATTTGTTGATTCATGGCCGAATAAATAATAATAAATAATAATAATAATACTTCTCAGCTAATTTGCTTATTTGCATTGCCAACATTAGGTTGCAAAGCAAATGTCTGGTCCAAGAAATTGGCACCCTGGGTGATTATCAAAATTTAATAATCGATTAATAGGGAGCAAAATAACCACGCAAATCTGTGGAGTGAGCCGGCTGTTGTCTTGAGCCAACTCACGCCCGAGTAATTTTGATGTAATTTAATCAATTCGGTCATGTTATGCCGAAAAGAAACGATTTCTATACTTTCCAGAAATTTTATTGGGTTCCGTTCCTTATGACTGTCCCATTCGTACCAAACTTTTAAACGACGATCTTAATTTACTCCGCGGTTTTCAAATTAATAACAGGGATGCATGCTGACGAATGTAATGGAACAGATTCCCCAGTATCTTTAAATAGCAGCCAATCGCCGACGCGGACAACGGCCAGCATTACCGAGTACATCACATGCATGCACGGTGTTTACAATAGTGCTGCGACCAGGGCTGCTTTCGAGCACTCGTCCCTGGTGCTCCCAGGTGGTGGAAACGTTACGTCACACACATGCTTACACACGCTTTCGTGCGAGCACCATGGAGCACCATGGAGCACATGGTGCCGCGCTCGAAAGCAGCCCGTGTAAACGTTTAAACGTCCGAAATAGAAAAATGCTAAACGGATATCCGAAACCAACTTGTGAAAAAACGATCCTTCCCTTTTCAAAGATCGAATGGCCGTTTTGCGCAGCCGGAAATTTCTAAAGAGGCAGTTTTGTTCTGAAAGAATTAGGCAGCATACCGCTGTGATGAGCCAACGGTCGGTCACCTTTGTGGTTTCAAGCCGAAGATGTACAGTTGCGTTCGCGGGCGGAGCGATTTTACCGATAGTTTTCGGTTTCATCTTGCAAGTTGAATTTAAAGCAGGGCGGTAAACACTGTGGATGCGACGATCGTAGTTGTGTTGGAACTGTTATTGATTCCATTCTCTCATTGGTTGCTGACTTTGGGTTTGAGTGACTTCTCGAAAGTATCCAATTACAGCAAAGCCTATAGCTGAACTTTCGTTTCCAATTAAATAAAGTGTCAGTGCTGCCGCACGAACGCACATGATACCAGGTCAAAGAACTTTATATTGCGAGCGCGGAAATAAGTTTTACTTTTTGTTATGTTTACTATTCGTTTAAACGTTTAAACGAACGTTAAATTGACGTTTAAACGTTTAGAAAAATAAACGGTAACTCCCAGCGCTAGTTTACAATCTGCGCGCGTTACGTTTGAATGCCTGCAATCATGCTGCAATGCACTGCCAAGCGTCCTGATTGGTCCAGCAGAGGCGACAAGATTTCTGTCGCTTGTTCCACCGCGAAATGGGGCCTGTTTCAACAGGGCCACTGTACGCAGGAGTTAGGGAGTGCGTTAAAGGGGCACTATTGCAAGAGGATGCACCTGACACTATGGCACAATATTGTTCACAACTAGGCCTATACCTATAAACTAAACTATGAACATGTGCATGGCGAACTGTCGATGCCCGCGCCCCCAATGAGCGATGCATCGCCAGTGAAAATGATTTCCAAAACACACACACACGGCCGGCCGGCCGGCATCAGAAGTACCCAGGCGATCCTATATACATGTACACGTGGATGTTGAGTTCGCGATACATCACCACTACATCGTGATTATATAAATCGCGCTATACATGCACTGTGATACCATTGATGGAGCTGCTAATTGAGATTAGTTGGAAATAATCCCGAGAGGCCGATTAATCGATTATTTTTAAAAAAACGCGATTAGCGGTAGTAATGCACATAATTATATAGACCATCGATTAATATCGAATAATCACACAGGCTTACCCAAGGGTTAAATTTTAGGAATGCCAAAAAGCAAAGGCACAACTACTGCCTTCTGAAATGTTATGGGATATTCGCAAATGTTCCGTTAAAAAAATTCTTGCAGACACCAACAAATGTAGACAAATTGGTCTTGATGAAATGTACAAAGCTTCAAATAAACTTGAAATTTTGCTGGTCTGTTGGTGGCTAATTTGCAAAATATTGGCAGTTGCACAAATTTTGCATTTATTTTTCGTTGAATATATTTGGGAAAAGATACTGCACATGGTTTGGCTTGCACTGGAAAGGTAACTGGGCAGTTACAACAAAATTCACTGTAAACAGCAAAATTTGTTTGCAGAATGGGTTCAAAGCTGACCCGGGGACAGAGTTGACCATGACTGAATTGACTTGGACCAAAGCAAGTTGGTTTGGACCTGAATTGATGAAACAAAATTATATACACACATGATGGATTTTCATATGTGATCCTGATGACGGTTCCAGTCATTGCATCTCGCTCCCATGTTTTGATGTCTCCTCCTCCAGATTTGAGATTATTCTCGAAATACAACTTAAGGGTTTCATCTGATGTAGACATGTTAAAGTTGGACACCACAACCATCACCACTTTTTCCTCTTTTTCTGACTCATTTTCCTAGTATACAAAAATAAAGGAAATACTATAAATTATTGAAGGAAATTTGGGAAGAAAGAAGAGCCAATGTTAAACAGAATGAAGGGGGAGTCAAGCTTGAACATAAGCTTTCTTGTCGAATGACCTCAGGCGGTCAGTCATGTGATCCCAGGTCATAATCGACCGAGCAGGATATATACTCTCCAACAAAAGAAACTGTGCATGGTAAAAATTGCTGTATTTTTTCAAGAAGGTGGAAAATAAACACCAAATTCACAGACAATATTCTCTGACATTGTTACAAACAGGTTATGCACTCAAAACCTGCTCGTGGCATAGTGCAGGACTTAGGCATGCCTGGGTGTTGATTTCACAATAGGGGTCGTACAGGTTGTTATGTAACAGAATTCCATAAAGTTCAGGTCTCGTTAGCAAGCCGTATAAAAGGACTACCCAAAAGTCAATATTCTCTTTCATGCGCGTGTCATTGGCTCCATGAGGCGAAGATGCACAGCAGTGATTAATGCACAAGGGGGACACACTCGATACTGACTTTGTGACTTCAATATTGGCAAGTCAGTTTTCAGCAACCTCTGAGAACACGAAGAACACATTTTGTACATTTCAAGTTCGGTTAACAATTTGAAAGATTTCATGGACTTTCATTAACAGTTTATTCCAGCGAGTTATCTGCCATGGCTGAAAAATACAGCAATTTTTATCATGCACAGTTTCTTTTGTTGGAGAGTATAGTTTTTGTCCGCAATGTCGGTCAAAACATTACTAAAAACGTGAGTTTTCATTTATTCATTCATTTATTGCCTGGTTTATTATTAAAATCTCAATAGCAGCCGAAAGCTGAATTGCAGAGATCATTACAAAAACAGGTAATTTATACATTATTTAAAAAACACAAATTCAGACAATAACTAAAACTAAAAGTGTGGATTGAGACTACAGCCGATTGTCATCGTACTACTTTGTATTATTCAGTAGCCGAATAAGAAACGGACTTTCTTGAAACGTTCGGTTGTACAACGGAACATGGAGTACTGCTCCGAGTTCCACAATTGATAGTGATTTTGCAAATGAATGGCACAAGTTGTGCCTTCGTACTTGCAGTGTATCTAGCTCAAGTAATTCAAAGGAATTAGAGTACGAACCGTACTCCATACCGAGAATAATTTTACATGCCCGCTTATGCACCCGTTCCAGATCTGCACACCGCTTTTTAGTAACACCACTGGTCCAGACATCGTGAGTCAAACGATAACCATGTTTACAAAAGCCCCGCCTGGCAACAACCTTAGATCTGTGTTCCAGAGTCCAAAGCGAAATCCCGTGTTGTTCGTTTTGCATCTTCTAGAGACTCCGGCGTAATTCCGTGAGACCATCTCGAAACGCCCCTTACACACTGCAAAAATGTGTTTGCACGTCCTCAGGCGTCAAGTGGTTAACCTTCCTACCTGTTCCTCCTCGCTGTCAGAATCTGTGGATGGTTCAGAATCCTTGTGAAACTTGCGAGCAGCCGAACCCGGGAATTTCTCCTGTGTTGATGTCAAGGGTGCGTTTCCTGCAGCCAAGTTTGGTGGACCTCTTGGTTTACGCTGCTCTTGATTTGGGGGACTGGCATTTAACACAGATGGCCCAGGACTTTCACCAGGTATATTACTAACATTGGCAAAGTCACAGTTGTCACGTCCAGGATGTGGCTCGGACGTGATTGGGATGTGAATGATTCCTCGGCCCATGCCACTGTTGTTCCTTTTCTGTGGCTGCGGAGATTCTGCAAAAACAATAATTGGTGATTCTTCACCTATCAATAAAAGGAGCTTGTCCAGTTTTTTTTCTTCAGAAAATGGATTTCATTCTAACCTAGCAATCATATAAAATACCTCCCCAAAAATCATCCATCAATGCAACCTCAATTTGGATGTGTAAGCAACAAAAACGTTGGTGTAATCAATGCACTGCTTTATAAAACAGATAATTAGTTTACAACACATTAGCGGTTTTGACAATATCCGTGGAAATATACAGATTGAAAGCAATGTTTTGTATAGGCCTACTATATGCATATAGCAATGCAGTGATTACACCAACCTTTTTGCTTCCACATCCAAATTGGAGCAAGATTCCTGTTTTCTTCCCATAAGGAGTAATATGTGAAGGTATTTTATATGATTGTTAGATTAGACCGAAATCCTTTTTCTAAAAAATACTGAACAAGCTCCTTTAAAACAGAGGACCGGTTAACTTAATAAAATGATTACACAGAAGCTGAAAAACCAAAAGTTGAACAAATTTGTCTCTACAAAATAAAACAAATTCAGATCTTACTTATGACATTTGATGGCTTCTGGTTTTCAAACTCTTTCTCTACTCCAAACATATCTGGACTACTGTCATCTGAACCCTGATATTCTTCTGTGGACGAGCTATCGTTGGGCGAGTAAGGAGGTGGCATTTCGCAACCTTGCATGGCAGCATTCTGTGAAGGTTGTCCATAGTTGAAAAACAAAGAAAAAACATTTCAAACATTAACAGTACCCAACTGATCCATTTTTGGCTCAAACAAACTTGTCAAGATTGTTGTAAATGACATACTAAACAAACTTAGTAAACTGATACAGTTCATAATATCAAGAAGCCACTGAAAATGACACCAACTTTTGTACACAAGTCTATGGAGAATTCCTCTGTTGTCCTGAGATGACATCACGGCTTTGCTTATGAATATGGAAATTCTCATTAGCATAAAAATATAAAACTTGCAATTACACCAAAACGCAACTGTCAAATTATCTGAAATTGATTGAAAAGTGTTAAACACATCCTGTACTATAGTTTTATGTAATAACAATCATATTTCATACGTCCTTTAAATTCAGAGAGGGCATTCTTTGCACCCCATGAAAGCTTGCAAATGTTCCGGGTATTTTTGTGTTTTTATGTCAAATGTTTGTTGAGATCGGATCAAAAAGATGGCTGACAATGCATAGTTCCGAGATTGCCCAATTAACCCCGCCCCCTTGGATATTGTTGCTATGCCCCACACGCTATCGTCAAAATGGCTACACACACTGAACAAACCAATGGGACTTCCAACGGAGAGCACATATTCATTGGAGAAAACTCAAAGGTATTCATGTTTTAGGGTCGACAGTTACCGTAGCACGCACTTAGTAAAAGGCCAGTGATACCGATATGTCGTATATTCATAAAATTCATATATTCAGCGAATCGCCCGGCCTTGAAACAAAAAATTCACCCGGAACACCGCATGCAACGTATGGGCATTTTAAATCGCGTGATGTTGTTTGTGAGGCAATGCACTTTGACCTATGTGGGCGCTGTCTGCTAGCTCTGTTGTGATTGGTCGGCGGGTTCGGCTTGATGGACAGGTCGGAACTATGCATTAATGCTGTAGTTCAAAGACGCTGATACAATAAGGTTTCAATTCAAATAGAAAAAAATCTGGACAGATTTTGTAACTATAACGATTGAAATTAGGGGCTGTCCATAAAGTACGTATTCACGGAGGGGGCGGGGGAGGTGGGTGAGAGCCAGTGCGTACACCCAACTTTTAAGTATGTGAGCGATGTCACAATTTTGCATACTTTGGGAGGGGGGAAGGGGATCCAAAACGTCGGCACTTCGTGGGTACGTATTTTATGGACGGCCTCTCAGAAATAAGATGTGAACTTAGGAAACAGTCCCGAGTTGCCAGATTCATCTGGCAACCCATTTGTGTCTTACAAATGGGTCTGTCCACAGTAATGGGGTACATTTCTGTAACATTCAAGATCTTAGGTCCCAGTTCACTTCAAATGTCTTAATTTTATCTTTGAATTATCAAGCTAAACTGAGGAAATAACTTTTTCACCAAGGAGTACGAAAATAGTCCTACAACATACATTTGTGAAAACCTCGTGCACAAATTTTCCTATTACGCATGTAACAAAGACGGAAAAAAATGTCACAAAATTGTCTGTCCACGTTACATGCGTATAATAGGAAAATTTGTACACTTGCTTTTCAAAAATGTATGTTGTGGCAGCAATTTCTTACCTTTTTGGGCAAAAGTTATCTCCCGAGAACAAAACAAGGACATTTCTTTAATTCTGAGATAAACTAAAGACATCTGAAAGGAATTATTGACTTATTTTTCAAATATACCCCATTACTGTGGACAGACCCAAATCGAATATTCGAATATTTGATCGTCAATCAAATACTTGGATAGCATTTTGCCAAATCAAATATTCGGTATGTGCTTTTTCCACTCCAAACCAAACATGCTTTTCAGCTAGGAAGACGTAAAAATACGTTTTCCTTTGCCGAAATGACCGCTTTGATGTCATATTTGCGTTCAACCACGAATCCAGTGTGTATGGGACAAGAGCCGACGATAATTTCTGCAAAAACCGTTTAAGGCGAGAGACTGCTATGCAAGTTACAACATGAAGTCTATAGTCTGAGCAAGTTCGGCAATGTGATAAAAAGGATAATGCAACTTCCTGTAGACTGTGAGTTCGGCAGCCGATTTCACGAATCTTTGTGTACTGCGTAAGCCCGCTTGGGCAACTTTTTATTGCGTAAGCTGCGCAACATTCCTGTGATAATTACATGCAAACATTTTTAAATTTTCAAAAGTTGTGCAAGCTATGAATTTTTTCGTGAAATCGGCTGCTGATCTTTATGATGTGCCAAAATTGATTTCACTGCTAGCTTTCTGTAAGAATCTAAAAAATAATTCACACATCCAATATCAAATATTCAATCGAAAATAGAACCAATTTTTTTAAATGGTAAATTACCATACCTTACTTTTAGAAGGCTAAAAGTGATTTTCTGATGTTTACATTAGGACTCTATGAATCACTTTTAGCCCCTTACCAATTGAACCCCATTCGCCATGTTGAATTTTCATGCACAACCAAGATGGCGGCCCTTCTCCAAAGTGAAATTTCACCTTACAGTCAAAATTAAACATTGAAAAACTTACCATGGAAGTCCCTGGAATCTCCAGAATGTAGTACCGTGGTCCATTTTCCCCGATGATTCTTCTAAACAGGAAAAAAACTAGTCCAACGTAATTTTTCTTTACATTTTCCCAGCAAACTGAAGAGAAGAGCGGGATGTAACAGATGAACGAACTAGCAAATCCAGTTCGAGATAGCCCGCCCTCTTGTGGTCACCTCATTGTACTGCAGTGACGTCATAGTGGTAAGGGGCAAAAAGTGATTCATAGGGCGTGTTTGTTTCGGACGGATCCAGATTCAGATCCGCGCAGATCCAAGGTGAACTCGTTCTCTTCGCGCACATCCTGATCGAGATCTGTGATCTGCATGTGGAATCCTTTTCGAGAGATGGTTCAGCGCTAGATCCAAAATGGCGACGTAAACATCGCGGATATTTTGTGTGAGTAAAACCGTGTCGTTTCAGTTTTCAGAGGCAACACACGATACAAACAAATTTAGAATGCTTGTTTATTTACGACGAATGTCGTGGGAGAAATTTGGAACAGAAATTTGACAAATTTGGTGAATAAATTGCAATTCACGTGATTTGAGATCCGAGTTGAGTTTGTTTGTGCGCGGTAAAAACAGATCGGGATCTGTATTTGGATCTGTCATGAAACAAACACGCCCATAGAGTCCCAAGGTAAACATCAGAAAATCACTTTTAGCCTTCTAAAAGTAACCATACCTCATACATATTCATAAACGAGAGTCGCGTTCTCACTGGTCCATTCAGCATCACGTGTCAGTAGTTATGTTTGCTGTGCGCGCATGCCAAAAGCGCAAGCGTAGTAAACTACTCGCGGCTGCCAGGGAAATAGTACACTGCGTACGCACTTTGCAAAGCAATCTTTCTCGGCAGCTACGCGTGCGCTTTACGAAACAACCGGGCGTAGCGCGTATAGCGCGCAGTACGCGCGACAGCACCGCGCGGGTACAACACGCGTGCATAGCGCATGCACACAAACTGAATGAAAAGATGGCTACACAAGCAAAATTTTACTCACCGTTTTCCTGCGGTCGGTGATTACAAACTGGGGAAGAATATGTATGGTAAAACAAATATCACATGGTTCATTTCGGGTGGATAGTCGATATTAGCTACCCTCGGTATTGGAAGTTGACACGTTAGTAGTCGGCTCTATCGCCGGGTAGCCTATACAAAAAACCAAATGCAGGCTCAAAAGCCAAGGAGTCGGGAGATGAGCGACCGCAGCAAAGCGCGGAAACAGCGCATGCCCCTTCCTTTTTTTCTTTCCTTTTTCTTCTCTGATTGGGCCATATTTATGATGTCACCGTTGCCCATCAAAAGCTATTTAACCGTTCCAGCAGCAGCCGATTTCACGAAACTTTACGCAATTGCGCGAATCCACTTACGCCATAAATTATTGCGCAACATTTGGATATGGCGCAACTTGTCGACTTACACCATAAAATGTGGCGTTACTTGCGCAATGGTTTTTAGTGGCGTAAGTTGGAAACGTGTCGTAGGACAGTGAAAAAATAACGATAATGCAGCTAGCTACACGAGCTTATTTACCGCATCGTCAACGAACTGAACCCCGGCCTTCCGTTCTTAGAAAACGGCCTTTTATCATCAGTGAAATCTGCGACGCGACGCATGATGAGCGAGCGACATGAGCGATGGCAGCCATGTTGACAGTACAAAATTTGTATGACTATTTTGTCAAGCGCAAACATTAAATAGTCGTTGATAAAACTAGACATTATCCTCGTTCTAGAAGTTACAAGTGCTAAAGTGAACAAAAATGAACGTTGCGCAGCTAAGGAGAGTTTCGTGAAATCGATCTTGGGTTTATTGCGCAGCTAGCTACGCCATAAATTTATGGCGTTGGCCTAAAGGGGAGTTCACACTATCGCGGAAAAATCACACTGTTCCATTGGTTTGTACACAAACTGGTTTGCCGCTTGTGCGCGGCCTATCGCGACGCGCAAAACGTTTTGAGCTGGGTCAAAGTTCAAATTTGTTGAACTTTGACCGCGGTGCGCTGACCTTTCCAACGCGCAGCCAATGAGGTATCAGAGAAGCCCCAAGTTACCAGAGTGGAATTTTCTATTTTGGAATAATCGGCGATTAGGAGCTGATGCAATGCGCTGAGCGCAGCGCAAAAGTGTGATTTTTCCGCGATAGTGTGTATCCGCCTTAAGTCTTACGCCATGGCGCAAGTTGCAAGTTGCAAGTTTTAGTCTTGAAGAAGGCATGCGCATGTATACTGAACGTATACGCGCAATGTTCTGACGAGCAAATGTCCAAAACCTGTCATTATGAGTGGAATGCAACCGATCGTATGGACCGGGGAGCAGTCTAGGCCAAGCATTGTTCGTGGAGTTCAATGGCGGCCGGCGCGTGGCTTTAATTCTCGTACAGCCAACCGCTATTACATTCTTCATCGAGTGTATATAATTCGATGGAATTAATTGGGTACGGAAAAGATCGCACGACATGCATATCGCATGAGCGCGTTCAATCGATCGTTTCTGTCATCGATGTTTCTGTCAAATGGGTCATTACAATTATTTTTCCAGTCGAAATACTGATCCTGTGCATTTGGATAGTTTACACGGAGGATCCGATGTGAGTAAAAATAATGCTACAGCTACTAAGAGCAACATGTATGAAATATAGTCGGAAAAGCCAACTTTAGTCATGTCAGTCAAATTCAAATTCTGGTAATGGAAGCCAAACGGCGCGATATCGATTCATGTCACTACTTACGATCAAGACGTAAACTTACTCTCAAATTTTCACCTAATATTTCGTATTTGTTGGTTTTCTTGTCATGAATATTATTTTTGGGATGTATTTTATATGATTGTTAAGTTAGATCTATATCAAATTTCCAGAAAATCTGAACAAGCTCCTTTAACTTGCCTGACGGCGAGCTCCACTGACTTCCAGCGCTAGCGCAGCGGCGCGGCGTTATGACTGGAATGGTTATAGATGGGTGGAAACCTCCCTTCACTTTCATGGTTTTCAACAGTATTCCTTTCTTTATATAGCCATTTGTACTAAGAATATTTTATTCAGAATTTCATCCTGGAAAATTTCAGTCTTTTTCCGAGACTCTTTTCACGCGAAACTGGAAACGAAAGGTCACGTCAATCAATTCGAGCTATGTGTGTGACGTCAAAGCGAGGAGACACACAGAGCTGCTTTACTGGCTGTGGTCGTGTACCTAGCTCCTCGCAGCAAACACGTATACACGTTTTATGCACGCACGGAACTGCGAATTTTCCACAGAGTTGCAAGTGTTACCACCAAATCATCCTGAGATCTCAGGGAATTTCCACTCTGCTAAGCGACGATACAATACCCTGAGGAAATCCACGCAAATCTGTGGAGTAAGCCGGCTGTTGTGTTGTGCCAACTCACGCCCAAGTCATTTTGATGTAATTTAATCAATTCGGTCATGTTATGCCGAAAGGAAAAGATTTCTCCAGAAGTTGTATTGGGTTCTGTTATGACTGTCCCATTCCAACCAAAATTTCCGGCGACGATCTTAATTTACTCCGCAGTTTTTCAAATTAATAACAGGGATGCATGCTCACGAATGTAATGGAACGGATTCCCCAGTATGCTTTAAATAGCAACCAATCGCCGACGCAAACAACGGCCAGCCTTACCGAGTACATGTATCACATTCATGCACGGTGTTTACAATCTGCGCGCGTGACATTTGAATGCCTGCAACGCACTGCCAAGCGTCCTGGGGCCAATTTCATAGAGCTGTTTAGCAGAAAAATTTGCTTAATCAAATATTTGTTTGCTGTGTAAAAATGTGCTAATAGTCAAAATCGCATGTCAATTTGTGTTGTTCACAAGAACATCGGCTATTCTTACTAAGAACACAAGTTGATATACAATTTTGACTATTAACCCATTTTTATAAAGCACACAAATTTTTGATTAAGCAATTTGTTTCTGCTAAACAGCTTTATGAAATTGGCCCCTGATTGGTCCAGCAGAGGCAATAAGATTTATGTCGCTTGTTCCCCGCGAAATGGGGCCGGTTTCAACAGGGCCTCGGTATGCAGGAGTTGGGGAGTGCGTTAAAGGGGCACTATTGCAAGAGGACGCCACCAAATAGGCACGAAGCTGGCATTTTATTAATATCAGAAAGGAATTCACTCAGTGTAACAACCACTGAAAAAATACACCGAAAACGTTTACAGAAAAATATGCTTTGCAAAATAGTGACTGTCTCCTCACTATGACGTAGCGTGGTTAATGCATATCATTATGACGTCATCACCCCGTTTTTAATTTTGGCCTGTTGACGAACACGGTCTAGTTTTTCATTTTCTCTCTAATATAAAGTCAGCAATAAAGACAAGAAAAACGCAACTTTATCAAGTAACATCCGTTTATAAAAAAAACTGTTTTCCTCGCCAAGTACATGTAGCTTCAAGCTTTCAACCCGGCTTTAAAGGGCCCCTTATTTAGGATTTTTATCAATGAAATCTATGCTTTAAAACCACTCTACTCAGTTAAAGTCATAAAAATCCTATTTGGAGCTTGCTTTGGGGGTTAAAACAAAGGTTTTTAGTTTTTATGCTAATGCGAATATGCATATTCATGACCAAGGTCACTATGTCACAAGAGGCAAACACAGGAAAATCACATTACACTGTGCACAAAAGATTCCACTTTTTTCTCAATTTTCCTGAAACTTTTGTAATCCATGGCTGTTTGAGTTTGTTTTACATGTTGCCTGCTGTAAGCCATGACAAAACTGGGGGTAGAAACTGCAGCAATTTGCCACAAGTCCAACTTGAAGTCTTATGTTTTTTCTTAACTTTTCCCTTCTGTCTTCCTTATGTGATGCACTCAAAACAGCGCCCTCTGTCTGTGATTTATTGCAGTGAAATCTTCAAAGTTGAAAAATGCCACCTTTTATTGATTTTACATCTAAACGAACAATAGTATGTCTTGCTGAACAAGTAATCCGTCATTATGAAGCAAAGCTTAGGCACAAAGTTGTTTAGCATGTCACAGGCCCTTTAAATGGTTAAATAGCTCTCGACGGGCATCACTGGACATGGCCGGCAACGGTGATGTCATAAAATATGGACAAATCAGAGAAAAGCTACCAGCAGAATTTCGTCTCAGAACGTTTACCGGCGACGGCAGAATATCCACTGCCGAAAATTCAGAAATATGCATACCAAAACTTCAGAAGGCTCGTCAATTTCAGACACGAGGCTAGAGTCAGATGGAACTGCCGGGGATTGTGGAGGTGGTTGCATCACTTTCAGGGGAAAGAACTGTCCATCGAAGACAAATTCATGCGACTCGACCTCCAGTGAATGCTGAACGCCTGAATGAAATATAGGAATTGTTTCTATATAGGCCTACATGTACTTAACAAAGATTTTAAGGAAATTACCTCCTAGAATCAAAAGATCATTTGAATTCTAAGATATACTTCCCATACTTTTAGACGCTAAAAGTGAATTTTTGACGTTAACATGTGGACGGAATTAATCACTTTTAGCTGATTTGCTATTTACTCCCGATCGCCATTTTGTAAAATGCTACATGTCCTTTCTCATCAAAAAGCAAAATCTCACCTTACAGTCCAAATCAAACATTGAAAAAAAAACACCATAGAGGTCCTTAGAATCTCCAGAATTCTGGGCAGTGGTCGCCTTTTCCCGGTGAATCTTTTTAAATTAGCAAAAACAAATCGTCCAACAAATTGAACGTAACTTTCCTTTACATTTTCTCCGTATTTGTGACTGCTTAACACGTGGACGGTCTATGTACGAATCAGTCAAGATTACGGGGAAAATCTAAAGAAAAATACGTTGGACGAGTTTTTGCAGTAATAATAATAATAATGGTGGATACTTATATAGCGCACATGTCCGCCCCACGGGTTTGCTCCTGGCGCTTTTTTTGTTGTTGCCATTATCACCGCTGCCATCAGGAAATTACCAGAACCATTTCGCTTCAAGTAAAGAAGAATCATCGGGAAAAAGCGGCTACTGCCCACAATTTAAGATTCCAAGGACCTCCATAGTGATTTTTTAATGTTTGATTTGGACTGTAAGGTGAGATTTTAAAAATGTGCTTTTTGACTATAAAGCGTGTGTAAAGAATTTCAACATGGCGATCGGGAGTAAATAGCAATTCAACTAAAAGTGAATCCCCGTCCACATGTACATGTACATGTAACGTCAACAATTCACTTTTAGTCTTCTAAAAGTAGCTATAGATGGGCTAGATGTCAAGTTCGTCTTGTTATTAGAATAATTTTTCTGAAAAAAATAAAGTCGCCTTACTTAGTGAACATTAAAAAGAAAATAAAAGGTCAGGTATTAAACATATTTTCCAACACAGTGTTATGTCTTAAATTTTTTATTAAAAAAATGAAATCACTTCATCACTATGATTTCAACCAGTTTTTCAACCAACCATGTGCATGCAATGGGCTGGTACCCACTAGTAGAGCAATCCACCATGCTTGTGTATGCACAATGCGTCAGGACATTATGAGCATAACGTCATCCAATTGGGTGCTATACATAACGTATGGGGAAAGCCTCCCGTCATTTGCTACCGATCAGAAACCTAGATTTTTCTCCTGTTTCTCTACGTAAAGATCTATAAGCTCCGGCAAAAAATAGTACCGATGGAAAGTCTCGGTTTAACTAATAGTTGCGCATACCTGACGGGTCACTGAAGCTGACGTTCATCCACAATCCATCGCCATCAGCATGATCGGCGTCGTCGTCGGGTCTAACGAGCGAGACTTCTTTGACGTCGCATTCTTTGCTAACGCAATCCTTCTGAAAATATATACACAATTTGTCTTCCAGTCTGGCGACAAAAGCACCGAAATTTCCCACCAAACGGGCGTCAAATTGAACGTGGACAAGCAAAGAGTTTGGCGGTGGACTATCGGGTGACTGCTGGGAAGCCATGTTTTACCACGGAGGTTTTCCTACCTCCATGGTTTTGGTTTTACTAGCTGCACACACGACGCACACAGCAAATGAGATAGGTCTACTTCAGTATTTGGATGCTATTGGCAGTCGTGCGATTGAAGGATTTGTACAATAACTGCCGTTCACGCTACTGTACTGTAGAACAATTAGCTACCAACTGCTAAACGCGTTCGGCTTATTATGGTCAAGCCCGCCAAATAAAGCAGCGGAATTGTTGCGTCAACTTGTTTGCTGCAGATTATTCCAAGACCATTGTTATACCGCGTGATACTTGTTTGCACAGTACCGCGCGGTGGTTGAATGGTTGGTTGGTTTAATTATTGACCTCTGCGACCCAAGAGGGGCGAGCCAGTACAGGTTACAGGGTAATTAAGATAAAGGTTATGAAGGTTAAGAATGCCAAGCAGCAACGCATATCGACTATATGATTCGTGACCCGTGCGTCGACATGACACAACCAAGGGTTTCATTATCTTGGTAAATACTCGAGGGGCACACTGCCAGACCAAAGGGCAGACAGGTAAACTCGTACACGTACTTTAGGTTGCATTCAAAACGCAGAAATTTGCGATGTTCTTTTGCAATTGGCACTGAAAAGTACGAGTCTTTGAGATATCAATAGACGCCATATAGCAATCTTTTCTAATCAATTGCATTGCGATGCGAGCAGTTTCCATTTTAAAATGGTGGTAAGCAACAAAGTCATTCAAATCACGCAGGTTAATAATAGGGCGATATAAAATGCCATTTTCCAAGCATCTTCGCCACTTCTTCCTTAAAGGTACAGGCTCGTCAATGCGCGCGTAAGGCCAAATTTGTGCTACGAAATACGCAGCTCCATATCAAAGGCATGGAGCTGCGTATTTCATTGCACGAGTTTGGCCTTAAAGGCATAGGCTCGTCAGCAATGCGCGCTCGCCAAATTTGTGCCATGAAATACGCAGCTCCATAGCAAAGGCATGGAGCTGCGTATTTCGTGGCACGAATTTGGCCTCACGCGCGCATTGACGAGCCTGTGCCTTTAAGCGCTCATTGACGAGCCTAAATCAAGTCATTTTCGGGACTCGAAAAGCATATTTGCCGTGGGCCGGGATGCATTTCTGGCGTGGCATAGATGTAAATTCTATACGGTACTGCTGGACTCGCGCCATTTGGCGATAAAGTGAGCGAGTCTACCTGCTGTTTGTTTAATATGCAAAGTACTATCAATGCCATAATCACATTGGTGCTGACTTACCGCAGTGTTCGACTTTAAACGGTCGCAATATACAGGGTGGATACAAAAAACGAAACCGAGATATCGCTAATTGTGACTGAAGTAGGGCACGTATGAATGAATGGGAGATATGATTAGTTTGGGATTTGCGCCACTTTCTTCAATGGCATGGCCTGTTTGGATGATCAAGTATCCATTGGCTAAACCTAATTGCCTCTGAAGATCGCCAGAAAGCAGTTGATGTCTTACGAGCCACAATTTTGTAAGGGTACCACCGAACGATTGCATAACACTGGTCACTGCTCAGTCAACCGAAAACATAATGACATGATCAGGGTGTCATTTTAAAGAGGAGATTCCACCATAACAGATGATATCTCCCGTTTATTCATACGTGCCATACTTCAGTCACAATTAGCGATAATATTTCGGTTTCGTTTTTTTATCCACCCTGTATTGTTGGCCATCTGTGGATCGTTTCCTCTGCCAGCCTTTCTTTGGGCGCGAGGAGTTTAAACGATGTTAGTACTGATTGGAACCCGAGCGGAACGAGTGGCTATAGCCTCGTGTCTGCTTGTTATAGTCTCTCCTTGAGGTCGACGAACTTGCGTGGCGAAAGCCACATTTTGGTCAAGTTTACAAGTCTATTGAATGTCTTTGACTTTTTGAGACGAATTGTCTCCAAACAATAACCCAGTTATTGGCACGTGTGTCAAACAAAGACTAGAGAACTGACGATTTAGGTCCGGTTTTATGAGGTCTCTGCGTCGCAAGTTGAGCTCGTAGTTAGAGTGCCCAATTATGGCCACTGTTTCCCTACGAGAACTTTCGGTTCCTTGTTTTTCATCAACGCCTCAATGCAGGACACAATGGGAACAATGCCCTTGAGCAGTGAATTCTCCACCTTTTGGAACTTATTGTCCATTGATCGAGTTTTCGACGAGAGCGATCCCCAGATTTCTGGATTGACTCTAGCGGGTTCCAGTTTTTCCATATTTGATGGTCTCTTAAAACTATTGAGTTTCTCATTAAGTTTTTCATCCGATAATTGGCGACGGAGCATTTTGCTCACGACCTCGGCCAACTTATCGTCGATCTTCTCGCCCGAATCCTGGGTAGTGTAAAACTGTTCCGCAGTGGTCAATGGCTCCGCTGAATCGTCGGGTTGCAGAAGATTGTCGCCGACTTTGTCAGTAGAGACTGATTCATCTGCCGATGAGTATCCCAGGTAACATTCTCACATGGGGCCCATATTGGGTCCCATATGGGCAAGTATATGGGTCGTATATGGGTCCCATATGCGATGTTTTTTCCGTACTACATATTCGCTATTGACCCTAACTGAAGCCTCTGATTGGTCCGCTCTCCTCAGTCAGTCATGTATTATGCATCATCCAAAGTGCATGATACGCTTACGTGGCGTACATGATTGTGTCCATCGCGCGCTGGCTACATGGTGGATTCATATCCGCAACGCAATAGCATTACAAGCATTGCAGTGTACTGGTGTACTAATGCGCCTATCAATTGTTTTCCCCACCCCTCCCCCCGGGCTACCCCACCTAAGGGGATTGTCACTTTTTGCGTGACAAAATCCCCACCCCTGGGGCAACATTTAGGTGACAAAAATCCCCACCCTCGGGTGCAAAACATGCGCAAAAATGCACAGATAATGGGCCAAATGTCCCACCCTGGGGCATGAAAAATGTGGCAAAAACCCACCTAGGGGGTGGGGTAGTGGCGGGGGGGGGGGGGGGGGGGGGGGGGGGGGGGTGGGGGTTTGGGGGGGAAACAATTGATAGGTGCATAATTCTGGCATCAACGCTGTCGGGTTGCATTTCAATGAATAGACAGCCGAAGTGTGACGTGCGTTGCCATCATGGGCATTTGGATCTAAACTATCATGGCCGTCGGGAAAAGTACCATTGGAAAAGCACTGACACGCAGTCAGTCCGCAGCGCCCCCGATAATGAGGTCAAATGCCCAATTTTATCTGCACAGCTCATTGGCGTGAACGCGCCGCGAGAAAGTCCGGGATGTTCGCGAGATTTCGTTGGCCTTATTTCGTTGCTCGCATGCGTTTTTAACGAGTAGTTGGTGGCCAAGATGGCGGGGTAAGTTTGTAGAATAATTCTTCCTCTTTCGATTGATGTATATTTTGTCACAATTTGGGTCATTGTTTAGTTGGTAATTGTGTAAATCTAAAGTGATGGGTCGTATCGTGGATTTTGAGGGGGTCAATTGGTTTGTGATTCCTGACTGGACTAGACAAAACTTTGGAAAACAATAGCGTTTTTCCGATAGATGAAGACAAGTGCTTTCGTTTAACGTGCCATGTGGCTTGCTGATCGAGTTTTTTCAATGGTTTTTGCGCTACGATTTTACCGCGAGATTTCACCCTTTTAGCAGTGCGATGTTACTGTGGCTGCACACGTACGTACGTACGTACGTGTGCACGCAGACATTGTAGAAATGCGCCTAAACACATTCATGACAGTCAACTCGACCATTGGACCAACTCGTCCGTTGACCGACTCGACTTCAAAGTTGAGGGAAATTTGGAGAGTCGATCATGGCTTTAGACCTTGAGTGCAAAACATACGAGCCAGGCTGACAAATTGTTAAGTCTTTCTTCACACAATTTAAAAGAAATCTTAAATTTGTTTATCCCACTTATGTTTTTCTAAAGGTAGGCCTATTAGTAGGAGACCAGCCTGTAGGTCCCGTGACCAAATTCTGGGAACAAAGGTTTGAAAGTGTTTTTGTGTTCCCTGATGAATACCGAACAATTTTGACTTGGGCTGCCCCCTTGAAAATGTCAGGCATTTCCGGGAGGGGTCAACAAAGGTCAAACAGGGGTCAAAATTCAAATATATTCCAATCGTGTCGATATGCATATTAAATTACTCGTCTAGTCATGAAGATTCCGAAAATGTATAGTTTGTTATACCTCCAACCTTAAATGAGGGCGCTGTGGTCAAAAACGTCGAAAGGTCAACGCACTTTTGACTGGTGGTCAAATTCACCAACACAGTTAACATTATCCGATTCTAATGATTTTAGTGTCTAATAATATGTTTTCTGACATGGCAAATTCAACTAAGCAACTTTTAAAAGTAAAAGTGGTTGCCATAACCTTACAATTTCAAAATGGCTGCTAAAAGGTTAACATAAATTACCCTAAAACAACAATTTTTTTCCCAAACCCATGGATAAGAAATTATTAAATGTTTGTCACCGAAACGTCACAAACAATTGAAACACTCCATTTTTAAAACAAATAATGATTTTTAATTATGTGTATCCTTTTTCTTTAGAGCACATGCTCGATATAATATTGTACAATATACCATATAAAGTGTATAGGTTAAATGATGATGATGGGCTGTGAATATCTGCAACAATATAGCTTCAACAACATGTTCCCTCATTGGGTAAAAGTTTATGGATGCAATGAAACTGACATTTTACGCTTGGTAAGTACCTCATTGAACAAACCCATGGATAAGAAATTATTAAATGTTTGTCAATTTAGTGAGACAACCCACTGGAAAATTATCAGTAATCGTGTTGACCTCTATTGACACTTTTCCCCGTGCATCATATATTAAAAATAAATAACCAAACTAAAGGTAATACTCTGTACTTTGAAATGCGTAGCGAGTTGGTGACAAACATAGACGTACTTTTTATGTACTCAGAAAAGTTTGCAGTGCGGCGCTGTTTTCCGTGTCATTTTCCTGCGCTGAGCGTAGGGTCACGGAGCTCAGTGAGCAGATGCGCGCAAGTTGTTCATATGGTTCAGAGAAGATCAAGTAAATCGACCAATTTTCATCAAGCATGAAATAAGGTCGCAATGATTCAGAGTAATATATGTCCTGTATGTACTCGATTAATATTAATAGCTTGAGGAATGTAATAATATTGCCGTATGGGCTCTGGCCCATTTAAAGCCATCAATTGTTTTGTAAATATTAACTTTTTGTTGTGTCTTTGGTCCAATCACATATGAAAAAAAGGATGAAAGGTTCAATGAGGTACTTACCAAGCGTAAAATGTCAGTTTAATTGCATCCATAAACTTTTACCGAATAAGGGAACATGTTGTTGAAGCTATATTGTTGCAGATATTCACAGCCCATCATCATCATTTACGTTACCTATACACTTTATATGGTGTACTGTACAATATTATATCGAACATGCATGTGCTCTAAAGAAAAAGGATACTGACACATAATTAAAAATCATTATTTGTTTTTAAAATGGAGTGTTTCAATTGTTCGTGACGTTTCGATGACAAACATTTAATAATTTCTTATCCATGGGTTTGGGAAAAAAATTGTTCTTTTTGGGTAATTTATATGTTAACCTTTTAGCAGCCATTTTGAAATTTCAAGGTTATGGCAACCACTTTTACTTTTAAAAGTTGCTTAGTTGAATTTGCCATGTCAGAAAACATATTATTAGACACTAAAATCATTAGAATCGGATAATGTTAACTGTGTTGGTGAATTTGACCACCAGTCAAAAGTGCGTTGACCTTTCGACGTTTTTGACCACAGCGTCCTCATTTAAGGTCGGAGGTATAACAAACTATACATTTTTGGAATCTTCATGACTAGACGAGTAATTTGATATGCATATCGACACGTATGGAATATATTTGAATTTTGACCCCTGTTTGACCTTTGTTGACCCCTCCCGGAAATGCCTGACATTTTCAAGGGGGCAGCCCAAGTCAAAATTGTTCGGTATTCATCAGGGAACACAAAAACACTTTCAAACCTTTGTTCCCAGAATTTGGTCACGGGACCTACAGGCTGGTCTCCTACTATATGCCTATTGGTAATTAAGTTGGAATCAGGTCAAGTCGCCACCTTATGTACTCGGCCCCTTTCCAACTCGCCCCCTGACCGACTCGCCCCCTGATATTATCGATGCAGTGATTTACGCAGTTGCAATACCGTAACTATATGCATTTCTTAATGCGTTATGGTTAATGTAACTATATAGCCACTGCGATTTTTTAAGTGTTTCCTCAGGGAATGTTAAATTTTCCCCACTCAAAATGTGGGTGAAATCTGCACGGCACAACACCCCCTCCCCCTCCCCTTGATATTATTAGTGCTCACTAATTTTGTTTTAACTATTTTCAATTACTGCAGTGGTCATCATGGGGCATCATGTATGCAGCATCAGAAGCACAATGGCATAGGATAACGCAAAGTTCATCTGAGACACATCTCCTGACAACTTCACAGAGACTCCGGCAATTATCCCTGGTAATTTTAGTCATTCTAACTCACTCACTTGTCTTTTGACATAGTGTCAAGCATTCTGCCAAGGAACATAAAAACATACATTTACTGGTAATTAAGTTGCAGTACTTATCCTATAATGAAATGTGGCAGTGTGTGTATATAAGACTTTTATTTGCAGGGTTTGTACCAGTGTGCTATTTTAATTACAATGTATGTCAAAATTGTCAACTGATATTAATAACTTGTACTTCATTTTTGTTATGCATGTTAGTGCAAGTCCCACCTAGAGTTTAGATGTACATGTACCTGTATATAATTTTAAACCAGCTGATGAGAGATACAACCTATATTTTATTTTTGGGATCTGTACAGCTTGAAATACATGTACAAGCAATAAACCATATATTTTGTATCGTCATACATGTATTTGTCTTTTACAGTTGATCCAGTATACTTTAGCAACTCTAATCAGACAGTGTTTACATGTGTGGCAGTTATCAAGTTTTAAAAAACGTTTTATAATATTTATGTAATTATACACTCTCTGCAACAACAGAACCTGTTGTGACTATTCCGCTCGTGGTTTTTCATTATGGTTACATTTTTGGCAATAATAACGGTTTTGAAATCCACCATATGTCAATCATAAGTCATGTAGTTGTTTTAACAGATTTATTTATCAGTTGCTGTGTAGTATCCAAAGATGTGTGACATTGAATAGATTAAAAAGAACCGTTAACAATCTGTCATGTTTCCTGTGTCATATAATCCTTTTCCCAACTGGACTGATTACTGTTTAAAATTTATTTGGGCCGATGGAGGCATAGAACAAGGAACCAGAAGATTAGGAAATTACTTCAATCTTGTGTAAACATAAAAAAAAGCTTCAGATCCTAGCTAAGTGATTTTTTGGAAAAAATGTTCAAAACTAAGATTGAATACACACTTGCTATGCTTTGAGAATTTTTACACCGGTTTGAATTTAACTCGATTTATGGGGGCTTAACTATACTGTTCGAAGAGGAGAAAAGAAAATCAAGGTAGACCTATACATGCATTCAATAACTAGCTCCATGGTACAACCCACGAAAACATTGGTGGACTTGAAACCAGTCTAATCTGGAACTAGCAATGACGTCATCGTTAGCCAATCGGACTACGGGAAACTATGCGGTGCCACGGCGGTAATTTTGGGTTTGTGTTTTTTGGGAATGCCGTTGGATTTCGCTGTTTCCTGACTGGACTAGACAAAAGTACGTACAATTTTCATTATTTATGGGTAGAATATTACATATTCTTTGTATAAAAGGTAAACATGGACTGCTGATAGCAGTGACAAAGGGAGATATTTGCCGATGTTTTGGGTGTCTTTTGTCGTCTTTTTTGACGTGTTTTTTCTTGAATATTTCTCAACTCAAAAAAAAAAAAAAACATAAAATAGTGATACTCGACGACAGATATGTTTCTCATCTTTCTGAAAATCCTACTCTTATTGTTCAGATCCCTAGAAATGAATGAGAAATCCTTGGTTTTCGACAGGCTGTTCAAGCTCATTAAATATGCAAGACTGCAACTGGCTGAAGTCACGCTTGCATACTGTGCAGATAAAAGGAAGCACTTTTGTGTGCGCTGCGGACTGACTGCACGCGGTTGAGTGATTTTTAATTTAGATCCAATTGCCTATAGGCAACCAACAAAAGGTGACGTATTCACTTCTGCAGTCTAATTGATTGAAGTCCAAAATATTGTGTAACAGTGCATACAAAGAAAAACCACTCATAAACAATTAAAAACAAAACCGTACAATACTGCATGAAAATCCACTGAATTTATCTTGAAGTAGAACTGCCATAAGTGCATAGTATGCTTTTATTGCCGTTGTCACGGTGTTTGAGTTGAACCATGGAGCTATAAAAGGAGAAACACCTCCATGGTTGAACCATAGCGGTACGTACAAATTTGAAACTACCGCCTCATTACTAATGCGCCAGTATTCTGACCGCGCTGCAGCCTTGGGGGTTTGCAGTCAGGCAAGGGTCAAGACCCCACCGCTGTACTGGGCGAAACCAGGAATGCAGTTGTCCTTGCTCTCGTCTCGCAATGGCTACCGTCGTTCTCCACACAAAACCCTGGCATGAAATTCATTAAACAAGTTAGAGAAAACCTGACTTTTGGTAACAAACTATTAATGTTCCAAATTCCAGTGCTATAATGAGTAATATATACATCGGGTAAGGGCAAAAACAAACCCTAACATTCATTCTCCCCGACGCAAGCTAAATCAATTACTGATAAATTGTAATCCCCGTTGCGAACATCAAACGCCTTTTTTATTGTTTTCATTTGAGAAAAAAATTATAGGAAGGGGCGAAAAAAATAAAGGGGAATTGGCTTCAAAATTTCTTGGATGGCGTTCCCTCTTTCCAACATATCGTGCTGCATGTGCATGGTTGTTCGCCCTACATATATGTACATTACATCTGTTCCTTCCTCGCGACCATGATGTACTAGTACACGTTATTCAGGCACGCATGTATAGGCTCGATCTGATTAACTATGCTGATGTATAATGAGGGCGCTGCCCAGCGGACCAATCAGAAGCTTAGATTGCGGTCCCATAGCGAATATGTGGTACGGAAAAAAAATCGCGTCCCGTATGCACCCAAGGCCCATGTGGGGCCCATATGGGTCAACCATTGTTCTCCTGCCCAGATCATTCCCACATGGGTCCCATGTGGGAATGATCTGGGCAGGAGAATAAGGGTTGACCCATATGGGCCCCACATGGGCCTTGGGTGCAGCCCATACGGGACCCATATGGGACCCATATACTTGCCCATATGGGACCAATATGGGCCCCATGTGGGAATGTTACCTGGGATAGTCTTGATCCAATTTTGTCTTTTTTACTGGCCCGTTGTCCAAAGCGGCCAATACCGTCGCCTACAGCGATTCCACTGCTTCTACCACTGACGACATATGTGTCTGTAATGTGGTGAACTCTTCCCGTGAAACCGTCTTTGGAGTTCTTTTCCGACGGTGGTGTTGCGCCTGACGGGGTCCATGTGCTGATTTCCCGGGTCCAAGTCCTCGTCGGACTGCGCAGCCAAAAGATCCATTAGGGAAGGCTCTGAAGATGTCATGGCGAACGAACCGGTCACAAAAATGCACTGAGGTGTGATTGTTTGTTTGTTTGTTTTTGGAAATGGCGTATATCGGCATCTTGGGCCATTCACGCCAGACAACGCGGGCCATGGAGAAAGTATAAGGAATACAAACAATTAGAATCAGAGTAATGCAATAATGAGAAAAGAGGTGAAATACGGGCGAGTAAACGCAATGAGAATGATAGTAATGGTGTTCAAACTCTAGAGGCTCTTGCCGACTGCTTGACAAATGCTTCACGTCACTATACAATGGCATCTGCATTGTTGGTGATTTCAACTTTCCCTCACTGCAGTGGCACTCAGACAACGGCCTTCCAGTGTCAAGTGGTTCCTCCATGAATGATGTGTTCATTGATGCAGTCACGACTGCGCACAACCTGCATCAAGTCAACTTCTCTCCAGCCAGAGGAGACAATATCCTCGACTTCGTCCTGTGCTCTAGCCACCTGCAGGCCTCCAGTGAAAGTGGCGACAATCTATTTACTTCGGACCAAAATTCACTCAGAATTGAATTTTGTATGCCTACAAATGCCAAACCATCCTGCGTGAACCGTCAAATCCACAACTTCCACAAAGCCGATTTAAATGACCTTCAGAAAACAATTGGCTGCATCCCGTGGTTTCTTTTAGAGGCAACAGAACTGACGATTGTGATACTGCTGCTTCATTGTTCTACGACTTCGTGGAGGCTGCGCTTATCGACGTCGTACCAACTGTGCGTCCACGTCATCCGTCTCCACCGTGGTTCGCAATGCACTGAGAGCTGAGGAGTGAGCATTTCGTAGGAAAAAGGCCCATCCTACTCCATATCACACGGAACTCTTCAAACAAGCTCGCTCCAATTTCAAGCGGATCGCGAAGTATTTAACATCCGTAGCAGGGGGACATCGGTAAAAATCGAAAGCGTCTTTGGAGTTTTATAAAGTCTCGTCGTAATCAACACTCTTTGCCGTCACTTCTTCGAAACGAGAACTCTGGACTTGAAGCAGCAGACTCCGCTGCGAAGACATCCCTCTTAATGGACAGTTTCCAGTCTTTTTATCTTCCACCCTCTCCTCAACTGGATGCTACAATGCCCACTCTTCACTCCACAAGACTAGACATCATGCCAACGTTACGCATCACTGCATCGGATGTATTTCGCAAGCTGACTAACATTGATCCATCTAAAGCCATTGGACCGGACAATCTTTCAGGCTTTGTGCTTAACAGCATATCTGTTTAAGAGAACCAGTACGGAGGGTTGTTTTCCATCTTGTTGGAAAGTCGCTAATATTGTTCCAATACATAAATCTGGTAACAAACATAATGTCGCTAACTACAGACCCATTTCTCTGCTTCCCCAGGTAACAAAGGTCTTTGAGAAAACCCTGTGTGAACAGACCATGTGTCACGTCCAACCCGCTATCGCCGAGCAGCAGCATGGTTTCATTCCCGGTAGAGATTGCTCCTCTAACCTGACCTCATTGTTGCAGGATGCTTACCATGCTGTTGAACGGAGAGAGCAGTTGGATGTTATTTACACTGATTTCTCAAATGCCTTTGATCGAGTCAATCACGATTTTCTCTTGTATAAGCTTTCATCATATAATATTCATCCTGATATTCTGTCTTTATTACGTAGTTATCTTAATACTCATGGTAGGAAACATCGAGTTATTGTTGACGGCTATCGTTCTAGCTGGAGTGCAGTACCCTCTGGTGTTCCCCAAGGCTCAGTACTAGGACCTACTTTGTTCACTTTGTTCGTAAATGACATACCCCAGTGGCTTAATAATAAGTGTTTACTTTTCGCTGATGACTTGAAAGTTTTTGGTAAGGTTGGCCGTCCCGCTGATGCAACTTCATTGCAAGAAGATTTGAATAGGATTATGACTTGGTCTAACATTTGGAAATGATCTCTAATGCCAGTAAATGTTGTGTTTTGTCACTGTCACTTAAGAAGAAACCTATCAGTATAACTTACACTCTTTGGCCTTTTCCCACGGCACTTTAACCCCGAGATAACCCGGGTAACAGAAAAATGTTACCCCGAGATTACCCGGGTTAAGGGTTCGTTTCCCACGGCAAATCTCAGGGTTACGAAATACCCGGGTTATCTGGCAAAAAATGCCACTTAACCCGGGTAATTTCTAGCCCTGCTCGGGAGGTGGGTTAACCCACCAATCTCGGGGTTAACGGCGACCTTGAGACGATTCTCCGGGTTAACGTTTGTCGTGGGAAACGACGACAATAGCTTACCCGGGTAGGCTATTTAGCGAGTTAAATTCTTGCCGCAGTAATGATTGGGTCAAAGGTTGCAAGTGCGCCCGCGCTTGAATGGCACTGTCAAACTGGTACTCTTCTGAAGGTAGTGTACAACAAAATACGCGTGGGGCCAGTGACAAAACACACATCGATAAATATTATTAAACATGCGAAATATTAACAGTAAAATTGCCAGCGATGTTTCTGTGTCGTCCGCCATGTCTGTGTGTGCGCGCGCAGCCTGATCGATCGATCGATTTTCCACACGCAATGGTTTCTGGCTATTTGTGCTGATTGGTGTACCCGGGTACGTGCGCATGCAGAAATGCCGTGGGAAAAGGGTCGCTGTTGTACCCGTGTAAGAGACGACCCGGGTAAGTGCTTCTCCGGGTTAACGCTTGTCGTGTGAAAAGAAACTCCGGGTTAAATGTAACCCGGGTTCTTTACCGCTACCCGGGTAGAAAAGTTACCCGGGTCGGAGGTGGGTAGTGGGAAAAGGCGGTGACAATGTACTTAAGAGGGTAACAGTCGAAAAGGATCTCAGAATTTTGATTGATAGCAGGCTAACCTTTATTCCCCATGTTGACTTAGTAATTAAAAAGGCTAGAGTATTGTACAGTAGTGTTTAATTATATCTCTGCTTACCGCAGGCTCATAAGATTGAGAGAGTCCAGTGTCGCTTTCTCAACTTCATGCATAGGAACTTAACTACCGGTAATGCTAATTATGTCAACATTGAATACCTCGATCTTACCGTGACTTGTACAGAATCCTAACACTAAGAAACAGAAGAGATGTCAATGATTGTTTGTTTTTGTATAAACATTTCTACAACCTTTTCACTACTACAGATTCCAACTTATTTAGCTTACATACTCCACCAATACGGACAAGGTATGCACACAAACACGCCCTCCACGTCCCATGGAGTCGCATTGAGGTGACAAAGCGTGGCTTTATCTCAAGGATTTCGTCCACCTACAATGGGCTCCATGGGAAATGTGATGTGTTTGGTGCACCTTCTCTTAACTCATTTCGCAAACAGGTTAACCATGCTCTTTTTAGTTAAATCTACATGTACGTAAAACATTTATTCTAATATCCTTTGTCTCACTCAGCCTGACCACTGTCAATTTATCAGTTTTAATTTCATAGCATATTTAATGTATCTTCTCCTGGGTATTGTTTTATGTACATGTACTTTTTTGAATGTTTTATTTGTATACATAATCAAATCGGTGTAATTTGTTTACATTCTTATTCTGTTCATAATTTTTAGTTGTTGGTCGTTCTTTTTGTTTAATTTTGTTTAATTATTGTTTGTTTTTAATGCTTTAAATGCTTTATTTGTGTATACAGAACTTTTACTTATAGTTATTTATGTTAATTGATCCCATTCCTGTAACTGGCGGTCCTTCCGCTGTTGGATGTGGTTAATAAATAAATTCTATACAGGCAGAATAAAAATGCTGTCATTCATTAGAGGCAATCACTGTAAGGGGAAAATACCATAAAATCAGTTCGTGTCTCAAAATCAGACAGCATTTGATTGTGAGGAAGACAAGTTTGTCAAGAAGATTCATAAAAAGGATAACTGATGGTAGTAGGCCTACAAAGTATACTGTATAGTACAGTATAGAAATATGTTACCTGGTCAGAGCCATTTATACAAAGAAAAAGGCCATACATTGTACACAATAACTACAGATTAAACAGCTAGAATCCCCCCATCCACATTTTTTTTAGTTTTCCTGTTTATCATGGAGGCTTATGTTTCTACAACGCGATTACAACATGTTTTCCGCCAAAAACCGACAGTCTTTTGTTTAAAACGCAATTCAGTTCCGACCCTCTTCACCTGAAATTCTGAAACGCTCGAGGTCACTTGGTTTGTTTGCAAACAGGGGCGTGGTGTGGTGTCTGTAAATGGAAAATACACGAAGTGAATGTTTATAATGCCTGTTTTGTCCTTTTAATTCAAAATACAAACGTGAAAAACACTTCATGTAATATGACAACAATCTACTATTACCTGTTTTGTGAAAAAACGATGAAATCGTGGCTCACAATGGATCTCTTTTGAAGTAAATACTGGTGCATTGCGACGGGTGGTTTTGTCACGGAACGAACGGCATTCACAGCGGTCTGTGTACAGCATGGTACGGTCCCCTGCGGGCATAGTTTCCACGTGTTTGAACATCGGCCGTACAAGTTATAGAATGAGCGACTAATGTTTCTCTCTCTTGGTAATAGAAAGGAAAATATTTCTGCTCTTTTTTTTTCATAGTGTCTGGTAAAACATACAACCACGCAGCTACTGGGCATATCTCTGGCTTTTTGGACCAACAAAATTCTTCAAAAAACACCATCTAACAGAGACGGTTTTCCAATTTTTTTGCGTGTAAACGTATGGAGCTAACAATCGTGTTGACTTCTCTTTCTCAAGATTGCATCACGGGGTCACGCGCATATCATGAATACATAATGAGCGTTTCAGAAATCGCGAAAATCTCATTTTCGAAAAGCGCACTTTTGCTTGCAATTTATCCACTTAAAGTTGCATTGCCCGTGTTTGGGTGAAAGGATTAAAACAATTAATTTACACAAGTGAACGAATTTAGAAAGCTTACGTGTCTCTGTAACGTCTCTGTAACGTCGGGAATTGGAGATACAAGCCTTTTTCTTGAAATGTGCTTCACATGTTGTACATGTGCGCGTACGCTCATATGTACATAGTATGTGTACGATGTACATGCATGTACGCGCACATTTACGTCATAACCCTGTCGATTAAATGACCTGCCAGCCTTTTAATAATTTCTTGTTTTTAATCGACTGGCATTAATCCTTGACGGATTTTTACGTTCTTGGTACCAAATGAAAGCTGATAACTTTTTCTATTCTAGAAAAATACCTATTTAACTTTTTAAAAAATATTGTACGCCCAAATCGGCCCAAACACGGGCAGTGCAACTTTAAAACCGACAATTAAAAAATAATACAAATCCACGTCGGCAAGAGGGATGTTTGGACTATCGAAAAAAGCCTAAATGCTGGATTTTCGTCAAGGGGGATTCTTCCTCTTTAACCGAATAAAACAAAAATTGTTGGTTAATACGACGGCAACGAATACTGAGCACGACACCGAAAACTGAGCAGGATTTCGTCGCTGTCGTAAAACCAACAAATCGTATATTTGTTCTTTATTCATTCAAACAGTATAAGAAGAAGAAAAAGGGAAAACAAGATAGGGCCTACTACTTAGTGAGCTGTACACTTAAACAACAATTGGCTGTGCCAGTAGTTATCTGCCATTCACTTGAAACCGATAATCTGGAATGATTAAACTCCAAATCCGGATTCCAGCCCTCAAGTAAACGCTGCCTGGTGTAATTCTTTGAGTCATGTACCCTTGTCATGCTTATCTGCCAGTATAGTCAGGCAGCATGTGGTGTCCCGTGGGAACTTAATGATTAGAAGGTCTCACCTACCTAGATGTATTACAAGGGTGCTCAGAAGCACAAAAAACATTGTTGGCAATTTCAAAAATGTTGCAGAATGGCCGCCAGTTTAAGCCTTATTGCATATAACTATGTAAGGTGTAGGCAACTAATCAGCCGATTTTAAAGATCATGGTGTTGATATTATTGTTTTTCGTGGTGCTAAATGCAATTCTGAGATTTTCAAACTGATGACAGGTCAGTGTCACGTGATTATGATGACGATTTGGGTCATTTCCAATATGGCCGCCATTAAAATTAACAGGTGTCGGGTGTAGGCAGTGTCAGGTGTAGGTACCTCAGCCGATTTTAAACATCATGGTGTTTATACTATGGTTTTCCGTTGTGCCGAATGCAATTCCGAGGTTTTCAAAATGATGAGAGGTCGGGGCCACGTGATTAGACCGAGGATCTGGGTCATTTCCAATATGGCCGCCAATAAAATTAACAGGTGCCAGTTGTAGGCAGTGTCAGGTGTAGGTACATCATCAGCCGATTTTAAAGATCGTTCTGTTGATACTATATGGTTTTCCGAGGTGCTAAATGGAATTCTGAGGTTTTAAACTATGAGAGGTCAGGGTCACGTGATAAGGATGAGGTCAATTTCAAATCTGGGTCAATTCCAAGATGGCTGCCGTTGGCCTTAAATCGCTGAAATGGCTGTAACTTCTTTAATATTTTGTGTAGAACAATGATTTAAATGTCTACCCTAGGGTTTTCATGGTCAGGCAATTCACTGACATCAATAAAATTTCAACCCAACCTTCAACAAACGATAAAAGCCACAATCTCAAGATGGCGGTCATAAATCCCCAGTGGTATAGGGCCAGGGTAGAGACAATTCGAACCCCCGTGCTTAGTTATACTTCTCTTTAACTGCTGGTGTTGGATACGTAATATTTATAATTATTGGTCAGTAACATGGATGATTACGTCTTATATATAGCAAGGCTGGCTGCATCAGCGTCCGTAAGAGCCGCCAAGGCAGGGTGCGCCACTCTGCATGAATGCACTTCTAGGGCTGCTTTTGAGACGTACGATTCAGGAGGTCAGCTCATCCCATGCAGGTTTAATCAGGATAAAAACCCTTTAATTGGAGCCTAACTGCAAAATTCTCCACTAGAAGTAGAAAAAATTAATTGCTGTATGAATCGAAGGTACAAAAGGACTAGCGGAAGTATTTTGAAACGTTTTCAGAGTGGTTGTCGATCAGTGCCTTGTTGTACTGTATTGGGGTGCGTTGGGCCGGGTTGGGGCTGGGCTGGCAAGCTTAGCTGGGCTGGCTTTGGGCTGGGCTGGGTTGGGCTGAGTTGGCTGCTGGCGCTGGGCTGGCTAGCTGGCTGGCTGGGGGCTTGTCTGGGCTGGGCTGGGCCGAGCCAAGCTGGGGCTAGTGGGGGCTGAGCTGTGCTGGGGTGTGCTGCGGCTGTGGGGGCTGGGATGGGCTGGCCTGGGGATGGGTCTGGGGCGGAATGGGATGGGGATGGTTTGGTTGGTTGGCTATGGGCTGGGCCGGAGTGGCTTCAGGCTGGGCCGGGGTTGATTCGTGCTGGCTGTGGGTTGGGCCGGGGTGGCTTCCGGCTGGGCTGAGCCTACAGCTGGGGTCAGGTGGTTTGGGGCTGGGCCGGCGTGGCTTGGGGCTGGGCCGGCGTGGCCTCGGGGTGACTTCAGGCTGGGCCGGGATGACCTCGGGCTAGGCTGAGGAGGTGGATTCGGGCTGAGCCGGGGTGGCATTGGGCTGGGCTGGGGTGGATTCGGGCTGGCTTTGGGTTGGGCCTGGGTGGCTTCCGGCTGGACTAAACTTCCAGCTGGGCTGAACATCCAGCTGGGGTCGGGTGGCTTGGGGATGGGATGGGGTGGCTTTGAGCTCGGCTGGGATGCAGTCTGGGGTGGCTTTGGACTGGCTTCGCGGGGTGACTTCGGGCTAGGCCGGATGGCCTCGGGCTAGGCTGAGGTGGATTCGGGCTGAGTCGGGGTGGTTTTGGTTTGGGCTGGGCCGGGGTAGCTTTGCGCTGGACCGGGGTAGCTTGGGGCTGGGCCGGGCCGGGTTAATTCGGGCTGGCTTTGGGTTGGGCTGGGGTGGCTTCTGGCTGGGCTGAACTTCCAGCTGGGGTCGGGTGGCTTGGGGCCGGGCTGGAGTGGCTTGTGCTCGGCTGGGGTGGCTTTGGGCTCGGCTGGGGTGGCTTCGGTCTGGGGTGGCTTTCGGCTGGCTTCGGGGTGACTTTGGGCTGGGCCGGGATGGTTTCGGGTTGGGCCGGGGTGGCTTTGCGCTGGGTCGGGGTGGCTTAGGGCTGGGCTGAACTTCCAGCTGGGGTCGGGTGGCTTGGGGCTGGGCTGGCTTTAGGCTCGGCTGGGGTGGCTTCGGACTGGGCCTGGATGGCATCGGGCTGGGCCGGATGGCATCGGGCTGGGCCGGATGGCATCGGGCTGCATGGATGGCATCGGGATGGGCTAGGGTGGCTTCATGCAGGACATATATGGCTTCGAGCTGCATGGGCTGGGGTAGCATCGGGCTGGGCTGGGACGGCCTCGGGCTAGACTTCGGAGCTTCGGGATGGGCTGGATGGCTTAGGGTTGGGCTGGGCTGGGCTGGGATGGTCATTTGTTGATAAAACCTGTGTGGGATGAACTGACCTCCTGAAACAGTCATAGAACAGTCTCTAAAACAGTCCTAGAAATACAGATTGTCAGAGAGCCAATTCTGGCAGAGTGGCGCACCCTGTCTTAGCGGCTCGTACGGTGGCTGATGCAACCAGTCTTGCCACTAGATGGGGGTGGGGGGCTTGTTAAGCACATTCTTGACCAATAAAAGAAGCTACATCTGACATAAGTAGTTAGAGAAGCCATTTTCTCTACCCCCTTCTATTCCTATATATTATGACCGCCCTTTTGAATTAGTGGCTTTTATTGTTTGTCGAATGTTGAATTGAAATATCATGGATACCAGTGAATTCCCTGACACTGAAAACCCCAGGGTAGACATTTAAGTCACCGTTTTACTCCAAATATTACAGAAGTTACAGCCATTTTAACGATTTTCAGGGTCATTGGCGGCCATTTTGGAATTGGCCCAGATTTCATCCATTTCTGGTGACTTGATTTTAGTAGACTTTTTTTCCTGTCATTCACCACATTCAGTAGGACCAATAACCACTGAAAAATATTTTGTTAAATTTTGTTGGAGGTTGGGGAACTTTTTTTCTAGCAGAAAATGGTTATAAAATGTCGGCCATTTTGAAATCCAAGATGGCCGCCGTCTGCAGCCACTCAGATTTTGCCAACATGGTTTTTCTTGTTCCTTGGGGTATAATTAAGACATCTAGCTATGTGGCATTTTCTAATCATCCGATGCACACGGGCCTTAATTTCTTACCACATGCTGCCTGACTAGTAGTAACTTCTTTATCCATGAGCCCATAAATGTGTGGATCGCAAGCGCCTACCCGGGCTTGTTGGAGAGAGTCACAACTAAACCGATCCGAACCAGACGCCAGTCTTTCTCTCAACAAGGTACGTATATTATATATTTAAATCATGCATTTCAAGAAAACGCCATTTCGACGGAAATCATTGGACTTAATAATAGTGTGGATAGGCCAGCCATACTCATAGTCAAAATACTCGGTCATACAGAAAATCAATATGAAGCTTGGGGCCCAGTGCATTTTATGCTATGCCTAAAATATTGTAGTTTGGCACAGTAAGATTTTTGCATCTGTGTTAAATGCCTTTTTAATATGTATATATAGGACACTCTATAGACAAAGTATTTCAAGGAAATCTGAAAGAATCGCGTCTGTATAGGCCTATTGCACATCTCCAAGACGGGTTAGGCCTACACCATGTGCATGCAGCCATTTCTTTGTGAAGAGAAATTCACTTGGTATAAGTGAGATTGCAGATGACAGTGATGTGAGCTGGATGCCAACATGTTACCTGGAATATAACTTTTCCACACTGGCTGCAGGCAATTAACTAAATTATACATGTACGGCCTAGGCTATATCACAAGGCCACGTCCTAGCCTACATGTAATTTAGTAGCCTAATTTCCTGCAGACAGTGTGGAAAATTTAGATTCTATGTAACATCCAGCTCACATCCCTGTCATCTGCAATCTCATTAAAAAGCAGTGAACTGATTCCCCTCGCTTTAGCAATGGACGTTTTAGATTACCAGCGAATGTTCAGACCCAGTACCCTGATAACCGACGTCGTACTTTAGTAGTTTTAGCCGATCTACCAACACAATCATATATATTGCAGAGGCAGAGACACGGTTTGTGTTCTGTGGTTGTAGATAGTGCAGATCTTACTCTCAAAATAACAATAATCTGAAACACATTCAGTAAACGAAGGTGTTACTTTCACGTAGGTAGGCTGGTGGACTTAGCGCTTGAACACAAACCATAACTGATATCGAAGAGAACAAAGAAAACCCGAACCCTTTATGTATATTTTGAAATGCATTAATTGAAGAACTGTATTGAGAAACGTTTCCCACACTAAATTCTAAAACAATTTTACTTTAACATTCTCAGTAAATTATAATTTAGTAAACTAACTATTTTCGAGCAGTTGCACAGATTACTTCTGTGGTGCATACATGTAATTTTTAACAAGTAACATTCGGCTCATATCCATCTGCGCATGACATATAGCTCATATTACATAATTATTTTTAATTATTACATTTCTATAGCGCACATTCCATATGAGCATGTTCACATGCGCTGTACACTATTATGAGTTTACAGAAGCTTATAAGTGTCTTCCACCTAAATATCGAGATACGAGTGGCGCCATTGGCAGCCGACAGCCAGACATACCGGGGAATACCCTTTTACTCAGAGTGCCTCTGGGATCTTTTAAGTGCGTTACTCAACACACCAACGGCTTTACATCCCTTATGGAGTATTTGTGGTTAGATGCCTTGCTCAAGGGCACAAGTACCATGACCAGGTATCGAACCAGCAACCCCAAGTTTTCACCCGAGTATTGCGAGTCAACGACCCAAACCACACAAAGGCCCGATCTTTTTAATGGATTTTTGAAATAAGACCATAACATACCTGGAGAAGAATGTTGGTGAACTAGCTTTCAGAAAGTTCAGCTGCATAGATGCTTCACAAAAACCTTTAAAATCTATGCATGGTTTTGTGTAAAGCGACCCGTACCCACAACCAGCCGAGACCCGCCTCTTTTGCCATGGTAGCAAAGAACTCATTCTGCTCGAGTAAATGAGGAGCGGCCACCTTGCCTCCCATATCACGGCACTCGCTCTGCTGGGCGTCCCACCCAGCATATAGGGTCGTCAGACGGTAACATGAGTCACGCCAACGCTGCCACATCAGTGGGCAATAGACAGTCACCCCATAAGGTTTCCAATCTGACTCTGTGGTTGTCGCAGATCCAGAGGCGAGGAGTATGAGAATCCGACACAAATACATCTCACTGACAATCCTGTTCACGCTGAGAATTAATACCGACGTAAAACCAAAATCCTGTCTTTGAGATTTTATATAGCTTCAATTTTTCAAACTCCCAGAAAGTTGAATAAATGTTGCTATCATCATCTGAATTCAGATTTCTTAACCGGTTTAAAGTCAAGAGCGTTTATAGCACGGCTCACTGTGTCGCCAATCGTGACCATCACGTATGCGATAGGCCTATCGCATAAATATATCCACTTCATTACTTTTCCTGAACGTGCAGATTATTTCCAAATTTTCAGCAATGGGTATTGTATTGAAATACATTTGAGCGTGATGATCATTACGGATTTTTTTTTATTTTCTCATTGCGCACGATTTAATACATTGTAAAAACATTCCTGTAAAATTTACAGTACATGTAATTTAATGCCAGCTCAGTTGCCAGCTATTTACTGTAAACTTGACATTAGCCAATTAAAGGAGCGTACCAGATCACATTTTTGACCCACTCCCCATTTTTTCCCATTGGTCTTCAGATTTTGATACCGTATCATTTGTCATATTTTTCTCATTAATACCATTCTAAAATTTCCGGGGATATCGTCAACAATTCACCAAAGTTTAGTTAACTAATTTACCGGGTTACATAAACAGTTAAGTAATTACATCAACATTTTTGCTTCCACATCTAAATTGGGGATTGCAAATTTCCTGTTTTCTTCCCATGGATAGTATTTTGGGGAGGTATTTTATATGATTGTTAGGTGAAAACGAATTCCATTTTTAGGAAAATCTTGTACGCTCCTTTAATGTAAAATCACATGCAAGGTATATTACTGTATTTTTACAAGAACAGAGAAGGTACTGTAAAACGTCAAATGTTTTTGTCTAACCTTTTGTGTAAATGTTTTATCTACTTACCAAATAGCAAGTGTGCTAAGCATTTCCGCTGTCCGTACTGAAAGATAGACTATAACAAAATGCCACGCTTCAGACTACCAAATAGCCTTTTGTTAAAGGAGCGTGACCAGAGTTTCTGGAAAATAGTTTTTGATGTAACTTACCAATATTATCAAGTAACTCCCATACACACCTCCCATGTCCCAAAAACCCGAAAACATTCGCAATTTCCAGTAAAAAATTGAACAAAACTATCGAGTCGGCTTTCAGTGGATAAACGTTGATACTGGAAAATTAGTTTACAAATAATCGGTGGATTTTCGACGATATCCTCGGAAATATGCGGCCTAGAAGCGCGGGAGTTTCAGTTTCGTAATCAGAAAAATATAACGGATGTTATGATATAAAAATCTCATGACCCATAAGGTAAGTCCCGGGGAGTTATGGGTAAAAAAAAGTGATCTGGTCACACTCCTTTAAGGCTGTGCTTTACAAGCGTTCACAGTGCTCGCGCCATCGACGCGCCGGTATAGCGCCCTCAACCCGGTGAGCTGTAAGCACAGCCTTTTCGCATTTATCCGACGTGTTAACTTTTTCTTTATATTTCGGGTGATTTCACCCGTAAAAAATATGATCGCTGATTGGCTACCGGTGATGTCATCATTGTCAGAAAATATATTTTGTATGAAAGTCGATAAAAAAATTATGCCTCATCGATACGCGATACGGTCGATTCTGGGATCAGGCAGGAAAGAGCTGCCCAATACTTGGGTGGCATTGTTTTAGCAGATGACTCTCGTAAGCACTTGGTGGGGACTTGGAGGGCCAGGATGCGGTCTACTACAGTGGATCTCTTCGGAGTGACTGCTCAGGGCGCTGGTGATCCAACAGGTGCACCTGATTGAGAAGCTCGCGCGCAAAGACCTTGCCTAGAACTGAGAGAAGGGTCACGCCCCTGTAGTTCCTGCACTCGAATGTCACCATTCCCCTTCCAGATTGAAACAATAATGTCCTTCCTCCAGTATGGGATGACACCCGAGTTCCAGACGGAACAGATGAGAGTGTGCAACCACAGGAGATGCCTCGCCGCCCGCCTTGAGCATCTCCGCGTAGATGCCACAGATACCTGGTGCCTTGCCGTCCTTAAAGTTGCACTGCCCGTGTTTTGGCCGATTTGGGCGTAAATTTTTTTTTTTTTAAGATAAATAGGTATTTTTTTAGAATAGAAAAAGTTATCAGCTTTCATTTGGTACCAAGAACGCGAAAATCCGTCAAGGATTAATGCCAGTCGATTAAAAACAAAAAATTATTAAAAGGCTGGCAGGTCAATTAATCGACAGGGTTATGACGTAAATGTACATGTGCGCGTACATGTGTACATTGTACACATACTATGTACATATGAGCGTGCGCGCACATGTACAACATGTGAAGCACGTTTCAAGAAAAAGGCTTGTATCTCCAATTCCCGACTTCGGAAATTTAAGTTTTTGATATTTTTCGTTACAGAGACACGTAAGCTTTCTAAATTCGTTCGCTTGTGTAAATTAATTTTTTTAATCCTTTCACCGAAACACGGGCAATGCAACTTTAAGCTGACCCTTAGCCTTTAGGTCGCTTAATTTTCATACATATTTACGAAGGCGATCGCGATCGTAAAGTTTCACGTTCGCTAGCAGAAAAACAAGCGGTATTTCCCTGCGTTTTCCCCCTGAGCGATAAAATATCAGATAAATCAATTACTTATTTGGGAAATTCTACATTTGCTGCAAAACTGTGCTCTACGCGATCGCCCCCTTGCAACTCGGCCTCTGGCCAACTCAGCCCTTTTGAAATACACGCAGCTTATACAAACTACGAAAAATAACTATACATAGGCCTATATATCTGGAATCGGATTTAACTTTGGTTCATCAAGATCAGTTACATAATTTATGTAAATTCTTCGCAATGCAATGTAATACAAACAAATATGACAAGACACACAATGTTAAAAGTTTCAGCAGAATGTTTTCCTCCAGCTTGGAAAACATTTAAAACAAAACAAGGACTCCACATGTTGAATAATTATTAAAATTAAAACCAATTAAATAAGCCATAATTTTTTTCATATAAAATGGCCACTTTTAACAATCAAATTCAACACATGCATTTTCTCCTCCGTAATCCAAAACCGTGTGAAGACAGTCAGTATCATAACAATTGTACATGTATAGCCTTTTGAAACAATAATAATTCATTCAACGTTTAAAGGGACACACCGGCTTTGTTGGGCTATTTTGGGCTCGAAATAGACCCATACATTATTCTGCAGCGCTATCCAGAGTAAATTAGATATATCCTGAAAAGATGCCGTCAAATTTGGCCGTTTTTGAGAATTTTTCAAAAATTCAAGGTTACGTGACTTTTCGGAACCAGATTCTGGTGCCGAAAAGTCACGTTGTCTTGTGAGTTAGTTGTATTTCCGTGCGAGTTGCTTTTGTCATTCGCGGTTGGTTTCTCTTCTTGTTGGAAAATAATGTCCTACGAACACTATGTATATACCGTATTTTCCAATCTGCCAACATATTTCATAAGAAGGGTTTCTAGGTGTTGATATGGACGAGAGAATCTCTCAGATTTTCGTGTCTTCGCTTCGCGTTCGCGGCGATAAAAAATATCCGAAGAAAAAAACAGCATAGGCCTATTGAGGGCGCTAAAGACACCAAACCGTTGCGTTCGATGTGCTTCCTCGAGTCAGCGCTTACCTGAGGGATCATGCAAGGTGTGATGAGTCAGGGAAAACAAGGAATCGAGGTTAAACACGTGTCGACCCATATCGAACGCCACCTTTATTTACAAACACATGATACAATTATGTGACATTTTGATAATTTGTTTTCGCAATGACCATCGAAATATTATTGTGAAGGATGCAAGATTGCTACATTATGTAAACAGTAAGCCGGTGTGTCCCTTTAACAGTTTGTAGGCCGAAGGTGAAAAAGTGCTCCAGAAATGAGAGAATGCTCATGTCAAAGGGGCGAAGGCATGAACTGTACACCAAAATGTTGCGTTTGATGCCCTTATTTAGAAAAATTTATGTTCACGTGAAAATACTGTTTCATGTAGCTGAAATCCAAGACAGAAGATCCCAAATCAAGACGGTCGCCATAATAATCCAATATGGACTTAGTGTACCTCCCAATATATAATATATAATAAATAAATTATTATTAATGTTATGGGGAAACTGTAATTTTGAAGTAAATGAACCGTAATGGCCCAAGTACATAATGGCACCTTGTCATTGTTCTTAAAATGTTCAAAATGTGATATATTAATTATGGTTTGTAACATGGCCACAATCACGGGTACACTTTTACAATGCAAAAAAAGTGTTACATTTAAAAGAGTTTCTGGAAAATAGTTTTCGATGTAACTTACCAATATTATCAAGTAACTCCCATACACACCTCCCATGTCCCAAAAACCCGAAAACATTCGCGATTTCCAGTAAAAAATTGAACAAAACTATCGAGTATGCTTTCAGCGGATAAACGTTGATACTGGAAAATTAGTTTACAAATAATCGGTGGATTTTCGACGATATCCTCGGAAATATGCGGCCTAGAAGCGCGGGAGTTTCAGTTTCGTAATCAGAAAAATATAACGGATGTTATGATATAAAAATCTCATGACCCATAAGGTAAGTCCCGGGGAGTTATGGGTAAAACAAAGTGATCTGGTCACACTCCTTTAACATGGCTTTTAAAAATATGTCATTCAATTGATGTTGTAGAAGCTATTCTAAACAGCTGTTCCATAAAAATGTGGTATTTGTGGGCCTTTTTGTGTGAAAATAAGCCTATGCAAGAAAATGTGGGTTTGAAATGGTACATGTCATTGGTGATTGAAAATGTTTACTGCATTAAAAATAAACAATAAAATGTGACAATGTTTTTTAAAAATGATCAAAAGAGGTTCTATCCTTTTCTCCGTGTCAGTCACTTTATTAAAAATAAAAATAAATTATATATATATCATCCCATCAGACTCCCAAATTTGCCATTTTTATTGTATGCTAGATTCCGTTTTTTTAAAATTGGAATTTACGTGTTTTGACAAAGTTGTTTTATAAAATATTCCATAAAAACAACGGGGTTAGGTTAAATTCTAGAGCAACTGTTTTGTGCAATCGAACGAGTACTGACGGTTTTCCATGCACCAACGATTAACGCGATGCGGAAATTTAGTGATTCATTATAACGTGTGAACAATTTTTTTTACATTATGCTGTTCGTAACCGTTCAAGTGATCATTCCCATCAGGGTCAGTGCACACCGTATAATTAACAATTAATTGTTCATGAGAACAATGTTCAAACAGCACTCGGTGACTATTCCCAGGGTAAGTATACATACTATATCTTTTCTCAGGACAGAACAGTAATCGAAGTTAAAGCTCCAAAAATGATGATTTTAAAATTACTGATTTTTACAAAATAAACCAGTACTTTCACTTGAACATTGCTGATTTAATCGTTTTAACAGTGAATCTTTCATATTATGGTTTAAATATTTATTCACCTTTAGGCATGAGCACTCGAACAATATATCGGCCTTCGGCCCATATCTTCGGCCTATTGAGGGAAAAATGACCAGCACAGCATGCGCTTGAATTGCAATACAATTTTAATGTACTTGTTTAATGTTTCGAGGAAATTCTCGAAGCAGATCTTGTGTACAATCCATCTGTTTTTAAGCAAGCCAGCCTACATTTTGACAGTCGATTTCACCTGTTCGCTGGGCTTGCTCGTTGACAATCCAACTTAAGATACGAATCGACTTCTCCTCCGCGTCTTCCTTCTCCCACGAGTCTTCCAGTATCTTCACGGTCGGGGCCATTCCTCTCTCATCTTGGGAGGGTGGCGCCGTGTTGTGGTAGCTGTTTTTATTGGTAGAAATTGGTTGCTCCGAGTCCGGGGTGAATGACTCCGGTTGATAGTCTAGTTGCAAGGACCGTAGGACCATGCCACCTGCCACGGGCGGTGCCGCCATCTCGCTCTGGTTGCTTTTGTCGTTATATATGAACGAGAATGTTTTATGTGTGACCGCGGTCTCCCAAGTCACCCCGATAGGTTCGCGCGAACTGTAATAATCTTCCGAATTTCTACTGTTGCGATAAGCCACGGCTGAGTCTTTTCTGTCCCTCTGATGATGGGAATGGTGACCGGGTGGTGTTGGTCGGAAGTGGGAAATACACTCTGATGATTTAGACAAATTTCCGTTGATTTGTTGGCTGCCGAGTGGTTTCCAGTACTTACTGTCGGCAATTGGGGTAGACGGTCGACTTGTGCCTGATTTTCTCTTTGGGTTGCCCATCGTTTTGTTTGCTGTGCTAGTCCTCGAACCTTGCAAGAGATCGGTGAAGTTTGTGGCCGGGAGAGAGAAGCGCCTGTCCCGGCGGATGCCCGACTCGATCTGCTCGCGATCTGGTTCCTCGTTGTCCTCATTTAACGGCGACAAATTGGAGACACTTTCCGCGCACGGCTGAAATTCGTCCGTGCCTGATGGTGATACATTAGGGCCCAGATGAGAACTCTCCATCACTTGAAACTCGTTCTCGAGTTCGGTGTCGTTCTTACGCCTTTCAAGGAGACGTGGCTGTGGGAGCGAATGCCGTCTCCCTAACTGTTTGTATTGTTCCATTTTGCTCAGCGAAGGTTCGTTTTCGTCCGAATCGGCAACAGACAACTTGTTTTGAGATGCTGTCAACTCGTTTTGTCTCCAGGTGGGAGAATTTCTGGTTTTCTGCATCGGAGAGTTAGTCAGGGGAAGGGAAAGTCGTCGTCCGCGGTGGCGATGAATATCTACCCTGTGTTCATCAACCTCTGTGTCCCGCAACGATAAATTGTTCAGATGGGTGAGTAACGTAGCAGAATGTCTCCTAACATGAACTGGTGTTTCCTCTTGGGATGACGGGTCGGGGTCTGTGGTCTGCCGATGCTCGCCCACAGCACGTCGGGGAAAACTGGTCGTGCTACCCACTGCCTCGTCCGGAGAGGTTCCACTGGTCAACCCCGTGCCGGGCCGGGTGTGAATCGGTGGTAGGTGGACGGACAAAACGGAACAGTCCGTGTGTTGAGGGGACGCCTTCATGAGATCCTCACCCCGTCCACGGGACCCATAGCTTAAAGAATTCCGACGGAGCTGATGTACACCCCCGTCCTCCATAACTGTGCTTCGTTTAAAACTCCTCTCAGAATGCACTAACTTAATCCGTAGCTGTAATCATCTATGTGGCCTTGTCATCATTATGTAGTTACCACACTGGGCGAACGGGAAGGTCTCACGTTCTGTTGTGATGCACGCATGTGTGTATAATCCGGAGTTCGGCTTTCATCCGCCCAGTGTCAGTCAGCCGGACTCGGTCAATAAACTTGGCTGATTTGAACGCATCCATTGTTACTCGGCCACAGCTCTTATCAAAGAGAAGAGTTTCAGGTTTCGTCTTTAGTTTGCACTGGACTTGCACCAGACGCGACTCTATGAACCCTAACCATTTGTGACAATGGCACTTTCCAAAGTTTCAAATTTCTCGTTCAATTTTTTGTTTACCGTTTAACCGGAATTTGTTGGATGAAATTGCACACGGTGAACGGCAATTGACTTTTAGCGAGTATTTCAATGAATCATGCATGCATCAAAGTATTAATTTCCAAATTTGTGTCTAAAATTAGCGTGGACCATTGGCTTTGTTTACTGACCCTGCTGCATTGTGGGTGTGACTCCGCGGATAAAACAAGATTTGGTATCGTCCAAAATACCTGGGCAGTCGCTTCCAGAGCCTATACGTGCATTTTATTTGATGTCATGTATTGTTTTCTCTGGAAGGCACACAATCACGAAAGTTCAATGATCTTACATTAGTATCAACACCTTTCTAAAACTGGGCATTGCGAATTTGAATTGGTGTGGTATAATATTTTATTTTATACATCTCGTTGCCAAACAACCAAGTTGCGTGCATTACAACATGACAATAGATATCCATACAATATATAGCAGATTGTGTAAATTACAGACAAAAGATAGAATTAGATAATACCAATTATGTTGCGTTCCTTGTGAAGTTCGACCAACAAATGGCTTTGCGCACCCAACTAATCTCTGATACCTTCACGATTAATTTCCTCCCTTTTAATTATTTCCATTAGGCCTATGATTTAAATTCCAGACAGCAAGGTTGTGTCCGTTTCCCGGGTACAATATTCCAAGTGAATCAGCAGACCATCACATCGTTAACAATAATTATATAATGGGTTTTTAAAGCCGAGACCATAATGAATTATGTAGTTTTGTTCAATGACGAGTATTAAAGGGACATACCAGCTTTGTTGGGCTATTTTGGGCTCGAAATCTACCCATACATGATTCTAAAAGTCTTTCCGAAATAGACTGAAGAGAACCTGAAAAGAAACCACAACATTTTGCCTTTTTTAAAAGCATTTTTCAAAAAATCGAGGTCACGTGATTTATCGGAACCAGATTCTGGTTCCGATAAATCACGTATAGTCTTGGAGTTAATTGTATTTCCAGCCGTATAAACCAGCGCGAAGTGCAACTTGCTTTTGGGTCATTCTATAAATTTGGGGTCCAATTTTTCTGTCCCCTGTTACGTCTGACATCTTGTAAAATGTTGTATTTTGTAAATTCAGGACATATTCTTTAAATGCTTTCTATTTCAAAGAGTGATTACATAAAGTACAATTCATAAAAATATGTTTTGAAGGCATTTTTAATAATACTTGTTTGGCAAATGGCAGTATGTCAGGTGTAACAGGGACAGGAAAATGTCACACGTTGGACCCCAAATTTATAGAATGACAAAATTGTCATTCGCGGTTGGTTTCTCTTCTTGGAAAATAATGTCCTACGAACACTATGTACATACCGTATTTTCTAATTTGTACACAAATCTGCCAACAGATTTCATAAGAAGGGTTTATGGGTGTTGATACGGACGAGAGAATCTCTCAGATTTTCGCGTCTTCGCTTCGCGGCGATCAATAATACATCGCGACGGCTGGTAAAGCGTATAGCCCAACATTTGTCTGTTTTGTTAATTTTTAACATTTCTAGTTAATTAGGTGACATTTTGATAATTGTTTTTCACAACGACCATTGACAAATTATTGTCAGGGATGCTAGATCGCTACATTATGTAAACAGTAAGCCGGTGTGTCTCTTTAACGGACGTGCGCGGCGGGTTGGATAATTTAAAGGGCTAACATAAAGAACATGCATTTGGCCTAGTATTATCCCCTGGTTTATTTTTTTTTATTTTCCAGGAATCCTGGTATCAAACGATTTGAAGAACAAAAACAGCATGCATACGGAGAGCTTTCCGTATTAAACGCAAGTATTGTGCATTCGCCCTTTATATTGTACGACGAAAATAATCGAGGACACCAAGATTATATTCTCACACTGAAAACACACCTCCCCTAAAAAAAAATGTATCCACCCTTTGCACGGAACCACCATATTGACAAAACATCGAGGCTTTCCTTGCACGAACACATCTGCAAGTGTTTCTATTCTTTTAAACAGCTAGAATCCCCCCTTCCACATTTTTTGAGTTTGTCTGTTTATCATGGAGGTGTATGTGTCTACAACACCATCACAACTTGTTTTTCACAAAAAATCGACAGGCTTTTGCTTAAAACGTAAAGCAGTTCCGACCATCTTCACCCGAAATTCTGAAACGCTCGAGGTCACTTGGTCTGTTTATCAACAGGGTTTTGACGTCATCCTGAGAAACATACAAAACGGCCTGTGCAGTATTGAATGGAAAATACACGAAGTGAATGTTTATCATGCCTGTTTTGTCCTTTTAATTCAAAATACAAACGTGAAAAACACTTCATGTAATATGACAACAATCTACTATTACCTGTTTTGTGAAAAAACGGTGAAATTGTGGCTCACAATGAAGCTCTTTTGAAGTAAATACTGGTGCATTGCGACGGGTGGTTTTGTCACGGAACGAACGGCATTCACAGCGGTCTGTCTGCAGCATTGAACGGTTCCCTGCGGGCCGTATAGTTCCCAGGTGTTACATCGGCCGGTACAAGTTAGAATGAGCGACTCATTTTTCTCTCTCTTGGTAATAGAAAAGAAAATCTTTCTGCTCTTTTTTTTTCATAGTGTCTGGTAAAACATACAACCACGCAGCTACTGGGCATATATCTGGCTTTTTGGACTAACAAAATTCTTCAAAAAACACCATCTAACAGAGACGGTTTTCCAAGTTGTTTGCGTGTAAACGTATGGAGCTAACAATCGTGTTGACTTCTCTTTCTCAGGATTGCGTCACGCGCATATCATGAATACCTAATGAGCGTTTCAGAAATCGCGAAAATCTCATTTTCGAAAAGCGCACTTTTGCTTGCAATTTATCCACTTGAAACCGACAATTAAAAAAAAAATCAAAATCCACGTCGGCAAGAGGGATGTTTAGACTATCAAAAAAAGCCTAAATGCTGGATTTTCGTCAAGGGGGATTCTTCCTCTTTGCTTTTGCTTAAAACCAGACGGTTTGTAGTGCACATGGCCGTGACGCCATTGCGTCTTGTGTCTATAGACGTCAAAATTGTAATTTCAGTTGCCATATACACGAAAACTGTAACTAAGGACTCCATCCCTGCGCGTCCGCCATAACTTGAGGCCACCCAGTGCCATGACACTATGAACATCTAACAATGGAAATTGGGCACACACTATTGTTACTAACAATGGGGTTACAATGAACATGTACATGTTCTTGCTCATAGTGTAAAGTGTGCGTTCTGTGTTGTTAAAATTGAATAGTACACTATTTGCATATAATTTGCCCGCCGACCCGGTACTTTTCATTGGGAAAATACTCCAAAATCAAGTGGATGGATAAAAAATTACGAATTAGTAATCCGTAATTACGAATTAGTAATCCGTAATTACGAATTAAGTAATTCGTAATTACGAATTAGTGTAATTCGTAATTACGAAATATTTTTCACGTGCATATATGGAAGCCCATTTTGGTCATCCATGTTATAAATGCCGTTATGTTTCCCAATAATATGAATGCCATAAAAAGAGTTTTTTAAAAAGACTTTATAAACATGGATGACCAAAAAGGGCTTCCTTACATGCACGTGAAAAATAGTACGTAAAATATTACGAAATACACTAATTCGTAATAACGAATTATTTAATCAGTAATTACGAATTATTTAATTCGTAATTACGAATTATTTAATGTGTAATTACGAATTACGGATTACTAATTCGTAAATACGAAAAATCCGTAATTACGAATTAAGTAATTTGTAATTACGAATTAAGTAATCACGAATTTAAAAATCCGTAATTACGAATTTAAAAATCCGTAATTACGAATTAAATAACCCGTAATTACGAATTATTAATCCGTAATTACGAATTAAATAATTCGAGAGTAAAAACCTCCATTGGCATACCTACATCAACCACTAAGACAGTTGCAATTTCATTCATTGTAGATTTTCCCGGCTGGGCCTAGGCCTATATTAAAACATTTTCAAATAATTCAAAGTCAAAGGCTCTGATATTCGAAATCGTCTAGTAGGCCTAAAACTGATGCATTTATATGTGACCCGTTCTGGAAAAAGGTAGAATAGGCCTAAAACGCGCATGCTGGGTCGATCGAGTGTTCGCGACCATAGGAAGAAATCTGTGGCAGATCCACGCTCATTAAAATAAAAAAACACTGTGGAAATTCTAGGCGGAACACGGACATTCCAGGCGGTATCTGGGCACCACCAGGAATTTCCATTGTGTTTCGTATCGGGAGAGGCTATAAGCCAGGCACTTCGTGCATGACGTCACAGCACGAGACGTGGCCCGAATGCGGATCGCACAGTTCAAGGGCCCGAATGTGGACTGCATACTGTGTATGTACTATGTACGGGGTCACAACATCAATTGGGACATTTTCCTTCCACAGCCATGACGGGTTCGTACACGGGCTGTGATTAGCCCTTTGTTAAGGCTGTGCTTTACAAGCGACAGTATAGCGCCCTCAAAGTGCTCGCGCCATCGATGCGCCGGTATAGCGCCCTCTTCCTGGTGAGCTGTACACCAGCCACTAGACTTGACCAAGTCCGACTTCGAATAATTTGTAATGTTGGCGCAAGAGGGCGCGCTACTAAGGGAAGGCGCAAAAGGCACAAAGCCGTTTTACAGAAACAAACAAAACCCCGTCTTTGCCAAAGACTAGGCTGTGATGGGAAAGCTTACGTCATGCACGAAGTGCCTGGCTTATAGCCTCTCCCGTGTTGTATCTTATTGAGCATTGATCTGCCGCAGATATGTTCTTATGGTCGCAAAACCTCGACCTAGCCGGCGCGACTCATTCTAGCTTTTTCCAGAGCGGGTCACATATTTGTAATCGTGTTTAATTTTGTCTTTTGTCATACAGTATTGAAACGCTTGGTGCAGCAAAGTGAAATAGGGTCTTTATCGTGTTCTTCCAAATGTTGAACAACTATAGGTTTCGATAATTATTCTCACTCCCTTAATTTCCAGAACGGAAAGACTCTATTCACTTAAAAGGACAGTTGAATCGTTTCCCCTGAATCAATCCTGAGTCCAAACTGATTGGCAAGATTCCATACTATTTATGCGTTCCAAACCTCGTCTTGACTAGGTTTTGGAACGCATACAAGGCTGGCAACTTTCCAATTAGCAGTTTGTATTCTGCAGAAGTGATTCAGGGGACACGATTTGCCTGTCCTTCCGCGTGAATTGGGTCTACATGCAGACTACAGCTCTAATCCATAGGTTTCGTCATTTCGTCTGAAGTCATTGGGAGCACCGCTACAATTAGACTAATTGAGGAAATTTGAGAAAAACGATAGCCTACGCCGTAATCACAAAGAAGCAAGCAATAAAATTAAGAAAAAGCATACAGATGTGAGTTTCTTCAACAGTTTTAACAAGTCCATTGCAAGTCCTTTCAACGAGTTTCACTCAAGTCCATCATAATTTCCGCCACAAGTCGATTAGTTGCAAGTCCCATGATCCCATCACAATTTCCATCACAAGTCACTGTAAGGTGAGCACGTCCATCAATGTCCCATTACAATCGCGTCGCAACAAAAGTTGCGCCGTCACAAACTGACGAGTGTTTTCACCCCGAAATTGATAAATTATGCTAAATTTAAAATTATCATCAAATGACCAAAAATCTTTGAGCAGTACAATACGGTACATTTTTCTTCTGCTATGCTAAAGCATATTTACAATAATAAGAATAGAACACTTGATTGTGTATACTCTTCGACTGTGCGACTACGAAAATAGTGACGTCTTAAATACGTCTTATCTCTACTCACAAGGCTGATGTGTGCGGGCGGTCAAGTTGGCGTATACAAGTATACACCAATCCGAGAGCCGAGGACCTGTTCTCTGTAACTGGGGGGTTATCCAGTGCCATGAACTGTACGTTACATTATGTTGTCACTTTGAACAATTTGCGCATTCTTTGTTGAAGCTTTAGGCACACAAATTAAGGGGCGCGTTGTGCACTTTTCAATTTTAACAACACCACAGAACGCACACTTCATGCCACTGGATGGACCCCAGTTATGGCGGACGCGCAGGGAAGGAGTCCTTATAGTTATCGGATTCGTGTATATAGCCTTTCACCTCGGGCGTCCTGGGTTCGCTATGGACGTATGGATTGGCTATGTTTTCAGTTCAAACTTGACCGCGTGGGTGTTCCCGGGATATTACCTCAGGACTTTCCTCCCACTTATAAAACTGTCTGTTGTTAACTTTATCGCCAATGTCATTCCAAACACGCCGCGAAGAACCGTGAGAAGTAAGTGCAATTTGAGCCCACGGGGCCGAACTTTGATGGGTCGTCAAAGCTAGCTGCATCATTCAGTTGGCAGAGCTTGGGTCCTCCGTCTGTGGTGATGACGTTGAAAGAGCGGCACCTTCCCTCGATCTGTGTGATGCAAGTCGATGCGCATGCCGCGATGTTTTTGGTAGGAAACTCGCTGATGACATGGTCAACGAGACACCAGTGGGCATGCTGAGGGTCGGGGTTGGTAGAGAAGCAGTGGTGTCGAGGGCGAGTCAGGCGATGGACGCAGACGGCTCTGAAACCAGTTTTAATAGTGCAACTAAAGGATTTCCATCTACCCTTTTGATCAGGAGGGGCTGACCAAATCTCCATGATTGCACAACGATAATAGGGCACCCATTCTTGGTCCGGCGTTCCAGGTTGATATGGCCTCCAGAATCTGAAGGTGTCCGTCAGCTCCTGGCTCTCGCAAATCCATTCTCCGTCCGCGTCTAAATCGGTGCAGCCAATCCAAAACGCATTGTTGCGCTCGGTCATGCCCTTCATGAGCGTGTTCTCGTCCAAGGTACGCGGGGCGCCTATCTCACCGCCCATGGCATGGCAGACGTCTTGGATGACGTTCCAATGTCCTCTCTCATAGAACCCAGTCAGTCTGTAGCAGGTGTCTCCTACGAGCCTGAAACTAGCCGGGCAGCAACCGTGGTTGGGTGGGCAAGATTCGGCCCTCGCTAAGACAACTGCTGCGAAAACGACTGCTTGCAGTAACATGTTCATTGTGGATAGGGCCTACCTGTACATGTATCTCAAGCGAGGTGGCGGGAAAATATGGATAAAGAGCCTTTATCATCATCCTTATAAGGATATCCTCGTTCATTAATTAACGAACCGAAAACCTAAATACAAGGATAAATACTCCCGCTTCTAGTAATTACACTTTAATTGCGCCACGCATGATGGGTAAATGTATTTTAGTGAACCTATTAGAAATAACTTATTGCCGCGGCTCATGATTAATCAGCAGGATTTCAAGGTAGCTCCACCTTGGCGAGTTAACAGAGATTAACAGTTTGAAAGTGAAGGTTGGTAATACATGTACTGCTTTATGCGCCAGTATAGAACGTTATTTGTTTGTGGCATCAAAGTTGCGGAATGCCAATTATTCTTGGAAGCCACCTGACTATTATGTAATGTTGTGTATATAAGTGAACTGTTTGTTTGGTCCAGCGCAGTTAGTTGGGGGCGTTGGCTCCCACATATATACGTCGTTTTTGTAGTCATCTTTTACGTTGTAATAATAATTTTCGGAAAAGTGAATTTAGTTCTCAAGAGTTTAATTTTATTTTAAGTTGCGAGTCCCGGTGAAACATAACAAGTGGTGGGAGCTCCGGACCCGGCTTTTGCAGTTGATCCGGTTAGTCGAAATGCATAGTTCCGAGATTGCCCAGTTAACCCCGCCCCCTTGGATATTGTTGCTATGTGCTCACAAGCCATCGAAAAAAAATGGCGAGACTACGTACAAAGCAACGGGACTCGGCATGAAAATCACAGATTCATTGGAGAAAACCCAAAGGTATTTATGTTTTGAGGTCGACGGTTACCGTAGCACACACTGAGCGAAGGGCTAGTAATGCAGGGATGACATATCTTTCATAAAAATGCGCTATCCTACCTTTGAACAGCGAATCGCCCAACATTGAAACCAAAATTCACCCGGTTAATGGCGCATACAACATACAAACTGTATGGGCAGAAAATCGCGATTGTTTGTGATGATTGCATCACTTTGACCTTTGTGGGCACCGTCTGCTAGCTCTGTTGTGATTGGTCGCGGGTTCAGCTTGATTGACAGATCGGAACTATGCATTGCATGTCAACTTGTGTTTTTCACAAGAATATCTGCTATTCTTGCTAAAAACACAACTTGACATACAATTTTGATTTTTAACCCATGTTTATAAAGCAAACAAAGTTTTGATTGAGCAAATGTTTCTGCTAAACAGCTTTATGAAATTGGCCCCTGGTCAGTTTTGCCGACAAGAATGGACAACGTGTAGATGACCAGCGTTCGACTAGTCTAACTGACTGTCATTTGTAATTTTTTTCTTATTAAGTGACGCATTTTTACCTGTGTATGGCGGAAACTGAGTGGAAGGGGGAAGGGGGGAAGGGGAAGGGGAGGGCAGGAATTGGTTAAGATTTAACAAAAAGCAATAATACATGCAACTCGATTACACTGACTATATGAATTTGACAAACCAGTGTCATTTTGGAGTTCCAAGGAATTCCTTTCAGGGGGAAGGGGAGGGGGGAGGGGGAAGGGGAGGGGGAGGGGGGAGGGGGAAGGGGAGGGGGAAGGGGAAGGGGGAGGGGAAAGGGGAAAGGGGGAAGGGGGAGGGGAAAGGGGAAAGGGGGGAGGGGAAAGGGGAAAGGGGAAAGGGGAAGGGGAGGGGAAAGGGGGAAGGGAAGGGGAGGGGAAAGGGGGAAGGGGAAGGGGAGGGGAAAGGGGGGAGGAGGGGGAAGGGGAGGGGAAAGGGGAAGGGGAGGGGGAGGGGAAAGGGGAAAGGGGAAGAGGGAGGGGAAAGGGGAAGGGGGAGGGGAAAGGGGAAGGGGGAGGGGAAAGGGGATATATCCAAGTGCCGAGTCCTCATTGTTGGCAGCGTTGTGTGTTGCCATTTTGCGATGGCTTGTGGGCAATAGCAACAGTAACTCAGTGGGCGGGGGTAATTGCACTAATTACATTAGTCAACACTGAGACACTGTGGAAAGTCTATGTACATGACAGAAGCAGTTCAAATATATTCAACGACAATTCTGAATCACTCCTAAATCCATTTCTTTCCAACAGATTAAAGGAGCGTGACCAGATCACATTTTGATGCCCCAAGTCATATTTTGTTCATTACCATGCTGAAATTTCATGCCCTCAATCCATATACATGTAATTCTAGGGATATCATCCAAAACTAATTTACATAAAGCAGTGCAGTAATTACACCAAACGTTTTGCTTCCGCATCCAAATTGGGGTTGCAAATTTCCTGTTTTCTTCCCATGGGTAGAATTTTGGGTATTCAATATTTTACCATGATTGTTAGGTTAGAACGAAATCATTTTTTTTAATTTTTATCCGGTCACGCTCCTTTAACACTTGGGGGTGGTTATTAATTAAGGAAAATCCCACAAGGGCAGACCAGTGAACAGAATTCATCCTGATGCAAGACATGAACAAATTGACAAACATTTCTTAAAAATATCTCGTTTGGCTGTTTTTCCATCCCTGAAACTTCTAGCTGTAGTCCCAGTTCAGTCGCAATGTTCAACTGTTCTTCTGTTTGGTACAATGCCTCGTTTTGGTTAAGGCTAGGCAGATTCACCAAAATTTCAAGGTGCTCTAATCACATACATTTTTATTTCATATTAAATGAAATTTGAACAAAGTTTAAGACCGGCCTACCACACCTCTATTCCCTTCTAGGCTCTTTGCACGGCAGCCATCTTGGGGGCAATCACATTGTCACCATGTATGAGTAGGAACATTTAAATAAGAAAACAAGCACCTTAACATGGCCGCCAGTTGTGGCACCACTATGGCGGCACCACTATGGCGGCACCACTATGGCGGCACCACTATGGCGGCACCACTATGGCGGCACCACTATGGCGGCACCACTATGGCGGCACCACTATGGCGGCACCACTATGGCGGCACCACTATGGCGGCACCACTATGGCGGCACCACTATGGCGGCACCACTATGGCGGCACCACTATGGCGGCACCACTATGGCGGCACCACTATGGCGGCACCACTTGATCTCACGAGTCCTCTTGTTTCCCTCGTTCCTTGATCTCCCTCAATTCATTAAGAAGTTCCAGCGTAATCTTGGGTAGTTTGGCATCTTTGGGCTGGGTGAATGTTGGTTTGTCTGTTGGGAAGTTTTCGGTGTTGAGTTCGGTCGGTTTGTTGTAGAAGGGGTGCCAATGACCCTGTACTGAAGGGCCATCTGTGTGCCACTGTTTACGCATGCGCACAATGTCCAGGCCGGATTGAGACCTCAGAAGATTAATTTGTTTTAAGATGTCTTCCCCAGATAGATTATTCAAGTCGACCTTTCGTTTTGCGCCATTTACTGCCAATAAGGAAAAACAGTAAACTTGTTAAAGGCCCTGTGTAACATTCGAAAGGTAAACTTTTTAAAGAAGAATGCTGGTAAACTAGTCTGCAGAAAATTCAGTTACTTGTACATAAGTGCAACAATGCTTCAGAAAACCTTCAAAATCCGTGAATAATAAATGTGCGCTCACACAAATTTGTTTTTAAATACAACCTTCAGTTGTTAATTTGTTAGAAAAAGTACACGTGCCGTCTTGGACAAAAATAAACTCATGTTGTGTCTGTTACCGCTCAACACTTTGAGTAATGCACCTATCAATTGTATGACGCACCCTCGGACCCCCGGGAAAGGTGCGTCATGTCCCGGAATGTCTAGTCACATTTTGACGAAGGTATTGCGTCAAAGTACACATTGGTCCATCACGATTACCATGACTAGTGCGTCAAGGTGTGTCAATGGTGCGTCAGTACAATGTCCATTGGTTTTCTACAGCGCCTGATCAAACGAAACCACGACGGCACGTTCCAAAAGTCCCGTTAAAAATATTGAAGCCCCCTAAATGTACACCCACAGAGTGAAATGGAATTTAACAGATTTGAAACATCATTTCAGTTCCCCTTTGCATGTACATGTACTTTCTAAAAATGCATGAAAAACAGGAGGAAAAACGAAACATGTCAAAAAAACTGCTGTGTGGAATAATACCATTTTGGAAGGAGGGGTGACCGTACTGTTTCCAGTACATCTGTTTAATGTCTTTGTTGTTTTGTTTCATATACTGGCGGGAAATAAATTCGAATAAATGTTAGTGTCCCATTTAATTAAATGGTTTATTTGCATTCATACTCATTTCATTGGGGTACTAACAAATAAACTACTATGCAATCAATGAAACTACCTAACCCCTTACTGCTGGTATCTTCTAAAAGCAAGATGGTCGCCAAGCGCGCTGGTTTACACTAGTTTTGTGTACTCGTCTATGGAAAGCCGGGTACCGGTTGTTGACTAGTTTCAGTACTTTTGTGCACGTGTCTACGGAAAGCCGGGTACCTGTTGTTGGCCAACGTTGCCAGAGATGTTTTCGCGCCGGCTGCAAGCATTCGTGATCGATCGTATGCGTACGTACGTGCGTACGTACGTACGCCTATCGTCCGGACAGCTCCAGTTGGATTTTTTGAACGGAAATCACCATCGCCAGCGGCGCCTTTGCCGGGCGTTCGCTTTCGATATTTATTTTCGCCGTGTACATTTATACATGTATGTCAGTCATATATGTCCGTCAAGGTGCGTCGTTTTCCAAAGATGGTGCGTCAAAATTTGGTAGTTTGAAGCGTCATTTGACAAGAATGGTCCGTCACAAAAAGTGACCGAGGGTGCGTCATGTTACCGAAAAGGATGACGCTCCTGTGGACATTGACACACCTTTCCCGGGCTGGGGGTCCGAAGGTGCGTCATACAATTGATAGGTGCATAAGCTTTTCTTGTCAACTCGTGAAGTAAAACTTTGGGTCACTGCAAATTATAATTGCCTACACGTACACAGATGCCGTTACTACTATTGCCTTCTACTGTACATGTACATGGCTGGAAACCCTTTAAATTCAAGTAAAAACATAAAGGGGGTGGCAAAACGTTGACCACCATTTACTTACAAAATTCAGCCACTACTTTTGGGTGGGTGTACTTTGTGTGGGGCGTGACATACAAAACAATCTGTGGGTTGTTCTCTGCAAACTCAATGATGTCCTGCTCTATGAAGTCCCTGTGGAGGAAAAAGGTATGTTCTTTAGCATCACTTATTTGCCTTTATAATATACTTAGCCTAACTTCCAAGGTCAAGGTTTAACTTTATCCTAGCTTTTGTTAGACCCGTAAACTGGTAAACAGGGGCTCCGAAACCTCCGCCCTGTTGCCGTTTCCCACCCAAAATCTGTGGCAAACTGACACAAATGAAATTTGTCAGTTGGGTCTGATATTTGCTCAATACAAGTAGGTACATGTACACTTATCCAAACGTTTAAAAATTCTGAAGAGTATGCATTGATCTGATGTCTAGTTTCGGTGAAATAGTGGGGCAAAATTGAGACCCTCCGTCAGATAAAATACGCTCTGTTTGCCTCAAAATCGAATGTGCACATGCGCGAGAGCAGAGAGGTCAATACTAGACTGGTCCTCTGTACTCATATTTACTTCGTTACTTTCGTATACGACGAAGGGGAAGTAAATATGAGGACAGGGAACCAGTCTAGCTCGTGTTGACCTCTCCCCTCTCGCGCATGCGCATATTTGATTTGGGGGCAAACTGCATGTATTTTATCTGAAGGAGGGCCTAAATTTTGCCCCACAATTTTACCGAAACTAGACATCGGATCGATGCGTAGCCTACTCTTCGGAATATTTTAACGAAGTACGCCTAATTGAGCCAAGGGACACATTTCATTTGCGTGAGTTTGTAACAGATTTTGGGTTGGAAACGGCTCCACGGCGGAGGTACAACGCCCTGTCCACGGGTCTACCGGTGGTCATGCCAGTACATGTACCTGACTCCTTTGGCACCGCCCGCTGTCTTGCTAAACTGCAAGGTTAGTCGCTGCAACTGACACACGTAACGCCCAACTCCATTCTGCAAAACACTTCTCAAGAATGCGCTAGGTTTCGACATTGCGTGTTCAGCCAGTCATCGCCAAGACGATATCGCATAATAAACCAGAGACCTAGAGGCTAGAGAGGAGAAGTATATATTTCTCTCAACGTCTCTGGAGAACGGCCGGCCCACGAAAATCAAAACAAATCCACGTGCACCGCCCAAGACCTTTGACATAGATGAATAAAAAGATATTTTTCACACAAATATATAAGTTTAATCAAAATTCAAGAATAAACAATATTTAGTCATCACTATAAAATACGTAAGGTAAAAAAAATGTATTTTGTTTATCTGAATATGAAACGGAACATATTTATATCTGATAATGGTGCACTATAACAAAATACTTAGAAAAAGACTAATGTGACATATTACTCCGCGAAATTAATAAGGCACACAGATTGACTTTAATAATGTTAATTTGCAAACTTTTATTGATATTTTTTTCTTCCTCCGTGTTTTTACTTAACTGAGATAATTTATTTCTTTGTGATAAATAAGAAAGTTTTAGAAATAATGAGTTGGCACTATTTTACATGCTGTGTTTTTTAAGCGAATGAATACACGGGTCACGGGTGTTGCGCGGTTCTCAATCTCCTATTCGATACGTTGGAAGTTGTGGTAAAAACACCACTAGCACTAAAAAGAAACCGTTATAAGATGAATTTATGACCCCGTTTTGTTTGAGCAGCATGGCAACAAAGAAAAGAACGGATTCTGATGTTTGTATATATTCGGATGAGCCATATTTAGAAATGGACGGCAACTTTGCACGAGGCGACTTGGGTTTCGGGCTTGGCCTGAAACCCGGGGCAGTAGTGCTGGAGCCGCGTGCACTGCCTGTTCATCCGTGGCCCACGGGCCCGGCCGTAGAGTGCGGCGCTGGAGACGGCACGGCTAGTAATAACAATGCATTCAGCAGGATTCAAATTCTGTCGATGTGTGAGGATGAACCATTTTCATCCAAAATATCTGACATTCATACTTGTAACATTTCAAGACGCCACTCAGCTCCACAAGCACAAGTGAACTTGAATGATGATTGCAACGAAGATAAACCAAACTTAAAGATATTAAAGCAAATGGATTGTTTTGGGTGTGACGGGCAAGCAAGGATGAGTTTCTTTTCTGGACTGAAGAATCTTTTGATTCGCCATGGAATAGCCCACAATGGTAAGAAAACATTTCTTGTCTAAAGTAATTGCATTTTTTATTTAGTTCGGAAAGAATTGAGATCATCATGGCTAGTTCCACGGCTTCAGAACTTGTGATTTGTTTACAAAACATGAGACACTACAGGCTGAAAAAATAAAGTTTTGTTTCCTCACAAAATTTTAAATTAAAATGTTCTCACTCCTAAATTTTGGTTTTTTTTATCAAATCTGCACTTACTCTGATGCTTAAAATCAGTAATCAACATGATCAACTTCTCAACTCTTAGTCTTACTGTAAAGAACATGTAATGCACCTATAAAGTGTCCACCTCCTCCCCCCCCCCCCCCCCCACCCCCCCCCCCCCCACCCCCACCCCTGTGCTGCACCACCCCTCAGGTGGGGATTTGGTCAAGATTTTTGTGCCCCAGGGTGGGGATTTTGACGCATAGAAATCAAATTTTCAGCGCGTCTGGGAGTTCTGCACCCGTGGGTGGGAATTTTTGTCGCCTAAATCTTGCCCCAGTGGTGGGGTCACGGGAAAACAATTGTTAGGCCATCGGAATGAAAGTCATAGAATACTGTCCGGAAGATTTCAAAAACACACGCGGCTTTTTTTCATTATTCATTATTTTGTAAAACAGGTGCCCGAGGGGTACATAGACAATGATAGAGGTGCACTTCCGTCTTCAGATCGTTTTCACGTCTGCCATCATTGCATGACAGGCAGACACCGATGAGACGTAATTTTTCATTGGCCAAAATTCGATGTCGCGATGGTAACAGCCAATCAGATGACGGAATACATACGTGTACAGGATGCCGATGATTGCCGAAGTGAGATCGGGGGGCGCATTCAATAACACAATACATACATACGCCGGGTATAGGTATTTTCCTATACCTTCACCGTTGAAGGTATTGTCGGTATGCATACGTATTGCGCTATTGAACGCGCCCCAGGACTTCAGTCGGATTTGCAGTCTCGCGCGGCTACACTGAAACACGAACAGTGGAATTGTGTGTCAGCACTTGGATCTCGCGCTCAAGACTATCGTCTGCCGTCTGATTTCGAAAAATCTGGTTGATTGGTCGGAATTTCTCAGGTTGGCGCCATATATATCGATTTCTTTCATGAACAAGTATTGAAAGTACGTTGAAGTTCTAAATTTTTTGAAATAATGAAAAATGTTTGAATAATGAAAAATTTCGGCGGCGGCCATTTGGTCATGCGGGCGGAGGACGGTATTCTATGACTTTCATTCCGATGGCCTTAGGTGAATAATGGCATTACGCATGCACTCTATCTGCAGCACCTGTACATGTACAGCCATTGCTAAAAATTGTACAAGCCATTGCTCAGAATGAGTGGCTCTGTTTCAAATGAAAAATTACTTTCTGAATAAAGTTTGTTTTGTTTTTATACAATGTACATCCAGACAGTCCTGGGGATCGAGGGAATGGCATGTGCACAGCCAAGCATCAGAAGCATTTGTTTGCTCAACTAGAAGCAGCTACTCGGGTAAGAAATTAAGAATCCCAAGTGCTGGATTAGTGCTGTTGTTTCTTGAAACAGCATTACATGTATATACATTGTATACCAGGGCTCAAACATAACAGTGGTCCGGTGGCCAAATGCCAGTCAAAACCCTCATGGACCAGTCAAAACACTGTTAAAAAAGTCCGGGTGGACCAGTCAAGATAATCTGGTACATGTATTTCGGTTCTTAAAACATAAAGTACGTGTATTCAATATTCACACATGATTGACTGACGATCGACTGGGTTGTGTTTCTTCGTACAGGAAATGACAACGTCTAGTAATGATGTACACGACCAAAGTGGAATAAAGCACCTGTTTTTAATACAGTGCACGTGGGTCATTCCGTGTCAATTCAACGAGCTTTTGGACCTGACCATCTCGGATTCAAATGTAATTTAGTGTGCTGATAGGACTCCTTGAGAAACCCCGAGAACTGAAATTTTATGTAATTCGGTCAATTAATTTTTGAGATACGGGTCAACGAACTTTGGACTAATTAGCACATGTACATACACAGTTACATGTTATTTACATGGTATTTACATGGTATTTACGTGTTATTTAATGTTAAAATTATCGTAACTCAAAAACTGTCAGAGTGCCCATCCCAAATCTTTCTGGAAATGTTCCTTACATCTTAAAGGAGTGTGACCAGATCACTTTTTTTTACCCATAACTCCCCGGGACTTACCCTATGGGTCATGAGATTTTTATATCATAACATCCGTTATATTTTTCTGATTACGAAACTGAAACTCCCACGCTTCTAGGCCGCATATTTCTGAGGATATCGTCGAAAATCCACCGATTATTTGTAAACTAATTTTCCAGTATCAACGTTTATCCGCTGAAAGCATACTCGATAGTTTTGTTAAATTTTTTACTGGAAATTGCGAATGTTTTCGGGTTTTTGGGACATGGGAGGTGTGTATGGGAGTTACTCGATAATATTGGTAAGTTACATCGAAAACTATTTTCCAGAAACTCTGGTCACGCTCCTTTAAGCTAACAACTAAAAAAAAAAATGCATTTTGACAAATACGCATTTTTGCAAATCAAGGTCAAAGGTTATAAATTCACATAACTTTTTTGTGGTACGAAATACAATTTTGATGTTATTTTATAAAATGAAGGCCATTTCAAGAGCTTTAAAATGATGTAAAATTTATCTCTGTAGGTCCATTAATTTTAGAGATATAATTGTCCAAACATAGCATGTCATGCTAATTAGTCAAAAGTTCGTTGACCCGTATCTCAAAAATTAATTGACCGAATTACATAAAATTTCAGTTCTCGGGGTTTCTCAAGGAGTCCTATCAGCACACTAAATTTCATTTCAATCCGTGATGGTCAGGTCCAAAAGCTCGTTGAATTGACACGGAATGACCCACATGCGGTGCAGTCATCATTGTAATACGAACACGTACACGGGGACAGTGCAGGCACTGATTTAATGCGCCGAGCGAGCTGAGCATAAATTGCGCGTACATTCATATTGGGGCCAATTTCATGGCACTGTTTTAAGCATTAGCCTAAATAGGCGTGGTTATTGTAACAGATAAGTAATGTTTCATCAGCAGCCTCTACATGTACATATGTATGTTGCAATAATCTAAAAAAAGTTTTGGGAGGGGGGTAAGCACCCTTTATAAATTACATGTCAAAACTTGAAGACCACTCAAGATGCCAGTGGACCAGTCAAGATGTGACCACAGTGGTCTCGGTGGCCAGTTTTGAAAAAAGTTATGGGGAAGGCCAAACAAAATAAATGGTGTGTTTACCGTAACCCGACCTACCTGGAATTTTTGAGGCCAAATTGCTGACCTTAAACATTTTATTGCCAATTTTCAAGTGTATTTGCAATAATTTCCAACTAACATTTTCTACACTTGTACATGAACATGGTTAATAATGTTAATACCGGTAGTGAGTTTCAAACATTGCAAAACAACACGCAAATGCATAAACCGAAATGTAAAAACAAATGACAAAATTAAATTATTTTCCTACCTACACATGTACCTACCTGGATTTTTTTAGGCCGTTACCGTAAACGCATCATTTATTTTGTTTGGCCTAAAGGAGAATTTTGTTATTATCATTAATCTAGCATTTTTATGTTTAACAAGACAAATCCACTTGATATTTTAAAATTGCATTTTCTTAAGGTGCAAGTTACAGGTAACAAGATTTCATCGAATTTAAATAAAAGTGACCCTCTTGGTTTGTAGAAGTAATTTGCTTCAAAATGAAGTACTGTATCTATTTTAAAAAGTTGACACTTTTTAACAAAAAGTGCAATATACTTTCTGCGCGGGCAGCCATGACAGGGGTCAGTCACATTGTCTCTGTGCATCATGCATTAGTAGGCAGTTTGTGGATCTATTGTTACATTTAAATATCAAAACCTACGCCACCGTCATGGCCGCCGGTGGAAAGGGTCCATTTGTCTTCTTCTTCTTTCGAATGCTCCAAACGAAGGCAGGGTCAGATCTCAAGTCTGCTATTGAGCAGCCAGTCACGTGTAGGAACATCAACTTCAGACAGACCCAGAGCTCCACATGGGGGACGATGGAGATGACATACATTGATGATATGATCTGCCGTTTGCTCATCCTCTCCACACTCACAAGCTGGACTCTGGGCGAGGCCCCATCTATGCATGCTGGCCTTGAAGCGGCCCACACCTGTACGCAAGCGGTTAAGTTTCACCCACGCATGGCGTGGCAAATCCGAGCCAGGGCTACTTTTAGATGTTTCATGAAAATAGTTCTTCAGGGGTGAGGATGACGACTGCCATCGTCGACACCATGCATTGCTAATCCAGTTAGCAGATGTCTCCCTAGTTTGTGCATGTTGACTCAAACTCTGTGCCTCTGGTGCAAATGGATGCCGTGACTTCAGGCGAGGTTGCTGTAAGTCTCTGTTGATAACTTCATGGAGAAGGTGGTTTGGGTTCAAAGCCCGTCGAGTCAAGGCCATAGTCTGTGACTTCCTCCTCAGGTCAGACGGTTGGATTCCAGCTAATACTAGGAGCTGTTCCACAGGGGTTGGGCGTAGACATCCAGTGATGGTGCGGAGAGAGTTGTTTAAACTCGCGTCCACCAGGTGTGTGTGAACACTCCTACTCCATACAGGTGCGCAGTATTCAGGGGCATAAACCAAAGCCAGGGTTGCGGTGCGTAAGGTGGAAACGCTGGCTCCCCAGCCTGTGCCCGCGAGGCGGCGGATAAGTGCTCCCCGTGCTCTGACTTTATCGCGGAGGCCTGCAAGATGTTGTCGGTAGGTAAGCGATCTGTCGAGTTTCACTCCCAGGTATGTTGGGGTAGCTTGGAAAGCAAGTCGTCTGTTGTTGACCATGATGTTCATCTCTCGTTTAGCCTCTTTGTTGTTTAAGTGGAACGCTGTTGATACTGTTTTCCCTTCACTAAGCTTAAGACGCCACTTCCTCAGGTATGCTGACAGAGTGTCCATGTCATTGCTGAGGTCCTTCTCGATGTGTGTCCATTGCTTGTGCGTTGCCAGGATGTAGTTTCTGGCAGGTCCATTTGTGAAACAAATTAAAGGACCTGAAAATTTGCTTAATTTGCTACATGTGCTGGTTCTATGTGTACCTATTCAAATATTGACTGCAATGAGGGGCATGGTTAAGATTTTAGGCCCAAAGTGATCTCAAAGCCAGGCATAGTCAAGGCTTCAAGGTCATCTGATTGGTTAATAGAAACGTAACTGTCATTGACAGTAATGCCCATTGAGTTTCGATTTCGGAAGTTCGTCTAAGGCGGAAAGGTTGGTATTTACAGCAAAATATTGGTAGCATATTTCACCTGACACTTTGGTGGCATAATTATTTCACCCGACACTGTTTTCATTTTTGGGCACTTCTGTTATTTCCTTACTTTGTCAGCATCGTATATGAGATCAGAACAACTTCAAGATCCCAAACCACCGTGGCAGAGTGGTTTGGGTCATTGACTCGCAATCATAGATGAAAACTTGCGGGTTCGAACCTCCCCTGGCATGCCTGGCTGCGGTATACCTGTGCCCTTGAGCAAGGCACTCAACCACACTTGCTCCATCTTTCGGAAGGGATGTAAAGCCATTGGTCCAGTGTGTTAGGTAATGGTAACGCACTCTAAAGATCCCAGAGCATTCTTTCGTGAAGAGCAAGGGGATTCCCCAGTGTCTCCATTTCTAATTTCTAATTCCTTATGGGTTTCCTCATGCTTGCGAGTGACAGTGCAATGGGCACTTTAGAGGAATCCTTGGTATGAATACCAGAAATAAATAATAATAATAATAATAATATTAATTTCCACCATTACTGTCATTACCGTCCTGATGAAGCGCGTAGCTGCATAGTTGGTGCACAGCTATACTACCCACGCGATGCGCGTGTCCGGAACCCGCTAAATGACTATGCTCATGTGCATGGCAAAAACTATGCCCGGGGCATACTACCGGTAGTCAGAATTCTGTATGCATGGGGGAATGCCCCACTTTTAACCAATCAGATGACAGGAATCTACACATGAGGTTTATAATGTATTGGTGATTTTTGTAATGTTTTTTTTTCTTTAAATGCTACATGTAATGTCTCCTTGTCAATGATGACATTGATATCAACAGGAGGTTTGCGTGCTACAGACTGAACTGGAAGCTACAAAACGTCAGCTGGACAGTAAATACAGAGCCATCAAAATACTACAGAGTCAGGTAATTCACTTTATAATGTATGTGGTTGTGATGTCAGTCATATGTGACTGCAAAAGATTTTGAGTGATGCCCACATATGGAAAGGTCACAAAACAAGGTTTAATTTGGTGTATGTTTGACCCCTGTAGCACGTTCCATTCCAGAGATATAGTATAGAGTGATCTCTGCCAAATTTACTGAAAGGCCTTTCAGAGAAACAACCGTTCAAACATTTTTTTGAGCAGATAAAAATGGACCACGAGGCAGTACATAAAGTATGATTTTTTGCATCTTTAATTTCAGGCCTTGAAATAACCCACGGCACCATGGCAAAATGCCATCGGTGCCCTACATGTATGCATGCTTTTGCCGTGTTGCCCTTAAAAAGTTCTAACACAAATTTTCCATTTCCTCATTCAGGTGCCCCTTTACTAAGAGAAAATTGCTGTAACCTTTTCAAAATGAATTTCGAGGCCTGAAAATTCATTATGAAAGTTTAGATATCAACAATGTCAAGACTTACAAAAATTAAATCGACAATTTGAAGAAAAAACCACTCTTCCCACATGGGGCAACCTGTTACGGTACGTACATGTACATGTACACATGGTACAAGGGCCAATCAGATGCAGTACAGTGTATAATAGACTGCTAATGTGAATACATGTAGTCACCTTTTGTTAGTTGCCTAGGCAACGCATGCCCTTCGCTGAAAACCACCCATCAACTGTGCTTTTGCAATGAATGCATGTAATATTTAGAGTCAATAGGCTGTGTACCATACGTCTTGCGGAGAGTCAGACTTCTGGGCACCACTCAGGGAATTAGGAGTTGTGACGATATTCTTCAATTTGTCACTTTACCGTACTAGGCAGGTAGCAATGTCCTCAGGAATCAAGAAGAATGGCAAGTGCCGACTGCGTTTGTAAGCCATTGATTTGAAAGGGCACCTTAAATTCTACCGATAAATAAAGTGAAGAAAATATTGTCTAAACTTGTCACAAACAAAAATGTTTGACCTTTAGTTTCCGGTTTACAGGCTCAGGCTTGGTGCATCTCAAAAATGTTAAAAAGGTAGAACACATGATTGGTAAACTGTTAAAAGGGGCGTTATTTCCACTTGTGATTAGAAGCCCATGTTGATAAAACTGACCTGTAGAAATTTCAGCCACATAGGTGCAGTAATACTTCTGAAAACTTGAAAAATACATGCATGGTTTTTGTGTTGAGTTGTAATGGTAAAAAAGTCTTTTGCAAAAGACTTTTTTAGAAAACCACCTTCAGCTGTTAATTTCTCACAAAAAAATACCATTTTAGACTAAAATAAAATCATGTGGTGTTTGGTACCATTGTTATTAACACTTTTAGTAAGGTTCTCTTGTCAACTGGTGAAAAAAAATTGGGGTCACTGCAAATTATCTGTTCTACATACATGTACATATACCTTTAATGCAGCTAAACAAATATCTGGTCAACTTAAACGTTCACTTCTGTTCAGAGTATAATTAGCTCCACCAATGGGGTGTTTAAAAAAAAGGTGAAATTTCAAGTTTATGCCCTCGAACAGGCTGTTTAGCAATAACTGTAAGCTATTTCACCAGTTTTCTTTCTAGAAATTTCGTTTTGGAAATACATGTACATATATGTATGTAAATACTTTTCGCGTCAACCAGAGAATGTCCCATGCATTACACCAATTTTGCTGATTTGTCACTTTGATATCCACACTATTATCTGAACAAAATGATGACCCTGATGAAAAATACTTAAAACATTACAACTTCTCAGAAGATCAGGGGCAGATTGAAATATGCGGTCTAAGACCGGTCTATATAGGCTTAGCCGGCTAACATGGCCCTCACTAAGACCGGTCTATAATTATAGACCGGTTGCAATACCGTAGTCTTAAAGTTAGACTAGTCTTAAAACTTAAGCCCGCAGCGAGCAGGCTATAATTTTTGGACACCGCGCTACATCTCGTAATCTTGCATTGAAAAAAGACGAACAAAATGCACATTGTGCCCATTAGAGCCTTTTTAGTGCTATTAGATAACTTTCGCGGTCAGTTTCTCTGCAAAAACTGCACCACACACGCGTCATCAAGTAGCTTCGTGAGGACGTTTGTTTGGCTTGAAATCACGCAAGGATAGCCGGCTGCGTCACTGCGTGTTTTTGGGCTGGCGCAGCCGTACTTCAGTTAGACTGGTTTATTGCAATGGGCTAAACCAGCGTCTAAGCCGAGACTGGCTAAGTTGGATAGCCGACTATAGAAGACCGGTCTTAGACCAGTGGCTAAGTCGATTTTATTGCAATCCGCCCTTGGTGTAAATTGGTTTAAAATCTGTAGAGATATGGTTAAATTTAAAGTCACGTACAATTTTTAAATTCTGGTTGACAGATATTTCACATTATTTTGAAACACTTCCAATAGAAACCGAAGCAAATGAACTACAGAAAATTTCAAAGACTGCCTGAAGCTGAATGACGTAATGTTTTTAAAAAGGCATAATACACCATACATTTATATTTGTGCCAAAATACTGGTGGCAAAATATTCACGCCACTTGCTGTTGTGTTGGGACTACATGTACCTGCGATGTGCTACGTGATTTTTACATTACATGTACATGTACATTTACGTCCAAGGTTACCAGTTTATCTCAAAGACAGAAATAAAAGGTCAGATTTATTATTTCATGAACTTTTTGTGCATTCTCACAATTAATAACTGAGATTTTAAGAAATTTGGAAGTGAACCCCAAATCGTTTGGTGAAAATACTTATTTTGACATGGAGCCAAAATGTTAGTGGAATAACGGTCGCTGCACACACTTTAGCTCCTATTCGAGGTGCCCTGAAGCCAATGAATCTCGCAGCATCCCTCAAGTTCTCAAATGGCGTGTTTTTTATTGAAGATCCAGAATTTTTCCAGTAAACCCATTTGCCGGTAAATAGCTGTTAATGCGAAGTTTCTACTGAGCCGAGATCCAGAAAATATAGCCAGGTAAAGGTCACATGCTGAGGTCAAGCACATAGTATGCATTGGATTAGTCATTGTGCGGTCACATGTTTACATTTTCTCCCCTGTACATGTATGCGCACTCGGACGAAATGGTGCATGTTTCTATTGGTGCTTATGGGATAAAATCCCCGGCATTTTTCTTCATCGAGAAGGAAAATTGCCGGGGAAATTTTCGTCGCCATTTACCGGAAAATAGCGGATAAGACCTGTTTCTACTGAGCACATTTTCCGTCTTTTCTGGCATTATCCGGTAAACGGATCTCAATAGAAACACGCCTGTAGTCAACTTACACAGTTTATTATCATGGCAATTAACCCATGTCATACATGCACGGTAGTTCGGGTCCCTATTTTTTTCACCTGAATTTCATCCTGCATATTCTGAATTTTGTGACATTGTGAAACTCTACGTGCACATTTAGCACATTGTGACACATTGCATGGATTTGGCTTTGCATGGGAGAAGAAAAAAATCAATGTTGAATACGTAATTTAATGGCAGTCCATGGAACAAACAGCTGTTGACAGTATTAGTTGTGTAATAACTGTTTGGAAATCTGGACAACAGCAGCAGGGCAATCAATAATGTTTCAGAAAAACGAATTGCCTGCTCGGTACGAAAAAAATGACAGCTCATTTGCATTTGTTTTTATACCGAACAACAAAACGAAACTTAAATTTTCTCCGGTTTTTTTTGCGTTGAAAAAAAAAAAGTTAGTCCGAGAGTGATAATTTTGAGCACACAGAAGCTTTATAAATGCAGTCAGTCATAATGATGCTGTAAATATTTTGACGTCAATTTCTGTAAAAGGAAATTTTGAAATTTTGCTAAAAATGTGTATTTCTCGGGATACATTACTCAGTCCCTAATGCAAACCTCTATCTCGCACTTGAAAGGTTATTTGGTTTGTTGTTTGCATGCATGTACACATCACATATACAGACATACACTGTATACATGGACACATGTGCCGTATTTGTAAAATGTTGTACAGGGTGGATAAAAAAACGAAACCGAAATATTATTGCTAATTGTGACTAAAGTAGGGCACATATGAATCAAAGGGAGACCATCTATTATGGTTGAATCTCCTCTTTAAAATGACACCCTGATCATGTCAATATGTTTCCGGGTGACTGAGCATTGATCAATGTTATACAAGGGTCTAGTTAAGGATTTGCACCACTTTCTTTAATGGCGTCCAGTAGCCTGAACCATGACATAGCCTGTTTGGACGATCAGGTATTCATTAGCAAAATCTAAGACGCCTCTGAAGATCACTAGAAAGTAGTGCCAAGGGATACGTACATATGTATGTGTACCTGGTCGTCCAAACAGGCTTTGCCATGCATTAAAGAAAGTGGCGCAAAACCATAACTAGATCCTTGCATAACACTGGTCACTGCTCAGTCAACCGGAAACATAATGACATGATCAGGGTGTCATTTTAAAGAGGAGATTCAACTCTAACAGATATCTCCCTTTGATTCATACATGTATGTGCCCTACTTTTAATAGTCACAATTAGCAATAATATCTCGGTTTCGTTTTATTTTATCTACCCTGTACATGTATAGTGATGTGAGTGTCATGTACATTGTACATGTACCATTGTACATTGTATTTGTTTCATACCATGACTTGACATATCATTTTTGTTTTCCTTGTATGCTCTTTCTGTTTCCAACACATGTACATGTAAACTTGGAATGGCTGTAGTTTGCACATGTAAGTCATTTTCCCCACATTTTGCAGGAAATCTTAAAATTTCATGTAAAGTTTTGCTGTTAATTTGGTACATTCGGTTCCATACACTTTTTAATTTACACTTTAAAAAAAAAAAAATTAAATTAAAGCATGTGAAAGTTTTCAACTGCACATATGCATGCTACTGAGATGAATTTAAAATGCTTGCTTCCGTTTTATTTTTTTTCTCCATATTTTTATTGCATGTAATACCTCAATTATCTTTAGAGTATGGGATTAAGGGAAATTCTAGATCCTAATTTTGAAGATTTATTTTTGAATGGTGGAAATTTTGCAAGATGTTAATGTTTTGTAAAATTTTTATATAATATTGGATGGCTTTAAGTGTGATACATATGTATGAGAATAAAATATGAAAATGGGTCTGTCTACAGTAATAGGGTACAGGTACATTTGAAAAATAAGTCAATAATTTCTTTCAGATGTCTTTAGTTTATCTCAGAATTAAAGAAATGTCCTTGTTTTGTTCTCAGAAGATAACTTTTGCCCAAAAAGGTAAATAATTTCTGCCGTAAAATACATTTTTGAAAAGCTTGTGTACAAATTTTCCTATTACGTATGTAACGTGGACGGACCATTTTGTGACATTTTTTTCCGTCTTTGTTACATGCGTAATAGGAAAATTTGTGCACGGGGTTTTCACAAATGTATGTTGTAGGAAAATTTTTCGTACTCCTTGGTGAAAAAGTTATTTCCTCAGTTTAGCTTAATAATTTAAAGATAAAATTAAGACATTTGAAGTGAACTGGGACCTAAGATCTTGAATGTTACAGAAATGTACCCCATTACTGTGGACAGACCCAAATACAAAATGAGCCGACGGCGAGTTTGTGGTATTCTCATGACGATTGCATTATATCATGTACATCTTTCTATAAATTAGGGGTCCAAAAGTGTGACATTTGGTGTCCCCCGTTACACCTGATATGTGTTATTTTTCGTACAAAAATCATTAAAATGGCTTTTAAACCATTTTTTATGAATTGTACTCTAGGAAAGTATTTAAATAATGTGTCCTGAATTTACAAAAACAAGATGTAAAACGTAACGGGGACACCAACATTGGACCCCTAATTTATAGAAAGACCCATATTCTCACTTTGCCCGAAAAAGACATCCAATATTATTATTGGTACATGTGTATCTGGGAGCTTAAACCTCTACACAATGTACATGTACCTTCTTGCTTTGTAAGATTTCCGCATGAGTTTTGTCCATTTGGTATTGAAAACGTCAGTTCATTATAATGTTTACAACTGCATGCACTTTGGTTACTGCCTTACAGTATTTTTTTATGTAGTATTATTATTACATTATAAACTCAAACAAGTTTGACTGAAGATTTATCTTGTGAAATGTTGCAAAATGCATTAATAATTGTCAGTTGCGTGTATTGACTCTTGCTGTTCGGAGGTGTTTGGAGGATTGGTGTGTCTTGCATGATTCTCTGTTAATGTTCAAGATGATAATGCTTGCCCCCATAGAGCTAGGATCATTACAGGATATCCTGTAACTTTTTTTGAGGAGTTTACATCAAAGATCCTTAACAATTGTGTACACTCAAAGATAAAAAAATACTTTTGCAAGCAAAGAAAATCAAATGAACATGTACATGTACGTGTAACATATTCCCCAAAAGCAGGTCTGTTTAATATACCGGTGTAGTTGATATTTGCATATATTTGCATGCTCCATACATGTATTTTTTTATTTTAGTGTTTTTGTTAATTTTTTCAGGTCCAATTTCAATTAATTTTTGTGATAGACTCAAGATGTGCGGAGAAAAGTACGTTTGTACTCCAAAGTGTAGCTTGATATCAGCAACTTAATTGTGAACATTCATTAAATTTGCCTGTCACTGTTTGTTTCCAATCATCGTTTATATTGGCGTATCCCTTTCTCTGTTTTGTTTTACTGGCAGGCAATAATGATCAACAGGGAGCAGACAAGGTCAATACTGGAAGCCGGAGGCAGGAGGAAATCACTGGAGCATGTAAGATGAAATTACAGAAATGACAGTGATATACACCTAATAGAGGCTTTACAAGTACATGTAATTGGATGGCCTTGAGGGTGATATGAGAACGTGATACTGAACGTGACGAAGGCAGGTTTGGTATTTTCATGACGACTGTGGTATATTATAATATCACTTGAAAAAAATACAATATAATTTTTGTATAAAATGGAGCTTATTACCTGCTTTGTTTTGTGAAAATTTCCGTAAGATTTGTTTTTCTTTTGGTGTTGAAAACTTCAGTTAATTTCCTATGTTTACAACTGCATATTTGCTTTTTGTTACTGAGCTGTACAGTATTTTTTGATACCGTACTCAACACACGTGCATTGCACGCGCGCATTGCACACACGCACACTGCACTCATGTACACTGCACTCACTTGATGCATGACATACATGTACGCATGCGTTTTGGTGCGCCCGGTTTGGACGCACATCGGATTGGGGCTCTGTACTGCACAGTATCAGAAATGCACGAAATTCACAAAAACTGTATTTATAATAATTAGCTTTTCCCATCGAAGGGGAACAATGGTTCTGGTAATTCCATGATGGCAGTGATAACAGTAACAGTGCCATGAGTATTCTGTCTGATAGACATGTGTGCTATAATCCCCCATCATTGTTATTATTAAAAGATCTTCACTGCAATAGAGACCATTTCGAAATACAAGTACAGTAAAAAGACAGATCAACTGGAGCAACCAGTTTTGTCCGACTTAAGGAGTGTGTCTAGATCACATTTCTGAACCCTAATTTATCCCATGGGTGTTGATATCTTTATACTATCACCCTGTTTACACTTGATCTCGGGGTCGAATACTGAGCTCGGGATCAGCCCCGGATCACAAACTGAGTGTAAACACTCTTGGGACCAAATTGGCCCCGGATCAGACCCCAAGATTTTGGTCTCGCGTCGGCGGAGGGTCCGATCCCGAGCTCGGGATCAGTTTGCAGTTAGATAACCATTAATCTTTACTGCATCCTGCTGCATCCGCTCCACAGCCGTACCGGGGGAAAAGCCTGCGAAATTCAAGTGGCTTTGTACACACTACATGCACAACCCATGCACACATTGATCAGTACATGTACATACACACATAGAGCATGACCTTTGACTGCAACTTCTGGCACTGCGCTCGAGATCAACTACAAAATGTACATGTACATGTACCGGTAAACGCGGCACTGATCAGGATCATGTGGTTAACACTGACGCATTCGTATTAAGAGATCAATCTTGATCCCGAGCTCGGGACTAGTGTAAACACAGTCTAATTCATGTCATATTTTTTCTCAGTACCATTCCGAAATCTTGCATCCTCAATCCGTATTTTCAAGGATATCGTCAAAAAACCACTGACGTTTTGCAAACTAATTTAATATCTGGCTCCATAAAACAGTGCAGTATAATTACACCAACATTTTTGCTTCGACATCTAAAAATTTTTGTTTTCTTCCCATGGATAGTATTTTGTGGAAGTTTTTTACATATTCTTTGGTGAAAATAACAAATCTGAACATTAATTAGTGGCTTTTGCGCACCTTACACCGTGTATTAACACCAGAGTGTTCTTTTAGCCATTACTGTACATGATAATCGAACCCATGACTTCCTACATACATGTACATTTGTACTGGGCAGACGTCTTAACCACTCGACCTCCAATATTTAGTAGCTGGTTCAAATCATTTAGCAGCAGGTACATGTACAATGTACATACTGTACATGTACATGTACCACAACTGACAAGGAAATACGATTCAGATGATGATAATGACATCTTATATTATACACTACCCATCAAAACTTTGGAAACACCTTGAGAGTTTTAGGTTTTTGAGAAGGAAGTATTATTTTGTTTATTCATAATAAACCAAGCTATTTAAAAGCAAACGGAGGTGTAAGGGGTACATGTATCTGGAGAGAAAGCAGTCATCTGGAGTGCTGTCCATCATGGAATGGCCTGCCCAGTCACCTGATCTCAATCCCATTGAGCTGCTATGGGAGGAGTTGGATCGTAAGGTCAGAAAGAAATGCCCAACCAGCCAAGAAAACCTCTGGAGAGTCTTTAAAGAGGCATATTTCCACTGAATGTTTGGAGAAATTGACAATCAGGATGCAGAGATTGTGTGTAGCTGTCATAGCTGCTAAGGGGGGATTCTTTGATGAATATCAAGTTTAGCCGTTTCTTTTTGCATGCTTCCCAATTTGTTGATAAAGCCCACTGCTGAGGCCGAAGATGGCACTAAAATTAACATGTATATATTGCTTTTTGTTAGAATACACCTACATTTACTTTCACAAAATTAACATTCACAAAATCATACGTTTTCTTCTCAAAAAACTTAAACTTTCAAGGTGTTTCCAAAGTTTTGATGGGTAGTGACAAGTGTATGTAGCGCACATCTATCCTGTGGGATACTCCTGTGGCACTTTACACATTATCACCCTGTTTGGGCACTCCCTGCGGAGAATGCAGCCCCGGCCGCCTGACACTCAAGCGCTTAACGGCTGCAACCCCTTGCAGTTACCTACATGTACATGTGTATTTACTCCTGGGTGGAGAGAGGTAGCTTATGGCAAAGTGCCTTGCCCAAGGGCACACGCACCTTGGTCGCGGCTGGGATTCGAACCCACAACCGTAGATTTTATAAGCACGGTTTTGAAATCAATGCACCAAACCGCTCGGCCATGGTACTCCATTCAGCTTGCATCGGGGACAAGAAATTCCAATGGCAGTGAATAAAGGCATTGCCCAGATGGTTTTTTTGTTTTTTTTTTACAATTTTAAAAATTAATTTAAAATATGATTTATTTTTTTTCCCTCCCCTGTTTTCATGACAGGAAGTAAACTCTCTGCAGTTTGATCTGAGCACCAGTAAGGAATGTGCAATGTTTAGTCAGCAGACCTGGGCAGAAAGATTTGACAGGTGGGCTACATGAAGTACATGTACCAGTACAGACCCTGGTGCATTGCATTCTCTTTAGCACACTCAAACAAAAGTAGTATATATACTACATATATGTAGTAATGTGGTTATTAGGGTTTGGCCGATTGCATGCCAGAGTCGAGTAGAATCGATTTGGAATTGCGATTCCAGATTTGTGAGGAATCGATTTCCAGTAGGAATCAATCCCCTTTTTTTCTAGACTCGATACTCAGTGATTGCTGGGCCAATATAAATGCACTAACTCAAACATTGAGGGAATAAGTTAAACAGCCGTTCGAAACCTTCCAGCTTGACGGTTTTGAGCGGTCTATAACTGTTGGCCATAGCCTATCAATGTATTATAAAATGCCAAAGTTTTGATTGGACGATAGCAGGTCATGTGTCGTTCAATATTTAATCCATTCAATGCTACGTCACTAACCGTGCAATTTTGTTCCATACGTTTTATTTCCATTGCACGGTGCGCCCACGCCCACTGTATAGCGCGTGGGCGTGTACAGTGTTGTATGTGTATGAGTATGTGCGTGTTGTATGTGTATGAGTATGTGCGTGTCGAATGTATGACGCAAGCGCGACCAGTGAACGCGACCCCTGACAAAAAAACATTTTTACAAGTGACAAGTGACATGGCGAGTTTTGTATATATGTCGGATGATGAAATAAACTCGTAGGGTAAACCTGAATATTTTGTATAAAAAAATAGGATGACAAGAATCTACCATTTTTGGGCGTTATATAACAAAAAAAATGAATGTTTTAATTTGTGCAATGAAAGGAATATTTTAAGTGAATGTATCTTTCACCTCATGAAAATATTCCTCCCATTGCACTCATAAACATTCATTATTTATATACCAGCAAGAGTAGGAGGGTTAAAGGCCCAATACACTTATACATCATTTGCAAGATGAAATCAAACTTGTTATCCAAGTTTAACTTACTGTGATTTTAAGGAACCTTTTTGTTCTTTCAATTCAGACCCAACCCTTTTTTGTACATGTACATGCACTGTTTAAGGTATGTATACATCCGAGCATTTAACGACGGTGTATTTAATTTCTTGTTTTGGTCTTGTGTGCACAGGGTGTGCATGGAGAATGAAACTCTAGTCGCCACATTACGAGCGCGATCAGAGCAAGTTCGTCGTACACAGCTTGAAAAAAGAGGTCAGCAAATTGTCTTCTGAAGTAGAACCTTCAAACATTGCATCGCTGGTTCTGATAAATAACTAATAGTTGGGGCAAGTCGGGCAGGGGTTTGGGGCGTATCTTAATGCATAGTTCCGATTTTGCCCAGTTAACCCCGCCCCCTTGGATATTGTTGCTATGCCTCACACGCCTCATACTCTCATTCGTTTTCATTCGATATCAACCATGTCAACATCGTCCGAATCTATTGCCCTGAGTACGAGGTCGAGCTGCCCTGGAAAATACATAGACTTGTTCCCATTCCCTACGTAGCGATCAGTCTAGTAAATGTGAGGCGGTGTGGCAATAGAGGGCGCTGTTTTAGCTGCCGCAGGGAGAAAAAAAAGATTGACGCGCATGCTTGAAATTGACGCACGTGCGAGCCAGAGACCGAACATCATTTTTGTTGCTTAAAGGCACAGGCTCGTCAGCAATGCGCACCAAATTCGTGCAATGAAATACGCAGCTCCATGCCTTTGCTATGGAGCTGCGTATTTCGTGGCACGAATTTGGCGCGCGCGCACTGCTGACGAGCCTGTGCCTTTAAACCATTCACCATCAATTTTGTTTCTGATGCATTACATTAAAGTACAGATTGGTACGATTGGCGGTTAAGCCCCAATACATCATTTGCATTTACTTAAAATTTTACTTCATGAGTTGACAAGAAAAACCCAACTAAAACCGTTGATGGCAATGGTAACACCATCCTGAGATCTCAAGGAATTTCCACTCTGCGAAGCGACGTGACAATGCCCTGAGGAAATACACGCAAATCTGTGGAGCGAGCCGGCTGTTGTCTTGAGCCAACTTACGCCCGAGTCATTTTGATGTAAATTAATCAATTCGGTCATGTTATGCCCAAAAGAAACATTTCTATACTTTCCAGAAATTTTATTGGGTTCCGTTCCTTATGACTGTCCCATTCCTACCAAACTTTCAAACGACGAAACTTATTTACTCCGCAGTTTTTCAAATTAATAACAGGGATGCATGCTGACGAATGTAATGGAACGGATTCCCCAGTATGCTTTAAATAGCAGCCAATCGCCGACGCGGACAACGGCCAGCATATTACTGAGTACATGTATCACATGCATGCACGGTGTTTACAATCTGCGTGCTTTACATTTGAATGCCTGCAATCGTGCTGCCATGCACTGCAAGCGTCCTGATTGGTCCAGCAGAGGCGACAAGATTTCTGTCGCTAGTCCCACCGCCAAATGGGGCCTTTTTCAACAGGGCCACTGTACGCAGGAGTTAGGGAGTGCGTTAAAGGGCACTGTTGCAAGAGGATGTGGTAACACTAACAAACACCAAATTATTTTTTTCGTGTAAAATGGTACTTTGTAGCAGAAATTGCCAACTGAAGGTGCTTACTGCAGACAATTTTTTTTACCATTAATTCAACACAAAAACCATGCATGGATTTTTCATGTTTTCTGAAGTACTATTACTGAAAAAACTATGAATGCTAGGATAGGGCGACAAATCGTGTGTAAAAAAGCTATATTAGGGCGACACGCTCAATAGGGCGACATTTTTGTGTCGCCTTAATATTTTTGAGTTTAAAATTCATTTTTTTAGGTCAAAAACCATTTTTGTTTGGTCGAGAACCATTTTTATTGGGACTGGAGCTGTTTCTCTTCGGTCTGCGACCATGTTTGGAAGCTTTGGGTAAAAAAATAAGGTGTCATTTTGAGTGACTCTTGCCGAAATTTAGGTGGTCCCCGGGAAGAGTCTTCCCGAAATGTCGCCCTATTGCGGCATTCAGCGTTGTTTTAAATTTCTACAAGCATTATTATGTAATACTGTTGTTCCTGTCTTTAAAAGTTTTCCAATCATGTAATCTTCATTTAAAGCATTGATGCGTGAACGTGACGAACTGTTGGCCATGATGGATGCTAAGGAACGACTGCAGTACGACCGACACAAATCGGCCACGAATGATGCGTATCTGCACAATTCAATGGCTCAGGTGGGTGGTGTGCTTTAGGCGTGGGTGACTCCAATTCCCCCCAAAAATTGCGATGTCATTCAGAATTGATTTCATGTTTTCATTGGAAAACGTTAAATATATTGAGTCTGTTAAGAGCCGTGTCCGCACTGGACTTCTTTTTTGAAAGGTTTTACCGAGACTACAGTAAAATAGAAAATGGTCAAATTTGACCACTGCATTTGGACTTTTCTTGACATGGAAATTTTACCAAGCTGTCGATATAATGCTTTCTTTTGTCGTAAGACACGACGTTGACGTCCAATATTATTGCATTGGTAGCACCAATCAAACTTTCGTCTGTATCAATAATAATATCTGCTATAGAACCATCCTGAGATCTCAGGGAATTTCCACTCTGCAAAGCAACGTAACAATACCCTGAGGAAATACACGCTAATCTGTCAGTCTGTGGAGTGAGCCGGCTGTTGTCTTGAGCCAACTCACGCCCGAGTCATTTTGATGTAATTTAATCAATTCGATCATGTTATGCCGAAAAGAAACGATTTCTATACTTTCCAGAAATTGTATTGGGTTCCGTTCCTTATGACTGTCCCGTTCCTACCAAACTTTCAAACGACGATCTTAATTTACTCCGCAGTTTTTCAAATTAATAACAGGGATGCATGCTGACGATGTAATGGAACGGATTGCCCAGTATGCTTTAAATAGCAGCCAATCGCCGACGCGGTACATGTATCACATGCATGCACGGTGTTTTCAATCTGCGCGCGTTACATTTGAATGCCTGCAATCATGCTGCAATGCACTGCCCACGTGTCCTGATTGGTCCAGCAGAGGCGACAAGATTTCTGTCGTTTGTCCCACCGCGAAATGGGGCCTGTTTCAACAAGGCCACTGTATGCAGGAGTTAGGGAGTGCGTTAAAGGGGCACTGTTGCAAGAGGATGCTATAAAACATAAAACTTGGTGTACAATGTACATGTACATGTACCTGTGCCAGGATGTGTTTGTGGTACGTTTTTACCGACTCGTTGTGTCCGCACTTAACATTAAAGTATATAGGTGATGTCACAAATTTTGCATGGGGGGTGTGCTAAAAAGTAGTCATTTTGTGCGTACATACTTTATGGCCAGCCCCCTATGCATCCAAATTGTAAACCTACAACTTGCCATTACACACGTCAACTGTAGGTTCTAAATAAACGGTGTGATCACTTTCCATAAACTTGTGTAATTTCAAGACGTACCTAAGTAATTCAGACAAAGCCTCTGTATCTAGTGGTCAAGAAATGATTTCTGGCCATTGGCCTGTGTGTTTTTAACCTGATGAAGTGTTAGGTCAATTTGATTATCTTTTACAGTCATTATTGGTGTTGTTTCTGCAGCAATTTGGGGTGCTTGGAGCGTGCCTGTGTCGCGGTAGCAAACCCGATCCATGTGGATGTGCTAAGGCAGCAGCTCGGCTCAAGAAAGAAAACGATCTTCTTAAAGATGAGGTATGTACTTGACATGATTGACTGAGCTAAAATTAGCGTCCACGGGAGGCATGAAAGAAGACAGACCGCTCTATAATAATACTGCTTTAAAATTAGAAAATAGAAGTGGGTTTGGCCTGTCTTAAAGGGCCCAGAAATGCTCAATAACTTAATGCACAGTTTTTGCTGCATATGAAGGATTACTTGTCTAATAATGGCATTTTTCAACTTTGAAAATTTCTTCAAATAAACTCACAGAAAGAGGGCGCTGTTTGGGGCATGTCACTTTAGGAACACACAGCAGAAAAGCAAAGAAAAAACATAAGACTTCAAACTGGAATTGTGGAAAAAGGCTGCTGTTTCCAGCATTAGGTTTTTCATGGTTTGCAACAGGCAACATGTAAAACAAACCTAAACCGTCATGGGTTACAAAAGTTTCAGCAAGTTGGAGAAAATTGTGGAAACTTTTGTACACAGTTGAATGAGTTTTTCCCGTGTTTTCCTAATGTGACATCACCACTTTGCTCATGCATATGTAAATTCATTAGCATAAAAATAAAAAACCTTGATTTTAACCCCCCAAACAACTTTCAAGTAGGGTTTTTATGATTGTAAATTAATGGACTAGTTCCATAGCACAGATTTCATTGATAAAAACACCATTTCAGGGCCCTTTAAACAATGTGTTTAAAACTCACCAAAGGGTCTTTCTATAAATTAGGGGTCCAATGTTGGTGTCTCCCGTTACATTTTACATCTCGTTTTTGTAAATTCAGGACATATTCTTTAAATACTTTCTGAATTCCAATTTGAATCATTCCCATGTAGGTGGATGAATTGAAGCAGAATCTAGCTGCTGTCACCCTAATGGCGGACTCGTTCCGCACGGCTTTTGATAACCAGCTGGATCAGAACTCACTGCTGAGTCAAAAAATCAACAGTCTTTGTCAGGACGGAAGAAGGTCATTGTGGGACAGATCCAACATTTCCAATCTTAGGAGGAAGAAAGCTTGCCGGAATGGTAAATAGTTCATCCGTCAGTGATTCTATACACATATGGACTGGCAATGAGGTCACTAGTGCACGTCTATGGGCCCCCGAGGAGCTGTGAGGGTCCTATTTGAGGAAATAGGATCCTAGTGTAGTCACTTACAGTCTCGAGGGGCACATAGGCATGAACTGGTGACCGAATTATGCCAGTCCATATGTGTTTTGTAACATGCCTCTGGCCAAAATATAAATGCATTAAAATTTGCTAAGAAGCAATCCAACAATAAGCATTTAAACAATACATGTAGGTTTTTGAACAAAAAGGCAGGATTTTGAACATTGAATACTTTACCAATAAGCACTTCTACAATAAGCACCTCCAGAGCTAGGCAGTTCGTCAGTTAAACTTTCCGGTTGTTGTTTACTGACACAGTTGGCAACCTCCAGAGGGCTCAGTGACCGGGCACTAGTTTTTTAGACTAGTGCCCGGTCAGGAACACTAGCATGAAATCATGCGCACGCAAAGTCCTGACGCACGCGTGCTTGAAGTCTTGACGCGCGCGCTCAAAGTCTTGACGCGCGCGCTCAAAGTCTTGACGCGCGCGCTCAAAGCTTGATATGCGCGTCTAGTTCACGCTGGTGCAAATTTCATGGACTGGCCTAGATTGGTAAACCTCACGTAACTGCGTTTCAGCCAGTCAGGATTGAGAATCAGAAAGAGGCGTGTTAAAAAAAACAAATATTGAATGCTCATCATAGCGCGTTACGCGCGCTATGGATACACACAACGCGCACGCACATTGCTTCCACAACGACGCGGCATTGTTTTACTCCCAAAATGACGTCATTGGCACAAGCTCAATAGTCAGAAACCAATCAGATGACAGAAATCTGTGCATGCTCGTATTGACTATCTACCCATACTATGGCAAATTTATAGACCTTTCCCAGGACGCCTTCCCTGTACACGTCCGCCATCGCTGGGACGCAGCTTTTTCCAGTGCATGGACAGTGCATTTTGCGTTGTTGTTAAATCGAACAGCGCGCATGATGCGCACAACGTGCTCTTCACACACACAATTTTATGCTGAGCCTTGAGAAAAAGTGATGTGGAAGGAATTTTGAGTGAAACGATGCACTAAAAATAACTAAATTTTGAAAACATTTTCCGTCCAAGCTAATTTTGTGGAAAGAATTTGGCTAAAACAACGCACCCAAAACCACAGAGTGAGCTTAGACATATTGGACGGAAAGTGATTTATAATTCAGTGATTTTCAGTGCATCATTTCGCTCAAAATTCCCTTCACATCGCTTTTACTACAACGCAACGCTTGTCGCAAATACGCGCCCGCGAAAAGGCTTACTGTGAATTCACCATAACAACAAGAGCGCAAGTTGTTCGAAGTGACGACACAATAAGCATCATCACATAACGCATGTACTTCATGCACTGACCACGTCCTAGCTATGGCGAACATACAGGGAAGGTTTCTATGGGAATGGTCTATATATACTGTACTAGCTTTGTGTCATACATGTATTTGTGTAGGATTGAGTGAGAGAGATGACCACAAGCCTGAATCCTGCTCAACCGAAGACGTCCAACATGAGTTGCTTAGTACAAATCACACAGATACAAACTGCAGAAGTGTTGCCGTACAAGCATCAGAGTCCATGCCTGATCTCATCTGTACATTGGCTGATATGGTGAGGAATATTTAAGGGAGCGTGACCATAGTCTCGTGGCCAGACCTGCTGGGGATGCTCGCCCATCAGGTTTAGGAAATCACGGTGAGAGCTCATCTCTGGTCTATTGAGGCACGCACCTAATTTCGGTGCGAACCCCTGCAAAGCTTTTGGCTCATTGTCATTAGCACCGTGGGAAAAGCTCAGAAGGCTGCACACAACCCAGTACCATAACACACCCCAATTGATCTTCACAAGAAACATACACGTACCTTCTTTGCCCACATTACATTACAGGTTCATATTTAGTAGCTGGCTTTTCTTTGTGACGTTGTTCCGACAAAGAATTCCCTCCCAATCTTGGTCAAATTCAATCACAACATTTACCGCATAGAATTGAAACACTGACGGAGTATACAAGTAGAACACCCTGATATAAAGCTCTTCTCGATATAAAGCTCCTTTTTCTACGTCCCAGCCATTATTCTCTGCATTGTGTATGCACTGGCTATAGCACTCTCTGGATATAAAGCTCAAATTATTTCGGACCCTTGAAGAGCGCTATAATGAGAGTTTACTGTAATTACATTGTATATAGCGCTGTGCCGCGTCATATCGCACAAGCTTTTGGTACCCGACTACTACCTGTTGTTATGGCAGCACGCTGATTTGATCGCATTACCAATAGCAGTGCACGACGGCTCACGAATGGGTAATGACGTTCATCGTGATTCCCCAGACCTTAACTAATGATGATTAACTAATCTTCGTCAAACGAAATATTTTCTCTAGTGAGAACTGGGTCTAAGTCGCGCAAGTTAGGTCAAGTTTTTGCAACCATAAGATCCATGCTCATTAAAACACAAAAACAGGTCACCAGTGAGTTTCTGAACCACACATTTACAAAGAGGTTTTCACATGGTGCTACCGCGAGCCTGTATACGTGTTGATTTCCACCATGCATAGCCTTAAAGGCAGCTAGTATACATCATTGGTAATCTCGAAAATCATAAATGTTCACAGATTTACGCCTAAATTACACAATATAAACATGATGACCGTAGAAAACTTCCCCTGAAATGGTTTTGTCTGAAGTGCTATAGTCTTTGAGAAATGAGTAAAACAGTTAGTTTTCGTTTCATGAGACGAAAATTCAATTCGCCCCAAAACCATTTCGCCCAAGTGCCATTTCGCCCTAAACCACTTCGCCCGAGTGCCATTTCGCCCCAAATTACTTCGTCCAAACACTACATCGCCTAAATGCCACTAAGCCCCAAAACCACTTCGTGCACAGGCCGTGGTTCAGGACGAAATGGTTGAGGGTGAAATGTTTTTGGGGCGAAATGACTGCAAACCCTTTTTTGACTGTTTTCTCAAAAGTTAGACGAAGTACGGAGCTGGTTTTTGCTCAGGTTGGTTTTAATCATGCATAACTTCAATCACACAGGGGGATTAAACTATTTGTAACAGTTTACCAATCATGTATACTATCTTTAAGTCTGTCTTAATTCTATGATAAACTGCAATTGTTTTCTATCGTTTCTGCAGTTGAATGACAAGACAGAGGCTTTGGTCCATCAGCGACTAGTTGCCAAAATGCTTGCTAGAAAAACCCAAGATTTAGAGAGGACTGTGGAGCAGCTTAGCGAGTACAGTAAACACTGACTGCAGTCCAGGCGTTAGAAAGAAAAACCCAACATTTAGACAGGACAGTGCAGCTGTTTTAGTGCACAGCAGTCCTCATGTGCACTTGAGCCTTTTGTCATGACTCAGTTGTTACTAAACGTAAGTTTGAACCAGTGGCGTCGCTTGAGGTTTTTCACACTATAGGGGCGTTCGAGACGCTTACACCGGGTAACGGGGGGTTTACACCGGGGGAAGCCCCCAGAACGAACGACAACAGGTCTCGCTTTAAATTCTGGGAACACGTGGTCAAAGGTTGTTGCCGGGTGGGGATTTATAAACGCCGTTATCGTTTGACTCGGGATGACAAATTAAGCCGGCGCCACGCAAAAATAGTAGCCCTAAAGTACCGAAATAAACTTCGTCAATGCCCACAGACATCTACTGATTCAGCAAAATGTATTTACAGCCCAATTCCCTCCTATTTTGTGTCATAAATAAGTGTTTTTCTTCGTACTCACGTCGCGATTCCAAACTGTCCGCCATGTTTTACTACTCGCGGTTACACCACAGACCCGCCCGCGAGCTCGGGTAGTGGTGGCTGCCACCGGGGCAGACTCGTGTAGCACGTGATGGCTAAAAGAACGCTCCGGTGTAAGTTGGTGTTACCCGGTGTCAGCATCTCGAACGCCCCTAATATTTGCGTGGCCCCCTAAAGGTTAGACTTGATGTCAAGTCGGTAACCAGACCGGTTGGTTCGTAAACCGCAGCAGCGTAGTCGCGAATGGACTGGAAACAAGTCTAGTCGACCTCTAGTTACCGACTTGAGAAATCTGTATGTCACTTTGTACATGGGCTATGGGGTTCGCTACCAGAATTGGACGTAGAGATTTGATTAGTCGAGACACGGGGCTTGATTAATATTCATAACGTTTTCAAAAAAAGATGCTTGTGAATTAGATTTCCTCAAGTAGTGGACCTATCAATATCCATTACTCCTGAATTTCAAAATGAGACATAGTAATAATTCACCCTTTCCATTGGTCCAAGTTTTGGTTAAGAAATCAATTCAAAAATTACCGTATTTGGTTCTTGCTATGGCAACAGCGTCAATACGCTTTAAATCGTGAATATTGTCACGCAATCAGGTTTCTCAAGTCGGTGTACAACATATTCCGTATTTATAACTTTTTTTCCCGTAACAGTGAAATCTTGATAAGTCAAACTTGGGTAACTCAAGGTTGAGGTTTTGAGTTAGCAAGATTTTACTGTATAGTCCTATAAAGACCTTTTCCACCTGCGGCCATGACAGGGGGCAGGTTTTCATGTTTAAATGATGTAACAATATAACCACAAAGTGCCTACTCGTGCATGACGCACGGTGACAATGTGACTGCCCCCGTCATGGCCGCCCATGTAATAAGGTATATTGTGCTAATGTAATCATAAGGTAAACATAGTATGGTATAATATATATCCAGGGTGCCTTTTCTAAAAGCAATCTGTTTGGTCTTTCCTGTGTTTTGGAAGAAAAATGTATTCTGTTGGATAGCCTATATACAGGGTGTCCTAGAAAAAACAAAACCGAGATTTATCGATGTTTAATCATACTTTAATCTCAATCTTGAATAATAAATGACATGAAATAATTTCTGGAAATGAACTTTTTAGAAATGTGATTATTTCTTTGAAATTCAAGTATCGTGTGCAAACGACTTTTTGGTAGCCCTGCTTCATATTGTCCTTATTCATTCATGCGTGAAATATGTATCATATGAGTGGTATCAAATGAAAGATGAGGAACTAAGCTTTCCAAATATGTGTCATTTATTATTCAAGATTAAGATTAAAGTATGATTAAACATCGATAAATCTCGGTTTCGTTTTTTTTCTGGGACACCCTGTATTACAATGCATGAAATGCATGTAAACCACAGTTTTTAATATATTTATTAACTACTTGCAAATTTTATTTGCCATGTATCATTATGCCATGATTTTACAAGTTGATAAACCACCATGAATTTAGAAGGAAAAATATGATATATTTATTCAAGAAAATGTATATATTTGGGACCACACACAGGGTGTCAAGTAATAGTATAGGAAGGTATTCTCTTTCCTTGCTCTTTGTTCTAATTTATTACTATAATAACTTATACATGTAAATGCATATTCATATTTTCAAACGCTAAGTACATGTATTTCGTCTCCGGAGACATGGAGATTGAAGTATAGTGGGCCCTGCATTCTATAGTTTAGCCGTTTTTTTTGCTGTACGAGAGAATATCGGGTCTTGCGCATGCAAACCACACACGGCATCAAAACGAGCCACCGTGCGGTCACGACTTCCGTACGGCAACACACACCGCTGCGTCATGTTTGACATATATGTCAAACAGCCAGCGGGTTTAGTTGGAACAAAATGAGGGAGCTATTCTGAATACAGGGGCCAATTTCATAGAGCTGCTTAAGCATGAAAAATTGCTTAAGCATGAAAAACCTTGCTTGATAAAATGAGGTTCCCACTAAAAATTTCATGCGATTGTCATGGAAATGAAACAGTCCTCTAACACTGGTAATACACTATTTCTATCATATGATGATTTCACTGGTAATGTTCTCTACTAAGCAAGTGTTTTTTGTGCTTAAGCAAATTCTTGTGCTTAAACACCTCTATGAAATTGGGCCCTGGGGCCAATTTCATAAAGCATGTTAGCAGAAATTTTTGCTTAATCAAAAATTTGTGTGCTTTATAAAAATGGGTTAATAAACAAAATTGTACTTCAACTTGTGTTTTTAGCAAGAATAGCAGATATTCTTGTGAAAAACACAAGTTGACATGCAATTTCAATTATTGACCCATTTTTATAAAGCAAACAAATTTTTGATTAAGCAAAAATTTCTGCTAACATGCTTTATGAAATTGGCCCCTGGTCACTATGGATAAGCACTTCTTTTATGATGAAAGTTTCATACTTTTGCTTATTCCAAGACTATGTATGAAGAATTAAAATAATCCGAGTTTCCTTTCATAAATACTCAATAGACACCTGGGGCCAATTTCAAACATTTGCTTATTAAAAGTACTAGTACATGATTTATTTGCTTTATATTGCCAAAATGGGTGACTGGCCAAAATCGTGTGCGATGTTCATTAATATTCTGCTGTTTCTAAAGCACAATTTGAGATACAATTTTCACTGGTAAACGATATTACAAAGCGAAAATTAAGTAATTCTGTGGTAAAGCAATGTTTTGGGCTTAGCAGCGTCATAGAATTGGCCCCTGGTCACATGACACTTATGGCATAGATTGGCGCAAGAACTTTTTTCGTGAGCCCATGTCATGACATGCTAAACAACTTTATGCCCAGTCTTTGCTGCATATGATGGATTACTTGTTTATTAAGACATTACTATTGTTCGTTTTGATGTAACTAAAACCAATAAAATGTAGCCTTTTTCAACTTTGAAGATTTCATTGCAGTAAATCACAGAAAGAGGGCACTGTTTGGGGTGCATCACACTTCAGGAAAACACAAGGGGAAAAGTAAAGAAAAACATAAGACTTCAAGTTGGAGCTGTGGAAAACTGCTGCAGTTTCCACCCCAGTTTTGTCATGGCTTACAACAGGAAACATGTAAAACAAAACTCAAACAGCCATGGATTACAAAAGTTTCAGCAAGTTTGAGAAAGAAGTGTATAATCTTGAAGTTGTGTATATAGTATATAGTTAAATTTTCCTGTGTTTGCCTCTTTTGACATCACAACCTTAATTGCTCATGAATATGCATATTACATTGGCATAAAAGCTAAAAACCTTCAGTTTGTTTTAACCCCCAAACAAGCACCAAATAGGATTTTTATGACTGTAACTGAGTAGAGTAGTCTCATAGCATATATTTCATTGATAGAAATCCCAAATCATGGGCCCTTTAAGGGCTAAAGTATATTTTAAAAGACTTTTTAATACTGGGCATTTAGCTTTGTTTTCTATGGAAGTCTTATCTAGTGGGGCGCACCCTGCATGCAGGGTATACACTACACTATTCCTATTTGGGATATCCTGTTACATCACATCTTTGCTCCCTGCAGCCAATTTCATAAAGCTATATTGACCAGGAAAACAAATTGCTTGATCTGAAATGGATTTCCTTTGCTAAATGGTTTTAGCAGTCACAATTTTACACGACTGGTATTCTGCTCCTCTTGCAATTAAGTTGACATATAATTTCGACTGCTAACCCATTTTTACATAGCAAATAATTTTAGGGGAAAAAGCTAATTTTTCTCCTAAACAGCTTGATGAAATTGGCCCCAGGATGTTTGCATTATTCATTCAAATAGATGATTTCATAGCAGAACATTTTACTGCATACAGAATTTACTAGCTTTGCAAAAATGGAATAGCAGTTAAAAACGTATGTGAACTTGTGTTCTCAGCAGAACACGTCAATTGTAAGACATAATTCGATTTTAACTGCTTACCAATTTTTTTCAAAGCAAATATTTGTTGTACTAAGCAAATGTTTCTTCTAAACAGGAAATTGCCCCTTATTAAGCCACGGTGAGAAGCTGTAAACAAATTAGACCATGACACTCAAATTTTTAGTTTCCATTATTTATTTCCAGTATTAATTCCCCCTATTTACAATCAGCTGATATGGTTATAGAAAACGAGTGTTTTACCCAAGTTCCCATTTCTTTAAATAATGTTTTTACTCTGAAAATCAAATGTGTTTCACTTTCCGAAATATCTCTATTGGCATGTTTTAAAAGGCTTTATATTTCATAATTTGTTTGTGTGCCACATTGCAGAATAAAACAGTTTATATCCAAAAAAAAACACCATCGATTCCTGGCAACACGGTTGATAATCTTGCCATCCAACTTCACAACAATTTGCATAATGTACATTTTTATTCTTCTTTGTTAAAAAAGACCATTAGTTTTCATCGATGGTCACATGACTTGATCAAATGAGCAATAATTGAGGTTTTCTGCATATCTCATTGTTGTTCAGTTTTAATACAATAAAGCATCTAATTATCTTAAAATCGCTGTATTTTGCACAATTTTATTAGGCATTCCGTATTTAAAAAGTGAACCATGATCATCAGAAGACTTCTATGTTTCCTGTTCCTGTTGAGGGAAAAAAATATTGTGTAAGCAAGTTGCGGCATGAATTCCATTCATTGGTCGCCACTGAGATGACATGTTAAGTCTATTGGGCGCTTTCACAGGGTGTCAAAAGGTCACAGTCACTATTGCTTGTCTTCCAGAATGGCAGATAACAATAGAGCCACGTGGGGAAATGCACGTGGCTGCAACCTGAAAAGCTCGTGGCTCTATTGTCCTCTCCCGTTGTGGAAGACGAGCAATAGTGACCCGTGACCTTTTGACCTTCTGTGAAAGCGCCTAAGGGATTTGGCAGAAAAAGTATTTTCAAGGAAATATTTCAATGTTTCTCACTTGTAAATTAACTTCTCTTTAAACTATTAGCACTTTTTGGTGATTCCTGGGTCATATTAAGAAGAATAAGTGGTGACCAGTAAACAGAATTCTTTGCCAAGCTGAGAAGCAAAAACACGGTTTTTGACATTAAATTCAGCTATTTATGACACATTAAATGCATATGGATGTTTAACAATTCCACATTAAATGGTATGAAACTGCTAAATTTGTGTACTTACAACACAAAGTCTGTGCAGTTTATCGGAAGTAAGTGAACAATTATTGTAATGTTCCCAGTACATCCATGACTAACATTGGTGGTAAGTTGACTAGGCTGAAGTTTCTTTTAAAAAGAGTAAATTAAATCACGTTTGCCATCCAATATGGTCCTTAAATTATACGGTCGATCCATAAGTCTGAAATTCTAGCAACTTGTGCACGTCAGATTCGTTTCAGAGAGGTAATTGGACTATAGGGGGAAGCAGGACTGGAAGAGGGGGGTTGGGGAAATGGGGTGACGTTAGTTGGGGAGGGGATTGGAAAGAAAGGGGAAATAGGGTATAAAAGGGCAGACAGAAATGAGGAATATTTGGGTTAAAAATAAGCAAGAAAGTGGGTGGAAATGGGAGGAAGAAAATGAAAACATTAATCATTTTCCTCCTGGATGTTGAGACAATGTGGCTGGATGCTGCCGAGTCGTTTAATCCAAAGTTTCTCTCTGCTGAGTCGAACAGGGTCTGGGTGGCGACCAAGAGCCTCAGGCTCTGTATGGACATGTCAGAAATGGAGTGATTAGTACAGTTAAAGTGTTCAGCAACTGAGGTGTCAGTTCTGCTGGTGTTGACTGTGGATCTGTGACCGTAGAAATGTTTCTTAAGTGTAGTTTTCGCCTCTCCTACATACGAATACCACAGAATCTGCAAGAGATAATTTTAGGTACATGATATTAGTAATGTGCAAGTGCTTAACATTCCATTCACAACTTTAACAGTCATTGGAACACAGAGGGGGTCAGGAATCCAAATTTCAGGAGTTTGTATCTGGCACCCAAATGTAACTTTGTGCGATTATTTTGGATTCGGTACATGTACACGTACATAGGTTGATTGATTTCTTCCAGGTGAAATTGTCAAAACTTCCATGTTGTGCATGCCTAGTTGGAATTCCAAATTATTGTTATTTACTGATGACGATTACATACTGAATTTGTAAAGAAAAATTCCTTTCACCATGATTTGAAGTTGACGATCAACATTGTGCACTGGGTACAAATATGTATTCGTACTTTGGGAATATCAATGATTACCTTTCCACTGTTTTGGATCCTGCAGGATTAAACTGTTGGTGTGATTTTGTTTTCACACAACCCCCTTTTTTATATTTTTTATGTTTTTTCTCAACAAAACAATATATACAATATTTACAATATTTACAAAATTCACAATATTTACAACTATATATCCTGGCATGTTTCTGTCACATGACCTTCATCCCAAAACTCCTTTTCCAGATGAGCTATCATTCCATAGTCTGCCACTGATTTAAAACTGAAATGTTCAAATTTAATGGATGAGTGCATGAGGTACAGATGTAAACCTTTTGTTGCGATGCCCCTTCAAACAAGTTACAATGATGGCCTTAAGTGTGTCTATGATGACAGCCTGGATGAGCACCGAGATGATGGAAGTGGCAGCCCATTCCCAGAAGGCACTCCAACAGAAGCCATGGACGGAGTAAACAGACCACAGGACAGCCAGGACACAGGACGCAATCAGGAGGATGTGACCAAAGCAAACAACAAGTGCAAGGCAGAGTCTGCTGCCAGCTTTGGCTTCGGTTGATTGTTGATCTTTATCTGATGGCATTTCAATTACTGTATTAGAGTTGTTATTTAAGACGTTGCATTTAGCAGGCCGTCCCAGAGGAGTAGGTTTGTATAAAGAGTATATCGTCGGAGTGACGCGTCCCAAGATTTCCATGGTGATGAAGACGGGCAGGAGTACAGCACTGACTCCTGCTGCCTTGATGACCATCCCCAAGGTGATGTCATAGTCCATGGGGCTGAGCACCACAGACTCCCAAAGGGATGGATCCAACAGTGGCTTTGATATCCACTGCACTGCAAGCATGGGGTAACTCATGCAGGCAAACAGACAGGTGACGTGCCGTACACCGGTCAAGTTGCCCTCATATCGAGGCATAAATGTAGATGTGAACGTATGCGCGTTCTTGAAATAGTGGGAGATGTAGTTGGCCTTGGCTTTTGGTGGTTTCGGCAATACGAACGGTGGCAGCTTGGTGGCGATTCCGTTATCATTACACGAGAGGCCGTCGCTGCTTGGACCACAGTACTTGCTGTAATGGATGCTGTAATGCTCCTTGGTCTTCGTATCCTTGACATCAATATTGTGGATCTCACTAAAGTATGTCAAGAAAAAAATAGACAAAATTATCAAGTCATGGTTTTTAAAATGTTCACAAATGTAATTATTGCATATTTCTGAAAGGTACAGCCTTGGAAAAAAATATTGAATTACAATGTATTATTAAAAACCATTACTCTTCAGCAGCAACTGGGCTTATGATTATCATGAGATATAAGCAATGGGAGCCGTAGCACTAATAAACTGTAAAACTAGAGTGCAAAGTGCAAAATATAAAACTATAATGCTCAACTTACGTGGGTATTATGCTTATCATAATACCCTCAATAGTATGTTTATCATGTTTGGTCTTAGACAATAGTCATTAGATCAGATGGCTTACACCGCGTTTACACTCGAATCGGCAAAGGTGGATACAGATCCAGTATTTTTATTGCGACCACAAAACTGAACATTTGCCGCGTTTACACTACACCCCAAATCGCTTCAACTCGCCTTCAGAAACCGCAAAAGTCACCACTAAATGTAACTGCAGCGCATGCGTGAGCTGTTAGGTGTTGCTGCACTAGTGCCAGATTGGTCAATTAAATCTACTACACTGCGGGCACCGCCCCAAGGACACTCAAATTGCCGAATCTGTATTCGGGTAGCGTTTACACTACAAGCGACCTTGACGATTGCAGGGTTCAACCCCGCAATTGCGGGGTTCAACCCTACCCCAAAGGTGACTTGAAAAAGGCGAATCAGACCCGGGTCTGATCCGCCTTTTTCAATTCACCTTTTGCGTTTACACTTAGTGCCTACCCTGCTTCAACTCCCCTTTTTGAAAATTGCGGAGTTCGATTCGGCAAAGGCGAATCGAGTGTAAACGGGGTGTTACATGGCATCAAATATTGCTATAAGACTTCTAAAAAGGATTTAAATAAGACATTAACAAACATTTTTGATGTTATTTTTGTTGTCAGGTTGTAGGTGGTCCAATATTTTGTTATCCAAGATGGTACATATATAAATGTGTTGGTTTTTTTCTCGTTTTTTTGTTAAGTTAGATCGAAAAGTTTTCTTAAAATGTTCATAAAGGGAATCATTCAATATTTCGCAAATTCACAAAGTGTGAGGAGTGCCATCAGGGACAATGTCAAAATTACAGTAATTCACATCTTGTACGGAACCACCATATACATGTAGACCGTATCGAATAGCTGCCATCTTGTATAGGGCAGTTTCTTTGTTGCTTGAGGACGTGAATGGTTGCACATTTTGTGTTTACATTATTGACTAAATTTAAAGGAAAGAATTAAGTAGTTATAGTAATGGCTTTATCAGATTTTGAGCACAAAACACATGAGACTGTCTGAACATTTTTATAAGTATTTTCTAGGAAAATCTTTGATCTTTCCCGCTTAAAAATTTGAGTTTTTTAAATTAAATTTGTACTTCTTATAAATCTGTAATTTTATAGAAAAGCTGATGATCAACTTTTCAATTTAAATATAAAAAGTTACCCCACAAGGTGGCCGCTATTCGATATGGTGTCTATTGACCACTCTCACAGATGCCATCTTTGTAGCGGGGAAAATGGTACTATAACGCATTCAAGTACGAGCATCTTGCTTGAAATTTGTTCGAAAAACATCGCAGCTTATGCGCATCACAAAAAATTACTTAAGATCCTTAGGCACGTGACAATTTGTAGGAAGTGACGTCATTTCAGAGTCAGGTATAGACGAATCCACTGCCATGAACTTGGTGCTCTGTGTTGTTGTTAAATCGAACAGCACACAAACCGTACGCGTATAGGCTTCGCAAGCAAATAAACGCACAAAATTGTTCAAAGTGACAACATAATGTAACAGCTTATCATCAACACAAAACCCACAGTTCATGGCACTGGATGGCTCCCAGTTATGGCAGACGTACACGGAACATGACTTCAGCTCTCAAGTAAAAGTAGACAAATATACCATTTATAGGTCAAAACAACGAGATTGTGAAATCCTAGTTCAAGATAGGAGAAACGAAAAAATTGAAGCTAAACTTACGTATCACATGCCCTGTTGATGATTCCTCGCAGACGGGCTCCAATACTGGTAGGGAAGCGGTATCCAAAAATCGGTCGATGCATCCTCACCAAGCGTACCTGCGCGGTTACAATTTCACCGATGGACTGAGGTGTTGTTAGGGTTTGCTGTTCCGAATTCAGTCCATGAAACAGACGAAAAATCTTCCTAGAGGACGAACGATAACGAAATACAATTATCACCTTCAAAAAACTCTGTGACAAAAAAAAAATCACAGGGCCCTCTTAAAGCCCCAATACAACATTTGCAGTTACCCAAAATTATGACAAGAAAAATCGGACTAAAAGTGTTGATACATGTATAGCAATGGTACGCAACCACAACAAAAACTTGCATGGATTTTTCAGTTTTTCTAAGGTATTACTGCATCTATGTGATTGAAATTTCTTCGAAGCAGTTTATCGACATGATTCTTTAGTTATGTAATGCTGTTGTTCCTGTTTTTAAAAGTTGTCCAAACATGTAATCTGTTTTTAATGAATGTAATACTAACAATTTCTTGATCAACTTACCAGTCACTGAAGCCAATAGTTCCTTGGAGTCTCACAAAACACGTGCTTCCGATTCTGCGACATGATTTGTGCCAGACACACCAACGCAGGAATGAACCCCATTTTGAACGGCCGCCGTAGTTTATGTCTATGATGTAGGTGCATTCCTTTTCAGCCCGATTACCTCTGATGGACCCAGGAGCTGCATTGCTCTGTTTGAAGGAAAGAAATAAGGAAAAATCATATTACTATTACTAAATACAATGAATCCTGACTATAAAAAAGCCAAGTTGAATTTGTTTAATGCCAGTGAGTTTACAAACTTGTTGACTTGTCGGCCTACCTTGCAAGCCTGTCTGAGATCTTTGAGAAAGGCAGCAAGCAGCAGCAGTCCAAAGCCACCAGCTATCGGGACTGCAGTGATGAAGATGATATCATGCCAATCAACAGTTGAAAGGTAGTCACCACTAGTCGGGGCAGAGATGGCAGGATTGCCCTGGAAGGGACCCGAGATGGTGCTCAGGGTCTGGGAACTGCAAAGAAGAAGGATACAATTGAAATATCATTACAAAGGATTGGCTGTCGCTAAAATATAATTTAGGCCTTTTTGTTTTATTTGGAAACTTGGTTGTTCAGGTCTAACTGAATTATTTTAGGCCTAGGCCTATATAGAAAATAGTAAAACAAAAACTTACTGGGCCTAGACCCAGTATTAATGTTAGCTTGGTGGTTGGGACAAGTCATCAACATTTAAAAATCCTCAGTAGGCTGGTACTAGGCTAGGCAGATTCACAATCTGCAATGAGAGCCTTTTTATATTCATTTTTGTGCCTCCAAATTGTGACTAGTTTTAGAACCTAGGCCCCTACTATTTCTTTGGGAGAATGTTTCGTGTTGAGCACTGCAGTTTGTTTTTGTTTACTTTAGTCGGCATTCCTTACTTTTAGGCCACCCATTTTTGTAATACCTTTTACAGCTATAAAACTGACTTTTTTGCACTAATTTCATTTTTGTGGAAACGACCAACTCTTCTTCATTCCTCTAATCCATAGTTTTTAACTTTGGACGGTAATTCCTTTTTAAAAATACAGTTTTTGTTACCTGTTTTGTCAGCTTCAGCATTGCTAACTCGTTCGAATTTGGCCTGCTGCTGTTTCATGTTGTAAAAAACTCCCACTCATTGACCAATCAGGGGCCGGGTATTAAACTGAAACCTTTCTCAGCCAATCAAAAACGGCCTTTCATGCCATATTAGCATAAAACGCCATCTTTAATTTGTTAAACCTTTGGCCAGTTATTCCTGTTTTTACCCCACAATTTCCCTCAAAAATCAAAACCCTGCCCTCTTTTCACAAAAATAATCTTGTAATTCTGAAGAAAAAGATCAAGAGTAACATTATAGGTAAGTGGTTTAATAAAAACGACACTTTTAATCTCTTATATGGAACGGGGTACTAAAAGTAAGGAATGCCCTTTAGTCTTTACTTTACAATAAACCTTATCGACGTTCTCAATGCATTATGGGATTGGATGACAAAGTTGCCCGGCGAAATGTGCATAAACCTATGAGGCGGACACCAACTAGGCAACTTTTTTACTCATTTTCACGAAAACCAAAAAGAGTTCAAGAATCAACCTCCCACCACTTTATCTTTGACACATATCAAACATACTGACAAACATGTCCCGAAACAGAAATGTTGCAAATGCGAGAAATCATCGGGGATTCCCTTCGTATCGGTAGTGCGAGTACCACGCTCGCAGCTCGGTATGCGCTCCCCAACGCACGCCGTATCGGCACTGCGAGTCAGGGTGGCCTGATGACGGACTCGTAGGCGTGTGTTGCATAGCGCATACCGAGCTGCGAGCGTGGTACTCGGACTACCGATACGAAGGGAATCCCCGATGATTTCTCGCATTTGCAACATTTCTGTTTCGGGACATGTTTGTCAGTATGTTTGATATGTGTCAAAGATAAAGTAGTGGGAGGTTGATTCTTGAACTCTTTTTGGTTTTCGTGAAAATGAGTAAAAAAGTTGCCTAGTTGGTGTCCGCCTCATAGGTTTATGCACATTTGGCCGGGCAATTTTGTCATCCAATCCCATAATGCATTGAGAACGTCGATAAGGTTTATTGTAACAAGAAATTTTAAAAAAGTTCATGTGATTTGAGCAATTTGAAATTTTGATGAATCTGCCTACCTAACTTGCCTGAAGGTTAAAGTTAATTTAACCATGTTAACCTAACCAGTAATCATGGTAGACCTCTGAGGCCTAATGAAAATAATGCAAGGAAAAAGATGTCAAAAATATAAACCAGAACCCACCTTGCAGTCTTGATGACCGAAGCTCCCAAAAATATCGCAATTGTTAAGAAAATTCGCATTCTAGTACTTAGTAGAAGATTTCTTAGGAACAAATCAAACACGTGCAACACTGCATAAGCAATGAACGAAAGTGTCACATTCTAAAAACAACATTCGATTTTCCTACTGCCGAAGACGCGTGCGCGACGAACGCGACTTTCTTTTGCTTGACAACGCGTGATGCGAGAATGCCATCTCCTTGGCAAAATTATACTCGGCGTTCAAAACTCTGTATAACGTTTGCTTCATGAAGACTTCATTCCTGGGCTAGGTTAAATCTATTAAATCCAAATAAACTAGTTAATTTGTGAAGATAACTTACCCTCTCTTTGCTTTTTGTTGAACTCCATTAGCACGCCTAGTAAAAAGTGTCGACTTTCTAAACTTTTCGCGAGGAATTATGGGAGTAGACTGGTTAGCAGTCCTTTTGTTACTTCCTTGAAGACGGGCGCGGGCAGGGCCGGGTAGCGATTTTTTTTTCCGTACCACATATGTACCGCGTGCGCGGGCGGAATGACGTCAGCCGGTCGAACGATATTTTGTTTTCCACCACGAGCGCTTACATGGCAACCGATGAAAAAGATAGGCGCACTGAGTCAGTACGTCACAGTGTTCCAAACCTGAATGAAACTATAGGAACAAGATGAAGAATCCGGACATGTTCCCAATCCCGGATATCCGCGTCCGGGACTAGATTCCAGGATTGGAGCCAAGTTATTCCGATTGTGTAGATTTTATTTTTTATTTTCCCGTCGAAAGGACGATGCGCAACAACTTGGAATCGACAGATTTCGCTCTCCGATGTCAAAACTTAAGTTTCGTTTACATGACTGTGAGCTGAGACACGAACAGAGATTAAATGCCACGTTTGCAAACTTGGTAATTGGGGGCAGTCACCATGGTCACAGTTCTACAGAAAATAGTAATTTGAAGATGCCCTCCCCATAGGCATACTTTATAATAACATTTTGTTTGTGTCCATATAGTAGGCATAGCCCTAGCATGAAATGTCAACATTTTACAGCGCACAGGCCGTCTTCGACTATTTGTAGAACGACCCCTAATAATGTATTTAAAAGAAATTAAACCATTTTTATAACCCATATATATAAAGCAAACAAATTTTTGATTTAAGCAAATATTTTTGCTAAACAGCTTTATGAAATTGCCCCCGGAATACTCACAATTCTGTTCAATTTCATGGGGGTAATTCAGTAATTTCCACTTGAAACAAAACAACCCCTGCAGCAGTGAAACTTGCTAATCAGACCAGCATCCATTTTGGAACAAAGGCACATACGCTACTAGCAAAATAGGGCCACTTTTAGGAGCTACAGTGTCTAAAATGTTTATGGTTGCAAGAAAAAATACCCAACATCGCGACGATGGTCATATTATACACAAGACCACCCTCATTCAGCTCGCAACTCTCCCTGATAAAGAAGAACTTGAGGGCATACAAAACATTTATGAGCTCGCGCACGGATATCTCTGCCTATATTTACTTGGGTGCACCCATAAGTATGGTTGAGGGCATTCAGTGTACATATCCCTTCCGAAGGATGGAGAAAGTGTGATTAAGTGCCTTTCTCAAGAGCACAAGTGCCACAACCTGTCGCGGCCCAGAATTGAACCCACATTCTAGTACTGGCAGGAACTTGAGTTCGACGCACTAGTATAGACCGCTCGGCCTCCGCCATATTGAAACAGGAGGAATTCCTCCTTTTTCCGAAGGTTCCCGAAGTTACCCAAAAGCACGTCCGGACGTTATCGTTAATCGTCGGGTACGATTCGTCAGTGTTTCGCCGCGTGTTTATTTACGATGATGCAGATAAGGTTTTGGTTTTTTATGCTATAATGGGCATGTGTAATATTTTAAGGTTAATAGGCCTATATTAAATTTGTATTGGCCCAATATAGAATAACCCTTTTCAAATTATTATACAATCGTGCCGCGCTTTGAAAATTAACGGTACGCGCTCCTAAAAATAAATGCATGACGTAATGCTTAGTGCTATTTTAAACACTGCGGTAGCCGGTACTCATATTCAGTCGTTGTATGTGGAATATGTGGAGCGGGAACCAGTCTATAATATGTGGAGCGGGAACCAGTCTAATGGAACTTGCAGGACGGTTTTTAACATCAACAGAATAGAAGAGGGCGCTCTGCAACAAGATCATGGCGAAGGTAAAGTAGAACATGTTGCACGTGTTTCAGAATAAAAATCTATTAAAAATGCGAATTACAACTTTGTGTGAGAGTTGAATTTCATATCTGGTCACTACTGGTTCACCTTGTTATGACCTTTAAACCATTAAAAGTGCTGTTGTGATGACAAAAAAATACAAAATTTAACTTGGAGGCGATCGGAGGGTCTCTCTCTAGTCTAGTCTCTATTTAACACGCGGCCATTGGGCCCCGGTCGACTATAGCTAAGATAATCTCAGCTCTTTTTTTATAATTTTTCATTGGGATGTGGTCTTTTCACGTGTAGAGCTGAGAGAAGTTATGAACATAAACCCGCCATCGCAAAAACAGGACAAAACAAATGTGTCATTTTCTCACCGTGACACACTAATTCCCCCTAAAACTCACCCAAACCTTGTCAGGCAAAACCCCTACGCAGGTCCTTGAGGGAAATAACCAGCCACGATGATTATTTTGCCAACAATTCCAGCAAAACAAACCGGTATGCTCACAGCCTAGCCGTTTTTGTCTTGTTCAAAAACAACCAAGTGTCTAGTCTGTGTACAAAGGAATACCAATGCGCATTGGTTACCAGACTTGACCTTAACGTCCAGACGTTAAGGTCAAGTCTGGTAACCAATGCGCATTGGTATTCCTTTGTACACAGACTAGGCAGATAGATTTTTTAAACACAACATGACAACGGTTAGGCTGTGAGCATACCGGTTTGTTTTGCTGGAATTGTTGGCAAAATAATCATCGTGGCTGGTTATTTCCCTCAAGGACCTGCGTAGGGGTTTTGCCTGACAAGGTTTGGGTGAGTTTTAGGGGGAATTAGTGTGTCACGGTGAGAAAATGACACATTTGTTTTGTCCTGTTTTTGCGATGGCGGGTTCATGTTCATAACTTCTCTCAGCTCTACACGTTAAAAGACCACATCCCAATGAAAAATTATTAAAAAAGAGCTGAGATTATCTTAGCTAGGTCGACTATGGTCCTCCTACTATAGTACTAGTCCTAGTCCTATCCTAGCTAAGATAATCTCAGCTCTTGTTTTATCATTTTTCATTGGGATGTGGTCTTTTCACCAGTAGAGCTGAGAAGCTTTAAGAACATGAACACAAAACAAATGTCATTTTCTCACCGTGACACACTAATTCCCCCCTAAAACTCACCCAAACCTTGTCAGGCATAACCACTACGCAGGTCCTTGAGGGAAATAACCAGCCACGATGAATATTTTGCCAACAATTCCAGCGAAACAAACCGGTATGCTCACAGCCTAGCCGTTGTCTGGTTGTTATGTTGTGTTCAAAAAGTCTATCTGCCTAGTCTGTGTACAAAGAAATACCAATGCGCATTGGTTACTAGACGTGATCTAAAAATAACTTATTTTTAGGTTTTTTTAGATCACGTCTGGTAATAGACAGTAAGCTTTCCTTTCATAAAGTGGATTGTTGTCATTTTGCCTCGAAATTAGAATCACACCCAAAAATTTACTCCTAGTTGTGTCCTGCAGTGGTTTGAGATGTCCATGATTGGAAAATGATTGGAAAGAAATACTTACAACACCGTTTTTGAAGCCAAAATGTTTGTCCAAGTGCAATCTCAACATTAGTTTTTGTTGTCGCAGTTTAAATAATTCTGGACGTAAGAAGCGCTCTCCGCAGTGTAAATAGGGCCAAGTTCGATTAAGCGACTATAGTTCACTATATCTTAGTCTGGTACCCGGACCAAAAATCTTGTTGTCGCGCTTACGCACAGACCGCTCGCCACAACATTTTGTGCATTACTTTATGCAGTAATTTTATCATTTATTTATCTCAGAAATGCAACATTTGCGACGGAAGTGTCAGTGGGAAGTATATCTTAGAATTGAATAAGCTATCGATTCCAATATATAAATTCACCCAAATCCGTGTTCAATGTATATGAAAAAAATCAGAAAAAATAGTAACGTCCGACTACGGAATTCTTTCCATAGGCCCTTATAGGGCTAATGGGTCATGGACCCGATACCTAAAAAATTGAAATCCAAAATGTGTAATTTTCTCCCCGTGACACACTTATTCCCCCTGGGACTCAACCAAACTGTGGGTGTGCGCTTCAGTCAGTTGGTCGGACGTACACGATGCGGGTGCGGATAAGTTTGCACACCAGACTGTGCACAAAGCAATGAGCGTCGTCCTGGGCGAACCGAAAACCCAGTATGCCTCCTTTTTTCACTGCAATTGTAGGCGGAATCTTCATTGTGGCTTGTTATTTCCCTCAAGGACATGCGTAGTGGTTATGCCCGACAAGGTTTGGGTGAGTCCTAGAGGGAATGTGTGTCACGGGGAGAAAATGACACATTTTGGATTTCAATTGTTGAGGTATCGGGTCCATGTTGACAATTACCATTAGCCCTATACATATAACCACATGATAAAGTTAGGGCTAAGATTAAACATTAGCGAGATTTGACCATGTAATCCATGGAAAAATGCTTGTTTCAAGTTTGGTGATAAAAATTAAGAGGGAAATGTCACGATTTTGAATCCTTTGTGGATTCTGTAGTTAACACCTGCCGCATGCACCACATAGCAACACAAAGTCTGGTCAAGTGGATACTACTTGTAAGTATGCATGTGATAGGAAGTACACATTTACCCGATACACACAAAAGGCTAATTCTCTCTGAAAGCTTTTAGAAGGCTAAAAGTGATTTTCTGACGTTTACATTGGGACGTTATAATTTTTTATATATGATATCACTTTTAGCCCCTTACCAATTGAACCCCATTCGCCATGTTGAATTTTCCTGCACGACCAAGATGGCGGCCCTTTTCCAAAGTTAAATTTCACCCTACAGTCAAAATTAAACATTGAAAAACTTAGAAGTCCCTGGAATCTCCAGAATGTTGTACCGTGGTCCGTTTTCCCCAATGATTCTTCTAAACAGGAAAAAAACTAGTCCAACGTAATTTTTCTTTACATTTTTGAGCAAACTCGGGAGAAGAGCAAGATTTACCACGTGTTTACAGATGAACAAATCATGGTCCAGATAGCCCGCCCTCTTGTGGTCATCTCATTGTATGACGTCACTGCAGTACAATGAGATGACCACAAGATTGCGGGCTATCTGGACAGTGATTTGTTCATCTGTAAACGTCATGGTACATGTAAATCTCGCTCTTCTCCCGAGTTTGCTCGAAAATGTAAAGAAAAATCACTTTTAGCCTTCTACAAGTAGCTTCAGCATATTATTTTTAAAATTGCTTTTTATTATTAAATTTCGCAGAAACAAGGACGCCTCGGCAAACAGGTGCGCAAGCCCAAATTGAGCGTGACCAAACGTTCTAACATACGCACCAACAAACCCGCATCATCGCATCATGCTAAGCCTCTGGGCAAAAGGGCAAAAGGCCGACCAGGGACGAACAAGCCTCCACGAGGGTTTTGGAACCGCGCTAGTTATTCGGCCGGCGTTAAGGCCGGGGTTATCAGAGATAAGAAATCTCAGAAGGGATCTGGGAGAGGAAAGAAAGAAGGTGAAAATGAGGCGGTGATAAAGAAGACGGACGCGGAGGAGGAGGGAGACGAGGAGCATGAGGAGGATGGGGGGGAGTGGGAGGATGTGGCAGAGGATTTTGCGGGGGAAGATTTGGAATACATCCAGTCCATGGGATTTGGAGAAAGTTTTCTCTCCGGCATAGATGACGGGTAAGAATAACACCCCTCTCCTCACCAAATCTCTCGAAGATTTTAAATATACTGAGTGACAAAAGAAACGTTTATAAACTAGTCCAACTGCCTTTGACGATCTTGGAATTTCTTGACTCTGACATACACAGGTGACTTGTGATCGTAAGACAGACTAATTATCCTCAAAATTTATGCATCATAAATGCGTGTTTGTACAATAAACTGCACTGTCAAGTGGCCCGTGGCCATTGCGCGTTATGTTAGAACACAAAACGCGATATGCGCGCATGCTTTTCAAACGTTTATTTTTAATGGAAATCTGTGCTCGTGCCACAGGCCCGCGCTTCGTGTACGCGACTTTTCCCCCACGGACGTTAAGTGAAACCTGGTATTAAGGCCACCTTGATAAACAGGCCACCCGTTTATAGTGGCCACCCGTCTTTGGTTCCAAATGCCATTTGTATAATGCTTAAACAACCTCTATAAAGAGGCCACCTGTTTATAGTAACCAGTTTTTTACGGTCCCAAAAGTGGCCACTATATACGTGTACAAGTTTCACTGTATAGAATCCCCCCCATTTTCCACTGTCAGACTGGGCAATTTTCCCCCAAGTCACCTAGTCCGAGCACCCCCACGCGTTCAGGAATACGGTCTATTGCATTGCAAACATGCAATTTATGTCACTCTTTAGAAATCTTACTCGAGTCAAATTGCCACTGATTCATTCTTGGCATACATACCGTAAACATTTTTTTGTAAACATTTTTCCTGGCAAGAGGTACCCTAAATCGCCGACCTGATGGGTAGCATCTGGAAGTATGGTATTTTTCCTATATCATTTCACCCGCTTGAAATGATTTTGAGCACTTGAAATGTATTTCACCTCCCAACGAAATACTTTTCTCAGGCTAAAGCCAATTTACAAGCTGCTACATGTAGATATAGAGAAGATAGGCACGATCATTAGCTTGTCTGTGCTACTCTGTAGATTTGTGGGCGGAACCAGACCGCGCTAATGACCTACTCACGTGAGTGATGACGGAGGTCGTATGCAAATTTGGCCTTGCAGTGTTGCTACCATATCGCGTGGTGCCCATTCTATTGGCTGTATACAATGCAGTACATACATGTACGAACTTTCGTTTGTGTGCACTCGTTACGGTTTTAAATCGTAATGAAAAAATCATCAGGGCATCTGATCTCGATCGCTGATTGGCTCCCCCAACTTTTCGGGGGAATATTGGCTGAAAACAAAGGTACCCTAAATCGCCGACCTGATGGGTAGCATCTGGAAGTATGGTATTTTTCCTATATCTTTTCACCCGCTTGAAATGATTTTGAGCACTTGAAATGTATTTCACCTCCCAACGAAATACTTTTCTCAGGCTAAAGCCAATTTACAAGCTGCTAGATATAGAGAAGATAGGCACGATCATTAACACTTGACAGTAATGTACCGGTAGTTAAGATTGACTCAGGACTCGGTCTGCTCAGATGTATGCTGGACTCGGACTCAAAGACTCGGACTTAGAGTGAGACTCGGACTCGAAAAGTGTGGACTCGACTACAGCCCTGCCTATTTACATCCACCTGATTCCGATTATTTGATTGATTTGCAGTGATCTCCCAACTCCTTCGAAGAAAAAGAAAAAAGATGACGCTGACAATAAGTTGCATCCTTACGAGATGGAGCCGAGGTCTGCTGCCACGGCGACGACCGACCCACATCGCAAGATGAAGCAGCTCCTGCCGATCAAGCATGCCAAGGGCTTTGAGTTCAGATGGGAAGAGATTCAACGACAGGAGAAAGAAGCAAATGAAGAGGATGTCCAAAATGATGAAGAGACTAGTGAAAATAAGGCATCTCAGAAAGATAACGGTAAAACTAAATTCAAATTAAATGAAGGGACAACACTTGCAAAGTGTTGCCTAAATCTGTACGCTTCATGTAAGTCGCCATCTTTTGCAGTTCGGCGCTCGGACTTGAGTCGGGACACAACATATTTGTACATACTCCACGGCGTATGTGAGTTGGGAAAAAAGGCAACAATCTTGACGTCATCCATGCAGTCGTTGCATGGTTGGCGTCATCATCCTTTTTTGTAAATTTCAAATATGGCGCAGCACATAGTTGCATTAGTTGCAGAGTTTATTATCAACATTAATTGGGTTGCTTGCGTTGAAAACAAGATTCTCTGATTCTCATGGAGGTTTATGCACGGTAATATTTTTTATTAAATTTGTATATAACCGCAAACAAGTGTTGTCCCTTCCTTTGACCCATTTAGGGCAGCTTCTAGAGTCTTGGGTCATATTTAATTTCCACGACTCCTTATAACGCTGTGTTTACATGTACACTTATAATATAGCAACGTTGGATACAGAACCAGCATGTGTCTGCAAAACTGAACATTTGCCGCATTTACACTACACCTCGACTTGGCTTCAACCCACCTTTACAAACCGCAAAAGTCACCGCTAATTGTGACCAAAGCACAGAACTAGCATTGGATTCGTCTATTAAATGTACCACAAATGATTTCAAATGTCAAATGATTTCACCACCTTTCATAATGGCCATGTTTTCTCAGTCATGCATGACAGTTACATAATGACCCTGGTACCATTGGACTTTCCCTACATACAGAACTCTTTTTTAAATATTTCACAGATTTCTAATAATTTGCATTTAAACATGGGTTTCGCGTTTTTATGGACACCCTGTATTTTGACAATCGTGACTTTCACACTAAAGTTAGTGAACTAAAATGAAAAGCACTACGAGCCGTAATAAAAACAAAACCAGTTTGTTCCTTCTGCAATGCTTCATTAAAAATCAGTGTTCAGACTTCAATTTTTCTTTTGTTTTCTTTACAGAAGTTGATGAACCCGAGAAGCCTGTACTGCCTGCTTTGAGCACAGTGGAGCTGTTTACTCTAAGGGAGAGGAAACTCGCTCAAAGAAAGCAGCGAATTGCTCATCTTTCTCACACAGTACTAACTGATCCAGAGCAGAATGTAAGTAATCACCCTAAGGGTGGGTTCACACTGCACTATTTTTGTCCGTCAGACGTACGTAAAATTTACGTACGTCGTCTCCGGTCCGTCAGTTTTTGATCCACGATCATATTTCTAGTTAATTACGTGACATTTTGATAATTTTTTTTTCACAACGACCATCGAAAAATTATTGTCA